>JACAXG010000008.1:13888565-14559815 GCA_018881555.1 Amblyornis subalaris
CACAGAGTACAGATGGCTGTATTCCGCATTTCCTATGCTTGTGCATATATATGCCACAGCTGTCCTTGGCTTTAGTAAGAATGCACTCTGTGTTGACTAATTGGTTATAACCAGGAAGTTGTGTGAATGTCTAATATGAATATAATTAAATCAAATTGCAGTAATTCTCTTTAAAGTATATTTTTAACACATGTTGCACAGCAATGTCTCATGTTGTGGTACACATCTTAATTCCAACACATTCCTGTGGACCACTGGTCTTTTGAAATGCTAGAACTATGCTTTACTGATTAATGCCAATTTCACAACTGAAAAATTTTTCCTTCCCTCTTATTTTATATTTTCTTTGCATCAAATCCTGGCCTGGTTTACATTAAAAATTATTTGGTGTGTTTACTGAGACTAAAATTAATTTCTTTAACACACTACATGTTGGTGACATTTTTTGATGCACAATATACTTTTTTTTTTTTGGCATGTACTTATTGTAAGAGGCAGTCATAAGCAGAGCATATCAAAAGGGGAAAAACTCAAGAAGCTTAATAGCTTCAGGATGTGGAATTCAAACYCAAATCATCTATTTGCCTGGAGAAGAAAGCAAACAGCAAAAAGCAGACAAGTCTTCATGTGTCCATGCTTACTATCAATAGTGTCCTTTCTTGAATGGAAATGGACAGTTTTTCTTTATAAAAGTGGTCTCCTAGGGATCMATGTCTCAAATCTAAATAGTCCAGCAAGGGCCATATCGACAGAATGATTTATAATTGCCATGATGCGGTCATAGAAGCAAATGCTAATGAGCAGGATACCCTGTAAAGCCGCGTGGGTTCCTTCAAGCACGGTGTGCCTCACTGCCAGACTGCMGCTCCCAAGGGGCTGCCTTCCAACACGAGTATCAGGGGTTCTTACAGCACACTCATTTCATTCTTTTGAACATTTCCCAAAATATACCGCTTGGACATGGACACACTAAAAYTAATTTTGTTCCACCCTTTCTGGTACTCCAAATAGTATGCAGAATAAAGTAACAGGAAAAAAAAAAAAAGAAAGAAAAAAAGAGCATTTCTTTGTCTACATCCAGGTATTGTGTTCTGTAGCTGAATTAGCTTTGTTGATACTGTTTCATCTGCTGAGTACCTGGAAAATACATTCCATCCCATAAAAAACCAAAATTATTCGTACTTACTGTATAATGATACATGGGAAACAYAAGAAAAAGATTTGTAGTCCTACCACGATGAACCACCAACTAATCAAAAAGTTTCTTACAGTAAAAAAGKTTCTTACCGTCCTCTGTGCTCTAAGATTCTCAGCTGAGAGAATGGGAATTTGAGATTTTGCATGATGTCAAGAGTAAAATCAGCACTGAGTAGAAATTATACATTTTTCTTGTTGTAACTTCACAGAATAAAAAAAAGCAAATCATTCCAAATAAGGAGAGAACACAGTTTTCATATTGTGGATTCAATAACTTACGATCATTTGTATTTAGCACAGGGTCCCCTATTAGGAGAAATATTTTCTATTTAAAGCAACATAGTGGAAAATCAAATCTTGGTTCCCTTATATTTCAAATAGGACATGATATGGATCAGTAATGAATACTAAAGTAGGATTCTAAGATCCCAGACTTCAGGTTATTTCTAGCTCGACAGCAGCCTTTCTGTGGGCCCTGAGTGAATCTTTCTGGTTTTACGCTCCAGCTTTCCTATCTGAAAAATCAGAATTAAAAAAATATTCTTCAGATGTACTTCCACATCTTTAGAAAATAGTGGGCATGTGAAAAGTCATAACATGCTCTTGGTGAGATAACAAATTTATACACTAATAAACACAGCCCGATTAAAACCCTTAAGTACAACTAATATAAGGAGGTAGGTTACAACTGACAGGTTTTGCATTTAATGCATCTCCTGGAACACCCAACTGAATATGGGCAGAAAAGTATCTGCAAAACAAACATGCTTCAAATAATTCCAGTGCAGTCAGAGAGTCAAAAACTGTAAGCAAATGATGGGAATAAGGGMAAGATATTTTTTTTTCCTTTTTGATTCATTCAGAGAGACCAGGAATGACAGCATCCATCATCTGTAAAAATAAAGTTAGAAGCATGCAGCTGCAGAGCAGTGCAGAAGCAGGTATGGCGTATCCACTAAGTGTTGTGCCCTGCAGACCACAACTCGCTATAAATCCATCTATCCAGCAATTAGACACT
This sequence comes from Amblyornis subalaris, assembly GCA_018881555.1. Taxonomy (NCBI): domain Eukaryota; kingdom Metazoa; phylum Chordata; class Aves; order Passeriformes; family Ptilonorhynchidae; genus Amblyornis; species Amblyornis subalaris. The sequence goes on from JACAXG010000008.1 coordinate 13,890,781, forward strand.
GCAGCCTGAACCTTCTGTTCAAAAGGGCACTGGTACAGATTGCACTGAAACTAATAATTATTCTCACCCATGCCAATTCACAGCACATGGAGGGAAGAAGGTCTCAGGAACCAATCATTAAAGGCTTCCCAATGGTACACAACAGTACCACCAATTGCACCTCTGAATATTTCTAATAAATGTATTCCAAGCTTTCGTGAGAAAAAAGAATAACCATGCCTAGATGAAAACTGCTTTTTTCTTTCAGGAATATTAATGAAAAACAAGAGTAATCGTTTTGGTACGAACATTACTGAGACACATGGAGAAATGTTTTGATATGAACAAGCATATTTTCTTCCACGTTCTCTCTCTCCTCATCGATTAGGTTCACCAAAGGAAACAAAGCTGCTTGCTGGCCCGCATGGCAAAAGCAGCAAGAAGGCAACCAAATCAATAGGGAAGTGATTTTGAGCTGAGCAAGTGATTTATAAGCTGTATTTTACTATCCTTGCAAAAATATGTAATGAAAAACACATGATGTACACTCGTAAGAGAGAGAATTGAACATTTCTTAACACTGACTGTTGCAACTTCCATTGGACTGCAGGAACACCTCTAAACATTAGGTTTGTACTTGCAATAGGGAGGGGGGAAAGAGGGCAGACCCCAAAGGGAAGTTAATACACAGTAGATTGTCTTTTTATTAGAGAAAAGACTGATGAAAACTGGCCAACAAGGCATGAGGAAAACACCTACATCAGCAATCTGGTGTTCTTCCTATGTCATGTTAGAGCTCAGAAATAACATCCATCTTGTAGATTTTTTTAAAACATGAAATGTCATACAAAAACTATGAATGAAGTCCTGCCAAACCGAAGGATTCCTTTGCTTACTAGCAGAAGTTCAAAATGCTCAATAGCCACTCAAAGGTTTAATAGTTTACCAGCTCTAAGACAGACTTTCCTCAGAAGCAAAACCAACAGTGCTACTCAGTTGTGCCCCCACACCCATGAGCTGCTGAGCAGGTAAGTAAATGTATAAACAAAATTGAAATAACTACAAAGGCAGTTCAAAAATTTTCACCTAAAGAAATAAAACCCTAGTTTTAATACTTTTTTTAATCTCAATGATTAAATGAGTTGTGGTTTTCTTTTCACTGCTCTCACTTTTTTGACCTGTCAGGATGTACAGTATCACTATTACAGCAATTTACCTTTCACATTACTAGGAGGCAATAAGATTATGGAACAGCAGATCCTATTCCCCACTCTCACCTATGACCCACTTCAGTACATTCATTTCATTGTAGCAACAGCCCGGGAAACACTTTGAAATGTTTAACACTTAGATTTTTCCATTGTATATTTATAGCAAGTGGGAGTGAAAGCACAGAAACTATCGAGTCTGTGTTGTCAAGAACTGAATATAGATTCTCAGACTACCACACACATGGTCTATAACTGTATCATAACCCATAGATTTTGATCCACTTAGGTCTTTAATGAGCTCTAAATATAGCTGAGGCTAAAAAAAATCTTAAAAAAAAAAAAAGCATCCAGTATTATCAGGAAGACATGGAAAGCTTTACTTCCCTCAGATATGTTTGTCATAAGCCTTTTATCCACATTGGTGTTTTCATGGGCTCTTCTGCCAGAAAGGTCCTCCAGGTGCACTTGGCATTAACCCTGCCTCAAGAGGCCTCCCAGGACACAGCTTCCCCCTTCCATCACGGGCTGGAGGGACTAGCAGGTGCAAAGCTTTCACTAACTGTGAACTGCATTGTATAAACAGCAACCCAGAATCAAACCTGCCTGTAGAATCTGTAAGAATTCCACCGTGTTTGGCAGCTATAATGAAATGATACCTCTTCTGATAGTCAGGGTTATTGATTACCCCAAAGAGAAATTGGATTACAACAGGTATCCTGTCTACCATACCCATGCACTTTGGTTTCATCAAGTCCTGGTAGTGGCAATGCCAACTTTTTGTAATCCCAAACAAAAAGCTAAAGTGGATGAATAACCTGGTAGGTGGTTTTGCAAATCACTGTAGCCAGCACACAGATGCTGTAAGCCCTGGTGATGTTGATGCCAAGAGAAAAAATCAGCAGAGAAGAGTCTCTCTGTCATGGAACTTTAGAGAATACTAAGCAGTAATGTGGATATGGCCGTTAGGACTGCAGTTAAGCGTGGCTGAGAACCCGCACCAGGGAGAAATGGGCTCCAGGGATTCCACGGTGGCTACTTCATTTCAAAGCTATCAGTTATTGTCATGGCAGAGTGAAGCAGGAATGACTGTCTGTAGCCAAAGGTGTAACAAGTTTAGAAAGTGCGAGCAAATCTCGAATTCAAAAAAAAGGTCTGGACCAGAATTCTGTAACTAATGTACAGAGAGTTAAACTCAAAAAAGAATAAAATAAAATAAAAATTTTAAATTAAAAAAGGAACACAGCAGGATTTGGGAATTTCTCTTTCCACCACTCCTATCCACTTTGATACTCCACTGGGACAGGAACTCCCCAGTGTCAGATCAGCACCGAAAGAATAATTATCTTGCATTTCTAAACCCTCTGGCGAGGGGCAGAAGGGTCAGCTGGCACTCAGAGCTTCGGCCCTAGAAGCGCGCTTCGTTCGGGAGCGCCCCGTCGCTGCAGTGTGCCGCAGAACGCTATTCCCGAACGCGCTCCCCGCCATTCCCGCGGGCCCGCCGCGCCCGCTTCCCGCGGAGTGTGGCGCCCCCCGGTGGCGGGCGGGGCGCGGCGCAGGGAGGGCCCCGCGGGGTCCSGCAGCTCCAGCGTTCCCTCGCGGGGCTCTCATCCGAAAAAAAATCTTCACAATCAATACCCGAAATAAACGACGCGTTTTTATTCTTCCCCATAGCGATGTCGTCTTTGAGATTTCTTTTTTCCTGTGGTTTGGAAGGAATAGAAGGTGATATAAAACCACACGAGGGTTAAACTCCACACTTTTTCCTTTTTAATAATTATGAAAATCTCTGCAAAATGTTTTAGTTTTATACTTCGAATAAAGATTTCATTTTGTATTCTATTTTCTGGTATGAATTTATCTTCCTTTCCTTAAAATGTACTGTAAATGCAGAAAGAGRGGAAACAGTTTAACAGAAACCATATGCATGCTACTTACTTGGGTGACCCTGTGAGAAGGGCACCCTTCTAGCTGCTCTTCTKTGTAAATCCAAAGCAATAAATTTTCTTTTTTCAAGAAACATTTTGCTTAAAGTAAGTTCTCCTTTATTGTACTTCTTGTGACTAATGAGATCCTCACAAATCTTTGTCAGTGTAGCAGGGGAAATAGTTTAAAAGACTTAGTTTCACATCTTTCTAAYACCTTTGAGAATTATTTTTAATTGGATAACCATTACTCAGAAAAATAGTAGAGTCCAAATTCCTCTTCCATTATGCTATCTCCTACGTTCTTCATCTGACCAGTGCAGCAGATGAAAAGCAAGGAAACAATTAGAGCTCCACGATTCTGTGGACAAGCCAACACCAACCTAATGTCCTAGAAACACATGTTTTTCATAAGACATTACATATCAGCTGGATTAATGGATCAAAATGTTGTCCCTCTTCTGATGTCAGAGAGGCAGAAGTGTCTGGTGCAGAAGCCAGCTCTGTGCTTTATTCCAGCTGAGAGCTTTCCATCAACAGAACAATTCTCTACTGATTAATTACAGCCACATCTGGCTCCTTTACATCACCTGAATAGTCAAAAATGTCAGACGTGTATGGAGATATCTGTCCTTTCACGCAGCACTTAGTGAAACCCATACTACAGCATGTAGTAGTTAATTATTACATACTATCTATGTAATTCTCAGAATAAATTAATGGTATGAATCACAGCATTAAGTGCCACTAGAAATGATTGATGGAAAGGAATAGCAGATGACTATAGAATAAACCAAACAAAAAGGGGCAACGGAGCTTGTCATTTTAACTAATATTTTCCACTAATTTTGGATATTTAAGTATCTTAACTTCATTTGAGTGACTGATTTACTTCAAAGGAACAAGGTGGACATGAGTGACACTTTTAGTAAAGATTTTTTTTTTCAAAATGGATTTGCTATAAAAAGCAGGGACATTTCATCAAAATGAATATTTTCTAAAGCTGCTTGGAATAATCCAGTGTAAACCTTTAGCTGATATTTTTAGAGAACCATCAAGAATACTTCAGAGATAATTTTTTTTCCTCTGAATAACAATAGCCAATTTAGACATCACTGTAGAATCATATTAGGTTTTCCTCTTCTTATTACCTGGCACATTTTAAAAAACTGTCATTATATTACTGCATCATACAATAGTAAAAGATCCTCCTCAGACTCTCYACAGTCAAATTAAGTTTTCACTGTTTAGTGTCATTGAGGAAACAAAAATTGTTGTTGATAGTACTATTTACCCTTTGTATTAATAATTTACACATATATAGATTATATAAACCAGCACAAGTACACAAACAGTTCCTTGTGGACTTCATGAGTAACTTCATCATAAACATGCATAATTTATTCCTCATCTCTCTTTAAAAAAATAGTATTTCAAGTACTCTTCTAACCATTTCTGAACTGCAGCAATGATCCTTTTTCCATGATCCTTTAAATGCATTTACTTTTGGATAAGCAGACAAACCTTAATGCAAATGCTTTTCCCTTTGACAACTTGATCGGAGAAGACACGAAGGTAACAGGAGTATTTAACTACAATTCCTTTAAATACAGCTCTTGTCTGTTTCAATAAGCACAGGTAATCACATATTCAGTAAATGTTTAAAATAGCCATTCACTATAAGATCATTTTAAGAGAGATATGCAAAATCTTACTCTATATGACTAAAATTCAACAGATTGCACTAGCACTGCAGCTTTACAGCTGGATCTCTAGACACCCATTACATTTTGTGAGCTGTTTGTACTGTAGCTTTTGATATTCTTAAAGGATTGACGGCATCCATTTCCTTTCAAATAGGGTCGTTTTCAATTTAGCAGCATTCAGCAACCTGCAAATCTGAGCCTGCAAGGCGCTCTTAAGAATATCACTTTCAGACGATGGATGTTTTCCAGGTGGTTTTGCAGAGAACCATGAAATGCAGCTGCTATGAAAGCTTTGATGAGACATAAGTAGAACAACATCAAAAGTGCGCTTCTTTTTGAGCAAATACATGAAAGCACAAAACTAGCTGACAGTATCACATCACGGAATTCATTTGAACTTGCAGACAGAAACCAAGAGGAAAGACAATTTCTGTGGCCATTGCTTGGAGCATGGCCTATACTGGATGAAAACACAGGGATGGATTTTTAACTCCATCCTTATAGACTCAGACACAAATCCAGAATTAAGTCTTTTGCATAGAAATAGACACACATATATATCTTACTTTTTATTTCACTGCAAKAGCAAGATGTGTAAACCAATATCCCAGCCTCACTCAGCCTCTCTGAAGGTCCAGCAGCTGCTATGGACAGCACTGCCCAGCGAGCCCACAGCGAGCACAGCACACTTACACCACTTATCGTGTTTGTTAACAGCAGGCTCAGTCTAAAGCGTTTCATCAAATATTTATAAAATAAAACACTGGCTGCTCTAGAAAAGGTCACTTCTCTAGGCAGAAATCGTTGATTCCGATGTTATTATATGCTTAAAGTTCCTTACACTTAAGGCATATATTACTTTATATAATTTATAATCTTTTGCGGAAGATGAAAATTTTAGATGACAAAGCCACCTTTCAGATTTCCTTGTGCCTTAGGAAGGGGACTTACACACCTGATCTACAGAGACTTTCCTTTTGCTTGTTGTCCTGAAACAAACCTGATTCTGTAGCACAGACTAAAGCTAACAAGTTGTTGATGTAGATTATGATCAGGAAAAATATTTTTTAAAATTTAAAGTGTGATTTAACTTTATTTTTAGTAATTTTTCCAGTATCTGGTTATTATGTTTATTTTCATTTTAACACATCTTTATTCGTATTTCTCTTTGGTATCACTGCAGTTGTGAGTACTGTTTTCTATTTCAGTCCACTAAACTCCCTTGATATTTTGCAGTGGAAAAAAAAAAAAAAGCAATTTTATTGGATTTCAAAAACAAAAAAGAAAGTTTCATTTCAGTGTCATTTACAGCCATAATGATTGGTAAATATTGTTGAGCAGAAAGAAATTTCAGATCTGTTAACTTACAAGGATATCTGCCAATAAAACAGAAACTGAACACACCCAGTTCATGGGGTCACTCAGTCTTGGAAGAGTTTTGGTGGCTCTTTCCCTCTTTTTTGCCCCTCTCCTCGGGTGCTGTTAGATTTTCTGGGAACATCCTGGCCAACAGGCAGTGAGTGGTCTCACAGCCCTTCACATCTTTCTGGTCAAACCGATTAATTTCAGCTTTTTCCTTTCCTGGTTCCTAGAGAGCAGCCACAAGAGCAAAAGGGTCCTTGTCCTGGGCTTGGCAAGCACTCACCTTCACTCTCATCTAGGTGCACTGGTTTTACTCCTAGTTATCCTACTACCCTGTCTGGAATATTTAAATTCTTTGGAGAGTTTCGGCTTTGTTGTTCCTTTTGTCTTAATWTTTAAGAACCTCCGTCATAGCGATACTTTAATGCACAAGGCATGTAACTAGTTATTTATATGGTTTAATAAAGTCTTGTATTTGTGCCAACTTTTCCATCTCAATAACTTTCCCAAGCTGGTCCTACTCACACATACATAACACAAGGAAATTCAGCYGGTATACTTGGAGTTCCCGCTACATATCTGCTATTGTAACTGTCATCTACAAGGCACTTGTGTATTTTTGTGCATTTTACACAAACCTTTTTGCAAGCTGAAAAATAAGTGTCCCATTTGCAGTGCCAAGAAATAAGAAAAGGCAGCAAAGAGGAAATCACCTTTACACAAACCTGGAAGGTAGCATGGAAGCACAGCAATGTGTCTCTGAATGCYATCCAGAAGGATGACTTTAATATTATTCTTCTATATCTGTCTATTGTCAGCATCATAAATGTTCAGCCTGGCTCCAGAAAACCATATACAAAGCACTTCCTGCGAGTACAGAAGGATTTTTCCCTTGTTGCTATAGGATATTTACACTTTCAAGAATGCCTCAATTGGGAGCAGCCCTTAAAATATATCAGCAATATTTCTTTGACATCTGTCACACACATTTCAGCACAGCTCTTTCCAACAACGCATTCTCATGAATCATCTACTTAAAATCTACCTCGTGTGCCAAAGAGATGGTGATAATGGAAACCTGACAGTTTTTTGGATTTGTTACACTGATGAAACCAGGCAATATGCTGAGACAAGTCCAAGCACCTATAGAGAAGGAGATGGAATGATACAGTTGAATTCCRTCTGTGTTACAATTACTTGGCTTTTCTACATAATAAACTAAATTATTCACATTACTTCCCATTCCACGCCAGGGTAGTAACTCAGCCGCCACTGACCACCTCAAAAACAGGGGAACATCAGTTCTAATCAGTTTGCCTAAGCTTGCTGGTAGAACCTAGAAGGCACAGCAATCAGGGAGACAGCAACAGATATTTAGCTTCAAGAAGATACAAACATATTTACCCTCAGTTTCAAGACTATCACCAACACCCCCTTACCTGCTAAGGCTGGAGCACCCTTAAGACTTTTGAAAATGACTTTATTACTAAATAATTTTAGTTTTTCTAATGGAAAAATCCTTAAAGGATTGTAAGAACTTATGATAAGAATCTCTGCATTATGCCAGCCAGCCAACTCAGTGCTCCAGCTCCAACAGACACCAAGAGTGAACGTATAGGAAAAAAAAAAATTGAAAAATAACTTGGAAGGATAACACTAAAGTATACYCTCACAACTTCCACCAGCTTGCAGCTCAGATTTCTTGACCCAGAGTTGATATATTTGTGCCTCCCCATTCTTCAAGAACTTTACTTTCACAAATTTGCATAGCCACTTTTTGAATTCACATGGAATCTACAACACGATAGAAGGGTTCCACAGCCTAATTCCAYGGTGAGAACTCATGGCAGCTCTCCTGTGCCAAAAACCTGAAACTGATTGGAGTTCGTTCTGCAGWGCATCTTATGATGGAACTATTACAGCATGTACTACACACAAATTATCGATCAGCCATTTGGAGATGATCCCTGCAATGAAAACCTTCTGTACAGAATCTGTCAGGACTCACACAAGTGATGCCACAGCCGACCTGCACATTTAGCACATAACTGGATCTCTRTCCTTGAGATTCTGAACTGCACCTGCACCTGCCAAAGCAGTGAATGCATATGCATTAACCACAGTCTGAAATATAGAGATGTGCAAGCTGCAAATCCTTTTAGCAAAGAGTCTGGTGAGAGTAGGTTAGTGTGAAAGGTAATTTCAGTGAAGATAAAAAAGAGGATATCCATGTTTGTAATGTATATCCAACATCTATGAGTGTCTCACATTACATTTAAATGCTTTCTTGAAAGAACATCATTACAATGGGCCTGTTCAAATAACACCAAGTGCTGATGATTTTCCTTTACTSACCATTCTGTAATTTTCCCATCATTTTCATGGTGCGTTATAGGCCACAAGTAGCAGGGTCTTTCATAGATATAATCTTGAAGTTCAGTATTACTTACACAAATACACACTTTGCCTTTTAACACTTGTGGGTTTTGCTTCCTCSGGTCTTTTGTCAGTTTTGATATTGTTTCTATGACAGACTTTGCAAGGATGCAGTGAGAACAYGACAATCAAATTTTGTTGCTTTGCAAAATTCTCAAATCCTGAGGTGCAGACCAAATTCCATTATCTGTAATGATACCCTCTGGAAACACACACTAGACAAGCCATGCCATGGGAGAAGTTTCCATTACTGTATGAAAAAAATCCATCTCGTCTTAAGAAAAACAACAAACTATCACAAGGTGTACTTGATTTGTTTCATGCTACCCCACTCTTGCTAATTTGCTAGAAGCCTGTTGTGGAATCTGCACTGGCTTTACTGTGTTTTATGTCTAAAATTATCAGATCAGTAATTAATTTTCTTTGCAAAGGAGATTAACTTGCTGGAAAATGTCAAAGATGGATTGCCCATTAGGGCCTGAAAAATCTCCATTTTTCAGAATTCCTTTTCCCATGATTTTCACAAAAAGGAACAGCACATGCAAAAGTGACCTGGAAAAGAACTTGTGGTTTTCACACGAGAATATGTACTAGTATTAAAAAGAGAGGCAGAATGGTAGTTATTTTCTGTTCTCATAATCACAATAATTGTGTATTCATGATGACAGCTTACTGGTAATTATGCGTTAGCTATCTATACATACACACTGATATTTATACTGTTCTTGCATGCCATTTACAGAATGTAGGTTTTATGAGACATGGTCACTAAGCTTCAAATAGTCCAATATATGTTGTACCAAAGTCAAAGTGCAGTTCAAAGTGCTAGCAATAGCAGTGAACTAAGCAAATTCCCTAAGGAGAGATGGTCTTCCCAATGAAGGGCCAGTGCCCACAATTTAGACTTTATCTCTCTGTCATTCAATTTTGTTGTAGATATTTTATTTCACTTGTTGTTAATTTGAAACTGAGTATTTTATTCTGCTTATAAACTACTCCACCTTAATTTAAATACAGGCATCAGCAGAATTCCCTAGATGCTGTAGTACAAATACTGCATGCAACCCTAGTAAGAATAGCTTAAAAGGCTTCATCTAGTAAACATAATTTATGGAAATTTTTGTATACTCATCTCATTAGAATAATATATTTTAACCTTGAAATGCACTTTTTTATTTTCAAGTTTGCATGATTTCCATCTGAAAGGTTTGAAAAATTCTTCCTGGGTATTATTTTTTACTAGTCTGGGACCTAACATTTCATATCCTCAGATAGCTCTGTGTTCTCTGAGGAACTAATGAGCTCATCATATGGAAAAATACATACACAAAATTTGGATATTTTTCACATGAGCCTACATAAAATAACACGTAAAGGTCTTGAGATCACTGCATAAAGCCTCTTACTTCCCTGAATTGGTTTAATGCACCACAAGTCCTTTGGAATGCAGTCAAAGCAGGCTGCTACCACTTTATCTTGGAGAGACATATTATGAAATTATTCCTCTTTTTATCCATAAACAAATCCCATGGTACCTTCACACAAGTCTCTCTTTTGTCTCAGGTGAGGATTTCACAGGGTCCCTTATTTAGCCAAGTATCTTCTCACTTCCCACCTGCCCCCTAGATTACTCCTGACACGCACACGTCATAAGAAAAGTTTGAGGTTCCAGTTAGTTCCTACAGAAAAAGCAAGTCCTGTGGGGAACTGTGCAGGAGCAATACACACCTCGAATTTCTGATAAACAAAGCACATATTTTCCCAAGTACCTGGAAAAGGGAATGTCTAAAGAATATTCACTGTGTTTTATCATTTTAAAAATAGAAAAAATCATTAATCTTTGAGGAAGATGCAAAGGATAGAAGTGCAGATACACCTTCTCTGCCCAAAAATGTATTTTGAGTAGGATTTTGCACAGCAGAGGTCCAATTTTCTCACAAGGAAGTGGACTAGGTCATTAAAAGGAAATTTTCTTAAGCATTATATATTTTGTAAAAGTTTGGGAACACCCAAGAAGAAATTGTCCTCCCTTTGGCCCTCCCTCTAAAAACATAAAATACTAAGAGAACCTATTGAGAAGCAATTTCTAGAAGCACATGGCTACTGAACCAAAAAAAATCAGGTAGTGGATTACACTTTTTAAAATCATTAACTAGTGAAGTGAAGGTCATCACAAACACTAAAGCTAAAATGTACATTAGAAACTAATTATTGCCAGGACTATGGATCAGACTTGCAATATGGAATCTGTGGAATCCATCTGGCTACTGCAGAAGAAAAACTTGGTACTTATCAAGTCAGATGATTCTACAGGAGTGTGAAAGTTCCCTCAGTTTATTTCAAGATTCAAAGTGCTGCAGACATATGCTTTCAAAGGCTGCCAAGACAAAAAAATTAACAATTTTGGAACAGAAGGGCTATTAGAGGTAATTCAGTTTATGGTATGTACCAGGGCTGAAAGGGAAGAAGTTAACTTCTATCCACAACCACTACCATTTCTCCAAAWTTTTTTTTAGGAAATGATGCAGCTATGAAAAAAATCAACACAATGTGTCTCCTGCTGTACACAAGGGAGGTAAAATCCACTACATTCTTCACCAGCTCTGTAGAAGCAGGGTTATACACATTTAATTCTGACCTTTCAGGTCAAACTGCAAAACACAGAGTTGTTTTGAAAACTACAAGAACTCAGAAGAAAAAAATAATCCAGGAAGATGCTGAAAGCAAGCATAATTATGGACATGTAGCTGTTCATATAGATTAGTACAAAAAAATACAGCATTGCCTGTGTCACAAAGAGATCCAATTGCTTTRTGCACTTCAGAGAAGGCCACACATCTTTAAAAAGTAGTGATAAAAGTAAAAATACATGTTTTCACAATCACTTTACACCGATGAGAGCCCCTCTTGTATTTAAYGTGGTACAATTCTCACTTATGGAAGTCTTAACTTTATTCAGTAAAGGTACCTTAGTTCAGTGCCTGTTCTTAGGTGTATGAGCCCTCAGACATCTACGTGCTTCCCTACACATGGAACAGTTCACCATCAGCTAGGGATGACTTCACAGTGCCCTTGCCAGCCCATCTCAACTCCCTTTTTGAGCACTCTTTTGCCATTCACTATACACAGCCTACTCTGATTTCTGTAAGAGTATTTATAAAGGTTTAATGAAAAGCCAGCAGACTATACCTTCACAATCAAAACTTTTTCTATTTTTTCCCCTTGAAAATCATTCCAGGCACATCTGACCAATCCCTCAATTTCTCAGGTTATGTATTTTGTCATAGGCACAGCAGACTGCACACAGGGCAGCCTACTCACATATTTATTTTCACACACACACACACACACACACACCGTCCCTATGCACAATCTCCTTATGCTGGAAATGGTCTATGCCCCCTTATTCCAGGAGCTTTGTAGGTCCTTTCTCATATTCCTGTTGATTTCTATTACCCTCTTTTCATCTCTCCTCCAGCTTGCAAGGGCATGCATGATAACCTTCTGCCTATCTACCAGACACTATTCTTAATTTCTCTATGTCTTTCAAAGGAGACTCGGGGTTTTTTTTTCTCTGAGCTTGCACTCTTGCAACATTTGGTCAAGAGCTCCCACCTCCTGAGTTGTGAATGTATTCTAATCTTAGTGGAAGCGAGTTCACGGATCAATTTCCACTAGTTCCTAACAGATTTTCACATGTCATGAACCCAACATGTTTGCAATTTTAGTGTCTGTCTTTACTTTTAAAACTCTCCCAAGTAAAGTAAGATGAACGTTTGAAGAGCGTGTATGAAACCCATTGGCAGATATATGTGCTTACTCAATACTTACTTTCCTAGGAATTTTTTCAGACRGAGCCAAGTGAGGATATTTACTCTTTGCCTTAAGATCAAGTCCAGGGACTCATTCTCCTAAGATCAAATACATGCAAACTCTAAAATATTAACTTATTTTTGACATTTTTCTTACACTTGTTCCATGTGAAAAATGAGAGCAGTGACAGACAGATGTCTGTCATGAATGCATTGATTTTTTTTTTCTTCTTTTCTTACAATGTTTCTAGCACAGAGATCTGTTAGATGTGATATTAACTCACTTCCTTGTTTCAAGYATATGAGGGGTATCTGACAAAGACTAGAAGCTGTCTGCATCAACTGCTACCTGAATAACWCTTTCTGTGGCTTCATGGCTTTGTAACTGACACCAGAACCTTTTCCCAAGTCTCTGCAGAATGAATTTCACTTCATCCTGATCGTTGGGACTCTCCTAAACATGATTCAATTTTCCAAACCCATCTGATTTTCTATGCCGTTCATGCCACTATWTAAGTCATTTCTAAAAAACATTTCACTGGTGTCTGGACCTACTACCCACTGCTGACTCATCTTCAGGCACCCCTTGTAGCCGTCTCCAGCCAACCCCAACAGTGCTCACTAAAAATTCCAGCATGGCTTGATGTACCTTTTGAATAAAAAGAACTGCTGAAGAATTACCTGATGATTCTTCTTAACTACACTGCATCAGATCCTTTATAGGACCTATGAATGGCTCTACTTTTCTTTTATTCCAGGCAGACTTGAAGGCTTCCTAACAGAGCATCCATCAAGATAAAAACCACACGTACCACTGGCTAAACACTAATAGGTTTGCTAATTATGGGTGTAAAGACACTTGCTATTATGTCAGTGAGAGTTTCAAGTGGCTAAGGGATAAAGGACTGAATTTTTTCCCCTGTTAATCCAATATAATTCCTAATACTCGAACACCAAGTAATATCTTGAGAACCAGGGAAGCATTAATATATTCTTGATCCAAGTGAATGCTAAGCATTAGTACCTTCCCTAAATAAGGCAAAGGCACTAGGGAGAATATGATGACAGTGTTAAAGTTAACGACCCAGTGCAATGGTATTTAAAACAGATTTGGCGCTAGCTTAATCACATTAATTGCTACATTGGACAAAGTGGAGAACAATGAATACATTGTCCCTGAAAGTTCTGAAGCAGCATCTTGTCCAGTATGTTAGGGATGCAGTGACATTCATGATCTCCAGGTAACTGGAACTTTGAGTGTACTTTGTTTGTCCTGCTACATCAGCTAACTATGAATTATTAATCTAAGCACTCCCCAAAGGATTTTTTTCCTACTCTGTGAAGCACCTTTAACAAGACAATCTGTCTCTTTACTTAATCACAGCAATACTTGTCAAAGACTATTACCTGTCTGGGGATAAAATGGTGAGGAGAGAGAATGTCATCTGGTGCTACTGCCCTGAGATGATTGGCACTCAGCTTAAACTATAGGTACTCTTCTTTTCTTGAAAAAATTCACCAGGAAGGAACTGGATTTATCAGAAAGCACCCCCAGATGTAACCTCACATACCTCAGGTCTGCCATGGTCAGGAGCCTGGGAAGTTGACTGACCCTTTTTTAATGTGAAGTCTCGATGATTAGGAAYAGCTGTGCTGTGGCACTGGAGCAGCCCAAGTGCCACTGCAGTCTCCTGCTGCCCACAGCCACCTGAAAAGCCTGTGCTGGTTTGTGGGAGCTTTTTTTTCCCCTACAGTCTCAGGCTAAGTGTAGCAATAAATTCATTGACCCTCAGACATTTCTTCATCACAGCTGTCTAGCAATGCATGAGAGTTCCCATAATACCTCCAGAGGACCAGAAGCAAAGAATAAGCAGACTAATGTAAAAAAAAAAAAAAAAAAAAAAGAAGAAAAAAAAAAGATAAATAGCCTTCTGTCTTCTTCACTTCTGTGCAATCAACAGAAAAGACAGATATGGCAAGAACTAAGTCAGAATGCTACAAAACACATCATGGCTGATGGCACTTAAGTCTGATTTGGTTAACAATAATAAAATAAACATATGTCAAATGGGATATGTGTTACAAAAATCAGAATTCACATAAAMTGCTATCACAAACATCAAATAAATAAAATGGGATCATCAACAAAAGAAAAAGACAAATAATTGGAATAGGATTTCCCATGACACAACGAATACAGCCAGATTTAAATGTTCTATTTTCATTCAAGAAGGTCTAAGGACTATAGTCACTAGTAAAATTGACAATATAGCTAATCAGATAACCTTGTAGAATAAAGGCAATACTCATACCTTTTTAATTAAATAAAGGTTTTCAGGGAAGAATAATAAACCCAAAAACCTCATTTTCTTTTTTCCTTAGTAGATTTGCTCCATTGGATGGAACTAACATATAAAAAAGTAAGAGTCTGGATTTGTTCAGATCTCAGAGAGGTCAGTTTTTATTAAAAATTTCTTAGAAAAAAATCARTATAGATACCTTTCATTTCAAGCTCCTAGACTAGACCATTTTTCCTCTTTCACAAAATCAGTCAAGTTTGTGTATTGGACTATCTACACATTGCTTGAGCAGCAAAGCTAAGAAGATTTTTAATTACATCCAAGGTCATGGAACCAAAACGGACAACAAGAATTCCAGATTTTTTTCTGCTTACACTATCTTTTTTTTTTTTTTTTTGCAGCATTATCTCTTAAGGGAAAGAATCTGCTGTCAGCAATTGCAATATTTTCTGCTAAGTCATTCCACCACCTTGCAAAGACATTTGAAAACATAAAAGTGATTTACAACAACATTTTACAACAAAATGCTGCACTAGTTATATGAGAGATGAGCACAGTGTATCAATATGCAAAGAATAGAAAAGCTCCTGCAAAAAATATTAGCAACAATCTATAGGAATTTTGCAGAGTCACAGCTGGCCTAGGACCTCAAAGACCCTGATGGTTTCAAACAGCAAGAAATTCTGAGAAAGGAGTGATCAAGCTTAAGAGCTCTGTAAAGGTATGCCCCTATCTGAAGAATTATGAATTAGAAAAATTAAACTGACTTCAGAATACAGGTTATGAAAACTCTTTCCATACAACACAAGTAGTAACCTCTTGAGCCTAGGAAGAGTTTTGCCTCATTCTAGCCAGCAGAAGCCACAACACAGAGTTACAGAGAGAGCCACAAAGACATTTACTTCCTAGGGAGGGTCTTCAGACTTCTGAATACGACCTGAGTCTTCACCAGCAAGGAGACAAGCAGCTGCACACACACATAAAAACCCACTTGCACAGAAAACACTTTTCTCCCTTGTTTCTATATTTAATTTCTTATGTATATACTTCCTCTAATTTCTGCTTAGCCCAACTATTTTGTTCTTACCAGTGGATATATAGATGCCATAAAATACCCTGAAAATGACAAACTTACCATCATCTCAGCAATTAATTCCTTCAGTATCTCTTACTACAGATCACATACTGCAAAGGACATCTACTCTTCACAATCAGGGAATGGCAGTTTCAGGCAAGCCAGGAAGAGGGAGGGGAAAAACAACAACCAAACTTACAGGAAGACATAAGTGCATTTTGTGTTGGAGTACCAAGGTGATCAGGGATCTCCACAATAACATTAGTATTAATTCTATAGGGCAAAAACCACACTAAAGAATTAAAGTTCTTTTGTTCTCACAGTTAGTATCTATTGAGTCTATTCTGAAGCAGTTTTGTTTTCAGTGTACCAGCTGCATAGAGGAAAAGTTTATGTGCTGAAATGGAGAGGGCTGCAATCCCTGTTCTGTCCCTTTTAATTCTGGCTTTTCAAATGACATGAGGAACCCAGGTGGAAAGAATGGCTCTGCATGTCTGCCCAAGTGGCAGAAAGGAAAATGTAATTGATTATTCTTATTAAGGAAACTGGTTTTGCCAGAAGTATCAAGTTTATTCAGTTTCATGCTTAAAATGAAATATGCAGAGTAGTTAAATATTCTGTCTTTATTTTATACAAAGCTGGAGTTGACTATAGGTGTTTCAGTGATAGCAATAATGAAAATTGCAATGTAAACCCAATTAGAAAGTTAATGGAAAGGGAGTGAAGAATGCTGTGATCAAAAACTCAGATCTTGAAATGCACTCACATCTTCAAATCCATGCACTGTCACTGCTTCTGTCTGTAAAAAYGTTGAGTTGCCTAAAGACCATTAAAAGACAGACTGACTAGAAAAAGACATATTTTAAACATTAAGAGATTCAAATAATGTCTCCAGAGACTAAAAGGAACAAGTGTCTTCCAGTTTTTGTTTTATTTAAGTTTAATAATAAATTACTTTTCTGAGCTTAATCACTTTGCAGAAACATTGCTTTCTGGGTACACAAACACTGGATATACTCACACACTGGATATGTTATCMCTGCAGCATTCGTACATGGACCAGAAACTGCTGAAGTAGAGGTTGAAGGAAGATACAGAACCATACGAGCAATTTGTCTATTGGAAAAGACACCCAGATTTTATATTGCTGGTAAGAAAACACCCAGAAGCAATCTCTACATTTGTGTTCCCAAAGGACACATGCTTTCCAGAAGTATACCAAGAATCTAGTAACTTCTATGCAAATTAGGTAACTTACTGTCCGATTATGCCATTTCCACTCAAAAGCATAGATTGTATAAGTTACTAATAAATTTTTATTTTTAAAAAATTATTACTACAGCCAGGTGTCATCCAAAAAAGAGATTTAGAAAATAAGTCTTGAGGGGAAAGAAAAAGAAAACACTCAAAATCAACACATGRTGCTGTCAAGCAAAGAAACAGCTGAAATTTGAAGGCAACAGTATCTGTTTTCCATGCATGGAAAGCTACTAGCCCAAAGCAACAGAAGGAACTTGGAGCTATTAGCAAAGTTTCTGTGTCTTCAGAACAGCTGTAATTGACAAAAGAAATCAACCTGACAAAACACAGCTCATGGTTCCAGAACTTGGATTCTGCCTCTCAGCATTAAACAAGTGAACTCTGACGGGATCAGTCACATTGCAGAAGAAAAGCAAGTGATGGCCAAAACTACTGTCTATTGATTTTTTTTTTTCAACTTGCTCTCAGGAGCATGTTTTAAACAGCTTCAAGAGGGGAATCTGTAAACAAGCACTTTCTAAAGTCTATTAGCTTCATAAGGCACTGTAATCTACTGTGAGTTCAATTATTTGGAAGCTTCCATCACACCATTTTAGATGTCATTTCTTTGATTAGGGCTACAGTGATTCGTGTACCTGCCTAACAGCCTGGAAGAAAGCCTTGTAACATAAAGGATTATGTTACAGGGTGAAAGTATCAGCCCAGAGAAACAATCTTTACCCTTTCTCTCTCCTTAATGACTAAGAATTGTAAAAGGTTTAAAGGTGAAGAAAGGGTCTTCAAGATAAGGAAACACCCAAGAAAATACAGAACTTTATCACCAACTGTCCCCAGCTTACCTTGCTGCCACATACCTGCAGGTTTTCTGCACAATAAACAGCAGCAGTTGCCTCAAACCTGGCATCCTCGTCSTCTGGCAGCCACGTGAACAGCCAGACCCCGAGCTCTTCTCCCTGCTACACGTCAGGGAACGCGCGTGCTGTGTTGGGTCAGCAGCAATGCCCAGCCTACGGGGTCATGGTGCAGGTGGGAAACGTCCAGAAGCACCGTGAGTCACACCCACCTAAAGCATTATACAAATGACATTCAACATCATTTAGAGAATTTTAATAAATGCTGCCAAAGCAACTGGGCTGCAGTAAGTTGGAGCGAGGTATAGGCTTCATAAAGGAACCAGCCATGAGACCTGCTTGTTAAAATCCTTGTGTTTTCATGCTGGTGCCTGACCTCACTCTYACAATTACCTGATGCTCGGCGGGTCTCTGTGAGAGCGTTGCACACAGTGGGACGGTGCAGGACTGTATTATCTTGCCTTGGAAATGAGTTAGATAAACACTGCTGAGACAGCAGGTGGAAACTTCTGTTAACGATGAGAAACATGAAGCTGTAACACAAACGGAGTGAGAGAAGCAAATATTCCAGCCCAATGACTGCTTCTAATATCCATAAGAAAGGATGCAAGTCCACAGCAGTAAGGTAGGCAGGAGGCAGCAGTGATGGTTGGAAAGTCTCTGAAAGGAGTTCCAGGCATCAAATGCTTTGCTGCAGCTCTTTTCAGTACCTGCTGTCAAACACTTCAAAGAAAAGTATGAGAGATACCATGCTAGATAAATATGAGGATAAGCTACTTAGTCAAACACTTCGGCTTAATTCCTACTGCTTGGAGACTCAGAGGTGATTGCTTATATCCCCAGCTGTTGTTAAAGTACAAATTAAAACACTTCTTAGTCAAAAGCATCCAACTCCTTTTGATTCTCGCAGATCATTTTTTTGTCCCAGGACAAAGAGACCAAAGGAATCCAATGCCTAAGGAAAAAATGTTTTTCCTTAAACTCACCTGTACTTCTTCCAAAAAGAAATTTAACTTTGACAGCAGCCTAGAATGTGAGAATCCTACTACGAAAGAAAAAGGYCTAAAATACTTGATTCTAAAGTCTTTCTCAAGAAAAACTGTCTTACTATGCAGGTTTTGGTGGGTTTGTTGTTTGAAGAACATCCTTCTGCATGGAAGCACTTTTCTGTCAAGACACCATAAASAGCTTCTGATACCTGTTATCACCCACTAATTTTCACTGTCACCAAATGGTTTTGTTGCCAAGGAAA
The DNA here is from genome assembly GCA_018881555.1 of Amblyornis subalaris. NCBI lineage: Eukaryota > Metazoa > Chordata > Aves > Passeriformes > Ptilonorhynchidae > Amblyornis > Amblyornis subalaris. The sequence goes on from JACAXG010000008.1 coordinate 13,909,947, forward strand.
ATGAAAAACTTTCTGCTGCTTAATCCATTTATATTTTTATATATTKCAACTCTGTCATTATTTATTTTTTCAGATACTTAGGTATTACTACATATCTATTACTGACTTTGCTTCTGAAAGAAATCAGCTTTTACAACCATCCTTGGTACTGCTATACCGGGTTTTTTTATGATGCAGTAATTAGAATTCAACATATTACTTTATGCAASAACTAAACAAGAAATTTTATCATGTCATTACTTAGTCTGACTTGCATTCTTTTTCTCTACCACTGAAGCTTAGCTTCACGCTGACTGGATCGCTGGAGAAACTTAATTTTTTACCATGGTTATTGATGAATAAAATTAGCACRTTAAGATTCTCTATAGGTAGGCTTTTCTGCTTCCCTGAGCATGACACACATGACAATTCAATTGTAATTAATTTTCAACATAAAGAAGTTACCTGGAATTCTTCTGAATGTCCTGAATTTAAAACCCATTTAAGTCAGACAGAAAAGGAAGAATATTTAAAGTCATGACAATATGACTGTAAAGAACCAAAACCATGGTTTTGTCTGATGAAAATGAACAAAAATATTCAAGTTTCTATCCAATTATTTTTTTCTGGGGGCTAGTTCTGCCTCTGATAGCACTGAGCCCATGTACATTATGTTCTAGATTATTAGGTATAATGGAGTGGATTGCATTAAATAAGAAAAAAATGGAAAATGCATTAAATAGGTGTTGTAGTTTGACACTGGCCAAACGCCAGGCACCCACGAAAAGCCCACTCACTCACTCTCCTCTGTCCAGTTGCAGAGCAGAAGTGTCAAACCCTGACAATAGGATAATAAAGAATGTCAACAGCATTTTAAAATCAGAATCTTTAGGGTCCTCTATCACATGATAATGACAGAAGCAAATGTGATTTTCACAAAAAAGCTAAACCTGGGAGGAGGTATGTGTGCCCCAACCAGATGTTCCATAAACTTTCTATARGGGGTTGGACACCAGACACCCACCAAAGCCACTTTATCACTCCCCTTCACTGGATAGAGGAGAGAAAATATAATGAAAGGTTCATGGGTTGAAATAAGGTCCAGGAGAGAGATCACTAACCTGGCAAAAGCGCCACAGGCAAAACAGACTCGAATTTGGGATATTAATTGAATTTATTACTTACAAAATCAGAGTAGAAKAATGAGAAGTAAAATAAATCTTAAAACCACCACCCTTCTTCCTGAGCTCTGCCTCCCCAGCAGYACAGGGAGACAGGGAATGGGGGTTATGGTCAGTTCATCCCAGGTTGTTTMTGCTGCTGCTCAGGGAGAAGAGTCTTTCCCCTTCTCCAGCCTGGGGTACCTACCATGGGATATAGTCCTGCATGAATTTTCCAATGAGAGTCCATCCCACATTCAACAACCACRTGCTTTTTAAATGCCTACACAGTTTGTGCCCATTTAAAGGTGTTTTGTTTGCACTAAAATATTCCATTAAAGTAATACATTTTCAGAAGACAAAAAAATTATATCAATACTCCAACAGAACAATAAAAGGTCTTCAGAACAACGTTTCAGTTATCATATCACCATTTTATTCACCAAATAGATTACGGAATTGGCTTCATCCACCTACTTCTCACAAGTACCCTAGCTGCTATTTTTATCTTGGCTGTTAAGTCTGAAGCAGTTGAAGAAAGTTTAACAGCTGAAGTGGTATACTGAGTATCAGAGATGCCTCTAGCAACAGCCAGAGCCTYGTTCAATTTGTCACCCTATTTGCATTGCCCTTTCCAATGCAGTAAGGGGCATTCTCAAAATTTACGTTAATCTTGTCATATACAGTTTCCATCGACAAGGAAACTGCTGGCTATTAGGAAATTGCTGGTCATTACTGCTGCAAAGAGGGGGAAAAACAAGGTTTCCTTTGCTGAAATCTGTGSATTCCAGAACTGCTTACCCATGTGACATCTTTGCCAGCTGCCAGTCCTCAGTGCGCACAGCACACGAGCAGAGAGCTGATCACGCTGTGCCCACGCTGCAGGAGAGCCACAGCTGCTGTGCAATCTCAGCCTTGGTTCRTCGGGGGGAATCCACTCCTGGCACGGCAATGGCACATTCAAGTGCCTCCTGCAAGATTCCAGATGCAGACACAAAGCTCCAAACACACAGCAAAGCAAATACGTCTCAAGAAGAAACATTTCTACTCACTCAATCACCAATGTAGGTGCAACCCATGCACATCCAGTAGAAAACAGCCCTGGTGTATCCCAGCCGCATGTATTTTCAGGGATATCAYATCAGTGGGATCCTCTGGCCTCATTACATACTTTGTGTTGTAGTCATCTCAGACACAAAAATAAATGACAATCAGCAGCACCTTGTTGGAATGCAAGTCTTTACAGCTTCCTTTCCCACTTCTAACACTCCCCTTTCCCTAACTTCTCACTTAGGASTTTCCTCAGTCATAAAGCGCATGCCTCTCCCACCAGGTGGCTGATAAGAATGTTCCAGCTATCTGCAAGCAGCTTCACAGCATCAGTGAGCTAAAGCTTTTTTCCCTTTATTTGAGTGTATTCACAACCAAGTTATCACCAAAAACAGACAGTCTAATGTAYGCCAAACAATTAAGAGAGCTTTTACAGATAACAGAAACACACTATATGCCCTAACAGGCCCCAGAGAACACATTCAGAGCAAAACCTTTTGAAGGAGACCAGGTTTACTTAGATATGATGTCTGGCATTTAAACCACTCTTCAGCATTCTGAGATGCCATTTTCCCCTTCAAACGTTTATCTTTTCCCAGTCTCTAGAGCACCTCTCCCTGATTTGCTAGTACCACCGTGCTAAACAAATCAGTACAAGCAAATTTTTGCACGCAGATAAGACCAAAATCAYAGTGGAAAACTGTGACATCAGTTTAATCACATGGTCACCTGCAGCTGACGTACTGCCTTGGTCTGTGAGCTAAACAGGCTGGCAGAAAAGGCAACATTCACAACACACCACCTGTCTTAACTTCATTTCTCTGGTTAATAATTCCTTTTACTTTCTAAAGATACAACAATGACATCATTGCTGGTATCAAAGTAAAATCTGGGAAGTAGAAACAGCCACGTGAAATCTGCAGGTGTGCTTACAAGATACCTCTACAAATAGGATTTTAAAATATAAGAACAGTAATGAAAAAGGATAATCCCCAACATGAACATCTATTCTTCAATTTTCATTGTATTTTCACTTTTCACTAAACAGAAAGMCCATTATTTTTAAGGAATTCAGAAAAAAAGAAGGAAAAGATGCAAAAGTAGGCATTGTGTGTGTGATACATTCACAATCCAGACTCATCAGGTACATGACAAATCAAATTCTCATGCATTAGCAGAAAGCATAACAAGGCAAACGATATTTGCCTTAAACCAAAACACTCACAGAATGTGAGACTGCTTTTGCTTCCTCTACCTGACAGATGCAACTATATCCTCAAGAAATTACATAAGCATGAGAGTAAGCAGGACAGTTCTATTTCAGGCTTTGCCATCAACTTACTGTGTAGGTTTGAGGACTTGGTCTTTATTTTCAGTTAACCCATGACATGATCGTTATTTTTCCTACCTGCCGTGCTTCAAAAGGTCATTATTACACTTATTTATGTCCACTTTTTTTTCATTTATACCAAAACCATGGCCAGTCATCCCAATAACAAAATAGGAAGTCTGCTATTCCACTGACTGGGTGAAGAATGCAAGGGTGGAGGAAAAAAGGAAGAAAAAAACCCAACAAACCCCAACCAACGAACCCCCCAATCACTCCCATCATAAAAGAATGATACGTAAACATACAAGCATTTCCCCAGCTTCACTCAAAACTCTACCACCAYGAAACTTCTAATTCCTGAATCTGTGTAGTCAACACTGGTCCTTAACCCGGCAAGAATTTGCCATTTGTACATTACAAAGTGTCAAGTGGCACTGGAGCAAGGATTTTTCTATAAAGGAGAATGCAAATATGCTCTGCAGAAGGCGGCAGAACGTTTGCAGTGCGGTTAAACAAAGCAGGTCGCGTTAGTTCACACTTGCGCTGCCACCCGATGGACATTCCAAGTATCCCGCTCCTCTGAAACTCGGCTATTTCCTCACCCAGGTCAGGTCCTTTCACCAGGTACTGAACTTGCTTTTGCTCTGCCCGAACACTAAACCCGCCCACTGCATAGGGTGGGGAAATTTCTTTCTAGACTCTCATACAACTTTAAATTGAGGACAAATTTCATTCTACTGAGGGAAAAAGTCTTTGTTGTTAAGAAGAATATGTAACACTTACAGACAGTTATGGTTTTCTGTATATAAGGATATGCTGTTATCTAAAGAAATATAAAAGCACGAGGAAGTCCTTTGGCATTCCTCCAGCATATATTTGTTTTCAAACTCTTAACTGTAACAAATTTGAACTAAAGCCTCATCATGTTTGTTATTCAGATCTCAACAAATTGTATAAACAAACAATCTTCAGACAAATTCTGTTACTAGAACATGTAGTCTCTGTCCCAGCCAGGAGAAAAAAATAGTTCACAGCATTATGTGCTTATGTTCTTGACCTGATTTTATGCCAGGATCAGAGCTGCTGATTTTGCAAAATGTATCTTCCAGTTGAAATCTGCACAAGATATGTTCATGTATTGTGGGCTCTGAGTTAAAGATACCTCTATCTGGAGCACCAAAAAAAAAAAATAGGTCTTCGATCAATTATTCAAAACCGAAGCTACTTGAACAGGTAAATTCTATTTTAAACTCTGATATTAAATCAACACAATTTAGTTGCAAGAAGTGAGTTTTAGCTCTTCTACAAACAGGAAATTATTTAAATTTTTCTTACAAAAGCTGTTAAAAATTAGAATTCTGTGAAATAGCCTCTGAGTTTTATGTTTATGTTGCAGTGAACATTCTACCTTTGTAATGTGGATGTTAGAAGGAGGTTCTCACTCTAACACATACAGTATTAATTATGTGTGTACAAGACAAATACTACATGACAATCAGCTCTTTTATGAATAATTCAAGTCCAAATTAAGTTTTGAATGTTTCCATTTGAATTATGTGGTGGTGCAACATGATAATCACTACGTGAAATAACTACAGACCAGCAAGGGAAAAAAAAGTGCCTTTTCTATTTCTGCTATTAAATGTGGTCAGTATATTGCAAATTGCCTTCAGGGCAGGGTAAAGTTTCCCCTGTTTAGCTTCCAATTCAGAATTATTTTCTCTTAAAAAGTCTACATTTACAATGMAAATGTGAATTTTCATTCACAATGAAAAGTCTATATTCACAATGAAATAGAGTACAAGCACTGTCCATGCTGTATCACCAGTTCTCTATGCACACCACTTTCCAGTTCTCTTGCATCACCACTGAAAGGTCCTCCCTTATTATAGAAAATGCTATCAAAAGAGCTGACCCATGGTTTTCATGAAAAAATAGAAGATATTTCTAAAGCACAGTAATAGGTTGCTCAGATATCAGTACTTAAGTATTGGTATGCAAATACACAGTTCACAAGGAATCAAAATATACAAATCCAGACCTGGAATAGAGCCTAAAAAAATAAACCACCTAAAAACAGAAGGTACCCCACTGAGAGTTCAGAATGCATTAAAAAAGTAAATGCAAAAAAACATAGTATTGGTATTTTTCAATCACTTATCTTAATGTATGGCCTACACTACTCTCCATGGCAGTGCATAAATATTTATTTTGCCTATTGTCAAATATTCACACCTCMCCAGCTTCCAAATAGCACTTCTTGTAACTTTTAGCTCTTACACACCTCTGCTCAACTCTACTGCTCACAGCACCCACCCTCAGAAGGGCACCCAGCTGGTTTGAGTTCCTGCTGCTGACTCTCAAAACGCCTCTCCTGCTGGTTTTCATTGAGCACAGGTGCACGGCCCCTGGGATCCTCTGAACCTCCCAGCACGAGGCAGCAAGCTGGAAGCACTCTCGGGAACAAGCTCCACCACAGCTTTGCCCGCACTGGCTGTCCCAGCTCTACCATAAACAGCAACTGTAAGTGGATGAAATGGTTAGGAATACATACACACATACACCAGTACTCTCCATTTAAAAAGTGTATTTCTTTAGTTTCAGTCACCAAAGATACATCTCGCAGAGAAAGTTTGCATTTTAATCATATAATCTTAGGGCACTGAGACAATATCTATCATTACTTTGTTATTAAACAAACCAAGACTAGCTCACATTTTATTTTACTTAAAAAAAAAAAAAACCAAACCAAAAATAAAAACCAAACACCTGAAGAACTCACTAATCATCTTCTTTGTTGTTTGGGTTTGGGATTTTTTTCTGTCATTTGGGAAGCAAAACATATGTAAGTTTTGTCCCTGAATAATTTTAACATACTGCCCGTGTTTATGCCCATTTTGCTCTGTGTAGCATTATTTTCTAAACACTTTTGTATTCCACCATTTATTGAGTGATAGATTATCCAGCTCTTACAATAATGATAAACATTTATTTTATACACCTTGTTGCAGCTACTTTTCTTTCACAATTGCTTTCATTTCTTTTTTCAAGAGTTTATTTCTAAACATCGAACATCTATAAAAACACCTGTCAGATGAAAACAATTTCTTCACCGCGGGACAACTACACTGTCAGAGACACGATATTACAATTTCAACTTCAGAAAACTCTTCTGTTATGCCCCTTTTAGCGAAGGACTTTACCTCATCGTTATTGGGAAAATACAGCTGTTGCAAAGGAAGTATTAAACTGCTTTTACATTCATATTTTTACTCCTGTTTCACAGCAGAATTAAACATCCCTTCTTCTCTTAGTTTAGCTCATAAACTAAGAGAGAGAAGGTATTATATAGAATTTGCCCATATACCTATATAGTTACCCCCAATTTTACACGCATGGATTCTCCCTGAGAAGAAGCATTGGCCGCTATTCGCAGGGCAAGGTTTTTATAAAAATAAAATTAACAAAAACAAATGCTCCACTGTGGGCTGAACATTCCCATAAACATAATGTGAATATACATAACCACATAGAATGGAACCAAATAGAAGGAACAAAAGCTCCCTTTGGAGAAAAGTGTTAAATAATCTCTGCAGTTGGTCATATTTTTACCATTATCGCAGAAGGCGACTGAGAACATTTAAGTTTTTTGAAACCCTGGCAAACTATATCAACTCCTGTTACTGTTGCTAAACGCTTATCGGGGGCGGCAGGGAAGCGCTAACAGCGCTGGAACTGCTAAAATACACATTATTTAGGCGAACCAGAACCGTCCGCTCGGAGGGAGATGTCCCACCTGAGCACTGCCCGCCTCAGGCCGGCCCCGCCGAGGCGGCTGAGGGGGACCCCCGGGAACAGGGACTGGTGAGGGGGATCTCACGTTAACGGCGGTGCTGAGGGGGACCTCCTTAACAGGGGTACTGCGAAGAACCTCGTTATTAACAGCGGTGCTGAGAGGGACCCCTCATAAGGGGTGCCGAGGGAAACCTCGTTATTAACAGCGGTGCTGAGGGGGAATCCCGGTATTAACGGAGTTGCTGACAGGGACCCCTCGTTATTAACAGCGGTGCTGAGGGGGAACCCCGGTAACATGGGCTGCTGAAGGGGACCTCGTTATTAACGGGGTTGCTGACAGGGACCCCTCGCTAACAGGGGCTGCGGAAGGAGACCTCATTATCAACAGGAGCTGTACACCCTTGTCCTGTGGCGAGAGACTAGGGCGCCCAGCGTTGCCCAGGCCCGCGGTCGCTGCCGCTCGGCCCCAGAAGGCGCAGCCGCTCCGCCGCCGGGCGCCGCGGTCAGCGACGGTGCTGCTCATGCGCGCGGCGGCCGCGCAGGCGCAGGGGCGGGGCCGGGCGGGGCCGGCGAGGCAGCCATGGTGTACATCTCCAACGGTGAGGGGCCGGGGCGCTCGGGGGGCCGGGGCAGTTGTGGTGTACACCTCCAACGGTGAGGGGCCGGGCCGGGCGAGGGGCACTGACCGGGGCGGGCACACGGCCGGGGCTGGATAGAGCGCGGCCCTCAAGCGCTGCCGCTGCCGGGACAGCCCGGCAGGGTCCGCCCGCTGCCGGTGTCGTGTCACTCCGCACTGCCGTGCGGCCGAGCCTTGTCTGCTTCTAAACCGTGTTTTGGGCAGTCCAAGTGTGTGCTGCAGGCACCGGGAGTGTCACAGAACTGCACTTTGACTGCTTACGGGTAAACAGACACTGCCCCGGTACTTTCTGTAGGTTTCCTGGACACAGAGCCCCTGTGGCGGTGGTGACCCCTTTAGTTCAAGTACTTGGGCAGTAACGTGTAAAAAACGAAACTCGCCGCCATGAAGTGCAGTTTCTCCCTCCCAGCTGCAAATTCTGGACGCAGCAGGTGTGTTTTTGTGTAGTGTTCTGCACAGTGTCACACACTGAACGTCACTGGATGTTTTGTATCTGGATATGTTACAGGACAAGTTTTGGATAACCGGAGTCGGGCTCCTTGGAGTTTTTCATCTATAACAGATTTCTTCTGGTCGATAGCAGATTTTGTGGTTCTGTTGTAAGTAGAAGTTAATTCTTTTGGTGAGCTTTGTTTTAGATCTGACGTGGGTAAAAGCTACCCTATGCTGTCAGTAACACAATAGAAATGTTATATTTACTCTTTAGCATTCCATATGTATAAACACTTTACTCTGTGTGGCTTTGTTAAGCACTACAGTATAGTTAACAAAAACTGTAGGAAAAGTGATCATAACTTACTGGCAGTTCAAATGAGTTTTCTTACATTTCATCTATTTTGATACTGCAAAAAGAGAAGCATATGCTTTTGTTAAATAGCATCTACTAGCTGACCAAAAAGTTAAGCTATTTGGAGAATTTCTACTGATGGCAGTAGATTCTGGCTATGTAAAAGTAATCACACAGCAGTAAACACAAATGTATGGATCAAAGCCAGTTAACAGTCAGAAAGTTCTTGTGATGCATTCAACAGTTCTTAATTATTTCAGTTACAAGTTTATGCATTTCTTGCATATATACCAGAAAACTAGATCTTATAATTTGAGCGGCACTGTAATTTGGAATTACTTACGATTTTACTTTCATATGTAGGAGAAAAATTGCCAAGATTTCAACAACAGTGATCTTGAGAAGATATACTGTTCACTCCTGAACACTACTTACTGTTTTTCAGGCCATTTTCTTATCTTTCAATCCAAAAATTCAAAAACTGTATCTAGCTATCAATCCACCTAACTCTTGCTTTATTTTTTCAGTTTCCAGAGCATTATTCAACCAGATTTGAGAAGAAGAGGCTACACATCTTCCTCCTATTCAGGATACAATGATGGAAGAGGGTATTTTTCTCATACTCACTCCAGCTCTAATTTTTTTTCCTCTATCTTCCAAAATGAAATGAATCTGAGTAGCTTACAGTTGTGATTTGCATTGAATTGGCTTGTGCAGGAAGACTAAAATGTTTATCTGCAGTATTGTTGATAACAATACACAGCTTTGGACAGCTGCAATAGCAGTACAGACTAACACTCTCTATTTTTCAAGCCTGACTACTAAGGCAAGATGTAGCTTTGTTGAAATTCTTTTCTTAGACTTGCTTATACTCAGTATTTGATTTGCATTACTTCAGTCATTTCTTGTATTATATTACCTACAGATGCTAAAGCAAAACACTTTGTTATAGGGGTATAATTTCTGTAAACACTACAGCCTAAGTGTTTTATAGGACTCTGTAAGCATCAGTTATCTGTAGCCTTCTCACATCACACAAGATAATGGGAACAGTGCATAAAAGAATTTTTGTGAAAGCAGGGCTAGAGATTTTCTTACAGCTTTTCGCATGAAACTCAACTTTCTCAGAGGTTTAAACTTTCTAATCACTGACATTTAGAGACAGTGTTATTATATTTTTGGTTTAGAAGTTTAATGCCAATAGAATTGCTTTATTTTCAGGCCTCCAGCACATCCTCGCCGTAGAATGGGTCGGATAAATCACTGGGGTGGAGGCCCCAGTCCACCACCAATGGCTGGGGGTGGATGAGGAAGGTAATTGCAAATCTGCTGTATCCTGCTTTGAAGGATTTAGGGGTATTTTTAATAGCAATGATAATTCAGGGTTAAGGTGGAATGGAGTGTTTTATCCTCCTGTTGCAGAAGTTACCAAAATAAGAAAAGAATCAAAGATACTTTCGGTAAAGGGGAAGGGAGGGGGAGAAAAAGCAGGGGGAAGGGATGTTAAAAAAATATTTTCGCTTAGGAATGGTGGGCTTTCACTTTTAATTGCACAGAAGTTGATACACAAAGTGTGGCAAAGATTTTTGAGCACATCTGATAAGTTATTTATAGCTTTTCATCTTTTTTGGCTGCTAATTTAAAGTCCCATTCAGATCGTTAGAAACTGAAGCTTTGTTTGCATTTCTAATAGTTGTCATATGACATTTGAGATTTTTTGGTTAAAGTCAATATTTCTCAATAGAAAAGAAGGACAAAACCAAAGTTGTTAAAAGGGTAAAAATCTGGGGTTTTTACCCCTGTTACAGTGATACAGCCATGCAAATCTTGAATTCCAGTAAAGTGTAAAAATCAGAATTGCTTAAAAATGGAGGTAAAAGCCTTTCTTACAGCTGCCTGAACTTTCATTCTGTTTTATTAATTAGTTTGGCTGCTGGGAGTTACATCTGACACTGCATGTATAAACAGAATGGTTTTATTTACTTTTAAGACTTAAGTAAACAATCCTTGTTTTTCATCCGTCACTCCCCATTGTTACCATAATAAAAGTTAAAAGGAAAAGAAACACATGCAGGTGGCTAATACCTGTAAATCTGGTAGGAAAAAGTTCATATACCAGAAAACACATACACCAGTATTTCAATTCACTAGAAAAAGGATAAGCTTCTTCAGAATGGGAGAAAAAAACCCAGGATGTTGTGGGGTTTTTTCTTGTTGACTAGACATAAGGCCAGCAAAGACTGCAGGGATGGCTTTTGGGTAATCACAGCCATGTAACCTGCTCAGGAATAAAGTTTTTAAGTCTTTTGCATGTCTCATCTAGCTAAGTTAAAAACAATATTAGTTTAAAATTGTTACTTAATTTTATCTCTCAAAGAAAGGCCTTGTCTTTAAATGGACTGTAATTACTTTATCTTTTAGGTAAACGTCTGCTGAAGAGGCAGACACAAGCATACACATCTGCCAGATGAAAGGAAGAGTTTAGTGGTGGACCAAATGGGAATGTGTATGCCTGACTGGAAACTGTTCTGTGATATAAGCAGATTAATGAAGTTGTACTGGGAACTCCTTCAAGGATCTGGTGTAACTGAGCCACAGTGTTGTTAAATATATGTTTACTGTCTAAAGTCTTTGTATAGTTTCTGAACATTTTACTGTAGTTGCAAAGTAATAAGTAAATTATATTTGGCTTGTCACAAGGCTGACTTTGTCATCATTTTTAGAAACTGAAAAAATCCCAAGTCATTTTGCTATGCAAATGAGGACAAACACATATTTATAGTTTATAGTCTATCTACTCTATAGTAGCTAGAGATGGTTCCTCAAGAGTGAAACCTAAAGCAGCACTTCCTAAGAGGTTTTGTATTCACTCTTTGTTTTTGTTAGGAGAAACACTGCACTTTGCTGTATTTTCATGGTATTAATGATGCTCTAAAAGCACTTTAAAAATGCAATTTACAAATTACATTGTTTTACAACCCTTGCTTCGTTAACGCCCATAGTGGGTGTTATAACAGAAACACCTCTTGAAACAGCTTCCGTCTCCACTATAAACTTTCTGGAATGTATAAGCCTATTTACTGTACAAATTTTGGTAAGACTTGGAGGGTTTTTTACAATAAAATTAGGTCTTGTTTTTATTACATAAAGAAAAAAGTAAGGAACTAAAACATTGAGTGTTATTACCGAGGTTATTTTCTTTCAAACAGTAACTATCTTGTATCTAATTTACCTCATTTCAGGATGGGAGTTTCTTACTGTTTGTGGGGTTCATTTAGGATTTGTGGGTTTTTTGCTTAGAAAGGGCTGCATCTATTTGTGAAAAAATTAGCTGACAAGAATCCAGGTTAAATTATTTTCTACAAGGTGCCACTGCAAATTTTTTACTTAAGCCTTCCTAATAATTTCCTGTTAAGAAAACTTTCCTCTCTGACCATCCAGGAGCCATTGTGGCAGTCACATCCACACCACCTGAGCAGGGATCAAAACTCCTTACACCGCTTGACTCCTACACACCCCACACTCCCAGTCAGACCAGGTTTCCTTACCGGCCCGACGCCAGGTTTCTCATAGCAGAGTCTCAGACGTCCAGATCCTTAAAATAATTTAATGTTGGTGCATAAATAAATAACGAAATAACAGCTTGAGCTGGTGCCGCCGAGGAGGGACCCCAAACAAAGGAACCGCTGAGCTTTTATACCCTCACACTGTAAGCACGAGGGTCCTCGGCTGCTGCCCTGTCTCTGGGTGTCCTTCCCCTGGCTGTGCCGCAGGTCCACAGGCCCTCTGCTGTACAAAGGGCTGGCAGTTCACGGCCTCTTGCCCCCCCCAGAGCTCAACGAGCAGCTCCAACTGCAGCTGCAGCCCGGGCTACCTGCACTGAATGTATTCCGTAACACTAGTTAGCGGGAAATTAGTCAACAATGCCCTTCACTTAACAAGCCCTTCCAGCAGCTCCCACTCCTGCTACGCATACTTAACACAGCTCCAGTCAAACATCCCATCTGCACAGTTCATAAAGGAACTTGCTGCCCACAAACAAGTTAGCTCTTCACAGCTGTACCATGTCCAGCAGCTGAACTACGGCCTTTTCACAAAGAGGAGTATTTTAAGCTATTGGAGGGCTGTACCCCCGCTCCCGCAGCCCCACCAGCAGTAACAGCCCAGCTGGCAGCGTTTGGCGGGTGCTCCGCCAGAGCCGCGGCAGCGGAGGGGGTGCTCTCCAGGCTCCCCGTGCCGCTGCTCGGCCCCTCAGCGCCGGGGCAGGACCCCCGCGCCCCGCTGCGAGCCGAGACAACCCGGGCAGCGCCCAGGGACCGCCGAGCAGCCCTCGGGCCGAGCCCCCACCCGCTACCTGCTCGGGGGGCGGCGCCCGGCGAGGGCCCGCCCGCTTCCGCCCCGCGCCGGGCTCGGCGCCGCTCGGGCCCGGCAGACGCGGCTTCCGCCCGGCCGGAGCATGACCCAGGCGGAGAAAGGCGAGGCGGAGAACGGCAAGGACAAGGAGCGCGACCGGGAGCGCGAGCAGCGCGGCGTCAAGCGGCCCATCGTTCCCGCCGCCGTGCCCGAGTCCCTGCAGGAGGTGAGGCCCGGCAGCCGCGAGCGGCGGCTGCTCCCTCCCCACTGGGGCGGGCCCGACCCGGGCTCGGCCTTTTAAAGGCCTGCGGAGGGGTTGTGGAAGCACCGGGAGGGCTCCAGGTGGTCGTGGGGACTCCGTCTGACTCCGTACGCGTTGTGCTGCTTTCAGCAAATACAGAGCAACTTCATCGTGGTGATCCACCCCGGCTCGACCACCCTGCGGCTCGGGCGGGCCACGGACACGCTGCCCGCGGGCATCCCGCACGTGATCGCGCGGCGGCACAAGCAGCAGGGCCAGGCGGCCTACAGGGACAGCTGGCTCCTCAGGGACGGCCTCAATGTAAGCACGGCCCCGCTCATCACCCGTTCCTGGGGCGGTTCTGTTTGTTGTGTACTGCATACCTCACGCTCATACTTTAGGCTTTTCCAGAGAAGAATACATCTCAAGTAAAACTTTTCTTCATCCTTTTAAGGGCTGTAGATGCTATCCACTGAAGTCAGTAGGCTTGCACAAGTCTATGTTTACGTTTTGTTTGATTTCTTTGCAATGAGCTGAATCTGATAAATTGGTAGGTCGAGGGTTTGTACATGTTGATTTTCCTGCACTGTGCTCTGGTACCACACTCAGTATTTCTCCTGATGGAATGCCAGCTGTAGGATTAGAATCAGACTTCTCCGTTTGTGCATGTGTTGGTTACAAGTTAGTTTGTGACTTGGATAACACAGCAAGTCATTTTAGTCCAGCCAGGTCTGGACAAAAATATGTGTAATAATTTTATTCTTAATCTGAAATTATAAAAATTAATCAAATAATTTTTCTAATATTAAACCTCACCATTAAATGAGATCTATTTAAACATTTTTGTTCCTACTTAATATTTCTGTAGTTAAAGAGATAATTACCTGAGCATGTCACTCTAGAGATCAAGTCCAGTAGCCACTAAAAGCAGTTAAAAGAGTTTGACTTTGACAAATATGTGTTGGGAACTCTAATATAAAAAATAGTTTATTTAAAAATAAGCATAAGTCCATTTTACAGTGTACAAACCTCTGTCCTTTCTACAGTCTATCAATCACAGTAATGATTTCATTTTTTAATAATTCCTTCAGTATTGCCAGCATACATACATGTGGTTTGAAATGTTTACATTGCATATTTGGGATTTTCCTTAGAAACCTGAAAGTACCGAGCAGAGACAAAATGGCCTTAAAATGGTGGACCAAGCAATATGGTCCAAAAAGATGTCGAATGGAGCAAGGCGCATACCGGTGTCACCTGATCAGGTAACTCACTCTTAAGATTTTATTAAATCGTTCATTCTTACAGTCCTTTGGTGTAATGCTGTGTTTTAGTGGGCAAGGATAGATATCCTCTATAGAGCAAATATGGATTGTGCTATTGTGACCTAATTCTAAAGTTGTGAGATTAAGATTTAAAATGTTTCCTCAAGAGCTGGGGTTGGTGGAGTGTTTCATTTTTCTTCCATGCTTAAAATGCAACTGGTAAAATATTTATCAACAGGATTTGGTTTGACTACATTTCAGGCCAGGTCATACAACAGACAGATGAGGCCAGCTATTTTGGATCACAGCTCTGGGGCCAAGTGGACAAACACATCAAACCATCCTGAATTTTTGGTAGGAGAAGAGGTAAGATTGATTTTCCTGCTGAATGAGGCTTCGTATGTTTTAAAGCAGCCAAGTGATCAGCAGCAGTTTGTTTTAAATTAGTAAGTACTGAAACACATACAAAATTAACCAAGCAAAACATGAGAAACTTTATTATGGAGTAATTGAATATTTGTTATCATTCAGCAAGACAAGAGAGTTTCCCCCATTTGCCTAACAAGGAGCTTGGATCCTTTGCTGCTATAAATCAGTGTCTGGAGGGACTAGGTGAAAACTTTGCCCATATGGCAAAATTCAGAGAAAAGGCAAGAAACTGAAAAGGACCAGTACATGGAATCACTGCTGAGTAACTTGGTATATGTGAGCTTCAAAGTGTTTAAATTATTTTAGTTTTTAATTTGACATAATGGAAAAATGTACCAATATGTTCTGTAGGTGTCTGTAGGTAAAAACATTCTAACAATTTAAACTTTTTACTATTTACTTTTCATTTCAATGGTTTATAATCAGGCCCTGTAACAAAGAAATCCAGTCTTAGTGTCACATCAGTCTGAGCACTGCTGTGTCTTCTTGTATCTACTTCTGAAGTATTTGTCTTCCTAGTATTTGTTACTAATTTTTTGAGAAAAGCAATGCATAGAACATAATCTCTTGTTTTCAGGCACTGTATGTTAATCCATTAGATTCTTATAATATACATTGGCCTATTAGAAGAGGGCAGTTGAATCTCCACGCAGGACCTGGTGGCTCCCTCACTGCAGTATTGGCAGACCTGGAAGTTATATGGTCACATGCAATACAAAAATACCTGGAAATACCACTGAAAGACCTAAAGGTGAGCTGTGAACAGCACATTTATGTGGGCTTTATCCACTTCTATAATGTTATTGTAAAAGAGAAGTAACTTTCTGTTATTGGTAGCCTCTTGCTGGTGCTTTTCTTAACAAATACATTCTTTCTGCTGGTGACCATGGTTCCTAAGACTTCATTTGGAATTTTGCCCATGTCTTTAAGACAAAAATTGTTGCTAGATCTTCTAATAAGGATGTTTAGAAATCCCATCATAGACATTTCACAGTCTTGGTCTTTGTTTGTGTTTTTTATGTTGACTGAAAAGGAGGCACCTGAGGGAGGGTTGCCTTAGACTTGTATAATTACTTGTCCGTGCCATGTAGGTGTTTGATGTCTGATGTACTTTTAAGCATTTTAATGGCCATAGACTCGTAACTTGGCTCTTACTTTGAACACATTTTTTAAAGTATGAAAAACCTTATTCTTTCCTAAAATTCTGATTTTATTTTTAATGACTTGTATATCAAACTTCATTTGAGAGCTGGCTTTAATTTACTGTTCTTATCTTCAGTACTACAGATGTATTTTACTGATTCCAGACATCTATAATAAACAACATGTGAAAGAACTGGTAAATATGATCCTAATGAAGATGGGCTTCTCAGGTAAAAACCATACTGAAGCATGTACTTAATGATTAATTGCATAAAGATTTCTTTTTTTTTTCTTTAAGGCACGTTTTTCATCTTGTGCTATTTACGTAACTTCTGTCTCTTTTAAAGGGGCAAAATGGTTGGCTAGTATTGTAACAAGTTTTTGGGTTTGCTGTTATGCATTCCAGCTGTGGGCTTCTCATTCAGCTGAGGTAAAAGTAGCAACAGTCTGATTTCTCAAGTATTTCTAAAATGCACAATGTTCGTTGGCTAGAAGACTGAAACCTCTGGGACTTATCTGGGCTTGTGATACAAATGTACTCTGTAAAGGTGGATTGAAATAACCAAGACCCTGCTCTACTAGATTAACAAAATAATTTAAGTTTGAAAACAGTATCTTTAATCTTGAAGAAAAAAGATCATTTGACTCTGCTCTTAGCTTTTTTTCAGGTCTTCTAAAGCCTTACCCAACCAAAACTTCAAGTACCTCCCACCTTATCTTCACTAAATATACAGGCTTTCACTGCAGAGTCAGGCTAGTTGTAGATCTTTAAAAGATGTTAAAATGCCCTTAAATGTAAGCAACATGACTGTGAAGTTCAGCCTGAATTTAATACATTTTTTTGCTCATATTGCTAGGAATTATAGTACACCAGGAGTCTGTCTGTGCTACCTTTGGAAGTGGTTTAAGCAGTGCGTGTATTGTAGATGTGGGAGATCAGAAGACAAGTGTTTGCTGTGTAGAAGATGGTGTTTCCCATCGCAACACCAGGTACCTTAGAATATGCTGAATTATAAATGTGGACTTATTTGCTTAYCAAAGATTTGACTTTAAAAAAGAGACAAAATTTCTGTAAATACAGGAGGTTTTTTTACTGCGAGGGTAAATAGGGTCAACTTTAATAGAGTCAGCTGTTACAATATGAACCTTAAAGAAATATATCTTTAATAGAAAATAGGCAGAACTGATCAGAAGTAATGCTGTGTTCTGCAAACTCTATGAAAGTCATAATCCCAGCATGGCTAAAGTCTTCCTAAGTATTCCCATGCCTAGCACTGCACACAGCCAGTATTTCAGCAACTAAATAAAAAAATCTTTTTCTTCTCTGTGCTTTAGGCTGTGCCTTGCATATGGAGGATCTGATGTGTCAAGGTGTTTTTATTGGCTTATGCAACGAGCAGGATTCCCATACAGAGACTGTCAGTTAACTAATAAGTTGGATTGCTTGCTGCTTCAGCACCTAAAGGAGACATTTTGTCATCTAGATCAGGTGAGAAGGGGAAAATAGTGTGTTCTCCAAGTAATTTCCTWTTCCTTTACAGAATGCTACTCTGGGGAGCCTTTTTGGGAGTCCAAATAAATTGTAAACATTTTATTCAGTAGAATACTGACAAAAGCTGTGGAAGCTTTAGATTGAAAATGTTTGTAACTTGGTTTTATTTTTCCTCTAGCTGAAAGGAATCCCCTCCCTTAGAAAGGTAGTTTCTTTGTTCTAATTGCTGAAAGAAGCTGATAATAATTGCATATTTGCTGGTTTTCAGCTTCAGTTTTGTGGGATCTGCCAGCATGTGTCTTCTTTCTGCACAAACCCTCATTGTAAAGGCTTAGGCATGTAGAGGGCTGTTTGGCAGATCATACTACACGGAAAAGACTTCACAAAAAACTCAAGCATAGGTAAATAAAACCCGTGGTTACAAGAGAGTTTTGTTACTTTATGTTGTTTTCTTCAGTTTAAAGAGATTATGCAGCTTGATAAATACAGAAGATACAATTTTTTTTGTTTCCATTGTTTTTGACTTCAGGATATTTCTGGATTACAAGATCATGAGTTCCAAATTCGGCATCCGGATTCTCCAGCTTTATTGTACCAGTTCCGATTAGGGGATGAAAAATTGCAGGTGATTTTTTTAATTAAATTACAAGTATATTGAGCATTCAGACTCAGAGCCTCACTTTGTGTCAGTCCAGTGCTACTAAGCTCATGTGATTTGTGCATTGTTTTTAACTATGCTTGTAGATAGTTTTAGAATTAATTCCTGTATGTATGAGTGGGCCTAATGCAGCACTAGTGGGTGCACAAGACTTTCTAAGCAGCTTTAGCCAGAATGGTTGTTGCTTCATCTAAATATGATAATTATCAAGTGCAAAGAATTAATGTTAATTTTTCAAGTTTTTACAGACTACTTGGAAAGAAAAACACTTCTATTTAACTTCGAATTGTGAGAAAAAAAGAACAAGACTTTCCTTTTTTCTGTAGTAAAAGCCAAAAGAAGAAAAACTGGTAAACCCATGCCAAATCTCTCATTCTTCAGGCACCAATGGCTCTGTTTTATCCAGCAACTTTTGGAATTGTTGGACAAAAAATGACAACTTTGCAGCACAGGTCACAAGGTGATCCTGAGGATCCTCATGATGAACATTATCTGTTGGCCACACAAAGTAAGCAGGAGCAGGTGTGTGAATGCTGGTTTTATTTTTCATTAAGTATCATATAATTGGGAAATAAAATGAGGACTCATTAGCTCATCTTAGAAACCAGAGTTTGTTACCTGGGTTAGAAGTATTAAAGAATAAATTTAAAGTAAGGAGTTGTGGATGTCTAGAGAAATCTTAATTAGAACTGTGCATTTTTAGAGTCTAAGGAAGCTTCATATTTTGGGATTGATCAATCTGATGGAGTTCAAAATAAAGCCCTTGCTTTGAATGTGAGGATTAAAATGAAAATTAGATGAGGCATTAATGCAGTGCTTAACCTTGCCGTGCAAAAAGCTGACAGGCAGTACAATGGTGCTTAATTAAGTCTTTGTATTGCTCTGTAACCTGCTGAAGATTTTTTTGCATTTTTCATATTTCAACTTGTTTTCTCATTTTCAAGTCTGCAAAAGCTACAGCTGACAGAAAATCTATGTCGAAGCCTGGTGCGTTTGAGGGAGAACTGAGAGGCCAATCCTCAGACATCTCGGAGAGGATCTACCCACAGGAAGTGGAGCTGGGCTCTTCCCAGGGTGACTGTATGATATCTGGCAATGATTCAGAGGAACCTTTAACTGCACACATGTCCAGGAAAACTGCTATTTCTCAGTTTGAAGGCAAAGCCTTGGGCCTGGACAAAGCCATCCTTCATAGTATCGATTGCTGTGGTAAGATTTACATTTGTACACATTTGTAAAATACATCTGTCAGTGTGGATTTATGTATATCCCAAAGAAAGATGTGTCCCTAAGTTTTATCATCTCTAGAGTAGCTACACTGTTTCTTATACTTGCATCTTTCTTGATCTTTCTTGCGCTACGTGTTTGAATGTCCAAGGAATAGAAAAAGATTTTTAAGAGCAAACTTCAGTGGTTTTTGACTTGCATTAAGTTAATTGTAAAACAAATACAGGCCATATTAACTTTAAAACTCAGATCTATTTCTATATATTCATTCATTCCAGCATCTGATGATACAAAAAAGAAGATGTACAGCTCCATCTTAGTAGTGGGAGGAGGCCTTATGTTTCATAAAGCTCAAGAGTTTCTTCAACACAGAATTCTCAACAAAATGCCACCTTCTTTCAGAAGAGTCGTTGAAAATGTTGAAGTCATCACAAGACCTAAGGTAACTGTTAACTGAGAACTAAATGGCCAATAAACTATGAGTGGCTGAAATCTTTGAAAGATTAAAAGAAAAAAACTTTTTCAAAATCCCAAAGTGGCTGAATATCTGAGATTTAAGGGAACTTTCAGCTGATAGCACTGGGCAGTTACAGGCAGGAAGTTAGAGGCATAGCAAGAGTGTTACTGGTACAGAGCACTGAAATTTCTATTAGCTAAAAGCCCTCTTCCTAAAGAAGCAGTTACTACTGGCCCATGAAGGTAACCTGTCTCCTCACCAAGAAATTGTGATTTTTTTTTTATAAGTATTAAGGTAAAAAACAATAGGCATTAAGAGCAGTTTTCGTTTGGCATTAATCAGGCAAAACTTGTAAATTTAAAATTTATTTCAGAGTCTCTGTTGCTAAAGGCAAGATTTTCATGAAATGCCTAAAAGGCATCTTAAAAAAAGTGACTCTTGAAAGCGTCTTAAATATTCTTTAGAAGTGGTGAACACTGTTGCAAAAAGTAGCCCCCAACTTTTGAGAACAATGCAAAATTAGGCCAGTGATTGTGTGCAATCTGTGTTTTGAATTTAGGATATGGATCCACGCTTAATTGCCTGGAAAGGAGGCGCAGTTTTGGCCTGTCTGGACACAACCCAGGAGCTGTGGATATACCAGAGGGAATGGCAGCGTTTTGGTGTCAGGATGTTACGGGAGAGAGCTGCATTTGTGTGGTAAAGGACATGGTTACAGTGGAACCTGTAAGAACTTCACCGAAGATTCCTTTCCCAAAATGCCCTTTGTTTCCAGTGCACATGAATCGATCTTCTGCTGATATATATTTTTTATATTTTATTAATATTAACTTGAACGGAGATTTTTCTGGAAGTGTTGTAAAAAAATATCTTAATGAATGCACATGACTTCAGCATTGCTACCCTTCATCTTTTGACTTGTATGCATTGAATTCTGCATACAGAGTATCCCTGTCATCTCCAAAGTAACTATATTTATATTATACAGGTTATGTATATTAATATTGCACAGTGTAGGAACTTGAGGTATAAAATACGATGTGACAGATGTTAAGCCAAGATTCATTCTAGAAATACGTACACAGAAGCAACAGCTGAAGAGTGCAGCTGTGGGTTTAATGTAATATTCTGAGTCCTACTCTAATGTTACCAGGAGATGAAGTTGTTATGTAAGTGATCATTGGGGAAAAAGTGAGATGAAGAACTAAAAGTACAGTTGCTGTTGGTATTTTACTTATGTAATAAATTATTTTATTCAGTGGAAAGACAAGAATTTGGAAGTATTTTTTTCTTTCCTATTCTTTTCATCAAAACTTCATGTTAGCTTTTCATTATCCATTGTAGAGTCCACTTTTTCCTCTATTTTACAAAAATCTGCATAATACACCCAAAAGAACTAGCTGCAATTTTATACAGTCAGCACCAGCCTCAGTTCTGAGGTACATGTGCATGGTGGGCTTTATCTCACAACAAAAACATCCTTAGTTACAGAAGTGCTGCTTCTTGTAAGAGATTAAATATTGACTCTCTGTTTAGGAAGAGAACGATGGAAGGAAAAAGGCTGGCCTGGCATTAGCAGTAGTGTGGGAGAATGGCAGAGACTGCAGAGCAAAGCACTTGGGGGCAAGCTTAGTCCAAGTGCAGTCCCATGGCCTGCCTAGCAATTAGCAGATGGATGATGTTAGATTCATTAGAGCACAGCTTCCAGTTAACTTCCATCTGAGGGCAGCAAGGCATTGCTTTTCACCCCCCCTGCAACACAAACCAAACCATGGCAAGGCCTCTGGGCAGCTGCCCTCAAAAGCACACCACGGATTTAAACACTGAGGTTAGCCACAGCTGCAGCTGCCTGAACAAACTTGAGTTCCTATTGTAATGATACCTAAAAGGTAGTCTCTCTCATATGATCTCATCTGAAAGGATGCTTGCAACAAAACTCAACAGAATACAAAAGCTCAGAAAGGTGAGAACTCTTACCTCAGTCTGTGATGACGCGAGCTGCCACAGCAATGAGACACAGCCACAAGCAGAGCAGCAAGGAGAAAACACACATCCTCCAGCTGAATTCATGGTGAGGAGCTCTACAAGAGAAAAAATCACTTTGAAACAAGTCTGTAAAAGCGATCTTCAGTTATCTTAATACCACTTATCAATATATGGTATTTATGGATCCATTTATGCATATTTTAATAGACTTTAGAGAAAATGCACACAGAATTATTGAACTGCGCATTTCTGATGTGCATACATAGAATAGAAATGGTACTAAAAAGCAGTGCAAAAGGGTTAATCATCACATTGGAGCTACAGAGCTGTTGACTAATTTACTTAATTTTCTTCCCTGCTTTGAAAGAAGGCATATAAATCTGAGTCTGCTCCCTACCAGTTCTGCCTGTGTTGCTGGAATGTACCTCCTCCTGCAACCTGATGTCTCATCAGTCAGTCATCATCTCATCTCCTCTATTGCTTTTTGTTTAGAGTTTTACCCCGAGCAAGAGCTAAAAAATAACTATTTTCTGAACTGCAGCATTGCTCTAACAAGCACAAAGCTTAAGGCAAAATTTGCCAAGGCCAGTATACTTAAAGTCACCTAAGACCAAAATCATCTGCATTTTAACTGGATTGTAACATTTAAATATCTGTATACCAAAACATTTATTTTTCACAGATTTTTGCAAACATACAGGGGAAAATCTGCTGAATATGCCTGATAAATAATGCAACAGAAAAAAAAGGGTAGCTTCAGTTTAGTTTGCATTGAATACTACTCAAGAATGATAAATATTCAAGTATCCATGGATTAAGACATGGCATCATTATCCAAATTCACCTGTACGGAATTCTTGAACTTTCCATTTTAAGGCCATGTGTATGATTCAGTTGATAACAAAGGGATAAGGCATCATCACCAATTTCTATTGAGCAAACCCATGAAATACTGGACACCTGCAGAAGCCCTTGCAATGCAGAGGGAAATTCCTCCATTTTTTCACATTCAAAACAGTGAACACAATTGGAATTTTGTGCTACACATCTACCCCTGCTTAACTGCTGAAATTACTCTGCTACTTCATGAAACTTCTATACTCATACATATTTAATGCATATTTTCTATAGATTTTTTATTTGCTTACTGACTAAAAGCATTGCAGGTGTATGAAATTATTTCAACACTGCAAAAACACTATCAGTTTGGTTTCAAGCATTCTGGATAACTACAAAGATTAAAGCCCGCTTATATCAAGTACACATTTACTCATAGTTCCACAGGGAACAATTACTCTTTTCCATTAATGAATAATTATTCAGAAGTTCAGAGCTTGGTGCCTGAGTGTGAGTAACCAACCACCCAGAGACTGTCCATTATTTTCTTATCTACCTGAGAACAAAAACATTAACAAGTAATCAAGCTAGAAAATTATTAATCATTCAATCATTCTGAGAAGAGTGATAAGGAAGGACTTGGGAAAATAACCAGCATCTACAAGCAATATCAAAGATATTGCAGCTGGGACCCTTGTCCTCAGATGATGTCAGGAAAAAGTACAAGATCTCACAATTATCTTGGTTTGTCTTCATCATCTTCCTTCTACAACAAGCATTCTGAAAGGGAAAACAAAACTCCTGGGTTCATCCTCCAGGAGTGGCACTGACTCTTGACACAATACAAATCCTTGGGCATTTCTCAAGGAACTTATGAGATACTTTCCTCACCACCACATTTTAATGCTGTTTAGTCTACAATGAACATGCACTACAGTAGCTTATACTGAAGATACTTAGAGGACAAAGCCAATACAAAAGTAAGTTATATGACCCTTAGAAAAGCCTCGTGGAATTATTAGTACTTTTGGCTACCCAGTGGGATACTGCTGAGAATTCTGATTGAACACGCACATCACCGGTACAACCCAACCCGACAGACATCACTGCTGAGGTAACGAGTCAGTCAACACAGACAGGCGCGGTAGGACAACGTGTTTGCTGATCGCTCACTTCCAGACCGRGCTGTTCTCCGGGAAACACGCATCGCACAGGTAAGGATCGCAATTAAAGCCTTGAACTGCAAGTTGCAGCTCAACTTTCACACTACCTTAGAGCACTGCGCCCGGAGGTCACACACAGACACCTCCGGTCTGTGCCGGGCACGGAGCGGGGCACGGTGCGAGGGGACCGGGGCTTTCATCTCAAGCCCCGTTGCAGCTCTCAACGCTCCCATTGGAAAGAGGTGACAACACTGTCGAAGGTGTTTGCTATAAAAAACAGGTTTTACTTGAAAGCGGAGGGGAAGCCTTTCTTTCACCCCACTAAGAGCGGGGTGAAAAAGTTGGAGCGCCGTCGGGAAGAAGCGGGGGGATTGCCTCAGCGCGGGGCTGGGTTTGCCCCGCGCCCCGGAGCGTCCCGGAGTCCCGCGGCGGAGCTGTCCCCGCGGAGCTGGGGGCCCCGGCAGCCCCGTCCCGGAGGGGTGCGGGAGCGGCGGGGCAGCGCAGCCGCCCGGGGACCCCGGCGGGACGGGCGAGCCGGCGGACTTTGCCCGCTGCCGGTCCGGGCGCTTTCGACACGGGGCGAAGCGGCCCCGACACATCCTCCGCAGTGGCCAAAGGCTGCATTCCGGAGGGAAGTACCAGCCGCGCTCCTGCCCTGCCTCCCCGCGGAGCTCTCCCCGCCGGCGGCCCCAGCGCTGCCGGGACCACCCCCCCGCGCTCCGCCCGGGCCGCGGGCGGTGGCCGCCGAGGGTCGGCGGCGGCCCCCGATACACACGAGCGGCCTCCCGGCCCGGGCCGAGGCAGACGCGGCCTGCGGGTGCCCGGTCCTGCGGAGGGGACCGGGACAGAGCCATCTCCCTCCTGCTCGGGCGGCTGGGCGGGAGCGGCCCCGGCCCCGGTCCCGGCGCGGTTCAGGAGCGGCCGCGGGAGCCCCAGAGCCGGGTCGCGGGCAGCCGGAGCTCAGCGGCCGGACACGCCTGTTCGCAGGGGAGGAAGCGGCGAGGTAAGTCGGCTTGAACAACTTCAGCCCTGGAAGTGAAACCTACCACAAAGTTTCTGAAAGTGAATGAACTTTCTCCCGGGCAGGACTGAAGGGAAAGTTAGACCAAAACAATCCCACAGCAGATACATTTAAACCGTGTTACACAGCCTGCAGCAGGGAAAACAAACAAACAAAAACCAAGAGCTGCTTTCACCTGAGGAGCTGTTCCTCACGTGCCTTACAGTCAGGCCTGACAGGGTTTGACAGTGCCGTGAAGGGTAAATGTCCTGACAAACCCCATTGCTCTGCTGCATTACGTGTTGTTCCTGCTGTGGATATTTCTAGGAGAGGGTCACGTTTTATATCTGCCAGAGAGGATCTTCTTGGTTTCCCTCTGTCAATAGAACAGGGAGTAAAGTTTCAGGCACAGTGGCCCTCTCCTTTTTGTTTCAGGATCAGCTTAGAGCTGAGGTACGATAGTGCTTATGAAGAGGGACCACATGAAGAGGAGAGCGGATGCAAATCAACATGGCAAAAAGAACTGGGCATTGAAACTAGTGTTTTAATCCATTGAAACTAGTGTTTTAACCCATTCAATCAAAATGCATGTGCTGGATGTATATTAAGTCAGAATGACTTGATTTTTGACCTCTGTGCTTCAGAACTTAAAAGCACCAAGGTTTGTGAATCATCTACACACTGATTGTCAAAGTCACTTGAACATTATGGCCAGGACACTGCTGACTGACTTCACTCCCAACTCTCTTTGCAAGATAAAAATTCTCTCGAGTGTTACTCTGCCAATCCTGTTCCATTTGATGTAAAACAACAACAACAACAAAAAAAGCAAAGAAAACCATTAAATAGCATCTAACTATAAATCTGAAAAACATGTGGTGGAGAAGATTTAAAATATACTATTCAAGTTACTTAAAAGGAACATTAAGTTTAGCTTTCTTGGTTGGCAATTCAGCCTTCTAGCCCAGACAGTGGGTGCCCTATCTTGGGTCCCTTACAGAAGTCTGTTTGCACACATGACCCCAGATCAACATGAGTTCAGAGTCGCAGATAGTAGGTACCCAGGGATTATCAGCCTGATACTGTATTCAGACATGTTACAATGATGCAAGGAGCACCGAACACTTAGTTTCAGAATTCCACTATCCACTTTTAACTAACCACTGTATGRTTAGGTATATTGTGAAATTGTAGCAACAAAATTTCCCTGCTGATATGCTCCTGCTCTCCTCAGTCTTGCAAGACCACCAGCTATAGACCCTGCTGAAGAGCAGCTTCTGTAAATGCAAACCTTTTTAAAACGAGCTCCAGATTTTGAAGCTCTATGGCAGTACAGGGAATGTATTTTATGTTGCTGCTGTATGCATTTCTGCAGCTCTGTTCACTGATTCCTGAGGAACACCTCCTTACCTGTTCATAGAGAGGTCGTGATCTAGGGGAATCCAGATAAAGACAGTAACACCCAGCAAGGCCCAAAAGACAATTTTTGTTGGTAGTAAGTACAGAACATCCTAGCAGAACTATGTTGTGTAAACCTTCCTGTTTCATTTTGACATAGCTACTGCAGTATTTAATACACTTGTCCATAAAATTATAGTTCTGTACTGACACAGAGTATCTTTCTCAGATTATCACAGCCCAGGCCCATATTCTGTCAACCCCATCACCAATCTGCTGCTCCTGAATCAATCAAGTCCTGTGGCCCACCAGTTCTGCAGGTTAAACATGGGTACTGCAGAACTGTAGCCCTCTCCATCACAAACAAAACAAGTAAAAAACCTCTCTACCTCTACATCCTCCTCTGCTGTATCTCAGGAAATTGATAAGCCTTCTTCTTCAGGAAAGAATCTTTTCACTCTCCACCTRCAAGAAAAACCTGTCACTCTGCACGTTCAGCTGGGATCGATTTGAATTAGCCATGTGAGAATCAGCTGTGTGAACTTTAGGCTCAGACATATCCCCAGCATCTTTTTTTTTCTTTACACAATAAACTGTTCTCTGTGCTTGGTTGTTCATTTTCCAGAAGTTTGAGAATTCGTACTGCCTCCTACAAGCCTTCCTAAGAAGAGTCAGAGAGTCATGCTTCTTCCTATCTATTCCCCAAAACTAAAAAACATACTTCTGCACATGAGATTATACATAAAATTGTATAAAATTATAATTGTACATGGAAGACTTTTAAGATTTATCAGCAACTTTCACCTAATTTTTTTACAGAGCTGGGCCTTAAGAGTTTGTGTGTGCTCTCACAAACTTTACCCCATAGAGTTTCACCCAAGAAAATAAGTACAGTTCCGTTCCACCTTTTAGTAAGAAAAAGCCAATTATTTCAGTGATTCATTAAAGTATGTTTTCTTTTAGTGAAAAAAACCCCAGACTTTTAAAAGAAATACAGGTTTTATATTACAAAATGTTGGATAGCTATGAAACCTAAATGTATGAAATCAACATTCAAAACAATTCATTTCTAAAAAAATTTTGATTTCACAAACGTAATACAGAATTCAGTGCATTTCAGGAGAACACTTGCTTATCTCTTTCAGCTGGGCAGTGCACCACAGTGTAACAGACTCTGGATAAGTTGCTGTCTCTAGAATCCATGAAACCRGCTTAGACAGAAGCCATGGGCCAGGAAGAAATACCATTTACAGCCCAAGGATATCCCTTTTCCCTGATTGTTTATACCAAAAGGAATAGTTTCAAGGGGAGAGAGCAAGAAAACACTTCAGACTGGCCAGCAGCATCAGTACCTGTGACACATAGGCTGTGAAAATCTGGCATTGAGTCCCTGTACCCAAACTAGTGCAACACAGAGCCAAACCTGTGGTACTTACAAGGCTCACAGGCTACYCTGAAGGTAAAACACTTGCCCTTCCTACTCAGTCTAAAGATCTGGTGGTGTTAGATTGTAACTCTGCTGGAGCACTCTTGCAGGAGCTGCATTTAGTAGTAAGGTAGAAAGGCACAGATGAACAGAGCCCTGTGTTAGGCTCCAAACCCAGCAGTTTTCATCCTAGGAATGGCTGGAAATGAGTCTCTCCATTAGGTGGTTGTTTTGTGGAGACCTTGTCTGGCAGAATGTGCAATGAGCATACTCATCATTTCCATTGTGAATTTCACTGTGTGTATCACAGTCTGTCACAAACTTACAGAAAAGTTTTTGAAATTGTTGTTTTTCTTGAATTCTTGCCTGTACAGCRTATGCAAAGGCTTCCACCCTTTATGGGTTTGGCAAATACTTGAAAATGTTCGTCATGTATCTGTCTCAGGAACCAGAAGCAAATCAAAATCAGACTGCATATAATATAGAATAGTACACCACTAGGGTGCTGCGTAAACTGCATTAAAAGAATAATAAGACAGGAAATTTCAGAGTAAATATTTATTGGTTTATTGATATTGTTGTTAACTTTTTGGATAGTGACAATGAGTAAAGCATACCAGAGTCACCTGAAAATAACTGACATTTTAGAGGTAGTAATGCCTACATCTTAATTACCATCTTTGTTTTTCTAGGGTAAACCACTGGATTTTTGTCAGAAGTTCTGAAAGAGTGATACTATCAGTAAAGATGTCATACTTAATGAAAGGATTTAAGTGTCACAGTCCTGTGATGTGCAAAGCAGCAGGAGGCCTGTTTAAAGCACACACATTAAAGAACATATTAGGCATCAGTGAACAACAATTCAAAATTTCACGTGCATCATCTCAGCTTAGCTCTGAAAAGGCGAACTCTTACAATTATGTCATTGTAGGAGCTGGATCAGCAGGGTGTGTGTTGGCCAACAGGCTGACAGAAGACCCTCTCAGTACTGTGCTGCTTTTGGAAGCAGGCCCTAAGGATACCCTTCTAGGCAGTAAAAGACTGATGTGGAAGATTCACATGCCTGCTGCATTAACGTACAACCTGTGTGATGAGAAATACAACTGGTATTACCACACCACACCACAAAAGCACATGGATAACAGAATCATGTACTGGCCCCGGGGAAGAGTGTGGGGGGGCTCCTCCTCTCTTAATGCCATGGTCTACATCCGTGGGCACGCCGAGGATTACAACCGCTGGAGCAGGGAAGGGGCCCCGGGCTGGGACTACGAACATTGCCTGCCCTATTTTAAGAAGGCACAGACACATGAACTGGGGCCAGATCAGTACAGAGGTGGGAATGGACCCCTGCATGTGTCAAGAGGGAAAACAAATCATCCCCTTCATCAAGCATTCCTGGAGGCAACGCAGCAGGCTGGGTATCCCTTCACAGATGACATGAATGGCCATCAGCAGGAAGGCTTTGGCTGGATGGACATGACTATACACCAAGGTAAAGCATGAAGGGGGCCGTAAGTAATTTCTATTTTTGACCCATAAATATTTTTGGGATATGGACATATAATCTGCACCGAATGTCATTTGAGTGTTTAGATTTCTACACAGCTATGGCACTCTATTTACACCCTGTTCGTTTCACAGCAGTTTGCTATCAGTGTACTGTGTATTTCGTTGAAAGTTGCATTGGCAGGCAAGTCCTGATTCACAGTTAAAAGATGTCATTGCGAAATTTGTTGTGTTAAAACAAAATCTTTAGTTATTGTATCAAATTACATTTGCTTTGAACTCTATAAACTCTCTGAAGGCTTTCCCCCTGTAAACATCCTGGTGGTTATTGGCCAAAATCTGAAGAATACTGAGCATGACTATTTGATGTTTAACACAAATGTACATTGTAGGTCAAAGATGGAGCACAGCTAGTGCTTATCTTCGCCCAGCCATATCACGCCCAAATTTGTCAGTTGCAGAGAAGACACTTGTAACAAAAATCTTGTTTCAAGGAACAAAATGCATTGGTGTTGAGTATGTGAAAAATGGGCGAAGGAAAAAGGTAAGAGATTTTTATTTTCCGGTATGAAAGGTATGAGTCAAAGCAAAATGAACTTTTTTTAAACAAACTTCTATTAAAAGTGGCACTTTACTATGCAAAATGTCTTTTTTTTTTTTTTTTTTGAGGCTATGTTGTCTCTTCCAGCATATGATTCCTTGTCAGCTACTTTACAGTAGGCGATATTGCAGTTGTATTGATTTAGAGATTAACTTCGTCATCATATTTCCATCTCTCAGTGCTGAGGGACAAGCCATAACTTGATGTTCCACAGTGTTGTGTAAGATGTCTGACTGCAACCTATGGAGCAACCATGCCCTGTCTCAGCACATTGACCAGTGTGCTGCAATGGGGGTGTTTCTGAAAAACAATTCTGAAAATGCTGGTCTGGCACAGGAAGATCTGTAAAAAGCCAGATACTGAAATCTGAGTGGCTCAAGGGATAAATGATGAAACTTGACTTATGGTTGGCTGTGGAATGAATRTTTTTCAGTTTCAGTCCAGCTTCCACTGAAAACATGATAGTGTGGAAGGAAGCTTGAACTGTCATTACAAAACTCTGTGGATAATTGGTTCATTTCATGCCTCTTTCAATCCATTGACTTCTGTAAGACCTAAACCACCCTCACCTGTCTTAGCAGCTGATTATAGAGTATGTGATGAGGATATTGCCTAAAAGGTGTTTGTATGCTAATAACCTTAGATATTTAGTCACAAACAATTATACAACAATAAAAGTGTAATAATAATATCCTAGAGAGAGTAGAGTGCAAATTTTGATGGTTTGAATTCAGTGTCTTTTAAGACTGCAGACAAGTGTTCTGTGACTGAACACCTGCTAAAAGTTAAAGTGCAGTATAAATGAACTGTTCTTTGATTTTCTAATGCACAGAACAAATCTGCTGTTTTCTAAGTGGATTGGAAACGATAATAATTTTAACAATGTAAAACAAAAGTTGCAGAACATTTAATTGATTTCATGAGCTATTAAATGTCTGTGGAAAACAGTATCTCTAATTGCTGTTCTTGTGCCATTATCAAGATCAATTTAGTTGAAGAAAGTCTTGGAAAACTAATTACACATGATCAAAGACTTTCTGAATACTGGGCCATTTAATAGCAAAATTCTTTAAGTGCTATGAATTTTCATACGTATTAATATATATATAAATTATAAATAGCGAATGACATATGTTTATAGCATATATTGCACAAAGTACACCTTCTAAATATTTCCCTTCCTTTTTTTCCCCCCCAATATCAAAACTGCAGGACTTGTCTGCTTTTACTTTCTGGAAAATTTTATACCAGTCAGGATGGAAGAGCCAATAATTTTATTGCATTATGAACATCAAGATGAAGCACTTGACTACATTTAAGCGTTTTTGTTTTTACAGTCTATTTTAGATAGAATCTCTTTACGTCAGCCAGCAGCAAAGTCAAAAGATCACCAAGACCTGATTCAAGCATGATGCAAAACCTATTCACGAGCCAGTGACTTGTGATTTGTCTGACACTGAAGTCCTAGAGATCTCCCAGGACTCCAGTAAGCCCTCTGACAAAAGTAGGGAAGGTAGACTGAACATTCCTGAAGTTTCTAAGTTCAGAAGCAAGCAGAAAAGAATATTTTAAAGGATGAAAATGTTTTAATGTATTATAGACTAACCCCTACAAAAATGTATCCAAGTCAGCTTTTCCTCTTAGCATGTTAGCTGTGACATTATGACAGACTGTAAGGGGGCTAGGAGTAACCACAGTGCTGACTTTGCAGGGAGTTTAGACTGGACAGGCATCATCTGAACGCTCCTCAGAACAAACTGGCACCAGTTCTGTGTGTACCATAGAAAATGTAAATAAGTTATATTTGTATAACCTGCAAAATACACATCTAAGTATTGATTCAGCAGGCATATGCTCTGTTATATGCTCTGTATTAATCTTAACATACTAATGATTGCACAGAGCAAAACAATAACAAACAAAACATATCAGCACTGGCCATCTGTTGGCCAAATTGGATAAATAATGTAAAAATACTTTTTCTTATTATTACATTTTGATGTTACTCTAGCAACAATCTCGTTTGCCATCATGCTGTATAGCTGAGGCATCATTCAGGGAGGACAGGATTACAAGTTAATACGCATTCCATGCTAATCTGTTAAAACTCCAAGTCAAAGGCAGAGCAATAATTTAGCAGCCGATATCACAACCAGGCTCAGACCAAACTGTTTGAAAAGTCTGTCAGCAAAACAGAATTCAAGATGTGCTTGCAGTCAGTTTTCTCAGTAGTGCTTTAGTGATTGGGGGCTTTTTGAGGACTACCACAAGCTAAGAAACCAAACTTCTGCCTTAAGTGAATTAAAAAAAAAGAAAGCTTTTGAGAATTTTCTAGCTACCGTGTCTCCAAATTCAAAATCTTCCCTAGGAGTTTCCGTTTTAATTTATAAAGGGTTATAGAGAAAGGAAGAGAAGCTTAGCTGCCTGATCCGAGTGTCATAGGTACTGCTTCCCCGGCAAGTAGGACAGGAGTTTATTTGCAGCCGTGGCATTGGCTGGGCTGAACGTTCCTGTGCCACACAGTTTGAATGGATTGTAAAGATGGGAATAAATACTGGAATAATCAAAGTAAAACCTTGATTATTTCTCTCTGCRGAAATCTCTGGCAAGACAGGAATACGTTTAGAACGAGGAAAATGTGAGGGAAGGGTGTCTAATCTGGATCAGAGCAGCACATCCAAACAAAAGCTCTTGACGTTGCTTGCATTCAGCTCAGGCTTAATAATCTTAGGGCTTTTGTGCTCATTTCCTTTTAGGTTTTTGCCAATAAGGAAGTTATTTTAAGTGGAGGTGCCATAAATTCTCCACAGCTGCTTATGTTGTCTGGAATTGGAAATGCAGATGATCTAAAAAAACTGGGCATCCCTGTTGTCTGCCATCTTCCTGGTAATTTTTTTCTTTCTTTTAACCTTTCATCTTCCTATGAATGCAACTGAATGTCCATTAAATTAAATGAAACAGGAGCTTGAGCTGTCTTTATGTCAAGTTGTGTAGACTGAAACACATGGTGAAACATGTTTGTTACAAATCAGCAGAAAGATGCATTGATTTTATACAAATCAGTGGAAACATGCATTGATTTTAGAACTGAGCGACAAACTCCTACACTTTCTTCACTACATTTGATAGTGAAAAATGCCTTTCTGAAGGCATATTTTTATAGTTAAGCAGCACACTTGTCATTAAGAATTTTGAATTAGTTTTGATCCACAACAGATTGTATAAACTCCCACTGTCGTAAATATTCAAATATAGAAGGAATAACATGAACTCTTCCTTAAAACTAAAATAGTTATCACTGTATTTAGAAGTCATATCTGGCAATTTTAGAACAAGTGATATATCTGCGATTTAACTTTCTATTTTTATTCTAGTTATCCTATGTTTATGTAAAAACACAGGATGTGTTTTTACATATTATTCTGACATGAGCAAAATCATGCTCATTCTGACATTATCATGCTTATTCTGACATGAGCAAAATGCTGGTCTGACTCATGGCCTTGGTCTCAGTCACCACTGCCCTTGTAAGAGCTTACTTTAGTTCCCATTTACCTGTTCTCTGGTTGAAACATGGTGGGTGATTGTTCTGTGTGAAATAACATCTTTTTTCCTCATGCTTTCTTCTCCCTCCTCCCTTCCTACCCACCCCCAGGAGTAGGCCAGAACCTTCAAGATCATTTAGAAGTGTATGTCCAGCAAAAGTGCACCAAACCCATTACTCTATATAGTGCACAAAAGCCACTTAACATGGTGAGGATTGGCCTCGAATGGCTTTGGAAATTTACAGGTAGGAAGCAAAGTATATGATCATTCTACCGTTGATTGATTTAGCATTATTACAGCCTTTCACCCAYGAATTTTATAGTCTGGGAGCCCTGATATATAATCTTTTTCATGCTCTGGGAAATAACTGGAACTTGCAAATGGACTTGAACTATTTCTTTTCTTATAAATCAGAATATTGAAAAGTTTTTATGTCTTAGGTAATGAGGGAGGTTATTATACACCACTTTTGACATTCCTATATCTCAGGCAAAGAAAAAACCTATGTCTAAAAATCAGTGCTACTAAGAAAAGCTATTGTAAAAAAAATGGAGAAGATATTTTATTTCAAATCAATGTAATGTTAATAAAAATATATTGTTGAACTGAATTAAGTTTCCTGTAGAATTGTTCCAAAAGAATTTGTTTGTTGCTCTGATCAGAGTCCTTTAGGCCTGCAAGTAAATCCAAATTGACTTTCCTTAAAATGACAMATGTATTTAACAGTAACTCAGACATAAGTTGCACCTTAAAAAGAATCTGTAAATATAATTCTTGATGTCAGTAAAAAATTTTGGCCAAAGTTGAGGTCTACATCAATTGGTGAATTATGATGTTAGTATTTGGCAACTTATTATGGGTACATGTGGCTTTTTACCACGCAAGTAAATATTGAGGGCTAACTTATGGTTTTAAACAAAWGTGAAAATAACATGAGACACATTGCACGCTTTTCATCTTTCCCTTCAGGGTAGGCACTGTGGATGGCTCTGCCAATTCCATGGGACTGATGGGATAACCAGGCTGCACGTCATGGAGCATGCAGTGCAGTAATATCAGGATGTGCAGCCACTTCCCTCCACACCTGTTGAGATCCTGGGACTAAATCTGCTTCTGGAGTTAGACCCTTGGCCTGCAGTTATAGAGAGAGAACTCTAACATCCCACTCTCAGATCAGTGGGATTTCCAAAGTTATGCATATTTACATTTATCTAGTAATTAAAAAGCAGATGAAAGTGATGCACATTGCTTAAATTACAAGCCATTCATAATGGATTTGCATTCCTTGCAATTGACCCTGTCTGCATAAACTATTCATAGTGGTGTAACTAAGGGTTAAAGACAAGTGGATTTGTTGCTCTTCTGAGGTCTTTTCATGGCATCTTCTCTCTCATTTACACCCTGTAGGTGAGGGAGCCACTGCCCACTTAGAATCYGGTGGTTTTATCCGAAGTGAGCCGGGAGTTCCTCATCCCGACATTCAGTTCCACTTTCTTCCTTCTCAGGTGATTGACCATGGCCGCGTTGCTTCCACAGTGGAAGCTTACCAGGTGAGTTCAAGGATACATTCCAGCAATGTTTCGCAGSCATTAACAAGGATGCTTATGCTCCATTATAAATATTGATAATTTGGCTATGTACAGAAAAATACSTTGTTCAGTATAATACAAAAGAGGCAGCTTAACCTCCCACATTGGGGAAAAAACACAAGCTTGTTATTTGATATTGCCACCAACCTTATGTCAGTTTTGATCCCGGGGAAAGTAGGCAAGTATTGAATTGCTGCCTAAGCATTTGCACTGCTGAAATGCCCTGGTGCAGTGAGTTAGGATTCCATTGTGCCTGGGGCTGTTCAAAACTGAAACAAGGTGTTCCCTGTTCCACTGCAGTTTAGACAAAGCTTTAAGCAAAAATGTATAAAACCACTCATTTATTAACTGGCACAAATCCAAGCCCCATTTTAGACTTGATCCAAAAAGTCTGGGCTAATTCTGTGGAACTGTCACTGCATAAACATGTTTCTCCTTGTTAATCTCTTTTCTTCAGAGATGATAATAATTTGGTCCAATTGCTGGTTGTATTAGAATGCTCTGCTACTAATAAATTGGAATGTTTTTATATTTTAAACTAAAAGAACAGCTGTGAGTGGATGTGACAGGTATTTTTCCTCCCCCTCATGGAGTACCACATTTACAAAAAGATTATATAAAATGGAAAAATGTTCAGTGGTATTTTCCACTATCTCTGTTTAATGTTTACATTTGCTGAATTTGTAAAGTCTGTCCAAATTGAAAGAAAAAGATAAACCGTATCATATTTGGAACTCCATCTGGTGGGAAGGTGTCATGAGCACAGCATGGGTGTTGCAGGTYCACGTGGGACCCATGAGGAGCACAAGTGTGGGCTGGCTGAAGCTGAAGAGCACAGACCCAAAYGACCACCCCATCATCGAGCCTAACTACATGTCAACAGGTAACTGCAGCCTCTTCTTGCTCTGGTGTCAACTATTTCCTGCCTGTTTCAYTGGCAGATTTTCATACCTGCTCAACACCAGTTCACAAGTGCTGGTTAGTACATTGTAACCTAGGTCTCGTTTATAAAAGTCGACTAGTATCACAAGAGGAGATTGTGCAAAGCCCTGYAGAAACTAGAAAGGGTTCCCTAATGGGGATGCAGAGCTCTCGGTGCCTGCTGTGTCTTGCTGTTCATTTCATCCCCTCCTCTGCTTGTGAAGGAATGAATCTTGTTTGCTTCTTTGTAGTGAGACTATTTTCCCTGGCTAGACAGTGGGTACAGCGAGATAAAGTGCAATTCCTCATAGTTCACCTATTCCTTTTGGGGGTTGTGCAATATAAGTGGCAGTTTTGCTCACAGTGAATGTAAATATCCGTGACTAAAAAATATTCTGCTTTATTATGGCATTCAGCAATAAATGAGAGACTTTCATTCCAGCCTTTTTTCTTTGATGCTACTGTTTTCTGTTTTGCATTCTGTATGTATYGGTAAATTAAAGGTGTACTTACAATTTTCTTATTTTCTCTTTATACAGAAAGAGATGTTTGGGAATTCCGCCAGTGTGTCAAGCTGACCAGAGAGATCTTTGCTCAGAAAGCTTTTGAAGAATTTCGTGGGCCTGAAATTCAACCAGGAGATCATGTTCAGTCTGACAAAGAAATAGATGCTTTCATAAGGCAGAAGGCTGATAGTGCTTATCATCCTTCCTGCACCTGTAAAATGGGTCAGCCCTCAGACAGCAGCGCTGTAGTTGATCCCCAAACAAAAGTGATTGGTGTTGAAAACCTGAGAGTAGTTGATGCTTCAATAATGCCCAGTGTTGTCACTGGAAATTTRAATGCCCCAACTATCATGATAGCAGAGAAAGCTGCAGATATAATTAAGGGCCTCCCATCACTTCAGGAAAAAAATGTTCCTGTATATAAGCCCAAGACTTTGGAAACACAGAGATAAATAAACRTTCTCATCCTTTCATATAATTTGCTACTTAGGCATGTTGGTATCTCATACTGAACATGCCAACATGATAAACATCATGAAAAACAACATATCCTACTAAAATAACTATTAATTTGGATAATTTTTTKGTATTAGACTACCTACTGTTTTTTTAATCAGCTCAATTAAGTTGCTTATTTTAGAATCATAGAATATGTTGAGTTTGAAGGGGCCAATCAGGATCACTGAGTCCAACTCCTGGCCCTGTGCAGGACACTCCAAGAATCACAAATTTAGTTAAATATGACCTTTTCTGGTAAATCCAAATTTTCTGTTGAAGAGAAGCTGTTTCTAAATGACAAGACAGTTGTGCACATAAGCCAGAAATGTGCAATTGCATGAGGAATAGAAGGGATTAATGTGTGCTATTTTGCAAATCGTTGTGGTATCCCTTGTTATTTAAAGGATTTTAACTGCTATGAGAATGTTACCCAGGATAACAGTTATTCAGCAGTCACCACACCCTGCAAAGACTGGTTAAGCAAATGTAAAAGCATTTATGTAATTTCATATTCACAAGCCAAAGTAGTTTGTATCAGAATTCATAGGAAAGGGAAGAACATGTGTGTGCTCAGAGTTTGCCAAATGTGGGTTTTATGAGAGGAATGCACAGTTTACAAATCCTCACTGAAAGTTAGATTTCACTGTACTCAGCAGTCTAACTGTAGAGTATTCAGGAAGAAGACATACACTGTATTTCTCAGAAACTTATTTTTCTAAAAAATGCAGAACTGGAATTGATATTTATAAAAATCTACTGGAAAAATTGGCATTTTTCTTTGGGTTTTTTTTTTTCTACAAGCAGCTTAGTAGAATTCTGCTCACAATTTAAGCTGATTTAGTTGTATCACTTTATCAGTAAGTGATCTGCACTTCCTATAACATCCTTAAAGTGACTGGTCCTTGCTCAGATGATTGTTTGTAAAAGATATTTCTCAGCAAATATTCTGAATGGTGCCTTGCTATCACTCAAATTTTATTTTAAAAAAATTACAGCCAAACTACATTTAAAATGAAATGTTACTCAAAATAACTATATAAGGTCAGATATTGATGATATAGGAAGAAATCTTTATAAATTGGAAGATAAATATCTTATTCAGTGAAACAATTGTATATTTTAGTTAGGACTTAAATCTTTGCTTTTTTATCTTTAGATGTGTAAGTAAAGATACTTGAGTTTTCATAGCTATTTTCTGTGTCAATCTAACTTTCAGGTACTGGTTTTTAAAAAAACTACACTAAAGAAATTGAATGAAATTGAATCCATTGTTTATTTTTTATTTTATTAAGTGTTCCAAAGTAACTTCTGACTAGACCCCTCTCAATGATAAAGTAAAAGCTTCTGTAGCCTAAAATTGCTCAGGACCTGCGGCGAACAGAATAAACTTTTTCAGAAAAAAGATGGAATTTTACACCATTTGAACAGAGTGTACAAAACCTTGCTGACTCAGGTGCTGGCTGGAGGGACAACTGCAGATGTTTAAGGCAGATACTTGTACCTGGTGCTGCTCGCTGTAAGGCACTGATTGGAAGCCCAGCTGAGGGAAAGGACTCAATTCATGAGAGCAGCTGCATAAAGACAAACAAAAACACTGAAGATGGAAGATGATAGCAGTGAACTCTGCTCCAAAAGGAGACAGGTAAACCCTTTCCGTGTATGTGATGCATTCTTTTGAAATGAGGGGAAGAACAAGAATATTTCAAGTCATAGGTGATTGATTAGCTGAGTTAAGGAGAGAATTCATCTGATGCAGCTGTATGTTTGAGAAAAGCATGGGCTGCATATTCTGTACCTCTTAAYGGCAAATAATTTTTATTCAGCATTTATGCTTCTGAGATTTTCCTTTGAAGGTATTCAGTAAGTGTCTTAGTGCCATTTGGAATACAATTAGGATACYCTAAGCAATATGTACTGGTGAGAATTACCACAGCCCTGTGCAGTTGAGAGGGGAAGCAATTTGGCAAGATGAGATACTGAAGTTCCTGCATTTGCAGATTTACAGGGTGGGTTTCCRCTCTGGGCATGCAAGATGGGAATTGTTATTATGCAACTGCAGAGGATTAACTAGCCACTGGCTTACATAACTTACCACTGAAGATGCACAGACATCTCCTCTGCTGTTACGTCAAGCTCTAAAAGATGAGTAAATGGCAAGGTTAGGTGTCCATGCTACACGAAATACGTCTTATGTTCAGGGAGACATTGCTGCACTAAGCACTCAGATAATAGGGCATTTCTTCTGAAACATCATCTTCTTTTGCAGTTCTAAGCATCCATAGGCATCTCACAGATTCCTCWTCTTCTAAACACTTCAATATTTTCATTGCTGTGAACTGCAGTTGCTTTATTAATTCCAGCCTCACTGCTGTAGAACGTTGAGGCTCCTTCAYGACATTCCTTTGATGCAGTGCTGAAGGTTTTCTTGCCCTGGGGAAATATTTCAGTAACACCAATTCACCATTAGCTTCTCCTGCGTTGTATCTGGTTGCTGATATTAAATTCCTGTTAAAATTGTTCTGACTTCAGCAGAGTCAAATCTGCTAAAAGATACTTMGAACAGGCTCAGGATATTCTAACATGTCCTGTGGAGCACTGGCAGTCTAATAGCTAAAATGAACCATCTTACTGGATTGCAGAACACAGGCTGTAATTCCAGAGTTTTACCTATTTAATAAAATAACACAGTGTGATTATTCCCTATTCTACCCGTATATAAATTCTATAAATACACAGATAATATATTAAGTGCTCAAAACCAGTTAACTGTAAAAGCTGTTTGATGCAATAAYTTGGACATTACTAGACCTGCCAGCAGGGCTTGAACCAGCAATAGTGCCAGGGAGAAAACCAGCATTTCCATGGTAATGGGTGATGCAGATGCTCCAGACAACTRGGGGTCTCTGGCTGGGGACAATAAGATTAAGAAAGAAAAGTGACCAAAGATGTTTCTTTTATACACACATTTCAGTTCAAGTTCCTTTAGTATGAGAACTGCTTTTAAAAGCAGCAGAAAATAGCAGTATTTGTAAAACTGCATTATTTTTATGTAAGGTTTTGTACACCACAACCTTAAAATCCTTCCCAAGTGTCTGATTTCAATTAGTCTGCAATCAAATTAGGCGGCTACATGAACATCGGAAAAGTGGGAATATACATTTTCTATAAAATAAAGATAGAAACAGACTTTGAGGAATAATGAAAGCATAAATATATGATACAAAATATTAATATAAAGTATAAATATAGATATATATAATATTAAATAATAATAATACAAGTAATAAAATACTTTTTATATTATAGTTAAAATTAAAAGGGAGAACACAAGCATATCCTATTACACTACTCTAATTTTCAGTCTCAATTCTTCTGTCATCCAAGTTCCAAAGAAGGACACTTCAAATATGAATATATTTTTTAGATTCACTTTTTCCATGAATTTACTTCAGTGTAAAATTCTTACCAACGTTCCATTTTTTACTAGTGTTTTCTCTCATTACATACATATATAAACAAATCTGGAGTCTCATAATGATGCTTTAATTGTTGAGAGAACTTCTAGGTTTTTTGTACGGGGTAATCACTATGATTGGTAGTATTTTAAGAGTGCCAATTACCATGTAATTGATTACTTTTTTCATATACTTCTGTAGTAAAACTGAACAGGTATTCTTTGAATCCATATGTATGTTCTCCCTGAAACCATTAACTACATAGAACATGGTCTGTAACTAAATTTCCTTCATTGTTTATTTTTGCTAACAGTTCTCTCATAAAATTGCTAATCTRCCTAAAGATTCCCTCATCAGACTAGTAAAGGCTAAGGACAAACAGAAAATACAGTGAGGTCATCATATTGTTTTCTGTCCTTGGACAAATAATTGATTAAAAAACCCTGTCACTCAGCTCAATCTGCCAAACCTGAAGTGCTATCAAAAGTCCATGCTGGACAAAATACAAGTCTGGGACTTTTTCCTTTTTTTTTTTTTTTAAAGTTTTAACTTCAGTTGCCTTACAGGTGTTTTTCAGAAGTGGGTGTACCACAGTGGGTAGAACTTTGGAAACTA
Source organism: Amblyornis subalaris (assembly GCA_018881555.1). Classification (NCBI taxonomy): domain Eukaryota; kingdom Metazoa; phylum Chordata; class Aves; order Passeriformes; family Ptilonorhynchidae; genus Amblyornis; species Amblyornis subalaris. Next base: position 13,951,000 of record JACAXG010000008.1, read on the forward strand.
CTCATTGTTATTTCGCAGGGATCCCGCACCCAGAACGTTCCATTTCAGCCTCCTAGAGATTGTTTCTGTAAGCTGGGAAAGTGCAACAAAGTCACTGATGCTGGTAACCTACCCAAGTGCTTCCCAAGACAGCATGGAAAATTTGTTTAGAGGTTTTAGGGTATTTTAGTCAAATTTTCCTGATCGTTTCCATAGATCTGTACCTAGGGAAGTAATAATCTCTTTTTCACATGAATGTTCTAATTGCTTTATTTCTTTCTGGTTACCAGAACCATTGATAAATGATATGATACTGTAGACTGATACTATATTCCACACATTCCCTCCCATTCTTCAAACACTGCAAACAGAATTTAAACTTTGGAGCTTCTTTGTGAAAAATTATTAGTAAAAGGACTCCCAAGTATAATAAAATTATTACACAGTTTTATTTTGAAGAACATTTTGCATTTGTTTTAATACAAAATGATGTCGGTCAAGAAATAATTTACAAATTTAAGTTCTTATCCTGGCATTTGAAATAAGAATKATTTCAGAGGAAGTCTGTAAGCTATTCATAGGAAACTGTCATTATGTACAAAATGTTTATTGACATGTTTTAAACATCACATTTGTAAAAATGTGAACTGGATTGCTATCTAGCATATGAACTACAGGTAAAACCTGATAAGATAACTTGTTAGAACAAGTCATTGTTATCCAGTGCTAACAAAATAGACAGTAGCTTTCAGTGTGTTTTAATTATCCTCCAAGGWCATTTCAGCCTCAAAGTCATTTCAGGGTTTTACTGCATTGTGAACAATATCGAAGCCCTCTCTTGATTGCATAAAAATAAATCTTYGAAATAGTACACGTAGAACAACAGAAAGGTAGAGGCAATAAAATAGTATATTTTTTRTATCAAGGTTTTTGGTTCTGTGTAGAATCACATTTCTCCTCTTTCCAAGGAGAGAAAATGGTACTGAAGTAAAGCATTTTCATTTACCTGTGAAGTATTTTCTGCCCAAGATGCTTCCTGTGTCCAATTAGGGTATGTAGGTTTTACACTTTGCCAAAACTAATTGTCCCATGACCAGGAATACCCTGGCACGAGCTTGCCAAGGTTTTTGGGTTTTTTGCATGGGATTATTACAAAAATAAAATTACAGTTTATTTTTCAGTCAAAAAAAAAAAAAAGGTGAAATTACTTTAAAGTTTTTACCTTTCCAAGCATAAGACTGTAAGTAGTCAACGGTGCATCCCTTATGCAGAGAGATTCTTTTGACTTAATTATTTTAAAAAAAAATCTGTTCTGTTGCCAAGTTCAAACTTGACACTTTATCCCAAAAAGGGCTTTACACTGAGAGGTGGCTCTATTTAAATATTTATGCTATAGATCTATATATTCCAAGTAAAAATACTTCTATCTAGAATTCTGTGGAGAGTTACAATAATTAGGGTCCATAAATATTGCTGCAGTTCAATTACGGTACAATAATTACAAAATATAGAACATCTCTTTACAAATACAAATCATTGTATATTACAATTAATTTACAATATTTTCTACTATATAATTTTTAGCAAACTATCTTATCTAATTCTACTATAACCTGGTTGCAAGTGCATTAGTAAGAATGCAATTATTCCAGTATATTTTGCCCTTAACGTGATAGTCATAAAACAGACCATCTGAATGATATTTTCCTATGTAAACTGATGTTACATATGACAGATTATTCTTCRTATAACTTCTTTTTCCAATGATCTCTAACAGGTAGAGCATGACAAACTGTATTTTAGAAGAGCATTAAGAAAAGAAATCAGGAGGCAAGTTTGAAAACAATGTTAGAATGGATATGCAATGGGTAGCTGATATGCTTTTGAGCACTGAGGTAATGACATTACTCGTTGTCATCACTCATCTCGTGTTGCTGTTTCCCACACAATTTTGTGCCAGACCTTTACAGACGTTTTCACTGACAAAATCCCRCTCTACTAGGAAGGACAGCAGCACAAGTTTGAAAGACAGGCAAGATATTACACCTCAGAATCCTGCTCTAGCCCTCAAAAAACTGATTGTCACAATCTGCTTGGTTTCAAAATAACCTCGTTCCTACAGAGGAACTGAAGATTCTGTGGGAGGATGCTTGACCTACTGCAGCTCTGATCACATTTCGGCAACCTGGAGATAATAAATTTATTAGTTATGGCTTCCTTGAGGTGTGACATCACTCATACAAAACCTTGATTGGTTATTCACTCCAGCTAGTGCCTAGCATCTTGAAACTATGAGGCACTTTTTCTGTTATTAGAATCATTTTCCTTGCTAAATACTATAAGCTTGTAATGCATATCATTTCATCAGCTAAGTCTTCTTCGTATCGTCCCGTTTCCGGTTCTTCGTCGCTGTAGCCAGGACCAAAATCTTGAAGTTCATAATCTTGTCTGCTTAAAATTGGAAACATATCCCCATTGGTCCCATTGCTGATATTTCCATTGAGAAGATTACTTGCTGCACTCTCCATCTCGTCAATAGTCATGTCACACGCGTCAGCAATCTCATGTTTTGTAGCTGAAACAAATTTAGGGTCCTTTGCGTACCTTCCTAGGCCTTCAGATATAAGTACCTGGCAGATGGAGGAAAGAGAGTGAGAATTAACGGTGGAAATACAGAACAACAGAYGGATCATAACATTTCTCATTTGTGGAAAACATTAGAAACCCCATGCTGAATCACTAAAGCAACCCACAGCAAAACTGTACATGTAAAGAACAATTAAATCAACAATCAAAATACTCCAAAGCACACCATGATGTGTGATAATGCAACTGATGTTGCAGTACATGACACTTCTCCTTAGAAATTTGGCAGTAGTCTTTAATAAATATCAATCATCAGGCTGATACACTTAAAGACAACAATTAATACATCTCAGATGGTGCAATTAGAACAATTGCCTGAAACAGAATTTTGTATGTTCTCAGTACTTTAGAATATGTGGATAAAAGATGTTGAATTTCCATTTGCAAAAACATAACAAAATGTATTGTTTAGCTCATAGCAACAGAAAGGAAATGATAGATGGAAGCAACAACAGTAACTATGAGCAGTGCTGTACGTGCTTTATCTTCAAATCTTTTTTAATATGAAAGGGAATTCTTAACATTCTTTAGTACACCTACAAATCAATCCTTGCAGTTGTTATTCACCTATCTGCATTTAGTACACTGATTCATAGCTTTTGATCTTTTATTCGGATTACTGCGAAAATGGGGATATATTTCTATAGAAACAACAGAGAGAACAGGCATACATATCATCTCTTCATTATTGCCCTTGCGGATGGATACTTCAGAAATTATCCTGATCTAGAAAACTTAAATTTCAAAATTCTGAAGTATCTTCAGTTCTCTGGTTAATCTCTCACCAATGTGAAGATTTGGGTTCAGCAGAAATCGTTTACTACACGACAACTATGAATAAGTTCCCCTCTTTACCTAAAACCAGTCTGCGGCTACGGATCTGAAAACGCCACATTTTCAGAGAGCTAACGTGGACTGAGTTAGATGCTTTTTAATGTTAACTCAAAAATGGAACAGACAGACACTGCTGGCTCCTTCAGAGGCTCCTGCAGCACTCACCGCTTCCACCAGGCTGTCTGCACTCCTCTGCTTGTCACTGTGTTTATGCCTAAAGTCGTTGGGGACAGTCAGGTTGGCTGGTGTGAATGTCCGGTAGGAAATGTCGGGGTCATCCGTGTACCAGGAGCTCCTGTGCAAGGAAGGCAGGCTGCCGTTCATGTGCTCCGTGGAGTCAGCCCTGTCCACCTGGATCAGAGGGGTGTAATAGGGGGTGCGGTCCCTGTTGGGAGGGGTGGCAGGCGGGGTGGCCCAGGAACGCGTGGAACGACTCGGTGAATGTTTATGAGCTTTGCTGGAATCCAGGCCTGCAACAGCCATGACCTGGTAAAGGGAAGGGTTTTAGAAGTCAGTGATTTCAAATGCTCAGTCATGTTCATTTCTCATTTCAGCAGTTAGTTCAAACAATTTTTCAGGCAGCAGCTATGCAAAGGTAACATTTTCTGATGTGTAGCAGCCACGTAAAGAAGGAACAGGACAGAAATTGGTAAATTGACACGATAAGATGGTATTTTTTTCCATTTTACTCATATCACAAAAATCTTTTTGATTATATAATATATTAAAGAAAGCAAARTACAGAAACATTCCTCCTGTCCTGGACAGGATAGAAAGCTGTCAGCATTTTCCAAGTTGGGCACTGAGCCTCAGAAGATGTGTTATGTCGTACGCGCAAATTCTCACAAATGGAGTTGAGTAACCACAYAGGCAAAGATTAATAAACAGCTGCTGTATTATGCAGTCCTGGTCAAAATTCCATAGGGCATCCTAACTATTTGTGGACAGTTAGAGAGTCAAAAGAGGCAGGCTACTCGTTCCCAGTGTTCTGTTCAAGGTGAATGTTTGAGAAGTTTTGTGTCTAGCAACAAATACATCAGTACTGATTCAAACAATGAGAGTCAGGAGTACAATACAGAGGCTGGAAAGATGCAATTCATTATTAGTTAAGGAAGAGTTTGTTTTTACCTGCTGTTGCATTAAGTGAAGTGGCAAAGCAGTGCGATGGTGAAAATTAGGAGAGAGTGGAATTTCATCTTGGCTACTTTGTCGGCGGAGGCATTCAAAGTTGAAGGAGGATCGTCTGTGTGCTACGGGGAAACCATAACTCATTAGAAAAATAAAACATTTTTCCTCAAAGTCTGTTATTTCCAGAACTTCTGTGTGATCCAACTATGACACAAATAAAAACAGATCGCCCAGTAAGAAACAAGTTGTGCTAACAGAAGCAATCAGCTGATTATAAGATAAAGGATAGATTAATCACATAAGCAAAAGCAGTCCTAGGTAGAAATCATAGGAATAGCCTAACATGACAGAATTTGAAGCAGCAGTTTCAGGAAACAAGCTTGTGTGATGCAACTGACTGGTTCACTCAACTGCAGAGTTTTGCCATAAACTGCTGAGTTTCTTCTTTCTTCCTCATGGTTCCAAACTCTTGATTCTAACGAACCAGACTTCCCAAAGGAGATACGATATYACCAGTTCCTTGGAAGTATTGTGCAATATGTAAAATCATATCCAAGTCAATTCATGTTTTCAATTCCTGATGTTTATTCTGTTGCTCAGGACAATGACCAGCCATGGTCTCTGCTTTTATGTGCACTGTTATTCATGTAAATGATAGAAAGGAAAAAGTAGAAATTTGAACTGAATCAAGATGTTTGGCTGATGTGGAAATGCTTCAGCTGGTCTTGTTGAAAGCCTGCAGAATGATGGGAAGCACGTGGGTATCATTCCCCTGTGTCAGCTTAAACGCACAGAAAGCCTGGATGCTGAACTGCAGCTGGAATCCAGGTCCATCCTCACAGCTGCAAGCATCGGAGTGGAAAACTGGAAAGAACCTGACTGTACCAAGTGCCATAGATTTACGGCACCTCACAGTTATCATCAGACACTTAATGTTGGATACTAACAGAGGAGCCACTAAACTATAATAGGCACCTCCAGGAGGTGATTTGGTCCACTTAAAGCAGATTTTGTCTCTCTTTCCATTGTCTCTATGGTAAATCCAAATACAGGAATGTAAGACTTAGCTCCTGATCCTAATATGCTAAATGTCCCAATACCAAAAGTAATAAAAAGCAAYCCAAAAAGTCCCCTCATCCAAAACAAGACACTTCTTTGCACATGCTTCTCTGCAAAAAGAGGCTGAAAGAACATCTTAAACACTCCGCAGTAGACTTCTGGAAGCTGCTCAAATACTGTGGTGACGGGTTTGGTATAAAAACATCTAGAAAGCTTGACATGGAGCTCAATTTACCAACTGCAGTACTCAGCCAAGGCACTGGATGTTGACTTGGACTGAATCAGATGCTAGCAGGAACTGTTTAGTGAAACCCTGCATGTTTTGGGTTTTTTTCTTTTTCTTTTTTCTTTATTTATGTGAGAACATCAAGGCTTCCTCCCTAGGCCAAACATCCCATACATTAGTTACAAATAATAGGTTTGAGCTTCTTTTAAAATCTGCTCAGACATTGAGCTGCTAAATTTTCTCAACTGTTTTCCTCAATGTTAAATAAATGGTTATGACAGGAGGCCTGACCATGCTCTTGGGACATTATACTGGTGAAAGTCAAGGACTTCCTAGATTACCCTTAGACAATCTAGATCAGAACTAGGTCCTCTTATCCTGGGATATCAAATACCCTCTTATCTAGTCTCCAGTAAGTGAGATAAAAAGTCTAACTTCCTCTAAATAAATGACTGCCAAACCCTGTCATTAAAACTTTTATCTCAAAGACTGCAGTTAGAGGAAAGCTTCAACCCTCCCCTCACAACTCTCATGGGCAGACCCAGAGACAATTTTTATGTGAAAGTTGTTCTCCTGTGATTTACGGAATGGATATACAAAACCTCTGTCTATTTCTTTGGCTTAAAATTCTTCTGCTATCAGAAAAGCTTGTAGAAAGATGTAGAGGGGTCTCCTTTCACAGTCTCTCCTTCATCTGATATCTTTTCCTTCTGTGACTGGAAGACAGCCAGCAGCTTTCTGTACACTTCGCTATCATTCCTCTGAGTTATTTACACTCTATAAAGCAAGGCTCATTCTGCTTTTTCCATCTGTGCCCCTTAAGGTCAGAAAGCCAAACAGCAAGAGCGTTACTAGCTTGTTATAACGAGTTGAGTGACAGAAGTGTGGATCCAATATGGACAATATTGCTGAAGAATGCTACCTTTATTATATAACAATGTATTTTGCTGCTCCCCTTTACTACAGCTTTCTGTAGCTTTAAACAGTCTGAGGCTGTACCTTAGACACAAAATTATCTCAATACACTTGTCTCTGAGACAAGAAAGAGCCTCAAACAGAGGTTTCTTTCGCACTTCAAGTGCCACCCCACGTACTTCCTCTCTGTGAAGTTTCAGAAGTCAAAGACCAAAATCCAAGAATTTTGAGTCTGTGCCTAATTTCACCAGAGGATTAGCACTGCTAATCTCTGGAGAATGGCCTGGAACATACAAAGACAGAATTACAAGATAAGAACGACCGCTTGTAGAAATGCAGATAAAGGAATATTGTTCTCAAGATAAGGAAAAACCAAGGGAAAGATCTGAGGAAGAGAAGTGAAAATTAAAGAAACAGGTAAAAATATCTGTTGACAATGCTAATTCTGTCTATAAACGGAAACATCTTCTCCCTCAGAAGAAACACAGAATTTTAAGCATTGTACCTGAGATAGTAGAATAAAGTACCAATGTGAATCCGAAATAAGATGCTTAAAATCCAAGTTGAAGAGAAGGCTTTTTAAACTGGAACCTGTCTGAATGCATTTAAATTATTTTAGATTTGAAAACAAATTGTCCTTAATGCACTTACGTGGTGGTGTTGGAGGTAGCAGCCGTCTCCTAGGAGATCTTTTTGTATCGTAACAGATCTGTGAATCATCTTCCTCAAAAAAACCATGTGGGTGATGGTAACCTTTTGGTCTCTCAAAATCTGAGTCATGGCAGTGATATCTACAGTGGTAATCATACCTATGCCTGCATTTAAATAAAATAAGGAAAATGTTATTTCAGAGAGGTTTTGTAAATTGATCTATTAGTCTTCCTCTAAAAGATTTTCAAGTCTACTCTTTCTCCAGCAAGAGAATTAAACACTACACGATATAACTGCACAACTCAAATTTAAAATCCATTTTCTATATGATTTTGAGATAGTAGGCATATGCTTTTGTACTAGTACACTTACATAGTCAATTCTCAGGTGAAATTTTTATCAAATTGTATTTTCAATGAATTAATTCTTACCAGTACAGACTAAAATGTAAGACCTCAGTTGCACATTGTTTAAAAAAAATAATGTAAATACCCTGTTCTAATCTGTCTGCTCCCTTGTGAACCCTGGGTAATGTGGACGAGCACAGAAACTAAGAATGGATTTAAGCTTTTAATATTCTGGATACTTCTCTTGTTTAAAGTCAGATCTTGGAAGGGTGTGATTTGCTGCTAATTATCATATCAAAAAAATTAGTGACCTGAGAATTCTGTAGAATTTAGCTTTCATGCAAATCTCAGCTTTTATGCAAACCAACAAGATGCAGATTAGGGTGCCACTCTTGCCAGAATTCAGCTGCTGAAGACAGTCAGTACAGGAGGAGAAGGAGGAGAATTAAGCATGTCTGGCACTTGAGCATACACACTTAGGGATCTAAGATAAAATGGCAATAAATTCCTCTACTTCTGGGCTGGACCTCAAGATAAAAAAAGATATGGGCAGAAGTGGAGATTATTTTTGAAATGTTATTGAATTCATTCAGCAAAAGGGAAACATAGCTATTGTAAGGAAGATGAACAATGTCTTTCTAAGATATAATAGGATGGATATTATGGGCTTATAAAGACCAAGAAGATATTTGGGTAAAGGATGCATTCAGTTTTCTTTTAAATAGAAAGGTCTTCAGTATTACCAAATATAGGTTCTGTTCCATGACAGGTTGATACTCAGAAAACACTGGAATGATCTTAAGTTTTTAAAGACTCATATCAAGGATATCAGCACTTCCTCCCAAAGCAGCTCCCAAACACTGCCTGAGCAAGTGGAAGCCAAATACTGACATACAGGAGCAGTCCCAGGGCAGGTTCAGAACCTGCCTGTTGCTGAAGCCATCCCTGCCTGATGCCAAGAGCACAGGACTCAAACCAAACCGATTTGGGAACGCCCAAAGCTGAACTAACTTGGGAGCCACTGTTCCAAACTTACAAAAACCCACTCCAGCCCATTTCTGAAGAAACTGCATGAAATAAAGTTGCAGAGAAAAGTTTAAATTTACCAAAATTAAATCAATGTCTTTTTGTCTTAAATCTGAAATTAAGATAYTGAATTCAAAGATCACAGGAATTAAATACACAGGAACAGGCAAGAGTTGTTAAAAAACTATTGGGCCTTAGGAAAACCTTACTGGACAGAAATACTATCATGAACTAGGACACAATTCCAAGTTTTGGACAGAGAAAACAGAAATTAATTAGAAAACTGAGAGGAAGTAGGTTACAAAACTAGAATTCTGCAGTTACAGCAAGGAGCCCAAGATTAACACAAATTTGGACACTATGCAGTAATTCCAATTTGTAAGAAATGCTTGTTGTTGAATAAAATTTAGCTTAAATTATGGCATTTCCATAAAGCTTATGAAAAAACTTTAAGAATATCTATTCCAAAAATATTAAGGCCAGGACAACTAGGAATTGTTTAGTGTTTCTACTAAAGAGACAAAAAATGGTATCAAGACAAGGATTATTAATAAAGAGGTATAATGAGRAAAGGAAGTTGTCCAGTTCTTTGTTGGTCCAGCCAGTAGTACCTTGAGATCTCAGTTCATGCTTTACCAGATTCACCTCTCTTTTTAACTTAAATTAGAAGAAGAAAACAACTTGTAAAAGTTCCTCTAGCTGAGCTTGATTCATCTTCCATTGTACATGGAATTTTATTTATAAATGAAACAATTCTTTGGTTATGCACTATCAACATGACACTCAGTTCAAAAGAACTTTGTGCTTCCTTTGAATTTGTTACAAAAGTTTTGCTGGAGTCAGCACATGATGTCAAACACAAAAGATCTTTGGAACACTCTCTATTCCTACTCATCATTTCACATTTCAGCAGTTGTGGAGTATTAATTTCCTTAGAGAATTTGCAGTGTGAGTGTGCTTAGTGAAGCCTTTACAGCTATGTACCTAATATATTGAAATATTTTTGCATGTTATTTTATTTTACAAATTTTTTTTTTAACAAATATCCTCACCTGTTTCCTGACAACATACTGTCATCTTCATAATATTCTTCTCCACTATAATATTCCTGCTCTCCCAAATAATGATCATCATTGCAATAGTCTTGGACTTCATGYTCTTCACGGCGAATAGTCGGCCGACGCCCATCACCAGTGTCAGATCTGGAAGTGCCAAACAAACACTTTTTTTTTCCTATTTGTATCAATTATATAGTGTTTCTTTCATACACAGTTCTTTTAATGTGCTTCAAAGGGGAAAAAAACATACCTCAAGTAAAACAATACATTTGAAAAGTTGTCTTAGAAAATATTCAGACATAGGACCAGGAAAGATTTTGGGTCCCCTAGAAACGCAAGTGTACACATTAACATTTATCAAAGCTAACATCAGTGGGTTTTGCAGTCTTTGCAAGTCAATTTTTAACAAGGGCTATAATCAGGTGTGATTTTTAGCCTGTTGGAAACTATAGAAACCTGCATGGACTTTTAAAAGGGCTTGAATAATTTCGAACTTTACCAGAAGTTTGTCCTTAGAACAGGCAGTGAAAATTTTGACGTAGAAATTGTCACTTMAGTTATTAAGCATGTGCATTGTTGCACAGTTAATTTAGAAAAGAAAAAGGAAAGGAGAAATTGTCCGCTTCAATTATGTCAGAACAATATTAACTCACCTAATATATGTTTCATAGTAGCGTGTTCTATCCAGGTAAGGCATGAAAACAAGAAAAATATTTTTAAAACAAGTCATTTGGAGAAATTCTTTGGTGATTACAATGTCTGTGCTGTAACTAATGACTTCACTTTAAGGAAAACTGCTGCTTTCAAACCTTAATGAAGTTATATGCATCTTCCATACATCAGAGCTAGATTTTAAATACATTTCATACCTCAGTAGGTGACAGAAATGAAGATTCAAATTAATTTCACCTAGCTTAAGTTTCTTAGAGTGTATTTATAAATTTATTTAAAACCAAAGACATATTTGTAAGTTTACCTCCTACTGCTTGGCCTTCTACGCTTCTCATGGTCAGTCCTGGAGTGTGAACGGTAACCGTTTTCAGATCTGTGCTCACGATTTCCAAAACTTGTGTGTTTCCCGTGGACTTTGGACACGTTGGCATTATTGAGATTGGCATTTGTTGAGTTTGGAACGTGCTTTCCTACTGAGTTGTGATTATGATGATTGTGGTACACAGAGTTTCCTGCCTGATGATATATGTTTTTCTCAGTATCACTTGCAGAGGGAATTGAAGGCCGCTGGACATGCAAGGGACGGTGYGTGGTGTTGATTTGCTGAAATGAATCTCGTCTGTCACTGCTAATATGGTTTATGTGGTTGCCAAAGAGGGCACCATTCCTCTGTTTTAGGGGAAGAGAAAGAAAAAATTATATGAGATACCTTAACAGAACATACTTTTGACAGCGACAGCTTACTTTTCTCTCCTACATGCATACAAAAGTAGCAATTCAAATAACCTGTGATTTTTTCCTTCTAATTTTATGATGCTTCAGATGGGATCTCCTGAAGTGACAGAGATGTGATTGTGGTGATGACAATATCGTATTTCAGAGTCAAATCAACAGTATGCTGTGATCATTATTCTTTTCCACACAACTAAAAGTGACACATCCAGCTTTCTCCACATCTTATTACACAGGAGAAACCTAGATTCCCATCCATGAACATGCACCAACTTCCTCAGAAAGAGCCGTGTTTGCTTAATTTTTGGGAACACTCGGGTGGAATTCTCTCCTGCTGTCCCAGAGCACCGGTTTGCAACAGGCGTCACTCAGACAGGATGGAGTGCCATGCAACAGCTCGCAAGCAAACCCCAGGTAGGGAGCATTCAGCTTCAGTGCTTCCATTCTTTCTTCTCGCAGAGGTACAAGAAAGAGGAGTTACTCTTTATCAGCCCTGGGAGTGTAATGGATGGTGGAAGAGAGGATGAAGTGCTAAGTTATGACTGTGGCATGCAGCTCTCTTTGACACCTGACCCAGGTTAGGTAGCCTCCCTGTCTAGCCAGGTGTGGGTCTTGGATGACAGCAGTCTGTCTTGCAGCTCAATCTAGAGAAGACAGGAGGTAATGATGGTTGGCAGAGAAATGCATCTACTGGTGGCAGCTGGGCACTGTCTCCAGTGCCACATCCTCCTTTTTGCAAAGGACAGTAGCAAGCTATGGGGCTTCTGACATAATTCCTGCAGAAGCATGCTTTTACATCTGCTTCTTCTGAAATGCTTGGGAAAAAATAAGTTTTCTTGCTGGCTGACCAATGGTTTGCAGACTGCCTCTGATTATAACRCCAACTTTACGTGTTCACCATTTAGGATTAAACAGCATAAAGAGGAAATCTAATTTTTTTCTCATTGATTCTTATTGATATCCTTCACAGGATTGGAAACGACATTTATATTTAATTGACCTCTATGTAATTACAGGCACTCGTTTTAAAATGTGCAGCTCTGTGTCTGTTGGGGTTTGACTACATATAATTTCATTCTCTTCTTCCTACCTCCCACTGCAGAAGTTAAAACCAGTTTAAACCTTGACACTAACAAAATTTGAGAGGGCAAGGTTCATACCCTTTCTTAGGATTTGCTCAAGAAAAAAAAAGGATTAATGAGAAAGAATTAGGGGCAGGAAAATCACCCTGCAGGAACTGCTTCCTAAATTTATGCTGAAATGCAAGAGTCCTGGTTATATCATATCTATAGATTTATACATAAAATATACTTATTTATAAAATATTTATATTTTGCTGATTTGAGGGGCTTTTAAAGTATTATTATTATTATATTATTTCATATTCAAGGATAAGGTCATTCTTTACTCTCATATTATATGAAAAACAATTCACATGGTTGTGTTCTGACATTACTTTATAAACATCTTCCTCCTCCTCTGGATTGTTTTCCTCTGGTTCATCATCTTGCAAGTCACAGGATATAGCTCGGCGTATTTCAGGGCCAATATCATGAAGTGTCCTTAGTCCTGCCTAAATCAATGACAATACCATAACACATTAGGAATGCAAATTCTTTTTTGCTCTTTAATTACAGGTGTTAAATTTATTTTAAAGGACAGTTAACAAATTTTTGTATCCTGACATCCACAGAGGATGCATCCTGCTGTAAGTTTCTTTACTGTTATTAATAAAAGGCTTATATATTCCAGTACAACCCTTTTGAGGTGATCACGTCTTTATTATCACAGTGTAGACACTGACTAAAAGACCACTGATGTTTATGGACCCCTATAGAAAAAAAATTCATCTTATAATTAGGTATAAGTAATCAGCAAGAACTGTAATAAAATGCATTTCAATGAGATGTATCTTTAATGTTAAAAACATGTTTGCAGCCTGTGTCAACAAAGGAAACACAAGATCTTTGCTATAGCAACAGCAATTTTAGCAGAGCTCAGATGGAAAAGAAAGCAGTGAAATAATTCCAGCTCATCTGCACTGCACTATGATATGCAGATATTTGATTTAAATCTTTAGTTTAGGACAGAAAACCATTGAGTTACAGCAACATGGACTCAGCATACATTAGTTCATTTTCCTCTCAAGTTTGCTACCACAAGAAACCTTTAGGAAGAGGGATAATGCTGAAACTGTCAAGGACAGACCTGCATATCAGAGAGGAAACRGACATCATACCCAAGCCAAGAACTCAGTGCTGTTGTACAGGCCTGTCTTACTTCAAAAAGGAGATAATTTTCCTGATTTAACTCTGGCTGTTGTGGTTCAAAGCAAGAAACACAACCTTGCTCTTCCCAACAGCTTCTTTTATCTCCTCAGGTTCAGAAGAAATCAAAAACGTGTTTGTTTAACCCTTAACTACCACTACACTTACACTACTATAAACCATGCACAGCGCTTGGCTCAATTTTTGACTATGATCTAAAAACATGATTTATTCTTTTTTAGCATCTTTGAAGGAGATGTGAGGGCTGTCCCAGCCCATCAGAGCTGTACTTCTATGGCACAACACTGACATTGCATGGTACTTGCCCYGGGGTGGCATGAGGATGTATAGAGAATTTTGTGGGTTTCAGAGCTCCAGAATGAGCTGAGGGACCTTGGAGGGCCCCAACCACGGCTTGGTCCCACTCATGCTTTTCCCACACACATTTCCAGGAGCACAGCACTGCATCACAGTCAGATTTCCAATCAGAACAGCTGCTTTGCTGGGGAGCAAAACGGCATTTATGGAGTGTGGGCAATCAGAACCTGGAAAGGGATGAACCAAAAAGCTCTGAAACTATAAATGTAGATTTACTACAGGCTCCACTTCAGGTTTAACTCACTCCAGGTATTTCACTTCCTGAAAAAGGTGCCTGACTAATCATATTAGCTACATCTATTTGGCAATTCAATTTTCTTCCTCAGGGATGAACTTTGAGAGTTATGCTATAATTGAACAAGGCTCTAAAAATCATTTACTAGTGAGTTAATATACAATACTCGTTTCATGAAGACGTTGTGCTCTCTCCCACTTCTTATGCTAATTGCATAGTCAAAGCCTCAGCAAGGTTGCTAATGTCATCACTTTGCAAGGTGCTAAAGGGAAGCAAAATTAACACTTTAAGGTACTGATTTTCAAGTGGAAGACCAAATGTTTCTATTTACTTAGCAGAGACAGAGGCAGTAGTGATTTAGTAGAGGATTGTTATTATATTTGTTATTTGATCATTAGCAAGAACAGCCATTTGCATGTCACACTCACTACCTGCTTACTTTAGACCAAAGAGAACTAAAAAGAGCAAAAACCTCAATTGGCACATTAACATAAAAATAAACTGAGGTTAGCATGAACAGAATACAATGCAAGAACTGCTAAAACAAAGAAATAAGCATGCAGAAAAATAGCTTAATTGATCTACGCTACAGCAGTGAACATAAGAGACATAGTAGTCAAGTCCTGACTGCCCAGAGCTGTCCATCCTGGCAGAGCCCGGCTCCCAGCGCTGGCACTGAGTGTGCTGCTCCACAACTGCACAAAGCTCTGAGCTCTCAGCCAGCCCAGCCTGCCCTCGAGCTGAGCCCTTCTGTGAACACAACACTCTCAGACAGCAGCATCAGAAATTTTAATCCTGACAAAAACTACTAGCTCATACTCCTGTCTGCCAGATTGTGACAAAGTCCCACAAATATATGCCTGGAAGCTGAGAAAAGCCACGTGTTTGACAGCAATATATTGAATAGTAATTTAATTTTGATTACATTTCCAACTGTCTTCTGGCTTACTTCTTGGTGAATTACCCCTCCTTTACTCAAAAGAAAGCAGGCAGCCTTTATCATCTCATCTCTCTCCAGTAATACTCATTTCCAGGTAACAGACCTCTTGCAATTACACAGTCAGCAGTGGAAGACAAAAACCTAGATCACTGTATGCAAAGGTATATGTTAGTTACACTAAATCCATCAGCTTTATTTACTCACAGCCAGTACTGGAGTACTCACAGGCTCTGCAATTTTGTGAACTCTATCATTAAAATGTCTACTCCCACAAACTGTCTCATTTTACCTGGTGCCATCCAACAGCATTTTAAGTAATCTAAGAAAAATTCTTATGATAGGAAGCACCACATAATGATACAAATTCTCACGTTGAGCTCTTCCTGATAAGACAATCCTTCATTAGATCAGGCAACCACCACTGAAGCGGRGCTGACATAAAAACACGGGAATTGGCACTTTTATGTCAGTAGGAAAATCCCTTCTCTGAACCACACTTGATGTCTTCCGTGAAGCCTGAAGAGGCAGAATGGACCAATCAAACATTTGACTTTACCTTCAAGTGCTTCAAAACCAAATCAAAGATCTCTTAAACAAAAGAGTTTAAGAATACCACACAAATACCAAACCAACCTTCCCCACATCTCTTCTTGAGTTTACAGGATCCTTCGGACACACATTTCCCTATATAACATGGCACATTTTAGTGCACTCAGCACRAACCCTGGAGACATTATAACACACCAGAAGGCAATGGGAGCACACCACGTCCTGCATTTGTGAGGTTCTAGAAGCTGTGACATTTAAATCGGAGAATTTCTTCTATTAAAACAAAAGCTGGGCAGCTGGAACTTCTCAAAAAAGAGGGTCTAGATAGTGATTTGTCTAACCCTGCGAGAGATGTGCTTGTTTCTTTATCACTACAACTGCTTAAGTTCTTAGGAGGCAGCTATCACCCYAAGTAGAACATTGTAAGACTTTTTGTTATTACATATAGTGATTCAAGACTTGCCACATTCCTGAATGTTATACAGGAMTTACTCCCTCACAGTCTTTGAGAACATGGCACTAATTCTATTCTACAGATTTCACTAGAAGTTTGCAAAAGAAGTTATTTCTTGTTCAGACACACTGTCTATCCAAAATTTAATTTTTGATTCCTTCCTTGCTTCGTCTTCTTTCCTTGTAGGTATGAGAAAGATGAGATGTATCAGTCCAGTGGTTACTTAGCAAACCAGTGACACACAGAGTGCAGCACAACATAATTACAGGAGAAACCCGAGCTTGTCTTTAATTAGGCTTTCCCACAAATGCACCAAATGACTTCAGATGAACATGGTAATTCTGTGCAGCTGTGCTTTGGAGGCACAACAGCACCTGCACTGTTTTCAAGATGGCACAAGGCACTGATACACCACTGCTGGGTCCTAAATAGCATCTCAAGAGACAATGACTGATGCCCCCATCTCTGACACACCACTGAGATTATAGAGATGTGCTTTCAAACTCGGACATAACAGAACTGTAGGAGTCCCCCACCCTCGATGAGAAAAAAAAGTCATATGACCAATAATTGTATCCCTATACAGGTTATTTAGAGATGGGCTTTAAGAAGCTTGAAAGGCACCTTACACCAAAACATCAAAACATTTAGAAATTAAACATGTAAACATCTTGAAAAGACTGCTTTTAACAAATGTCAAATAGATTTTATATCAACTTGCCACGTCTATAGTATGCATAAAAGAGTAACACTCTTTTAGATATATCTCTTATATTAAGAAATCTGTGTATAATGCAAGACTCCAGAGTAATAACTTTTAGAAAAACATTTAAATGCTTATAAATACTGAAACTACAAAAAGATTATTTTCCATGTACCCAAACTCAGTCCACAACCATTTTGTGTATGGTCCAACCTACAGATGCAGTTTAAGCTTAGTTTAAGAAATGCAAGCACAATACACTTAYGTAAATAGTAAGAATCATTGTCACCTACACTATTTCCAATCAGTAAAATACACAATGGTCCCCTTTYGAGGCATCTTAGAGTCATACCAGGAAATGCAAGACACTGATAACCTTTGCCTCRTAGACTTTAGAACAATGATGTATATATATATATATATATTGCTATATAAACACACAGAACTGGGAAAAAGCATAAACATTAATTCTACATACTTGGGTCATCAGAGCTTCAGAACCTTGAAAGCCTATTATTCTAAAAATGTTTATATAATCCGTTACATTTATAGGTAAAGAACATGTTTTACTAGCAAAGAGAACTACGAAGAGCAAGAAACCTCAAAGCTACACTGGCACTTTAACATAAAAATAGATTTAGGTTAGTATGAACAGAATACAATGCAAGAACTGCTAAAACAAAGAAACAAGCATGCAGAAAAATAGCCGAATAACCTACACTATAGCAGTGAACATAAGAGACATAGTAGTCAAGTCCTGACTGCCCAGAGCTGTCCATCCTSKCRGAGCCCGGCTCCCAGCGCTGGCACTGAGTGTGCTGCTCCACAACTGCACAGAGCTCTGAGCTCTCAGCCAGCCCAGCCTGCCCTCGAGCTGAGCCCTTCTGTGAACACCACAGGAGCATGGGAGCACAATTGAATGGAACTTGARCAACAACTTAACCCCTCAGCTGATGCCTGCCAGAGGGTTTGGTTTTTTCCTTTTTCTATTACTGTTTACTGCAGGGTTAATAATAGTTAAAATATTTGCAGAGAGAAAAAAGCATAATTAGTTTAAACTGAAACRTGTTTCCAAAATCAAGTTCAGGTCAATAAATCAGTGCTTTTGTGTACTTGGGATGTGAAAGGAAATATCCTTTAATTTTTATTTGTGTGTATTAGCAAAGAGGGTTACATATAAATAAATGTGAAATATAGATGCAAGGGTTACATAGCTTACAGTAAGTATTTTCCCTAGGAAAAATAGTGTAGAATTAACTCATTCCCTGTATGTGCTAGATGAAAGTAATTAAAATTGTTCATGCTTCACTTAACATCCATTTTACTAGCAATGTGACTACTGTTTGGCTCAATACAAGTTTCCATCATTACACAAAGACATCTCTTTCTGACCCAGAAAATATCTTTGTTGTCACTGCACAAGTATCAGTCAACAGCACAAGAAAGGCAGTGGAAGCYCCTTTCTCTCGAGACCTCAGAGAATGTGTAACACTACAAAAATGGCATGACAGCTGACTGAAACCGGTCACCCAYCATGTCAGAGCCTCTTGTTTTCTTCCCTTCTTAAGGGAGTGAATTCTCCTGGGTCTGTAGAAGGCTGACTGTGGGGTCTCAAGGGATGTTGTTATTGCAGTTCTGAAGATGGTTTTGGTGACAATATGCAAGTTTAGACAAACTGCTGTTGGTTACAATTTGAAGTGACCTTTTCTGAGTGAGGAGGCATTTGAAACTTCACAACAGAAAGACTTCCTTGACTGCATAGCCTGAGCAGATAACCATTCCCCTGAGACACTCTTCACTTTCTAGGCTGCTTTCTCCTCTCTGACACATACCCAGACAGCAGCCTGGGTTAGGCTAACAGCGAATGCTACGTCCTTGAGGAAAACCTGAGCTCTACAGAATAAGAATCACTCTGAATGAAGTTATTGTGGAGTAAGAAGAGGAATTCCTGCCTGCTGCACATTCTGGCGTTCACAAAGTAAATTTAGTTTTGCTGACAGCTCTGTTGTAACTTTCTAACTTAACCCAAACTTCCATTGTTTCTCCTCCTGCACCAAACATTTCTCAACTCCAGTATCAGAAGAAGTTGTTTCCTTTAGAGTCAAGGTTCTGGCCCCTAAACGTGAGAGGGCTGCCAGTGACATTCTTGTGACACAGTTCGCAAGTTTGGGGTTCATGTAACCAAACTCAGGCAAASGATCCAAGTTTCAGTTTCATGTGTTAAAATGCCTAAATCTTAATGACAAAAAAACYCCTGTTCTGTACTTATTCCAGTGTTCATTCACTTTGAAATTAACTCCTCCGTGTATCTCTCTGACGATATCTTCTAAGAACAGTATTTTTATACATGTTCCATGGTCAGTCTGCCTTCCTGGGTCCACAGACTGACTCTTTAGCTAAATAATGTGGCTTCCAAGGGAAGATTTATTACCACACTTGGCAAAACAGAACTTATTAACACAACTACTGCAGGCCACCAGAAAACCTCACTAGACTTTCTTAAGCTCACAGAATTTTACCTTGTGTTATGCAAATCTCTTCAGCTAACTGAGGAGACCGTAGTTGACTCCYTGTCTTTCATACCACATTTTTTTCTGGAAGTGTTTTTCTTATTGAGAACATTATCCTTTATGACCTTGAATGCTAGTTGTAATACTGGGGAGATTTTCCATTGCAGTTCTAAAACCCTTTTAATCTCGTATGTAGGGGTTCTTAAATTATTCCACATCATTTTTCTGCCTGTGTTAATATCAGTCATTCCATCAAAGACAGCAACATGAGAAGTAAACATTTTAAACAGTTTTAGCTAAAAACAAGGCATCCAACTTAACATCCTAGATTATAATTAAAGGACTAGTTAAAAAAAAGTAGGTGTAACTCTCCTGGAAGAACAGGGCCTTAGGCCGCTTGACAGCTCCAGAGTTTCCCTTCAGGATTTTCAGAAGTACTGAATGAAACTATTGTGAAAAACCAGCAAACAACCCAGCCTTCAAAACCCCAACAAAATACCAYTGTAAGCATGAGGAATAAAGGAGGGCAAAGAAGTGATCTACGTTAAAAAAAGGCTGTTGCATTCTCATAAAACAGGGAAAATGGCAATATCCATTAATTTCTGTCAGTTGTCCTAAGAATAAAATAATTTTATTTTGTTCTGTCTGTTGTCTGTCATTTGTCCTAAGAATTAAAACACAGTGGATTTTGTCACAAGAAATGTGACAAAATTCTGTCTCGTGGGGGTTGTTTACTCTCTGAAGGCAGGAAAGTGTAAGAATCAGCAGGATTATAAAACTAACTCACCTCTTGCTTCAATCATCAGTTAGGAGGGGACTGTAAAGCTTAATAGCACGTTGTTTTCTCCCTCCCTTGCAGGAGAAAGGAGATAAGGAAAGCCAGGCTAGATAACGCAGGAACTGCAGGGTTTATTACATCCTGAGGAACAATGTTCTTCACTAATTAAGTAGTTCAGCTACCCYAAGAGAAAGTCCCAGGTATCAGCAAAAGTAAAGAGCATTTATGGCTCATATGGCTTTTGACACACATTGGAACAGGTGACATTGCCTTTATCTGCTGGTTTGCTCAAGGATTTTCCAGCATGACAACTGGTCTGCAGTGGGGTGAGATGTAAACAAGAATATGAAAATACRGCTGGTCTTGTTCTTTAAAAATAGATTAGATAGCTGGAAAGCTTATTAGCCTCGTGAAAGTACTTTCRTCATCTTATTCAAAGCTCTAAGGAAACAATTCCTAGTATAGAAATGTTCTGAATGATAGAACTCAAAATATTACAGACAAATGTAGCCCAGCTTCTGCTGCTCTCATGTCCAGTAGTTCAGAAAGCAGAGGCTGTTTGCAGAGGTATTATCATGACTACCAGACACTGTGAAATCTTTTCTAGTTTAGAGAAACCTAATAAAAGCTGCTGCTGAACTAACATGCCCACTCTGATTATAGGAAGTTTCTAATTTCAAAAAGAAAGTTCTCTAAACAACAGAAAAGATAAACACAGTCAAGAATAAAAATAAAGGTCCTGTATTTACTGTCAGATTTCAGTGCCAGGAACTCAGGCGTAGCTGAGGATGATTTTCCTCTCCAGAGAGGAGAGAAGGCTGACAAATTTTTTTCTGTTGCTGTTCACCATCTGTTGCACCCATGTCTTCGTAAGCAAAGTCAGGTGTTGCAATACTGTATGCACAGCATGCTCGATTAATTAATGCACTTTAATCAGAGGCTGGAGAACTTCTACCRTATCGACATAACAGTCATCACAACCTCCTTGAAAAACTGGGTAACAGAGACAGAGTGACACTGCACGCTTCTGCTTTTCTTACTGTAACGTTTATCAGAGAGATATGCAAACATTAGTTCACGTGGAGTATTTGAGAGAATAAGTGACAAAATAGTTACTACAAGCTCTCCAAGAACTGAAGTAATATTTTCATAGCTATAAGCTTTTCACAGATGATCCAACAAAATTTCTATAGTTGAGAAGCAACCCATAAATTATGCTGCCAAAAATGGCTGTTAAGAGTGAAGGCTTTCTAAAACATTGAAGTCTTACAAGCATTTAAGCTTTGGACAAAGCCTGGAATGAAGAGGCTGAAAATGGAGACACCTGATTTTATACATTATAAGGCCAAAAAGATCCTCTGTGATCATTTATACTAACCTTCTTACAATACATCGCACAGGACTATTCTCAGGGGTGTTGATCAGAAGAAATCAATTCCTTCTTGAAGTAGAACATCTCTTTTAGAAAGATATCCAGGCCTGTTTTAAAGCTGTATCCTCATATAATTAATTATTCTAAAAAACACAGCAYGGTGACTTTGAATTTGACCTGCTGTAGGTTCCAGTATAAAATTATATTATTTCTCTATATGCCAGACTGAAAACCTGTAAGACTGGGCTTTTTTTCCAACTATAGATTTCAGGTTTCTTTGAAAAAGAAATCAAGTTGAGTGACTACTGATTTGTTAGAAAGACAAAAACAGAATAGAAGAAGATGAGGAAAAAGAAAGAATCTTCCCAGCTACTGGCCCAGCTCATTTTAATACCRGGGGAGCACTGTTTTAAACAGAAAAATGAGTTCCATTCCTCAAATCCCATAGGCCTTTGCAGATTTCTAGCAGAGACTCCTGGTCATTTTTTAGCTGTTTTGAATTGAAAAATATTCATCTAAGGAGAGAGGAAGAACTAATTCTTTCCAGTTCCATCTTGCTCTGTCTTTGCCATTGAACACATAGTGGGATCTGATGATAAACAACAGAGCACACTCACATTTGAGACCTCAGGGATTTTATCTACATTGTTAYGTGTGCAAGTCCAAAAACACAAGTGCAAACCTGTAATACTGTGGCTTAAAACTAACTTTGACCTTCTTGTGSCCAAATGCTTCTGCAATAAAGAGGTCTGAAAAGTCCTTCCTAAAACTCCAATATCTTTCACTTCACTCTCAACTGTTTACAGCCTTTTTTAACTTCCATTCCATAATTTTCTCTTCTTTCACACTATGTCAATATAGTTCACACAGTCCTGGAAAGCCATGTGATCACAAATCAATAGCAAGCATTGAGATGAATATTTCTCTTGTTGCATCTCTTATGCTTATGGTGACTTGGAACACAATGGGTGTCAGAGCTGCCAGCAGAGACATTCTTGGRAAATAGGAATAAAACAAATTACCCACTTCACACAGCAAAGATCATTCTGCTAAATTGAAGTACAAACCAACAGGATTTTTAAGAAAGAAAATAGTAGCTGAATCAGGTTAACACGAGTCTCTTTTAGAAAGGGATTTTCACAACATAACTCTAAATTTTGGCACCAGAGTAAAAAGCTGTCAGAAATATTAAATATTTTTATAGTTTGTAGCAAACTACTCAGCATTAACTGAAATTCACAAAGTCCCAATCCAATAAAAATGGTGCAGTGTATGATGTCTGGAATTATTTGAGAACAGCTTTCCATTTGCCTGTTTCAAAGTTCATTCTACAAAGGGTACCAGTGGAAAGAAGTTGTCAGAATATGCTCTTTAGATCACGTGTACTCTATGGACTGCTTGCTGCAGGCCTGTTGAGAGACAGATGGCCAAATCTATTGTCCTGGTTTCCATTTGGTAGCTTGTTTTAAGAGACAGACAGAAGTGTGTGACATTAATGCAGTATGTTAATATTACTTCCTATGGAAGAAATTGATGAATATGAAATTCAGAATTGCAAATGTTAAAAAAAAAGGAAGATATTTCACCATATCGTAAGTGGAAATCATGTAATCATAAGTGGAAAAGAAAAAGAACAATGAGAATTAAGAAAAATATTGTCTAGAAACCTTACTATGAGGTAATGCACAGTAGGAAGTGCATTGTAGGAACACAAGAAATTAAACAGTTAAAGTAAAACAAGGAATATAAATGATAGCTCAGAACTTTATTTATCCAATTTTACGTGAGCAACATTGTGATTTATCAACTAGACTTGCCAAAAATTTTTGTAACCATTGCTAGTGTTTGAGTAATCCATAGAGAATAACTTTTTGTACTTACCTTGTTATAGACAGAATAGCAGGATTACGTTTTACTTTTCTGATGAATAAGGGCCAAAAGTGTCCCAGCTAAATAAAATCCTGGCAGCATTGCACAATCATCAATATTCATCTACCTGCTATTTCAAGTAAGTTCACAAAATGGTTAGTCAAAAATGTAAAAACAAAATCACCTGCAGAGCAATCGTGGTGTTCTTCGCAGGATATTTCCCCACCAGTCCTTGTTCTTTGCGTTTCTTGAATTTCCTAAAGTAGTCCTGTATCAGGAAGGTGGCATAGAACTTCCCCACGGTTACCTCATCATCTAAATGAACAGACCAGACAGATCTCTCCCAAGTCAGCACATTTATCAATAGCCTGTACACTCATATCTGATTTGGGGGGAAATGTGATGGGTGCAATAGGTACTGTGCTTTCAGCTTACAACAACGGAACCTGTAACTGGCTTCAAAGCAATGTTTCAGCAAGCAGGTTTGGTTCAGTCAGTTAGGTAAACTCAGCCTTAATAAAGAAGAAAATACAATACTTTACCARGACTCATGTGCTTTTAAGTAAGTTTCTAACAAAACCAAAAACATGTTTGTATATGCATAGAAGCTGAAGTATTGGCTTTAGTTACCTGGAATAAATGGATTAAATAAAAGATACTATGACTCACAAACACTGATGTTCATAAAGAGTGACTCTGCCTACATCTCTTTTTTGTCACTGCTGAACCAAATTTGCTTGTCAGTGCACTCATGTACTATTGTTCTGACTGCTGAAGGATTTGGACATCTTTACTGCCTGCTTCACTCTGCATGTTTTTTATTGGTGTCACGCTCTCACTGTAATATCTGACCATCTTCCAGTTTGAATTTTGTGYCCCAGACACTCACGTTGGACTCTATCTTCTGCTTATTGTCAGATAACACAAGACAGATTCTAGASTCTGAGGAAATCCCACAGAGGTTACAATTTCGCATATTTTCTAGAAGTTTAAGCTGTGGTCCTTAACCAGCTTCTACATAGATAATGTTCATAATAGTAAATACAAAACAACATAGTGCTTTCCCACATTGTGTATTGTGTCAGCTCTGCAATGCTGATAGGAATGAAAATAACTTCCATCAGTTAATTTAGTACAATTCAAATGATAGGCAAGCAGCCAGGGCAGTAAAATGCAGCATTTGTACAGAGTCACTGTTGTGAACAAAATCCAAATTTCAAAGTTTCCAAAGTTCAAGGGCAGGTGCCTTGTGAAGACACTGCAATTGTCTGGTTCACARCATGTTGAGAATGAATGTGCCTTTTTATGAGTCCACTGAAGCATTCAGCTGGGCAAGTCTGATCTCAGTGACTAATGCTTGCCAGAAAACTAGGAACAGTTTTCTATTCAAAAACATTGCTTTTGTTGTCACACACTTTTTCTCTAGAGRTATCTGACACGAAGTCCCATTTCCCTTCCTGCTGTGCTGTCCAATCTCCCCATGTTTTTCAATATCCTGAGATAGCTATTTACAACAGGATTTCTGCTCCTGCTGTATAGAAAGGAGGGCTGGGGTGGTTTAGGCATCAAGGTTCTCTCTGCTGACAGGGACCATCCTGGTGGGCAGGGAGTTCCCATCATTCCAGTTGCCCTCGCTGGGACATTCAGGTGCTTCTCACAGCTCAGGCTCTGGGTCACTCTGTACAGTCATGACTGGACTGAACATGAAAATCTCACATTCCCAGACACATTTTAACACACCTCTGTTAGAAAGCATGGATTCTTTTTAACATTTGATTAAAACAGAGTGTCTTCCATCTTTGTTTTATCAATAATATGTGCCAATGTATCTCACTAATGATAGTATTTGTAATACTATCATTACCTGTAATGACTGGTTTTTCTAATTTAAATTTACTTTCTTCTTTTAGTGACTTCCTTTCACATAAAAAGGGAGGGGGAATCCAATCTATGGACAATACCATTTAAATTCATTTTTACCTCTGTGATAAAATTTACGTCAAAATGAAACCTCTGCCATTCAAAATCAGCTCCTCTCATTCTAATGTCTGAAATGGGCTGTATGCATGTGAGAAAGTACAGGCTTTAACTAAAGTGAAAATGCACCCAGAATGTTTTCTCCCAGCAGTTTGTCTTTAAATATATCAAAACAAAAATAATTATAAGAAWTGTTTCAAAAGATATTGATTGGGAGACCAGTCTGTTGGAGGAGATATTTAGCACATTAAAGAGCCTGCTCTGCCAAACTCTGACAACTCCTCAAGGGTCGGAGTCCCCCCCAGTTCCTCCTAGGAAAGGGGGAACTAGCAGGAAATAGTAGGAACACCACAGCCCATGAGCAAAGCTCACCAGTCTATGGATTCCATCTCAGCAGTAAAAAGCTTTTTAACTGACTCCATGAATCTCATTAATAAACTTTTTGAACATTTACTGCAATCTTCCTTTGCAGCTCTTCAGGAGAGTAATGGTGCTTTGTATTAGGGTGACATCTCTTATACAGCATGTAATGTAAACTTGCCTGCCCTGGTTTAGATGAATCTACTGATCTGCAACATAGCTCTGGTCTAACTCCCCAGATAAATATTTCCCCATCTTTTATACTATTTTACTTCAAATATTTGAACAGAACTTTTAAGGAAGTGAGTCAGCAAATGGCTCYCAGAAAGAACAAGCACATAGAAGTGACAGACTTGATATAACAAACACTGCTATGGGTTGCACTTAGAGCATGTCTCAAGTCAGGCTGTGACACTGCACGACCACTGACTGTACCTGAGATGACAATACCTGAGAAATGCCAGTATGCAGAAATGAAAGGCCCTTATTGATCACTCTGGACATGCACCAATGTTTCATAAGCACATGAGACAAATGCACTGCCAGTTTGCTGACCTGTGCACGCCAAGGTCTGTGTGTGCCACGAGGTGCTTGCGTTTGTCACAGGCACAGTCAGTCGTACTGCAGACACGTGCACACAAAAACTGATGCCTGGCCCAGGGGAGCCATCCTTGACTTTGTTTTTTTGGAGTAACACACAAATAGCCGGATATAGACAGGTATAGGAAGGCAGCTAAGCGTAACTGACCACAGAAGAGACAAATCGCTAATTACGATTAGTGACGGCAACAGGAATCATTTCAGAAGGAAGCTTTTGGAAGAGGGCAAAAAGTATTAGGCAGRATTAAATGGGTTTTGCGGGTGGAGACTGGAAGTTTAGAGAATACAGGTGAGTCTTTAGTGAGTTGTATGTATTTCTCTTACCCTCTAGTCTCATTCATAGATCAGACATTTGACTGACAATCTATGTTTTTGCAAAGCAGTTTCACTTTTCTGTACCAAAAATGTGTTGCTAACTACTGACAGTCTGATTAAATTATAGCAATAAGTTATTTAATCAGCACCAAGAATTAACTGTTTATTTCTAGTGCATCTGTTTATAAACAAAGGGAAAAAACCTGCTCTATTGATTATTTTCATTCTGCTCTGCAAGTAAGTGTTCTGGAGGCATAGTCATAAGCACACGAAGGACYAAGCATTCAGTAATACCAGCACAAGTAACACTAGAGAAAACTATCATAAACTGGACCTCTCAATACTYTTAAGTGCAAGAAATTTTAACATCTTGAATTTGGATATTTTGTCAATTTATATTGAAGAGAATTTTCCATCTCCTAGCAAATCATTATTATCAGCTGTCACTGGTGCTAATTSATATACAATTTTCCTTTGAATATTAAACATCAAAACTAATTTGTACTGTACACTAAGCTATTTTACACTCCTATAGCATATGAATGTAAAATAGCTGTACTACTCTTTTTTTCTAGGTAGTTTACAATATTTTCAATTTTCAGGTAAATCATACCAAGGTCCACAGAGGAACAAAGTAAACTGAAATTGAAAATTCATAAATCTGCAGGACTTCCCAACACATTCTTATTTTTACTGGGTTGCAGAAGCCATACTGTTTCCTATCAATTGAGCACATCCAGGTTTTCAGCCTTCTAGCTACACTGAAGAGCTACATTTGCAGAATAAACATTAGCAATGAATTTTAGTACAGCTGAAAATAAATATACAGCTTATATTCAGCGATGAAATGAAGCTGAAGTTAACAGTGAATTACTATGTGATATTAGTTCTAGGAATGTAATCTGTACAGATTCTTTGTCAGATTGATTTAGGCAGGCAGAGCTCGCTATTCTGAAGCATGCATCTCTATTTCAATAAAAAATGTAGGGGAATAAAGTTGGCAAGAGGCAACACTAATTCCATGCCACCACCCTAAAACAGAATTGCTTCAGAATATTCGGAAAGACTCATAGTTGAAAGGAACAGAGGCTGCAGAAAAAGCTCAAGCACATAGTTACAACAATAACAAAGCGATTCATCTATGCCATGCAAGCACTTAGGTGTAAGGCTAAAAACAACAGAGTAGAACACAAAAGTTGTTTTAAATGTGCAGTATCAGTTCCCTTTTGGAGAGTAATTTGGCCAGATTTTTGCCTTCATCCCCACTATTATCCAGCAGCCACCACACCAATAGCAAGTGGCCCCTCCAGCCACAGAGCTAATGCTGCTCGTGGGCCATGCTGAGAGCAGTGCAGGCAGTGCTCCTCCTCCTGGCACTGAGCACCCCCTTCCACCAAGGGCTGGGGGGCTGGACTCTGAGCAGCCTTGGAAGCTGCTGTAACGCCGTGAAGGTACAATGAACTACAAAAATACCAGAAGATTACAATGCATCTGAGGATTGGATGTCTGGGTAAATATATCTTGGGCACGGGTGACAGCGCAACAGATCCTGCACCTTTAAAACTTGAAAAAGCAAGTAAAAAACAGTCACCTAAACCTACACTACTGCGTATTAATAAAAATGTATATATTGAAAAAGGCTAAATATATATATCAGAATATATATATTTACAGAGAGATATTGACGRGTCATTTTACGGCACATAGGAACATTTAATAAATGTGCCTTGTAGTTCTCACAAACATTTGGTGTCATCAGAATTCAGATGTCTCTTTAGATGGGCCACATTCATATCTCAGTCTTATTGGCATAAATSTGAACCATTTCCATCATCTGTTGAGTGTGGAATGGCTCTGGCTTAAAGTAGTGTAACTGAGATAATTCAGCTTCTTGCTTTATTAATTTAGCAAAAAAAAAAAAACCTTTAAGCTGGCAGTTAATTTTTTTGGGTTTTTTCTCCCAGAAGTATTCAACATATACAAGCAAATAAGCTATAATGTAGCATAATACAAAACATATTGTTTTGCTCAATGCATTGAAATCAAGCTAGTTTATTTTGCTGAATGATTTGAAATCAAGACTACATTTCGGTCTAAGAAGSTTTTTTTTTCAAGCAAGAAAATCAATACAATATTTTCCTCCCTCTCTTTTTGATCTAAGTTTCACTCATCAGTCCTATATATATTATATACTGTACTAGGACATAATTTGCTTAATATTTATTTTGTTACTGTTTGTTGTCCTTTAATCACATTATAAATGCAAAAATTAGCAATTTTATTTCGTTGGTTCCTAACAATGTAGAAAGACCAACATGCACAGAGAACAGCACACGGCAGAGTTTATCGGACTGACCGCCAGCGGGAGGGACAACTTGGTCAAGTAATTTCATGCTTGTTTTCTTCCAGATTTTCTTTATGACTGCTCTCAGTTCTTCATTGGCTTGCTCTAGGTTACCTGTGGCAATGAAATGGAAAAACAGAGGATGGCAATTATGTTTCAACCAGCTGCAGTGGATGACCCTTTGGATCTTAATTAGCTGTGTACAATTGAGGACAGTGGTAGGGATCCTTTGGGGCAAGCCTATGCTGTGTGATGTAGCAGATAACAATACTACAAGTAAAGAGAAGAAAATGCATAAGACAGCAAGTTCAACTGAGACTTTCAAATCCAGCTCTGGAGCACTGCAGAGGCCAGCTGTGGCTTCCAGACCTTGGCCTCACTCTGTCACTCCTCCCACTTAAATCGTCTGGAAAGGGATGACTTGCTCTTTACAAGCCACTTCTTTCTTGATCCAAAGCTGAGCCTTTATTCACTTAATCACAGTCATTACTCAGTTGTACAGGCTTGAAAGTTCAGGCAACTGATTACTGAGCAGTTTTTCATCTCTTGCAGTGCTCACCTAAACCACAGCCATGCCTGAGGGGCCTTAATCTAAGTTTGTTAGTGGCAACAGGAACCCAAACTCTGCTGAGAATAGTAGAAGACATGGAACCAAAAGCGCTAAAAGATGGCAAAAAAATTTGAAAAATGTGTAAAAATAGAAAGAAAGTTCTTTTAAAATACCACTATCTTTAAAAACCTTTCTCTCTTTGATGCAAGTGACAGAAATCCATTCAAACCCAGTCAGAACCGGCCTCAACCAGACTGGGAATGTCGCTTTCAAGTGTGCCAAAGTTGCCATTGCACCAGTGTGCGATCCAAGGCACTGAGAGGAAGGAGCACCTTGCTTGGGCAGGGAGGGGAACTCATTCATTCGTTGCAGTATGACTCCTATTATGTCACTGCTGCATATTTCTATCTGACYAGATGAAAGCATAGGATAATTTCTGAGGTATCTTGGGCTCTGGCCTCGCTATCCCTTTCCTTTCATTTTCTGGCAAATCAATCCTAGCAACAGTGAATACTTTTCCTCGTTGTACCATCTGACAAGTGCAGTAAAGGCAGCRAAGGACCTTACCTTCTGTTTTTATCTTTAGAGCAGTCCTAACCAAAGCAAATAAAGTAGCATTGAACATGACGGTTCCATCACTGTTTAGTGGCATATTCATGGCTACTAACCTCTGTAAATCAGAAAAGGAAAACAAATTTTGGTGCTTCTTTGTTTGAAAAAAACTCCTGTAATGTTAATTTTTGACAAGCTGATTTATTCAAAGAATAATATTACTGAGAGGAATATAAATTATGTAAGTTCTTCCAAAAAAGTTGAGTTTTTCATCCTAACTGTGTATAATACTGCTTCTCTCTGATATTAATCACGTGCATGCTTATACAAAAGCTAAAACTGTGCAGCAGTCTTCTTTAGCTATTTATTCAGCTACTTTTCAAACAGTGAAGCCCAGTTCTTGATTATAAGTCACACTGCAAGTATTAAGGACAAAAGCAGTTATTTAAGGGCAGGCACTCCAGTTACAGTCGTGTCCCTTGTTTCCCAGGGATTCCTCATGCTCCATAAATACCCAGAGCACCAAGTCTGTCTTGTGTAAACCCATTCATTTCCCAGCTAACTCTTCAGTGGTGCATCTCTCATGCCAGCTACGCTGAACTGCTGTGAAAGGGGTTTTTCTCTTTGGGTCAGTCCATCCCTGCATCAATGTTCTTAGGGCAGCATTGCTGTGACCCTGCCTGTCAGAAGAACACTCTTTAATCTATCAAAATCTTTTCCTAATCTCTGACTTGGATTTTCTTCTATACTAGTTTAAAAGCACTACTCAGTGAATAATTGATCTTAACATATAGATAGATATAGGTTTGCTTTAAGGACAGCTTGTGACATTCCATTCCAACCCAGTGGCTTGTCAGCTTACCTACTGATAAAACAGATACGCAAGAAATCCAAATGACAGTACTATTGCAACAAGCCTTTAATTAAAAGCTTTGATTTTATTCCCACTGAAACTGCTAAAACCACAATATCTATTGTTCTGAAGACCTCAAACAATGTATAAATCATTCATGTCCTCTCTGTTGCTTTTCAGCTTCTACATTAAAATGCCATGAATCCTCCTCAAAATTACACATTTTGCCTGATAGATTCTATATAATTTTAAATTCCCATTAATTTTCTGTCTTCTCACTCACTGCAATGTATTGTATTACACCCTGTTATTCACTTCAGCTTGGTTTCTCATGTGGCAGTCAGACAGAAAAGCAGGTGAGACCCACCTTGCAGGCCACTCGGTGAGGGCATAACTTGCCAAAACCAAGCGGTGGCTGAATCCGCCTCAGCAACGTGACCACATCCAGGTGCTTTATCCTCCCCCTGGAACCAACACACATCAGTCACCAATCATCCACTCCCAGGAAACACACTGTGTTCTGCTAATTTTTCTTTTTACCAAATAAATCATATCAGAGAAATGATCTAACTTACTTTGCTTCGGGGTCATATTCTGACCATATCCTTTTGAATTCATCCAAATGATGGGGACCCAGAATAGACCAGTCACGTGTTAAATAATCAAAATTATCCATAATGACAGCCACAAATAAGTTTATAATCTAAAAAAAAAAAAAAGGCAATTAAGAACAATCTGCCTTGATTATCTTGAGTTTTTAATTCAATATGTAGTAGGTTAAGAACTCAAAAAAGTAAATTGGTGATTTTTGGCAAATATTATCAAACATCACAGAAAATACTTGCATTTATCTGACTAACTGGAAGTCTATCGAATAATGGTGTGACAAGACTATGATTCTATTTTAGAGTACTCAGTTCCTGACATAGGCTGCAACATGGTTTTGTTTTCTCTTCCTTGACTTGCCAGATCCCACTACACGGAATTGAAGAATGGATCCAATACACACATTTGACACAGTGTACATCTCAGGAAACAGTTTCTGTAGAAATAGGATTCAATCTCATGACAATAAGACTTCTGCATACTTTTTGTTACCACCACGGAAGGTAGTACAGAGCAGCAGAACATGAACGTTTACATCAGTTCACAGAATTTTGTTGAACCACTCTCCTTTTGCAAGGAGAGATTACTGTGAATAGAACAAATCAACCAGCTTATACCAGACACCTGCAATGAGGAAAAACATATTTCAATGATTATTTCAGATCAAATAATCTATTCTGCCACAGATTAGGGTGAAAGGTTAAGGTTATTGTTCACTTCTCATGTGCCACATGTGAGGACACTTGGAGACGCAAACCAAATTCTACTAAGTTTAAACAATACAAACAGCATTACTAGTCAGTCAAAAGAATTTCAGCTCTATTATTAATGTATATTTCATGGTACTTTTGAGAAATACATGAAATAATAGCTAAGAAAAGACTGCTAACTCAGCTTTCAAACCTGCAGCAAACCACCCTGTGCAGTCAGAAGAAAATGTTACAGATAGGAATTTAGAATCATAGAATAGTCTGGGTTGGTAAGGACATTTAAAGGCCATCTACATCAATCCCCCTGCAATAAGCAAGGACATCTTCAACCAGATCAGGCTGCTTAGGGCTCTGTCCAACCTAACCTTGGATGTTTCCAAGGATGGGGGTCATCTACTCTCTGGTCAACCTGTGCCAGTGTTTCACCACTCTCACTGTAAAAACTGGTGTAAGATACAGGATTTAAGACTCCGTATGGAAAAATATAACCTTGCCAAAATATTTTGGATATGGAATTTTCAGTTACACTCTTGCCCCACTGCTCTTAGTTCAGAAGAAACTCAAAATGCCAAAGCTCACTGCTGTTAATAAGCACATGCTAAACTCACCAAAAATGCACAGAGCATGTAAAAACTGATAAAATAAATGATGGCAAAATTGCTTCCACATGTGTATTCTTCCCCTGGATTATAATCGGATTCGGGATCACAGCGTTTTCCAGGCAAACATGCCAGCATGATTTCCTGCCAGGCTTCTCCAGTCGCACACCTTTACAATATCACAAAGATAAATTAAACATTATTTGAACGAGATGGACTAAAAATGTATTAATCTGTTACATTCTGAGAAAATGCTGGGACCTGTACAAGCACAAATGTGAAGACAGACTACAAACGTTTCTGAGCAGGAACTAATTTTTAAAAAGTACAGAGCAAGTTTTAGAACAGACAAGAATAGATCTGACATTGCAGACACATTTTATAAGGTAGACTAAGGCACTATGAAGGATTGCATGTAAAAATTTGAACCCCAAACTGTGACCTACAAGTTAAATAGTTATTGCAGTGGAGCTGCTGTGTACAAAAGTGGTGTTGTGTATGAAAATATGTCATAAAATTTCAAAGTATCGATTTGTAAAAGATGAACTACATTTTCCGCAGGGTGGTTGAAGAAAAGCCTGTCTCCAATTTCTGACACTGCAGTTTTTGCACAGTTGCCTAAAGCCTGTGTACAGGCCCATGATTTCAAGTTTTTAAAAGACAACTATATAATTATGACATTGTGTTTTCATTACCTAGTTTCGAAGGCAGAAGTCTTTACATGCAGAAAGTGACTTAGATCTCAGTGGCTGATGTCTTTGGTCTCAGATAAGGAATGACCCACAGGTTTTGCCAGCCAGGTGAGTAACAATGCACAGGACCCAAGTGGAGTTAGAGAACCTCAGGCAAGCAACCTCTCAAAGTCATCACCTTTGGAGACATCCCTGCCCCATGTCATTCTCTTTCCTTGTTCCAGGACATTTTGAAGCACTCCTGGCAAATATTTACCTTCTTCTTAAGCTCTCTGGTGATGGAGATCCCATAATCCCCTCCATCAAGATTTAGCAACCTTCGTTATCAGCAAGTTTTTTCTGCTGTTTATCTGATATTTCCCTTCTGCAAATTACACCTTTTACCTTTTGTCAGCTCTTCAGCAAATGTAAAGAACATTTTATTTCTTGATGTTTGCAATAACTTTTAATTTCTTCATGCTATCACGCAAGCTGTACTTCTGAAGATTTCAGTAAGGACTCRGCCTTTTTCAGCTTTCCCAATTCTCACACAGTGATAACAGGGCTGACCAGGTTTGGGCTCTACCTGAAGACAATTACTGCCCAAAYGAGGTGTGTCACAATGGCTGTAACRAGCTTAGGTCTGTATGGCCTCTCTAGAACCTGCTGTGCCAAAGGACACTCAGYACACAGCCACAGACAGGATGTGCTTGTTAAACTTGATTGATTCGCACTTGAAAACACATTTTGAACATTTTTCAGAAATCAATGAAATGGGATGCATTAAGTAAGAGTTAAGGTTGACTCACCTGAAGAGAAGCAGCACAGCTTGGGGGAAAGTCTGAAAATTGTTGTTTCTGTTTATTTGATTGTTGTCCCTCATGGCCACTTTTCCAAATACCTACAATAAACCAGAATTTTGACTTTCATTCCAGCAACCTGTGCTGTCAGAGGCTGTAGAGGCCTTGCAATCTAAACTTCCTTCAGGATGCATGAAATTTCACAAACATACTTTCATTACACTTTAGATTTTTCATGATAATGATATAACTGCAGTAAATTTATCACATTTAAAAGAAAAAGAAAAAAAAAAAGCTGGAGTTTTAATGTCTGACTCCAAAATCTGTAGTATATTCATGCACAGGAATAAACTTCACACTACATGGAAAAGCAGTGGCTCCTTTCAGCAAACCAAGATACTGTAAGCTCACACCAAGTTCTCATCATATTGAATTTCCTGACCACGAAAATCATAGCCAAAAAAAGATTTTTGAGTTACTCTGAAAGCTCTGCCTTATACATAGCACTATTACAAAAGGAACGTTTCAATAAGCAACTTAGGAAACAAGGCTCAAATAGATCTGTACTGTTGTTTAATGCCAAGAAAATTTCCCAATTACCTGCATTCCAATGACAGCATAGATGAAGAACAGCATGGCTATCAGCAGAGCAACGTAAGGCAGAGCCTAGAAGGGACAGGTGCATTGTCTTTTAATAATTTAACACCATCTGTTTCCATTTGCAAAAGTCATTTCTCTGTACAACACAGACTTTTCCAAGGTTTTTCTTACTATGCAAGTGCTTAAAATGTTATTACCTGCCACTCTTAATACCCCGCTGCCTGCAATGAACATAAGCTTCATTGTGTTTTAAATTATTTCCGCCAGCAATCCAGAGAGAAGAATCATCTTTAGAGGTTTTAATTTTATTTTCATTACTGATTCTGACAACACAAAGATACTTCGTTCTATAGAGTTATAGAGTTTCATTAACTTCACTCAAACTCATCAGTTTTCAAGAGCAGTGATTCAAGTACCTGTTACACTTATGAAATTGATTTTATACAAAAAATTGGTTAAATTCTTCTTTTCTCGTCATGTAATAAAATACATGGAAGTAAGAGATCTGTGTATGTCAAACTTATCCTATCTCTTTTAAATATACCAAAATTTTTTTAGGAAGTACCATAGAAATCTCACAGTAACAGTGAATATTAAAAGACAAAGAATGACATTCAGACTCACTGAAGTAAGTGGTGGAGTTTATTTTGGTATTACTATGCAAATATATTTMAATATGTCATTATTGATAGCATTAATTTAATTTTTTTTGCATGCTACAGGGTATTGCTTCATAAAATTTGCTGTATACATGGCTGTAATYATAAAGCAAATTTAAATAAATTTTGCTAACCTGAAATGATTTGATAAATGTCCACAGTAAAGTCCTGATTCCTTCTCCTCTGCTGAGCAGCTTCACCAACCTCATCACACGGAAGAGACGGAAAAAAGTGATGGAGATCCTAGCGCTGTCTTCAGAGTTCTGAAGAGCATCATGGAGAAGTCAAACCAAATACAAATTCAAACATGCAACACTTCCAGAAAAACAACATAAAATGCAAAGGTGGAAGAGGTAAGAGTTGAAAATGTGTCTTGAGGGCCTATTCACCTTCATAACCATGATATGAAAGGAAAAATTACATGCTGGAAACACAGGACCTGTAGAAATGCTTCACACATCACATGCATTTCCAAGTTTTCTGGTTTGTTAATAGGATCATATTGGGTTTGTTTGTAGTAGACCTCAATAGAACACTGACAATGAATGCAAACCACTGCATAACACCTTTGCAGTAAGACAGTCATGAAAAATACAGAAAAACTTGGTGGAAAAAAGACATGGTAAAAAGAATAAACTGAAGTAAAGGTAAAACCACTGGGGTCAGTTTACTGATCTTACCCCAGACTCATCAGTTGTGACTGTTTCAGTTGGCTTTGGCTTTAAGAAATTAAGAACATTAAATATTAAAATCAAATAAAAGAACAAAAAAAAGTCAGTTTAACCGTAAACAAAATGAAGAACATTTTTCATTTCTATATGTAAATGAACATCTTTCAACTCAATATATGTCCTGAACAAAACATTAATAACCTTATGAAAACCATACTCTTGGCATTTCATGTTGGCTGACTCGTACTAAAACATTGTTGGCTGACTCATAATAAAATCTGCTGGTATGAAAAGTGTTTAAAAGACTCAACAGAAAGTAAATACAAAATAAAATATCTGCTCCTATGTAAGTCAAACAAAATTAGCCGTCAATTTCCACGGGTTATATGAAATTATAGCAGTAAGCTTAACTAAAACTCCAGAACAAAGCTTTGGGGTCCAACTAGGCTTTCAAGGTCCCTTTTCTGCTATGCCCTTTTTGAAGATTAATTACTCCATCATTGGAATCTAACCATAGTCAAGTAATTGTGTTTTATATCACATCAGGAGCTCCCCTAACGCAAAGTTAATTCACTTGAGGTAACTCAGTGAYGAACATGGGGTGCTGCAGTGCTTAACAGGGATAGGTTTTCACTCTACCAAAGTGACAGACAAATGTTTTTAACCCCTGTCCTGAAGGCTGACCCTGCCCCAGTGCTGCACATGAGGAGGCAATACTTGAACTCTCTCACCATACCTGAGCTGACGTAAAAGGATCAGGCATGGAGAAAGGGCTTCAGGATTTGATTGACCCCTTTGGAACAGATCTGTTCCTACAGGGAGCAGAGATGCACACACGAATTCTTGTTCACAGAGCCTAAACCTGTGTCCTGTGAAGATCATCTCACTTTTCTGTTCTTACTTTTCTGCCTGATTTTGGAGAAACTTTTCCAAGAACCTAAATGGTCACACACTTTGCACAGCAGGCAGCAAAGCTTAAAGGACCAATGTTCTGTGCTTGCTTGTGCACTGATAGATTTGCAGAAACTTCTTCCAAAATCGAATAGAAGCATCTTTAAAAACATTTATAGCACTAGAAAAAAKGGCATTCTGGATGTTAGATCCCAGTGATGAGTCTTACCCTCTTGCCTAAAATATCCTCCTTTTAAAGGGGCACCTTTCAACAATTCCTGCCACACAGAGCAGCAATGAACACGATGCCTCCCCAGAGCTGCTTTCAACACACTGCGGATGCATCAGTCACACTCAGTGCCACACTTCACCTACTCAAATCTCAAGTATTGCTGTTACTCAAGATAAAACTTGAGAGGAAGGAAGAGAAGAGGGAGGAGCTGATTCTGCTGAAAATGTATTATACAAATATACTAGGGTAAAGAAAAGAAATAAAAGGCAGTACTTTGTTAAAATCAGATCATTATTAAAATACTAATTGTTTTCTCTATTACTTTTTTTCAAAGCATATATAATACAAAGGTATCACAAGGGAAAAATGAGGTAAAAATAAATGTTTGCTCACCTATGTGCAATCTACATATGGATACATTACTACCCTGCCAGCATATCAAGATATTCTCAAACAAAGAGCTTTTAAATTTTATAAGGGATTACTACTAAATTTATGCATTAAATTAACCAAAACCAAATTAACCAAATCTCCTCATTAAACTTCGGTAAGCAGAGTTTTTGTAAAATTGTCTGTACCATCTAAACTTTCTCAGCACTTACATAAAATACACAGAAAATATTCTGCCAAGGAAAGACAACTGCTTCAATAGAAATTCCCTGTATATTTCAACAATTTGAAATAAAACCATCAAAATATAATTAAGGAAAAATTCATTAGCACCAAAATCATAAATTTCAAAATATCACAAAACATGGAAACAATCTTGGAAAGCTGCCTACCTACATCAATCCCAAACCTGCACTAGTGCACACAGACCCACACTGCTACTGACTTTGTAGCACAGAAAAAAACTCCTTTTAATCTGAAACTTTAAAGAAAAAGGGTTTCATTACACCTTCTGCAGATGAAGCCTGAAATGTTGTATTAATCTCTGGTGACTGACTCATGTTGAGTTTGATACTGTTTTAAATAGTGAACAAATTACTTAATTTGATTCAATATTTTGTATCATCAAAAATTGAACAAAGTATTTGACAGATAGAGATCAGATTAAATTACAGTATGATCACAAATTGACACTTTAAAAAATGAAGTAAAATGCTGGGTTTGGCATTTGGGAATTTTCCCCACTGTTTTATAGGAGCAGGATTGGGCCCCAAGTGCTAGGATCAGTATTAGGATGACAACATGTAACGGGATAGATAATAACAGAAAAAGGATACTTYGGTCCTACATATTTTTATTTAATCACTTTTCCAAATGAAAAAATAAGGAGTTTGCATTATGCCTTGGTTATGAAAAAAAAAATCTCACRAAAGGAAAAGTCAGTACAAAGAAGTCTTTTTACATATAAATATCGCGATAATTATTTCTCATTTCTGAAAATGCAGAGATCAGATCACCCAAACTATGTGATCAGTTCTACTGGAGCTGCTCAGGAATGATGATGCCTCAATTATTTTTTTCGTCTGGAGGTCACTGAAGGCATTTGTGTTTGCACAGTGGTGCATGCCCAGGACTGCCTAACGCACACTCCTCTCACAAATCCCTCTTTCTCAGCTTCTTGGGACTACGCAGCTCTGATGGCTGATCTGATGCTGCTGGGAAGTGTTAGGATGTCATACTCACAAGATTACAAATTATGGACACTGGGAAGTGCAGCCAGTAATGAAAAAGAAAAACTGTTCACAAAAAACAAATTGTACAATAATACCAAGGTGGAGATAAATGCTAGAAATAAAGTATGAACAYGAACTCCTGATGCCAGAGTATCAGGAGCTGAAAATATTTAACTTCTCTCCATCATTGGCCAAGTGTTTTGTGTTTGACATTTTAGAGTGTATCTAATTTTTTACCCTCTTTGGCATTTCCCTCTTGACAACAGAGCAGCTTTGTTTATATTGTTAATACCAATTATAATGAAGCTAATATAGTGATAAACCACAAAGAAAACATTATTCATACTTATTTATAAAGGAAATACTCCTCTGGGAGACAAAGTCAGTTAATGGCTATGTGTGTGCATCCAGCATGAAGCAATCCTCAGAGCTGGAAACTAAGATAAAGATAACACAATCTTCAGCAACAATAACAGACAGATTGACAAAAACAGAATGTCTGCTTCCTACAGATAAAGAAAAAAACAGACGCTCCCCAAAAACACTGCCTTATTTGCAGCATCAGTGACATTATGTGCATGTACACACGTAAGAAGGTGGCACAATTTGAATATGTAGGAAAAGTATTAGAACAGACTTGAGACTGGGGGAGGGCCAGGCTGAGCAGAGACTGTTTCTGGGGATGATGTCTGCTGACAAGAATGCAAATAAAAATATTTCCTGTGGTCAGACAATCTACCTCCAACTTCCTCTTTCCACTCACCTTCCACCAATCATTCCAACGCTACTCGGTCACAAACACTGTGGTAAATATTAGGATTTTTTTTATCCCCCAAAACTGGGAGTGTGTGATTCCTAAGATGACAGGTGTGCTTCTCTCTGCTACAAGTCTGGCAATGGGCATGGCTGGAGTAAATGGGCAGCTTCTGCCTTCCCTGCTTGGCTGACAGATGCACCGCAAYGGGGTGAATGAGCACAGCGACTGCCCTCTTTGTTCTGCCTGTTCTGTCAGCCAAGTGCCAGCTACACTCAGAGCCCAGGTCAGCAAAGCACTTCATAACCCTGTAATTTTGAGCCAATTCTTAAGTACTTCAAATAGGCAATAGTATATGATTTTTCTTTTTTAGTTAAACAAAGTGCAACRGAACAGCTTTCTTCCCCAAACAACMCCAATCCTCAAAAAAGTTTAACCAATGATCAACCTAAATTCCTGACTCACTGATTAAAATGTTTGCAACCTGCTGCCAATTTTGGTCRGGGACTAATGCTGCTTGTGAAAAATTTAGAACATTTCCTAAACAGGAACTCCTTGTTACACTCTTCATATCGCAACAAATGTTCAAAATAAACAACCTGACTGAGAAGAATTTCAATGTCAAAACTGTGAACAGTGTGAAACAGATTGGATCATGCATTAKAAGCAAACTGTAGCTCTGTGCTTAAACAAAAAATAAATATGGTGAAAACCAGTGATGTTAGTAAATGGTGTTGGCCAAATGCTTCTTTTTTACAGATTGTGCCAAAGGGTCCAAGAGTATGTCAGAACAAATGAACACATGATGAGAATGTCATCATTAGCATAATTAAAGAAGAAAGCATCTGAATTACAAACAYATATGATGACAAGACATATCCAGAAAAACATTCAGGTTGCCAAAATATCTCCGGAAATGTGTACTGTGAGTCCATGTGCATATACACATACAACTTGTTCAGAGAATAATGACTGGAATTCAGATGTGTGAGCAAGTAATTTTTTCACCGTCTTATCAATGCTGTCTATACTTCCTGTTCAACATGAGCCAAATGCCCATAAACATAATTTAATAAAAATTTTGAGTCAATGTGAAGAACCTAGAGAAGATAAAAAATTACCTTTTCCCTTGTAAAAGATATATTTAAAACTCTAAGTTCATAACTCACATGTTGATGGCATAGGGTATTATATGATAACTAATAAATATTCTGTTGTGCAATATAATAAATAAATTATTAATGTTAACATCATGAAAGCAGCTCAGAAATTTATTTCTGGCTCCAAATTAAATATTGGAACAGAGTAGAGGTATGATATTTCACTAACACTTCATACTGATGAAAGCAAAGCCATACAAGAACGTAGTTTTCTGACCTACCCTTAAGCCTAAAGAGATACATCTGCAAAAGTCTGCAAAATATATCAACAGTACTCA
This sequence comes from Amblyornis subalaris, assembly GCA_018881555.1. Classification (NCBI taxonomy): domain Eukaryota; kingdom Metazoa; phylum Chordata; class Aves; order Passeriformes; family Ptilonorhynchidae; genus Amblyornis; species Amblyornis subalaris. Next base: position 13,992,132 of record JACAXG010000008.1, read on the forward strand.
AAAATACAAATTACCAGCAGCAATACCTAACGTATGATATAGGTGCATGAAGTGGTATTCACACTGAATTGGACYGCTCTTGTTCAAAGGTGAATCCAGAATCCCTCACAGGAGGCAGATATGAGGTTTTTACTCCACTCCTCCACATAAGGTAAAGACTCAAGACAAACAGGTTTTCCTGAGGGGCTGAGGAGGAAGATATAMATGCTGTTCCTTTAAGCCCTATTTCAGCAGAAAACCTGAATTTTATTTAATGTCAAGRATAAAATTAGTCCCATGGGGTTGGGATTAACCATATACATCAAAGAAGAGGAAAGTGAACTCTCCATTATTTTCTCAACATTTTGGCAGCACAGAATGGTAAAAGCAGTAAAAAATGTGAATTGAAACCTTTGCAACCACTACTGCAACAATGTGATCACGCTTCTAAATCATTCAGTGTTGGCCATCCAAATGGTTTCTGACTCGACAAATAAGAYCATTTCTAAACAGTCAGACCAGACTGAAATCTGTGTGTCATTTCCTTTCAACAACTTACTCATTTATTTAGATTTTATTTCCAATTTATCTCTCATTGTCACAATCTATATATGTCCATCTCCCAGAAGAGACTGACCACACCTTGTGTCTCACAATCATTACTCTGCTTTTTTAATTGAAAAGGAACCATTTCTATGACCACACAAGATCTTGCATGTCAYGTGAAACTTTTTGAAAACAAAAGGGCAGAGAACTCAAAGGTAATTATATAAGGTTTAGTAGTGGTTTTAATTTTTTTTGTTGCTACACCATATGTATGTTTACTTATATATACTTGCCTCTAATAATTTCTAAAAATAAAATGAACATGAAAACTAATTAGGTTCACAAAACAAGAGGGTTGAAGGAAGGGATATTAAATGAAAGAGTAAATTAAAAAGACAATCACAGAAAATTTTTTACTGCCAAAATATATGTTGCTCTGAGGCGATTCATTTCTGGAGCTGGTCACTAATCCAGTCCTTGAGAATGCTGAGCAATCCTGTAAATTGCTTAATACATTAAAGACTGACTTCCACAGGCATCAAAAATATTCAAACCACAGTAATTTCCTGGATTATGGGAGAATGGGATGTTACTGGATCAGAAGAATCAGCCTCAGGGCAGCATATACATTATTACAAAACGTTAAAAAAAATTAACAACAAAATAAAAGAGATGACATTTAATTTCCAGAATCTAACACTGAAATCCAGGTGATGTGTAACTAGACAGTCCAACCCATTCTCTTGTAAAAAATGGTCAGACRCAAAGCTCTTTTTTACTAGAAAAACTTGCTGGCCTTTGCAATTGATCTAAGTACACCCAGCTAGACTATCAGAATGATGCTGAGCTGTTTCCACAGCATGAGGCAATTATATATGTAATCCCATAGGAATGTTTAGTTCACATTGAGTACATTAAGCATTCACATTCTAGTCTCCTTTACACTGCTCAGTTAAGATGGTTGTGCTAGTGCAATTGGAACTGCGACAAGAGGTGATTTCCTGTCAGTGCTGGTGACTCACCCTGCCCAAAATCAGCCCTCTAACAAGGCCAAGCTTCCTCAGACTAAGAAGTTTCTACAGTGGGAATTTTGACAGGTGCTATTTCAATCATGCTTGAAATCCCACTAGAAACAAAGTCTTGTTAGCATCCTAGCAGAGCTGTAGATTTCCCAGGATCACTGGCAGTGTTAGATAACAAGTACAGGTGGAATGGCACAATTCAGAATGCCAAGAAATTACTGAGGAGAAGATTCTAAAATACTGAATTTGGATTATAGAAATTTARACAAAACCAATCAATAGGAATAGTTCAGTAGAATCAATACAATAAAAGTAATAAAAATCCAAGAAATTTCCCTGGACACTCTGCGGCATTAAATGTTTCACGCTGAAAATGGGAAATCAAGCCCAGAAATATATTGAAAACATAATACATTATTGACTTKCACAAACAAAGCACAGAAAAGTGGCAAGACCAGAAACAGACAATGCTTAGTACACAAAGAGTATGCTGTGCAAAACTAGAAGAAATCGAAGATGAGCGTTTTTCCTCTGGTGAGTATAACATGAAAACTAAGAAATGGCAGCGCTGGATGTTGACTGTGGCATGTACTTATCCTGGAGATCACTACTTGATCTCCAGAATATTTTCAAGACAAGTGTGAGAATTACTAAAAAAAAAAGTGTTCTTCCCAGCTGAAAGCTCAGCAGTGACCACTTACAAGTAGTGCTGTCAAATTAACACTGCCCATACAGTGCTAAATACAGGGACATCTGCTTTGGTCATGGAAGTACATCTGAGCTGTCTTTCAATCCCTTCACCATCAAATACATTCTGCAGTTATTAGGGAAAGCTATTYGAAATGATTAGTCTTTTTACTCTCCTCAGATACTCTGCTCACCTACAGTAGTACTACTGTGAATGGAAATAGTGGGTAAATTGTAAATACTTGAGCTGTAAGTCTAAATCAAAACTTTTCTGGGGAAAAAAAATACCTAAACTAAACAAAACAAAGAAAAAAAACGACCAAAAATAAATCAAAGGCAGGCAGCTTTTAAAAATATCCTCCATGAAGAGTAATTATACTTCCAGAAATGTCTCAATGGAACACTGCAGGTCTGTGCTGACTGACCCTCTCTGTCAGCTCAAGTTCCTTCAGTTCCCAGAAAGATCCATCCCCACTGAGAACTGAGCAAAATCAGTCTGAAATCTAAAAGTCAGGATAAAGTTCTGCTCCCACTCTCTCACATCACTCCTCCATTTTCTTTCCAGAAATTCAGTCAGTCATGAGATTCTCACAGTTTAACACAAGATCAGGAAGAATTTCAAGGTGAATCAGTTGTCCAAACACCTATATGTGCAATGGCCATCAGTCAAAATTCTAGTGAAAAATTAAGTTTTCCAAGGACTTTAAGAGTAATTCAACTTTCAAAACACTTACTACATGATACGAAAAGCAAAAGGAATAAAATAAACACTCTCTTTACCATGGAAAAGGCATGGAAAGCCTTACTTTCTCATGTGCCTTTCTGCTACTTCATGAGATACGAATGCTAACACCCCTCTAAAACCCAAACCTCCCACAGAAAAAGAAATCATTATTTGTTAAACAAGCCACTGAAAACTTACAGARTCTTGAATTATATTGGTCAAGTTACCTACAAAACACTGGGCTTCAAGCAAAATAGTAACAAAAGCTTAATTCCTTTTTTATACATAATTCTTTTTGTAATATTTTCTGTTCATATATAGAAAAACATAATTCTTACTGTCTCACTATGCTGTSTGCATGTGCAACTATACAAGATATAAATAAATAATAACAGCTTGTACAAACATCTGTATCAGTGTTTCGGTCTTTGATTCCAGGATTAAACATACTTTTCTAAAAAAGGATTTTTTGGGGATTAAGTTTACATTTTCTGTATTTCTTGATGACAGCAATTACTTTTTAGTGCATGAACAGTTGCTACTTACATTAACTTCTGTTATAGCAATATCAACGACGCTACCAACAACAATTAAGGCATCAAAAGTGTTCCATGCATCAGTGAAATAGTGCTGTTAGGACAAGCATTCAGCAGAAAGAGAGCAAGAGAAAAACACAAACAGAAAAAGAGAAGAAAAGGACAGTGTTATAACACAGAAACACTCTAGACTTCTCTGATGTACCACTATACAATCTAAACTTTCCCTTTCATAGCTAAAAAAAATTGGTAGAAAAAAAAGGCTATTTATTTCCCATATCAACATAATTGACCTATGACTGGTCTGTACTCAAACTTTAGAAACATCAGATCAAAATCTGTGACTTGTCCAGATGATGGAAATAGTGGGGAGACAGAGAAAGAGAAGTAGGGACTGGGGAAAGTAAGCTGGGATATACTCACATCAGCTTCACTGAGAACGACGTCTACTATGCTGCCAATAACGATGAGGGAGTCAAACGTATTCCAGGCATCACTAAAATAGCCCTGAACAGAGCAGGCAGGGTGCAAACGTTTGTGATTACACATGAAATGTCAAATATTTGCATACTTCTGTTTAGTTTTGCATAAACAGAAATTAGTTAAACAAAACCTGTGGTCTAATGAGAAAACAAAACAAAAACAAACAATATTGCCTACTGAAGGAAAAGCAACATATATGTGCATGTGTGTGTATATATATAATTATATATATACATGTACAGACACACACACAGATACACGCACACTACACATGCAGAACATACCATCAGATGAGCACAATGTTGGCAAGCAAGCCATCATCCAAAATTGGTCTTGGACTTCTAGCAAGGCTGAAAAATTCTAACATATCTACCCTAATGAGGACAACAATACCCCTTTCATAATATTTCTGCAAGCCCAAGCCAATTGAAACCTCCTTAACATTAAGGATTTTGTGATCTAGTCCTATCTGACTGGTAAAAATATTCAAAGGGTCAAAGCGCATCACTGGCTAAACGTGCGCAATTATTAACGTGAAACTGTGCATAAAGATTAGAGAACTGACTTAATCTTCTCTTCATAAACTAAGGCCTAATGTAGGAACTCATCCTACATTTGCAGTCAGAGCCTGATTCTGTAGCCAGTGAAGTCAGTGATAAGGACCAACCTGAACAATTTCTTAATGTTTTTTGGTGCAGCCAGTCCAACGTCTGAAAATTCACTCTCATAAATTGTTTAATCACCCTTCTGACATTTTATGACTTCAGATGTATTCCCCAGGTGTATGTTACTGGGACATTGCTGCAAAGGGTTATAAAGTGCTCTCATACAATTAGCAGACTACTGGCATCAAAATCACTTGTTTGAGCAATGAAATAGTTGAGAAGAAACCTTGAGGTAGGTTCCAATGTGGAACAAATCAAGATGTATTACACTTGTTAAGACAACTCTATGGAGACAAGATATGTAGGCTTTCTGTAATATGTGGATTTTGCCTAGTTATTACAGAAATCCAGAACTGCAAAAATGACTGCACTTGCCCTTTACCTCATTCAGATATATTAGTGTACCAGTCAACACGACTAAGGAGTGTGCATTACATGACAAAAGCCGAAATGTACATTCTGTACATGTACATTCTGCTTTCTTGGTAATTAATATTAAAACACTATCTTTTCAGCCACTATTGAAGCTCTAAATTTAGCTAGAAGTTTAAAATTATAAATRGGCTAATCTAAACTTATGTCTACTTACACTCATTATTACACTTTGCTCTAAGATAATGTTTTAGCTGAGCAGTTTAAGTTATTACATAAGTTTTTAGCACAAAAAAGCAAAATCAGTTCCAAAATATTTTAGAATCAGGCCAATATTTTTCTCCAGATTTAAAACTGTTGGAATTTCTGGTAGCTTCACAATTTAAAGTAATGCACTTGAGTGCATTACTGTTTGAAAAAAGCTAATTCTGTGTGGAAATTTACTCTTGGAAACTATGAGAAGAGAGCTGCTACAGTAGACAACAGCTCTACATTTTATTCTTGGAGAGGAAGCACTGAGCAGAGTCAGGAAAGGCTCATTATGTTTCTAATACTACTCTCTTTTAGCTTTTTAAAACACAAATTGCTGTAATCATTCCTTTATTTAAGGACGGGGCTGCAAGAAAATAGATGGAAGTATTATTATCTCAACAGCCCTTTGCACTACACACTCTGGTTCTTTTGGATTAACCATCAATTCCAGCTTTGAGGCAAAAGCCAGTGTTCGTGGATTTGGCCTCCTGAAAAAACTCCTTCGCTTCTGAGAGCTCCTGCAGTTCCCTGTTGCTCCTTCCTTACTCATCCTGCTCCACGGAACAAGCCATTCCCAGAGTTTTACTAAACATCACACTGAAGCACCACAATACTGAAATTTATAATCCTAATGAGATTAGCAGCTGCCAGCTAAAGAAAGGGAGCTACTCTCATCATGTTCTTCCTGATCATTCACATTCCTTATTTCTAGGTATCTTCCTTGACTTTAGAATGTCTATATATTTTTATATACATACACAAAATAAGAGACTATTGGCAAACAACACACACATAATCAGCACGATCCTGAGCTGTGCTACCCATCTTCCTCTACAACAGGAACCAAAAGAGGTCCTCCAAATAGAGAATAATTTCAGCTATAGAAAAAGTTAGTTTACTAGACATGCTACAAAAAGCACTGAAATAAAAAATTCACATTTTGATTCAATACAGCTAAAACACTTTACAGCTAAAATACTTTACACAGTTATTTATTTATTTCATGAAACCTTTTCCATCAGTATAGACAAATATTGTTCAAAGTAATATGTAAAGCAAAAGCATACAAATAAACAAAAAACTAAGAGAAAATAAAGATGGTTTTGGAAAAGGGAGGAATGGACAAGTCACAGCAAATAAACATCATGCAAATAAGTTGTTTTCACCACTGCAAGGACCCAAGATCAATTCACTTACTAGCCATCTTTCCTTTTTTCTTACAAAAATCTGATGTAAAACGACATGGAAAATCATTACAAGTTTAAGCAACATCTAGCTATCAGGAAGCTGTACATACAGTATGTGTTGATGTATTATTTTTGATTCCATAGCTGTATTTTGTTTTGAACTGCACTGAACCATGTTAAGTAACAGATTTTAGCAAATGTGAAGAACAATGTGAAGAAAAAGGCCTGTTCTTTTAACTTATGAAAAATTTGTTAATTGAGAAATGCCAAAGGACAAAATCACAAATCCTGGGGAATATGCAGGCATAGAGAATTAACAGCAAAATATGTTTCTRTACATCTACCACATAAATACTTTAGTCCTTTTAGTACTCTCTTGGAAAATTTAGGGCCTCATTCTGCAAAGTATTTTGTGATCCAGTCTCCCAGTCAAGCGTGCCGGACACTCAGCACCATCTTAATAACTAGCTCTTATCCAGGTTTTATGTATTTCAGAGCTGGAAGGCAGCCTGCAGTGCCTTGGTTTTAAACAACACAAGATCATAGTAAGAGTACCAATAATTCATAGCAGCCTTAAGTTTATATGACCAGCAAAACCAAAAGATCACTGTTTTCACAGGACTTTTGTCAACATATTAAGGGGACACTGTCAAGCAGATGACATGAAAACTAACTAGGTTTTTATCTATTTTTGTTTTTAGAAAGTGAGTTATGGAGTTTTTATTTTATGCTTTCAACATCTCTGAAATAATTTTTTTAATTCACAAAATTAATAAATAAAACTGTTTATTCTGTCAGACTAGTCTAAAAGACCCACCCACCAGTGACACAGGCATGGAAGAAATTAATCAGTCTTCCCTCACAGACCCTAAAGCAAAACATTAAATTTGGTTTCAGATTGTTCCTACTATTGTTAAATTTTCATAGGAGTTAAAGCAATGAATTGTTGTTTTAAACATGTATCTAGTTTAAAATTTAGATATTAACATTCTGCTTAAGACTGCTAGCTTACTTGTGATTATTAATGAACTATATATGTTGCCAATAGGTGTTTTGTCAAAGAGTATCTGATAATTTGAAGGGTTACAATCTCCAAAGAATAACAGGAACAACCTTAAAAGTATTTAATTCACTTCCCTTCCTGCTAATTAGTCTCTTCCAAAAGTCTGATTAAAGGCCATGGTCTTTTAACCTTGTCCTGCTAATTAGTAAGTTTAAGGTGTTCTGCATTTATGGGGGACCAAAATTCAGGAAATGAGGACTTTCCACTGGCAGTRTTGGCCCCTCAAACTCCCAGGGTTCAGATGCAGGGATCTCTCACAGTGAAAGCATCCAATCAGATAGAAAGCATGTTGCAACAGAATTAAAGCTCAAATTGTACGAAGTCTTAGAGACCAGTATTGAGACATTGCATTTGATAACGAGTAGGAAGCCCACAGTACAAATGGAGCACTGTGATTTGTACACTCATGATCAGACCACTGTGTTTTGCATTAGCTGCTATTTCTGACTACAGTCACAAGTGCATGGAGAACCATACAAGGATTCACAATCTTCTTTCAAAGAGCAGATGATAAAATGCAGCAAAGTCTTCTGTGCAAAACAAGGATATAGAACAGGAAATACAGATCAGGAAACACAACCAGCATACTCATGACACTGTGGTCCACACAGCTGAGCTATCTCCTCTGGGGCCTCATACTGTGCTATTTTTAATGTGAAACCCTTAGCATTTAAATAAGATAGCTGACACAAAAATACAAATAGATTCATTAGAAAGGTACAATGGACTGGACAGTGCAGAGCGAGACCACGGGAGAGTGGGTAAACATTCACCCAGAACTCCACAGTTCACACCTCAACACCAGATCTCAAGTGATGGACAATTTGTTCACTTTGGCAGGCAAATATGAGACGGCTTTAAATATCAAGTAGCTCAGGCTATACAGCCAAGCTCYGCGGTAAATGCAAGCTGAATAAATAGTTTTGAAAAGCTGGAAAGCAGTTGTACACCTACTCCAGCTCTGGACAGCCGTGCAGTGAGCACGAGAACTCCCTGGGTTAAAGCAGGAACAGGGCTGCCCACAGAGCTGCAGGCAGCCAGGGCTGCTCCACACCAGGAAAGGGCACAGCTCACAGCCAGCTCCAGACGCACATGTCCTGGTTACTTTAAAAGAAGAGCAATGGAAAATGAAAAGTACCAGCCTCAGATGGTGAGATCAATAAACTTCAAATGGCRCATTTGGCTTTTTTCAAATTCCATGTATAGCAAGTGAACACATTTTATGTATTTTCATAGACATAAGCCCAGAATAAACATTAATTTCATCGCACTGAAAAAAAGTTTAGTCTATTTTTTCATCATTAGCTTTCTACACTTTAAAAACGCAGTACGAGAACTGAATAAAGACTGCACAGGATAATTTTCTCTTCTTTTTCATCTAGTAATTACAGTCAACAGTTTCTTTTGAGAATCTACTTTTGAAAATGTGTCTGCATCATTGATATTGACAGTGTCCCTTTAAGACAAGGAATCAACTACTCAGTGTGGGTCCAAATATTATGTATATATAACAGAAAACATAAAGATCTAAAAAGGCTATTGAATATGTAAATTATTTATGTGTATGTTTGGCTTGGCTATATTTTATAAAGTAAAGAAATGATTTTGCATTTTAGAATAGGAAATGATACAGGATACAGGTCTTTACTGGAGATTAAATTAGTGTAAAGTAATGAATATAGTACCCAGAACAGGAGACCCAGTAATGTTTGTAACAGGAAATTATTTATCTGATTTAGAAAGGGGCATTTTCATTACCACAAAATATTCCAGATCTCATCAGCCACTTTGTAAGATTTTTTTCTGATATCTGTATTTCATTTCCTGGAGTTACATTTCTATTATGATTTCACTGATCAATAAAGGTGGGAAATGTTGGTTCTTTTTGATCTTTGCCTAATACACAGCCAGTGTGAAACTCATCATATTTCATTTCTGTGGTGATGACCTAATTAAAGCATATCTTAAACTTACCTTGGGTTTGAATGCAATCAGTTTCAAAACCATTTCTACAGTGAACACTCCCGTGAAAACCATATTCATAATGTCCATCGCATCATTAAATAGCTTAGACTGTCCATAGTGCTGTGAATGAAAAATAAAATACTTATAAAAGTAAAGGTTCTAAAATATTAAGTGAAAGTAAGGCAGCCTAATACAAAGCTGGCAAAAACGCAGCACAGGAAAACATTTTCTAGTAAAATTTATGAAGCACATCTATATACATGGAATAYTAGCTGAGTGTCTCTGGTCAAGCATGGAACTGTTTAAATCTACTCTGTTTAGGCACTGAGCAGAACAAAATTGTCATTCCTCGACATCCTGAGGGAATCTCCAGAGAGATGGTTTTGAGAGGAAAACCGTTCCCTCAAAAGACGAGTATTAGACAACAGCATTTCCCCAACATCCATAAGCAAGGTTTTACMATTACACAGGCTTGTGTGACACCTGCTTAGAAAGCCTGAAGTATGGTAGTCACAAAATAACACAGTGTGTAGGAGGTATATTTTTTAGAGGACACACTGTGTGCAAGTTTACTGAAAAAAGCACAATGGTTTTGTAAACTGAATTCAAACCACTCTTTTTCCTATCAAAATCTGAAATACTAGGGAAAGAGAGAGACTACTGGAACATGTCACAGAAAAGTACTATGATCAGAGGTGCTGTCTTTCAAATTCCACTTCATAGAAAATACAGATTGCCATAAATTAAAGGCATTGTATCACCCACACCCTTCCCTGCAATTTATGCCAACRGCTTCAAGAGAGTTTCTGGTTTTCCTACCTGCATAGCCAAGCAAAGGGTGTTCAGCATGATGAGGACAAACATGATGTATTCAAATCCAGTAGAATTCACCACATACCAGAACTTGTACTGGTAAGGATTTTTTGGAATATATCTACGGAGGGGACGTGCCTTCAGGGCATACTCTACACACTGACGCTGGAAAGCAAACACAGCAAAAATTGTTGGACTATAAGATAACAGTTAATCAACTGGTAATACAATTATTAAGTGCAAATTGTTAAATATAATTCCCAAAACCAGACAGTCTATCTACTTGATGTAGGGTGTTTTTATTAAGTGTTAATAAAGTGAACAAGTAGCTCACCAATCCTCACTTGGTTATTTACAACTCTGTCTAACCATACACATGCATGTAGCATGTGGCTACATGCAAAGAATCGAATAATGCTCATGGAAATTCTGAAGGGTTTTGCCTTTATACAGTGTAGCAGCACAGAGTAATATATTATAATATGTCTATGTATAGTACATAGCATGACTATTAAGTCATTTATAAACCATGTTTTGTCTTTACTCCATTTTCAACCACCAATGTGACTACACAGCATAAAACCCTTAGTGTCAACAAAATAACCACTGAGGAAGTGTTACTCCTAATAGTTCAGTTAAATTGCCCAGCAAAATCTCATATGTAGGAATATCATGGATTCATCTCGTAATCTATTCATGCCTGAAATCTTCATATGGGCTGGGCCTTCCACTTGTCCCTTGAGGAATTCTTACAACTCTGACTGATGKGGCACACAGTGGAGAATGAATCCTGGCCACAGTCTCAAGTTTGGCTTTCTTTAAATGAAGCGTGTCACAGTCAGCCAAGAACACCTGAAAAAATTGCGACTGGTGACTGACGAGTTCCTCAGTCAAAGAATTAAACAGTAAACGGGGACAGATTTTTGTAGTTTTAATCTGAATATGCCCCATGAATTTCTAAATACACGGGGGTGGGAAATGGAACATTTTGAACACTTGAACTCTGAACATTTTCAGACTATTCAGAACACAAAATCTATTTTCTGGTTCTTCTTGTAAAACCTATCTCTGCCTCTGGATAACCTGGTAAGTGCAATATTCTTCTTAATGTGACACCACAAAGTGAGATGCTAAGAAGCCAACAAGCTTAGTGGACCACCTTTCACAAGAAAAAGACTGAAATGCTGGGCTAATGGAAAGAGAAATACACAATAATCTGAATACCCAGTTAGTAAATAAATACCCAGATAGTAAAAAAATCGAATTAATAAATACTAAGCTATGTGTCTGGTGCCCTCTTCTGCCCCAAAGCAGAAAGGAAGCTCATCATGCATAAACAACAAAGACTACTTTCAAAACTTAAGAGTTCATTATTTATCTTAACCTGATTTTTGTCCAGTTCACAGTTCTTGTACTCTTGTTCTCCCTGTTCTTGGAACGTGACAATCACAAAACCAACAAATATGTTCATCATAAAGAAAGCAATAATGATGATATATATGATGAAAAAAATGGAGATCTCCACTCTATAGTTGTATACAGGTCCTACATTCTCGCCATTTGAATCAATAGCTTTGTATAGAAGCCTGAAAAACAAACAAAATTTTATCTTTATTACCATTAAAWTGAGAAAATAGTAAAATATGCAGACTCAGAGGACAAGTTTCAGAAATGGTCTGAAATTCACTGTTATCATCTTCTACTTACTGACAGTGCTTGCAAGAATATTGAAACCAGAAGAATCACAGCACACATTGTTATATTCTTTTTTTTTTTGGAAAGAATCAAGGTAATGACCCAATGGTTGTAGTTTTCATTTATTTATTTCCCCAAATAAAATTATTCTTTAAGATTTTCTTACTTACAGAAATAGCAAGTGGCAGTTTGCTCTTCCTGGGTTTCTCTAAGCAGTGCACTCCTGCCTCCTTTTTTAGTAAAAGATTTACTCAAAGGCCCAAAATTTCCAAATTAGCATTATGTAAGGGGCATCAATGGAAAAACATCTAAAATTGTTACTTCCACTAGAGCTGAGGAGCAGCTTCTTTTAGCAAAAGTAGCTGGAAGGTTGGGAATCAAACAATATTAAAAAGTTCACCTTTTCTTACTTTTCCTGAAATACAGGATAAGTGCACAGATTCAAGATAGTGGGATTTTTACTTCCTCCCTTTTTATACTGTCACTTAAAACTGCTTTGTTGCCCAAAAATGCCTGGCAAATGATAGCAAATTGTTCTGGAAAATGCAACTCTCTTAACAATGCTGTGAAAAGACGGAGAATCCACTCACGCTGGCCAGCCTTCAAAGGTGGACACTGTGAAAAGGGCCATCATAGCAGACAGAACATTATCAAAGTTGAAATCACTGTTTTGCCAAACCCTCTCTTTGACCATTGGACTGTCGACATCTCCATCTTTATAAACAATGTATATCCCTCTGCGGGAAAGAAACTGTCATTAGTGAACTATTAAATGAACTTCAGAGTTACTCAATGCACTATTCAAAACTGTTGCTTTTATTCTCTCCTTATGCTCATTTTATTTCCTTGCTAACCTGTGTTTTCTGGTGGATTTAAAATGACAATTCCAATTTACACAACCCTAAAAGGCCTGACACCTGCCTGCCCATACACAATTTAAGTTATTCAGAACACAATGTGTCACATTCTTAGACCAAAGATCTTCTCACCGGCATTCCTCGGGGTTCTGTTTTGCCTCATCAGTGCACTTGTAGAATTTTCCCTACATATAAAAACAAAAAGCAATGACAAAATGCAGAATAAGCAAAATACACACATTTTTTCTATGACTGGTTCAGAATGGGTCCAACCCAGTTCCAGCAGCAGATCACCAATAATTCAATTCAGCTTTGCTTTTCTTGATGCAGTGTAAGTTCTGAGAGTGTCTTACCTTGAACAGCTGCACCCCAATACAAGCAAACATGAATTGCAGCAGAGTTGTAACAATCATGATATTACCAATAGTTCTAATAGCCACAAAGACACACTGAACAACGTGCTGGAAAGAAAGAAAAAAATATGTCTTAATGCAATTTCTCACAGACTACATGCCATAAAAGTCTATTTCTGTATTCGTTTTTAAAATTCCTATTTCTGTTTTGTCAGTATCATATCTAATACTGTGATTGTTTTCTAAATTTGTCAACATTGACCCATCAACACCAACTGACTAAAAATTACATAGGCTCTATGGATAAACAAGTAAAATGCACTGACACGGTGGTTTATCACAGTCAAAATCTGCTCTTGGTGGCAGTTCCTCCACATACAAACTGCTGTAACTGTGAGCAGAACCTGGGCTGTTCAAGATCAGATTTATTTAAGAATCAGGAATTGATTTCTGTCCTTGCTCTACGAACTTCAGTAGACAATTTTTCTTGTGCAAGAATGTTTAACCTTGAGCATGACTGAAGAATCAGGCCAACAGGWATATAACAAAAAATAAAAATAAACACCTTAAGTCCTTTTGCTCTGTTTATTGCCCTTAGAGGCCTCAAGACTCTTAAAACTCTGAGGATCTTCACAACTGAGATAGCACTCGATCTAGGAGGAGAAAAAAAGTTACACTGTTACTTTTAAGGTAACTACCATTGCATTACCAAGAAGAGCAATGTTCTTGCAACTTCTTTAAACACGAAATTTGGAAAAAAAAACCCTCCCAAACAAAATAAACAACAACAACAACAAAATTTCAGAAAAAAACCCCCTCCTGATACATGTAGACAGATAGATAGATAGATAGATAGATAGATAGATAGATAGATATTTACAGGATTTATTATTCTTTATTGATTCTTTGTAATATTAGAAAATCGTGTCGATTTCATAAATACCATAAGAACCATTTTGATTTCTGGAGCAACTTTGGAATTAACAGCTCAGAAGCTTTTCTGACACTATAATGGAGCAAAATAGTCGCCAAAGCATTTTTCAGTGTTGACAAGCTCTTTTGAAGACATTGTGTAAAACTTGTAAATCAAYGAATCCTTCAATTTACAACTAGCTGGAGATGAAAAGATCTCAAATGACTTTCATTCTCTTTGATTAAGTAGCTAGGACTGCATTTTGAGGAAATAAGAGTGGACAGCCTTTTAAAGAACATCCAGGGAAACCAAAAGCTTGTGCAATAGGCATTCTGGTACCAGCAGAGTTCAGAGTGGGGAGCAGTTGCCAGACACCCACCCCTGCTCTTTTCTAAGTCACTGAGGGTTTCACAGGTGATTTTTAATTAACAACTGCTCAGTGAATCAATAAGCACCTTTAGACAATTTTATTGTGTTTAGTTTGACCYAAACAAAGCACAAAAATCTCTTCACTACCACTTACAGTCCTGATTAAGGTCCAACTTGCCCCTTCAATCAGTCTAGTGTCTASATATTGACCTATCCCCATAGGTCAATACTGACAGACCAAGCTCATAAAATWAGATTGTAGCCGTGACAATAGCACGAGGGAAGGGATATAAACCTCCTGAAGCTCCAGGAAATACCTGCTATACAGTACAGTGTCATGGTGCTCTTCCGTGTTCTCTTGGCAATAGTGGGAAGTAGTAATTTGTTTCCAACCCATATCAGTAGTGAATTACAACCCTCTCCATGTAAAGCAGTACCTCTTGCCAGCCCCATCCCTGGATAGTGACACTGCACACCCACACACCGTGGGGGAACAAAAGGAGCTGAAACGCTGATTTCAGTATAAAACCCCAAAGCAAAAACAAATCATTCACATTATAAGTGTAGTACTTACTGAATCCCAAATGATACCAGAGAAACACCCACAACCAGCAAATCCAGCAAATTAAAATAATTCCTGCAGAAGGACCCTTTATGAAGGAATGCTCCAAAAGCTGTCATCTAAAAATAGAATCGTTACACACTTAGTCTATATTTCAATTTATTCAAATTCACATTTAGGCTGTTTACAAGACACTTGCCTAGAGTGTGAATGTATACAATACTATCTCACTTTCTAAAACCCTTTGAGATTCAAAACAATCCCTCTATGTACATTAAATCTTTCATTTAAATAATTAAAATTCTCCTCAAGCAACACCAACAAATATGTTAACTGTTTCCGATGTCAACAAATGTTTTATTTTGTGTAAGAACTGATAAGGCTCAGGTGATTATACTGAATTAATTTGGCCTTTGTTAGAAAAATTGCTATGAAAAWACACTTAAGATTTCCATGCTTACTAAACCATGGGGTCCAGATTCTGACTCCTAATTATTCATACTATCTAGAGAACTGAAGAAGCTGCAAATGTACTGCAAACACCTGAGAGTCAAAGCTGGTACAGAACCAGGACAAGGCTGTCCTAAGGCAACATTCCATGGCTATTTACCTTTGGCTCATGGGAGACATGAGTGGGTATCTTGGAGTAAYCTGGAACAAGCAATAGATGTTTTATATTATGTGTGGACAAGGGTTCCCAGATTTTTGCTATTCTTTGGGGAATTTCAAACGTTTCTTTTCCTTTTGGACTTTCCCTAAATTTTTYGGTTTCTGTCCCTAGGTTAAGAGGAAAGAAGCGCATAAAATGTATCTTGTATACATCACTTGGAGGTTTCATTAGGAGCCAGCAACAGAGGCTCTATTAATTAGATGCTGCAGCCAGCATCTGGACAGATGTTTTTGGGTATCATAAAGCTGAATTTTACTCCTAAATCAATGAATTAGACCTCTACCACAACTGCAAGTAAGTACCAGTTTAAAATGAACAGAGGAATCCAGTTAAGCCATTAGAAGCACAGTTATATATAACAAAGTTACCAGCTGAATACAATATTGAATAAGTCTTTCTATAGTTATGGACTAAGACYGAAACACTGAAACTAAAAACTCATAGCAAAAATAAGGATACCTCTGAAAAATACCTAGCAGTCAGTTCAGGCACATGGATTCTAATTTCTTCAAGGATTCTAATTTCTTCTTCTTCTTTGGAGCCTCAAGGTCCTCCAAGATAGAGGACTGAATCCTTAGCTATTCCTTGTTTTCCACAAGTAAGAAAACTCACTGCCATGAGGATGAGAACATCCAGTACTGACTGTGCATTTTAAACCCTTTACTTTCTATTCTGTTTCTCAAGGWGAAGAGATTTTGTTCCCTTTCCCCTCACAGCAGATTATTACAGATTTCAGGACTGTTCCACAGCAGAGAACAGAGCTACAGGCAATGGGCATCTCAGTCCCTATTCAGTGTGCAGACATTTCCAGGCCTTCTGCATGACAAACCATCACCACCAGKAAAGTCTAACCCTCTGCAAAGGAAAGATGTGATTTTTTTAAGCCCTCCTCTCCTTATCTCATGCTAAGCCTTCTTTTGTCACAATCAAAATACTAAATATTCCTCACAGCTAGAACAGTAAAAATGCTAAAGCTTTAACCTACGCCATGGCGTGAGAGATATAATATAGTTAGATTATAAAATTTCCCTTAAATTACTAGGTCTTTCAATTACAGCTCTATAGAATATGGCTAAACTCATTAAAATGAGTGCAAATTGAACACTAAAATAACCCTGAATATCAAAATTACATCTACCTACAACTACTCACTCACACTGTARTATGTAATAATCAGCATACAAAGTTTCTTGTAAAGACTCCCACAAAAATTAGGTCAATTATTGACCTAAAAGTACAGATGAAGCTCATATCTGCCCATCTTCACATGGAGACTCATACTTCAATCACCACAAATCCCAGTGGAAGCATTGGCTAGAACTCTCTGAAGCAAGTTTAAATGATGTGGGATTAGCAGAGTAGGGCAAGTTAAAAGCACAAGGCCTTAACCTGATGCTCTGATATTTTCACCTTTCCTGAGTACTCCAAACAGGATCATAAACGGGATTTCAATTTCATTAAGGGATTGCATAAGAGAATTTTTAAATGCTTAGACTGGTGCTGCAGCTCCTCTGTTATTCATATCCTTACTCATACACTCAACACTGTAATGTGGGAATCCTTGTGTCTGAGAGCAGTGAGAGAGAGCAYGGGGAGACTCTCCACATGCTGAGGGTTATTCTGGTTTAATGCTCTGGTTCTTTGAACATTTACAACTTTCTTCACTGCACCTGATAATATTGTCTCTGGTTATCCTAATCTCAGTTTCATATACTTTTTGCCTGGAAATTAAGGAATACCATTGCTGTCTCGGGTCTGGTCTTGAATTTTCTCCTTGCAGAACACACTCCTTCTGTACAACTTTGATATTGTGGGAAGCACAGCGCAAATCCCAGCCCGGAGGACATGGARGGCTCCAGCCACAAGCAAGCAAAGCCAGAGCCCAAGATGTTAGTAAAGCAGGCACTTTATCCCTGTATCATGTATCCACTGTATCSCTGTGTCATGTTCTGACTGTCCATTGCTTTTCTAGGCTACAGTTTATTTTCCTTTACATGTGAATGCACTGCAGGGCAGAGCTTCCTGGAGAAACCAGAGTCAGAAGCATCAACATTTTTGGCTATGATGTGGCTTCTTGTTTCCTTGTTAAATCTTACAATGCCAGATTTCAGCAGTCCAAGCTCCAGAGTTCCCTGCTTTCCTTGGATAACTCTTAAGTTGCTCAGTGCCAAAATCTTTTGCAGTTAGCAGGAATGTTGCTTTTCTTAACACATCCAGTTATGCCTCTTTATGCTGCTCTTTATAATTCCTCTGTCTCCTAGAAAAACACCAGTGGAACTGCAGGAGCTGGAGAACCTGCTGCTCAGAGCTTGTGGAAGTTTACTGACTCTCTTCTGCCACAGATAGAATGGCAAGGTATTTTTTACGGCTTCTCAAATTCAGAGTTGGGAATTAGTCTGATCTAATGCTACAGCTCTTTTCAATGCTTTGTTCTCTCCTTTAGTTTGGCCTTTCTCTAGCAGCAAAAACCCTGGAAATTCACTTTAGCGTGCTACAAATAACAATAATCAATTCTATAGCAAGCTCCCCACTGCTGAAAATGTGAAGTAAGAGGATAAACATTAAGTCTGGGAGAAAATTCACAAGCATAAAAATAGGCTATTACTTACAGTACAGCTTATCTTGTAAACAGCCCAAATATTGCATCAATTAGTACTAATCAAATTGCATTGTGAAGAGTATGCACAGCAATATGAGCAAAAGCTGGGAGAAGAGATTTTGTTAAGCTTAATCCTCAACTGGAAATGYAAAGTTTATGTACAGATTCTTAGTGTGCCAGCAACTTTTAGGTGTATAAATCAGGGTTACTCAACCGAAAACTTGCAGTGAATAAGCACAGCATGAAACATTTATGAATCATGTGTAAATCTCTGAAAAAAACATTTTGCCAATTTCCAACAAAAAATTTTATTTCCTTGTTCAGCATTTTGTTCCATGTGAACGCAATCCTCAGTTATTTGGCTTCTTTACCAGAGTAAGTCTTGCACATTGAAAATCTGAGTAACCCCAATAGATATTCTTAATAATCAGTACACAAACTATACATTAAAATGCCATTTTTTGGGTCATGCATGGGTAATACATTTAAGCAAGCATAATTATGCCTGTCTGTGCATTTAAATGTATGCCCAAGATAAATGCAAAGTATCTTAGTGTATAGATAGATAAATGCAAGGTATCTTGCAAGTCCTATTGCAAGAAAATAGTTATCTACTATTTGAGCTCTGTGGATACAGTTCAGCAAAAGAAATGAGAAATTACATGCTCCCTCCTTATAAGACTGATTATCTCTGTTGGAAATGCCAGAGCAAGGAGAAGGAAAAGCTCATGCGCAGTGAATTATTTTTCCCTTTTCTGACAACTGTAAGTTTAAAAAGGGTAAAAAATGAATTATTAAACTGATGTAATGATAAAAAATCAGCTTCTTCATGCACCCAATGGTAAAAAAATAACCAATCAAAACTATGAGGAACTGTCAAATAAAAAAATCCTCTAGTTTAAAAAGAGTTTAGCTTTGATCGCTTAGAGAAAAGGCGAAGAACACTTCAAGTGCCTTTTCTTGGCAGGTGACACACAAGGAAAATCCTTTTAAACAAGCTTTCCTTTAAAAACCTGTTACCTTCAAAATGATCTCAAATGTAAACATACTAGTGAAGACATAATCTGCATACCCTAGGATCTGGAAGGTAAACAAAAAGTTACAAACATTATTGCTAAAGCTGCTTTTGAGCTAACAAGGATCAATTAACAATGCATTACCTTTAACAGGATTTCAACAGTAAAGATGGCTGTGAAAGCATAGTCAAAGTAACCAAGTATCTGCAAGGTATAATACGTGCCACAGTAAGAAATCCATCTCTTAATAAATTTTACAACTTAGACCACAAACACAACAACACCTGAATTAATCTAAGTAGATAGATGGAGAATTTAGACAAAGTAGTTTAAAATTCCAGCTGTCGTGCAACCATTTTTATTTGCTTAAAAATTTAACAGATGCCACTGTGCTCAGGACTTAGACTTCACCCCTAAATAATTGACAGGACCCAATAGGCAACACTTTCTTTCAATTCAGACTTTCCTCCACCAGCTTTCACAGATACTTTCCTCAGCCTTTAGCAGAGATACAGAGTCTTAAATATAGAATAAATACTTATTAACGATGTCTGGGTTTTTTACCAAAGTATTGCATCACAAAATAAAACTTCAGTGGATGCTTCTAGACTGCATATCATCCCACATTCTGCTACATTATATTGTTCCTATATAGGCTTGGCTAGAGCATCACAAAGCAAATTTATGAATAACTAAATTACTTAAAATCAGTACCACAACCCTTTTTTCCTGAAGCTGGAAGATACAGCAGTGATTTATCTGTAAATTTAAAGAACCCACAACAGCTGCATAGTGATATGCAAGTTTCTCAGAGGATTGTGGTTGTGGGATTGACCTCACTGCTGCCAACAGATGCACTGACAGGTATTCCAGTACCACCCACAGCTCACCCTTTCCAGGTGGCCACACCACTAACACTTAACTCAGTGAACTGCAGCAGGGTGAGAGTTTAATCTTAAGGATCCAACAATCCAATAGTTGTGCACAGAAACATGTTGCCTGTGGTTCAGCAACTAACCAAGTGGGAAGGAGAAGTAAAGTAACGACACAACACACAAAAAAGTTATTCATACTAGAACAAATAAAAGGAAATCATTTTTCCCCCATATTCCGCTGAATATCACATCCTTCTGTCCCTTGGTGTGGCTGAAAAAATAGGCAAATATTAAAGCCATTCAACAAAGATTAACCAGTGAAAAATTCACTCCAGAGTTAAAATAAAATATTTAAAGGTTTTGCAGTTTGTAAACTTTCATTCTATTGCCAAGCTGGTTGCTGGGAAGAACATGAACACTCAAGGTAGTAAAAAGAAAACTCTGCAGGCCTGGGCTACTTGAGAATACTTAAAACAAGAGAGCAATGCCTTGCTGAAACCCCTCACACGTTTTGTCTGTTTCCCAAACAGGAATAATCCTTTCAGTTACCACCACTCTCCACTTACATTTTCCTAGAGCTCTTCTAGTGACAAATAAAATTATCAGCCCTTGAAGCCATTTGCTGCCATAGTTACAAATACAATTATCAGCCCATGAAGCCATTTCTATAATAACAATTTCAGTATTCTCCACCAGCTCTCTTTTTCTTATCCATTAGTGTGATTTATTCATAGGATTACACTGGTCCAGCTTTAGATATCTGGGAAGTACACAGCTCTGCTGAATAGTGCATGAAGAGTGTCTTGGCCTCTTTTTACCTTTGGAGAAAGTTTTAGCTCTTTGGTCTCTACTAAAGTTACTGGAAAAATGTTCAGAGAACACCCGAAGGAGGACTTTCAGAGGTTGCACCTACACCGGCACAAACCAGAGCAATAAAACCTCTACAGACCCAGCACGCCGACCTTTCCTGTGAGATGTGGCAGAGCTTCTCTAACTCCATGGCAATCTCTACAGACCATTCTGTATCTAAAACAGGAAAGGCCTGAGAGTTCTGTCGAAGTATCCCCAAGGCCCCCACAGACCACTACCAAATTGCACCACCTCAGCTATTTCCTACCTAATCTGAAGCAAACACAACTCACAATAATGTGAGTCTTGCTTCACAACTGATACAAGTGCAACAAGACTAAATAAAAACCAAGACTAATAAAAACAGCAGTCATGAGAGTGGATTTTTATTTGTTTCTCTGTCTAATAATTTGGATAAGAGGTAAGTTTTCCACTAGATTAAGAACTTAAAATGGGGCATTCAGGAATTTGTTTGGGGAGAACATAAATGTTTACTCCCCACATAAACTACAATTTCATTGAGTAATAGAGACACTACTGACATTAATATTTTTACAAATATTTTGCTTCTACAAGTGGATCTAAAGGAGGATGCAAAAACATTTCTATATTTACAGGTTTGTGCATTGGCTGAAACAGCATTTGTCTCTGAAAGAGCTCATCGTGCTCTGATCCTCCTCTTACACATGAGTTTAGAAAAAAGTGACACTTTTTTAGTTTCTGATGTGGCCAATTAGGAATCCAAAGATCTTCGAGTCCAACTTGGAAGTAACTCAAACCCCCTAGTGTGGCCACATGAGCTTGTCTGAAAGAACAGGTAATATCCTTATGAATCCATACACTCACTAACAGAGTGATACACCAAGTGCCCCAAGACCATGTGAAAGAGWCAATAAAGCAGAAGAGAGGGTCAGAGTCTATTCCAAATGGGATAAACAGTGATAATTTTAACTGGCATTTGCAAATCATCATCAAACACTGAGAGACAGTAWGAGTGAACCATGAATTGTGTATCAGGTACTCCAGCTGCAAAGCATGAAAAAATATGAAAATTAGAGATATYATACTCAGCTTGAGCACATTTTATCCTGATATATTGATAGCCAAAGGAAAAACATTTCGTAAATAATAAACACTTCTAATACTGATGATGTTCCATCAATAAAGTACATTGTCTTTAACAATTTATGCTTTTTAAAGCAAAAGGAATATCGCTTGAAAAAGGAAAAGGAATGTTTTTTAACATGAAAATTAAAAACCAGGCACAAGGCCCAAAGGATTTTTATCCTCTGAGGTATATTTATCTTCAGACATAGAAATGAAGGGCTTACATTATTTCGAAAAGAGTGGCTGCGAATTGGATCTTCTGCTGCTAAGGAAACACTGCTCAGCATGATGAAGACAAGGATGAGGTTGGTAAAGATGTGGTGATTGATAAGTCTGTGGCATCCCACTCGAATTCTAAAGAAGAGATACAAAAATACACCATTTGTGCACACAGAATTCAGCAGATGGTTAATATACAACATGTTTTCTGTTATTCTGCCAACAGTGACAGAACAGAGCAACAATCAGCAGCTAAAAGCACTGAAAATGCTGAAGCTATTGGTCTGATTTCTAAGAATGTAAATAAATTCAAAATCTAATTCACCTGTAGCGAAGATGCACTTAGAGCAATCTGAAAAGGGTTGGTTTTCAATGGGTTATGAACACTGCTACAAGATCCAGTGTTTGTACCACTGTGCACATACAGACAGTGTCAAAAGGACTAAGGTTAGCTAATAAGTCATTTCAGATCCCCTGCCTGATTTGATTCTTACTAAAGTTGTCAAAATTACTCATCTTGCGAGATGCAGCTTAGGCTACAGATCTCATTGTGCTACTTAAGCCTCAACTCAAATCAGAGTCTCTGTGAAGATTTTCTTATAGAATTAGAGGACAAGTGGGTGTTGAAGACTCCAGAGCTGTCAGGTTTCAGCCACATGACGTGAAGTGTAACTGTACATATGCTTAGAGTCACTGAGCCCAAGGTAATCACAAATACTGACGAGCACCCTGACAGAGGAGGTCTGGGATTAAACTGACAAAAAGGCAGAATCAGGTTCATAACTGACTAACACTGAAGTTGTCTAAATTCTGATGAAGGTTCAGAAGGTTTCTTGGGGAAAAATTATCTCCTGTTGCTAAGTAGATGACTGGAGTGGGTATCTTAGTTAAGCAAGCTGGCCACTTTGGCCTGACAATATGTAGTGTTAGCTGAAGCTGAAAGCAATTTGAAATGTTCAACAAACCTAATGCTTCTGCATTCAGCATATGCGTTCTTAAAATTATGAGTTTAAAGAGCTCTCTTTCCACTTTTTTGCAGATTCTGAAGAGCTTCAGACAACCCATGCAATGAAAAAGATACAAACMCAAAACATTTTATCTTGATCATCTTCTAAACTTGTGATGGCCTCTAACACTGAAAGGCAGCATTCTCCCATGCCAAATAACTCTTAAGTGAGGACTTTTGCTGACTAGTCAAGCTTGATTCTTCATCAATGTAGAACTTCAAATATTCTGGAGTTAGACTGAGTGGTGAAAGATTCCAATTASCCTCCAAAATCCAACTATTATTTTTATTGATTTTTGAAATAATTTGTCTTTATCTTTGGTGTTTGTTTGAATCTGGGAAATGCTGTTACCCTAAGAGCAATATATACCACCCTTTGCCTTCTTTTCTCTTTTTCCATTTTCTGCTCCACAAAGGTTACTAGGGTAACTAGAAATTCTGTCTCATGCAGARGAATGCTCAGATCTCTTATATCCAGTGACTAACATAGTAAATAGATTATACACATTAAAGGGTACTCTCCAGACATGTGGAGAGTATATGTACAAAATGCTATTATCTTCAACAGTGGGAAGAAAAATAATATATTTCTCAAATTCTTTTCATTTACCAAGTCAATCAGAAAATTTTGGGAGGGAAGCCAATCTCTCCTGTTGAAGATCCTAGGTTTCTACTCCTGACCTCCCTGGAAGGAAGTCTGTTGCTTCACTGCTAAACCTTGATGGACCAAAACAGTATTTTTCAAAATTATATTTACGGATTGGTGCTGCTGAAAATGAAGAAGGCACTCCCTTCAGGGATTGGTGTTATCTTCTCCTTCATGTTTAGTTCTGATATTCTACGGGGACGTGGGCCTGCTGGTACCTCTGGTTCATCCTCCTCATCTTCTTCATCTTCACCTACTTTAAATTAAACATTCTTTTTACTACAAACTAAAAAATACTGAGGTTTTGTTCATAACAATACAAAAACATAGCTTGTAATCGTGGCTTATAGGAAATATATATATTCACAGCATATCTCTAAGAATCTATGAACCAATATGTGAACACACAAAGTGTTGTCACGAGCTTATACATGGCTTGTTGTGCATATATGCKTGTGTGCATAAGTGCCCTGAGTGCATTGACAGGCACTGCTGGTGCTGGCCAGCCCCATCTGGGGACTCCACACACTCCCTGCACATGAGCTCTGGAGCCCCAGCTCAGCTCAGCCCAGCCCCCGACAGTCCGTCCATGCCTGAGCCGGATGCCGAGCTCTGGGCACTACGTGCACAAAATTTAGGGCAGATTTCTGTAACATGCATCCAGACGATCAGGCAGAGCTGATTGTTAGATAAGTATGTTCACTGGGGCGAGAGAAAATTGACCAAACATCATCAGCCCTGGAATGTCCTTCTTTGCCAAATCTTTTAGAGAAGTTTAGAATTTGCTCTCCCATCCAGATAGTGTTACCACAACAGTCCTGAGGCTCACAGTAGTAACTCTCAAATGCTGTTTGCACTGTCTAGGAAGTTGCAGGAAAAGATAATACGTAGCAGCTTAAACACGCATTTATACACTGATAGCAGAGCACAGCCCCACTGACGTCAAAGGAATTCCTTCAATGTTCAGCAAGGTCAAGTTTAGGATAGTTTAGAAAACAAACCTAAATGTGATTCTCTTCCAGCYAATATTTGCATATAGATATGACAGGCTGAGATGGCTTTGATATGACTTTTCCAACCCCAGTGTACCAGGAGCTCTGGGCTCTTTGAATCTCTCAACCCAAAATCTAAGACTTATGGAATCTTTCCTCCGGAGCTGAGGTTCCCATCACCATAGGTCGTCTAGATCACAAAGACGCAGGAGCAGCAATGTTAGGGCCTTGCTGAGATGGCCTTGGTGTGCCTTTTCCAGCCCCACTGTTCCTGGAGCTGTAGGCTCTTTCATCCTCTCAACCCGAGGTCTAAGCCTTATGGCATCTTTTCACTGGGGTCGAGGTCCCCATCACCATGGCTTGTCCAGATCAGAAAGATGTAGGAGCAGCAATGTTAGGGCCTTGCTGAGATGGCCTTGGCATGCCTTATCCAGCCRCGGTGTTCCTGGATCCGTAGGCTCTTTTACTCTCTTAACCCAAACTCTGACGATAATGGCATCTTGTTTCTGGGGCTGTGGTCCCCATCACCATGGGTCGTCCCGATCAGAAAGATGGAGGAGCAGCAACAGTGGGGCCCTGCRGGGATCGCCTTGGCATGCCTTTTCCAGCCGCAGTGTTCCTGGAGCTGTMGGCTCTTTGACTTTAGCGACACTAACCCTAACCGGAATCCTAAACCTAAGCCTAGCCCTAGCCCTAACCCAATACCATGGGCTTCCAGATCACAAAGATGTAGGAGCAGCACTGTTAGGGCCATGCTTAGATGGCTTTGGTGTGCCTTTTCCAACCCCAGTATTCCAGAAGCTGTARGCTCTTTGAATCTCTCAAYCTACCTGGTACATCACAGGGTGGATAGGGATCTTTGTCCTCATCCTCTCCTTCTCCATATTCACCAATTGTCACCTACAGCAATGAAAGGGATGCACAGAAAGAAAAATAAATTTTARTATAGCTTGGAGTATAAATTTCGATAGAAAGCAAACTAAATTAGCCTCTGAAGTCAGAGAAGTTAGTTTTTTGAAGCAGAGTAACTCTGAGGACAAATAGCTGACAGTTTATTACTTATTTTTCAAAGATGATTTTTCTATAGTATCCACATTTTTCTGGCTGTGCAACTCTCAATGAGAATATAATCAAAAGGCTTTGACAAAAGTTACCGAAAATGTTTAAACATTCTACTAAATGTTTATTATTCAGTAATCTCATTGGATTTATCAAGCAAAACACCTACAGAGATCTTAAAAAAAAAGTCACAGTTTTCTAACATTAACTACATTGTTTTCCAAGAGCTTCCCTTCTCAGGATATCCTGGAACCAAAATGATTTTCTGGATGGAGAGATACTGTGGGGATGAAGAGATACTGTGGGGATGAAGAGATACCATTCTGAAAGCATCAGAACTAAGTTTCCTTTGCCTGGAATAAAATGTATGGGGATGATGGGCTCACAAAAGAAATTGTACAATGCACAGTAGTCTTGAAAAGTACTCCCCAGCAAAATTAGCAAAACTGCTTCTTAGAAAAGAGACAAGTTTTATAATAAACACCTTACTATCCTTGGGCTTCTTTTGGTCACCTTCTGACTTCTCACTTTTTTTATTTTCCAGACTCTCTTTTCTACAAAACAATACAACAACAATTACAAAGCATGCCATGTAAAGACAGACAATTTTAAGTGAACTATACCGGTTCTATGAAAAGTTAAAAGCCTTACAGTAAGCTATTTAAAATATTTTGTATGGCTGCAGGTGTCAGAGCAATCAAATCTAYTGCATTTGAATGCAATGATCCATTTAAAAGATTATGATTTTGAATATAATTCCAGAGGCTAATCCCTAAAAAATTCAATGCATGATCATTACTCCTTTCTAGAGGGATAAACTGTGCCCTCGGACTCATACAAACAACTTTCATTGACTTCAACAGGCTTGCGCTGATTTCAAAAGAAGATTTTCTACTTGTCTATATAAGGCTTAGCGAACTGATTCCACATGCAGTTGTGCACTGGCAACAACAGATAAATTCTTGTGCTAATTGCACAATAAATCCTACTGTTGCAATGTTTAAATATCAGTTGGCTTATTGTTATATTCTGAATTCACCCCAATTACCACCTAGCTTTTATCTAAAATCATAGTGTTTGGCTGTTACTTTAGTGTCTAGACAAAATCTTTTATTTTTGTTCTGAGTCCAGTACATTTTGAAGATGGTAAAGACATTCATATAAAAAAAAWTCTTTATGGAAGAATTCACTACCTTCCTCCTTCCCCCTCCTGTTTGTTCAACATGCCCGTCTATTTTACCTTGCATTCTTTTTCCTTTCCTTTTCTTCAGCTTCTTCTTTCTGAGCTGTATTTAGACTTTCAGCATCTGCCAAGTTGTCCACAGCAATGGCCAAGAAGACATTTAGCAAGATATCTATTTCAAATCATTTTAAGGACATTATGCCTTACTACACTTGTTTGGTTTATTATCAGCATAAACACTGACAATGTGAGAGATATAAAACACATGTTCCCAACCTACAGCATGGAGATTTGTGATGCTGCAGTGTAGTGCAAATAACACTCATTTAATGGACTAGACTGATACTGGCTGTAAAGTGAGCAGAGATCCATTAGGGTCATGGATTTTAAAATAGCAGAATACTTGAGGGATTTTTTTAAATAAATGAAATTCAACTTCATGCTAGCCTGAGCAAGTTCAAATATGAAATTGTCTCCTATACATGAAGACAGTTCAGGCATTTTGAAAAATACATTTTTATAATGCACTGTATTCCATGTCTACAACAATCTATATCAAATTCTGTACTTCAGTYCGTATCAGTTAATCACAAATACTGATACAAATACCACACAGTACCGAAAATACAATGTTTTTGCCCTTTCATCACCTCCTGACCTTTTAAGAACTCCTGAGAATGGCAGTAGTTTGTTTCTACATGGGGCCAAGGAAGTATTTCCAGAACACTGAAGGCAGGMAAAGGGAATGCTTCAGCAGATTTTATCCCAGCTGCCTCAGTATCTCTCCATGCAGGTGCCTCTCCTCTGCTTCCTGCACTAAAGAGGATCCCTGGCTGCACTCTCAGCCTGTGTCAGAACTCACAGGGCTGTACCCAGTGCCAGAGGGATGAACGGGGCATTCCTGCCCCAGAGACCAGGCTACACCCCTGCATTTTCAGAGTGAGGGATGACAAATAGCAGGCACAATAAGGCCGTGTTCCCACTGAAGGAAGAAAGAAAACATTCTCTGGCTTCTGCCATGGTGGTGGGTGGAGATGGACTGGAGATCAGTGACTCTCACTGGTTAGGGAACAGGGTACGAGGAAAAGTCTATTTAAAGGACTCCGCGCATGCAGAAAGCACTTGCCCACGGCCATTTACACCCTTCCTAGAGATTGCRTTTATGTCCCTGGCATACAGCCCCACTTAGGGAGATTTCCAGTGAGTGTAAAGGATACAGTTACCACAGATGAAGAGGATAATGAAATATATACAGACTATCATGCCTGAGGATGATGGACCACCATATGCCATTATGCCATCATACATAACAGCATTCCAGTCTTCACCTGTTAGGATCTGAGAAGCAGATTTTAGTAGATTAGTAGCAACTCAACACCAAAAAGTGCAATAGAGGAACACGTTTCCTCTGACCATAACACAATACAGTTAACCTTAAGCATAAAGCAATACCATATTCTTTTCATGCATTGTGTTAAAATTTCCATTTAAATAAACATCTCCTAAAAGCTCGGGTTTAAGTCTAGTAGCTTTTATTTTGTGCTATGCATTTAGAATCACTGAGCCTCAAAGGCATAAATAATAAAAATTACATTTTACTGAAATATGATTTATTTTGGCATGCGAAAGTAAGAGCCCTGGTTTTTGGTAATGTCATATATGTAGCTATGCCAGCTGCTGTCCATCACTTAAAAATCAAGTTAGGATACGTTTTCAGGTTCTTTCTTTTTTTTATTTAATAGTGGCCACAAATCTGTACTACAATAAAAAATCTGAGCATTGAAAAGCAGGCTGTATGCACACTTTATATATATTTGTAAGTAACTTCTTACAAATTATCAGTTCCACCCTGAGAAAACATGTAATACCAACTCTCCTTCCAAGCAATGAAATGGTTGTTTAAGAAAATGAAATGCATGCCATTTTCTGAAATTCATTTTTGGAGAGCTAAACTTATCCAGCTGATTTTCATTGTTGTTGACCACCCAACAGGTTGGTTGCTCCTGAGTGTGTTCTGAAACTGAAGGAAGCCCCATTCCTTTGAGGCAGTCTAAAACCTGAATAAAATCTAACTCAGYTGAGTTGGAAAGTAGAGCCTGAACTTTTCCTATGGGCAATGTCAGGTCAGATGTGGACACTTTTCCCCTTAAGAAAATTTCTCATTAATATTTCCTTATGTTAGAGTTAAATGGAAAGATATTTGCTTGCTCTGGCCAGCCACTAGATGAAGCTTCTACCTTCTACCAAGGAGACTGGAAGTTGACACCCAGGTGAATCTTGCAGAGTCAGCTTTTAACTCTCACCTACAATGTCTGAAATATTGTGGTGAAGTGCAAAGCCAAGTGTGAAAATGGCAAGAAAGATGAAACCAATTAGCCTAATTCCAGTATCCAAATTGGGAAAAATTTTTAAAAAAAGCACAATAAATTAGTGAAAAGTTAACTCTACGTAAGTCCCTATCATTTCCCAAGTAGCAGACAAGTTGCTTTAAGATTTCAATAAAACTTGATAGTATCTCTAAAGAAATTAATGCTTATTTTTATATTATAGTAAGTGATATGACCCATATGTAAATATGCACTCTTAGAAGGCTTATTATTTTTTATTGCTTGGGAACAGCTGAAATTTTATATAGCTAATGAAGTTAAAGAAAAGARTTTGATCAAAATAAAAATAACACTTCTCCTCTTTTTCTAGTTGAGTGTTTGATGGACAAAGGAGATTTAACTCTGTGAAGTAACATGACAGTTATGTTGCATAGATAGATCAAACAAGATAYGAAACAAATGGTACAAAATGGTGCAGAGTTACCAGGTACTCAATTCAATGAGCAGAATGCTACTTAAAGTAAACTGAATAAATAGTATTCATGATTTTATTTTCAGGCAACATGATCACTTAAACAGTTTTGTTGATCAAAGGTAAAATGTTTCGTACGGGATGAAAGAAAGTTACCTGGAATACAGTTAAAAGAGCTTGTGGAAAATTATCGAAGGTGCTCCGTTTTGTTTGAGTTTCATCAAAATTAAATTTGCCTCCAAACAGCTGCATTCCAAGCAACGAGAAGATTATGATGAAGAGGAAAAGCAGAAGCAACAGCGAAGCAATGGACTTCATTGAGTTTAACAAGGATGCTACCAAGTTGCTCAGGGATGCCCAGTGCCTATAAATTAAAATGCGTGTGTTAACACACACCAAAAAAACCTCAAACGAAACAGTAAAAGAGCAGTGCATGATGAAGTATTACAAAACAATTGCTGATCACTCTTCAGCTATCCTTAGAATTAGCAGTATTAGATAATCTTACCTTGTTACTTTAAAAATACGCAGGAGACGAACACAGCGAAACACTGAAATTCCAAGGGGTGACATAATTTCCAACTCCACCAAAATGGTTTCAACAATGCCACCACAAACAACGAAGCAATCAAAGCGGTTAAAGAGAGAAACAAAATAAGCCTGTAGGCCCAAGCTGTACATCTTTACTAACATTTCACAGGTGAATAAAGCCAGAAGAACTTTATTTGCGATATCTGGAACAAAATATTAAAGAGAAAAGATTCTGAATTGCCTCATAGTTTCCATTTCTATTTTAACATATTAGTACTATACTTTCTATATGAATTTGCAGCTTTTTGCATAAGAAGGAAGTACTGCTTTTTTTATGTTGGACTGCAGTTGATGCTTAAGTGGCAAAAGTTACACAAGGATGTAAAGCTTCCTGGCAGCTATAAACTATTCATCTTTCCAATCTGTTGTGCAGTTCACGGTTCCTCAGCTCACAGCTTGAGTCCACACTAACTTAAGCAACCAGCCCACAGCATGTTCTGCTGTGCCAGTTACCATTTCCTCCTCATCTTTCAAGCATGGCTTCATGACAAAAGTACAGGTATTTACAATTCAGCATTGTCAGGTCTGTGCTGGTGTGTTACTAAGCTGTGTTACAGCTGTGGAAATCAAAGACCACATTCAGTCATTTCTTGTATCTCCCTTTGGCTGGGCTGAATATCTTTCAGGACAGCAAACAACAAAATGGCAAAGTACAAAAGTAGCCACTGGTAGAATGCAAGTATCCATAGTCAGGACCAGGACAAATAATTTTTGATTGTACCTTGGATCTGGGTCAGCCAGTCGGGTTGATTGTAATGCTCTGATGAGATAGTTAACGTGTTCAGAAAGACCAAGACAATAACAAGCCAATAAAATGTGACAGATTTTACTGCAGCCCTACATTTTCTTCTGTTAAATCGGTTCCAGCGACGCCAGCGTCGACTGAAAGTTCAAATAAAAACAAATGTATTATTATATGGAAAACACGTATGAACTTGAGCATTTCTTCTGTGTGGAAAGCAGTGCAAGTACATATGTGTGAGCAGGTGCATTTTCATAAATGTGTACTTCAACAGTTGTGTAAATTATTACCAGTTGCAGATTAGGGACTGCTAATGTGCTATTCCTTTTTTAGATTTCCTTATAGATTTCTAAACGTAAACCACAATGTTTGGAGATTCTAATTGCCTGTGACATAATTAGATTAAGCTGCATTTAACATTTCATTGAGTAACAAAATATGTCTTTCCGAGGCCCCACACACCTAATAGCAAYAAAGGACAGTCAATGAATCAACTCAGAATTCAAATTAAATTTAGTCTGAAAATGTAGGCTTTCAGTTAAATCACAGACAGAATTCCATCAGGATTAAACAGGATAGGAATGTTGAGGTCACCATTTAGAAATCTACCCTATAACATTAGAAATCTTACTTAGTAACACCTAGAGATTTCTACTGATGTGTCCTAAAATTGTGTCACAGTGGGCAAATGTTTGCGAAATAAATAATAGAGACAGTAAAGGACAAGTAGAGGCCATACCTAGATATGAGTTGGACTCTCAAGTGAGGATATATTTTTGAACTCATAAAATTATATTTCTCTGGTTCACTTCTGGGAACTCTGTTCAAGCATTAACTGAGTTTTCTTTATACACCTTAAATTTGTACTTGTAGTAATGGAAATTAATACTGCTTTCAGATATCAGTACAAAGATGTTTCAAGCCTTTGCAGAATTGTAACCATATAAAGGAAAAATATCCTGTCCTGACCTAAATCAACGTGGTATTCAAGAACATTCTTATCTTGCCAATCCCCTGCTATAAGGGCTGTGTCCATGGCCATCAGCAGGATAACTCAGTCCCTGGGTAGGTTAAACAGACTTTATTTTACACTTACACAATATCCTATCACTGAAGTCAACGAAGCAAGAATAAAATTGTTAGGGTATCTCTACTTATAAAATGCAAAAGCAGGCYCTGACTGTGTGACTCGAAGCTTTCTGAAGCCAATGAGGCTTTTTTATTCTGTGGAAGCAGTGACAATAAAGTATAGCTAACTGCTGCATATATGAATATGTATGAATAACATAAGCATATGTAGACAGCCTACAGAAWTAAACCAAAAATTCAAAAAGGACAACAGCAGTAAATTTCTTCATTGGATMGATACAAGTAAAGACATGCTCYYAAGGATTAACTTCTATTTTGACTTGCAGTACAGCAGGTAGGCRACCTTGCAATAAAAAGCATTTTCTRTTTTGCTCCAAAGGCAAAGACATTCCGGTCAAAACAATATCCTTGGTAAGTTATGTCCTGATTTACTTTGTGCTCAAAACAGAGTACTGACATTACAGGATAACATTCCAGAAGCTGGAGAGAGGAACAGCCCAGAAGAGCGAGAATTAGACCAAGATTTTGTATTTAACTCAAATTGAGAATATGAGAGGAAAATACTGACCTGAACTTGGATTTTGAGATGGTTTGACTAGAAGAAAAGGSAAATACATTTTTAAGAATATGGAAAAAGTCATTAACATAACTCCATTTTTTTTTTTAATTTTGCATTGGCATTACATATACATAAAACAAAYTTTTAACAAAAGGTATCACAAATGCCAAAAATCTATTGGATGTTATTTATTTTCTGAAAACCATTTCTAAAGCTTTATAAATTTTCTTAGAGAAAGAAACAAAATCTCCTTTAAAACTCAGTAAACAAACCTTGAATAAACATGTAGGAGCTGCTTGGAAGTCATGAAAACCTTAGCAAACAAAGACTGAACACCACAGGATATAGAAATACTCCCGTACATTSAGTTACTGTCTAAAAAATACATATTCTGCAGGTCATGCACARTTTAACAGAAAAAAATTCCTTTTACATATCAGTAGGAACTTCCACTCTTTTCTTATAATTTTGGACAATAATTATATTTTATAGAAGCTTTCAGGAAAGCATGACTCCAAGTTGAGTTGAATTATATTTTCTTAACTTGAGAATTTTAGGAGCACTTTAATACTGTAATAATTGGTCTAATATTAAACTCCTGAAAGGCAAAAACCCCCAAAGTGCCATACAAAGCTTGACTATTTCAAAGCACTTTTGGCTAAATAAACAACAGGGAAAGAATGATTCTTTTAAGTGCTGAGATGATGAAGTGGGTACTTGAAAACCACCCGTGCACTCACCACAAACTCCCACAGCACGGCGGGCTCTCCCCTTCCCCACTGACGTTCTCCGTGTTCACAGACTCGGTTTCACTGGTGGGCATGCTCGCTGTGGGGACACAAAACTGCTTTAGGCTCCTCTCCAAGCAAGGCATTGCCCAGCACAGGATCTCCTATGGCAAGAATGCCTCCACTTTTCGCAGGCCTAATGAGAGCTGGGAACATCTGAGGAGTCGTAGATGAAGTCTGACACTTCATCAGTCTTCCTCCTCCAACAAAAGAAGGCACACAGAATTCCAGAGCGAATGGTGACTTCTTTTTGTTTGTTTCTTTTCAGTGATTCAAAGTAACTGTTGACAATTCACTACAGAATACAAAGTAGAGGAGGTTTGTAACAAAGAGTATCCTTTATCCCTAGTAAAGACATTAACTCGAGTTAGATTCTGTGACCTTTCATTTTAAGAAGTGTTGTGTTAACAATTTTGGAGGTGTTTATCAGCTGAGGGGTCGTTAACATACTCGCTAATTCCAAGAAATATCATCAAACTTTTCCTGAAAGTAAGAACAATCACACCGTGGTCACGCTGACCACTCTATGCTTCTGCTGACATTGTGAATTATCAAGGCAAGATGCCAGAAAGTAAATGTGCCTGCAAATAGTGTGTGAGCAGCAGGCAGGAGCACTGGGAATGGGAGAAYGGGTACTTCAAAGGATGATGAGACTTACAACTAATAAAAAGGAGACAATTACGTTTGCCATACCATGAATTACTAAACATATAGTGGATCATTACTGAGTAGTTAGCAATTGTAGCTAATGGGCTTTTAAACAAAACTCATTTGGAGATGGGTCATCACCATTCGTCTTCAAATCAACTGAAATATAGAGGAAGGACACCTTATGTCAAAAAGTGTTAGGAAATGATGAACAGCCAAAGTTGTCAGTATTTCCTAGGGGAGAGCACTGCTTCCATGTCTGCAAAACAAGCATGAAAGGAAAACTTCAGGACAAGAAAAGGGCAGATTAATGTTACTGATCCATACAGTAGAAATACCATATGAAGTAGGAAAAATAAGAGAGGTGGAAGATGTACCGAAATTACTGTAAAACAGCAAGAACAGAAGAAAAACAGAGCATTCTAAGAGTATTCTGGTGTGTACCTTCCACTGTTTTGATGGTTTGCTTGTTTGGTTTATTCTGTTTGTTTTGTTGGGAAGAGTTTAAGTCAATGTCTGTGCCCTGAGAGTACTGAAGGCAGAAGGGCTACACTGGCAACTTCTGATAGGGCAATTTCACTACTTTGGTAGTCTAAAGGCTACCAAAGGAGGCTTAAAACAGGCTTTACACACTTCATGATATAAGTGAGATTTAAGAATTGGGCCCTGAATTTTCTGATTATTCTACAGATCAGGTACAAAATGAGAACTACCAGTAACAGTCTCTCTGCAGAGCCTCTATATTGCCTCAACACTGACAGGAAGACACAGAGGAGTGGGAAGTGTTGGTTTGGTTTCCATGCCCATCGATTCCATCCAAGTTGGGAGACTGATAGGTCTCTGCAGGCCAGATGCTCAGCTATTATTGGCAAGAGCTGAGAATCTGTCCCCATAAGCAAGTCACTGTTATATGAAATGTTAAACAGAGTGGCATAACAAAGATCCAAAATGTACATGCAGGTGTTTGAATAAACAAAGCACTTCAGGCAGTAAGCACAGCAAAACCTTCTTTCACAAGGTTCTTCTGTTTTGATGATTCTTTTAAAATATTCCTGTAATTTTTTTATATATGCAAAGTCTCTGGTTAGCACCTGCAAGTGCCTCAAATCTAATATTATGCTTCCCTTTATGAATCAGTCTCAAAAAAATGAATTTTGCTAGTCCTGTAAGAACTTCACAGCTTACAGTCAGACCTTAAAAGGAATTTCATTTAAAAGTAAAGAAAAAAAAATCTTTGCTATCCAAATTCAACTATTAAAATTTCAAAGGGTTGGGGAAAAAAAATCACAAAATTATTTCAAACATAGTCTCAGGTTTCAGAACTAAATATTTTTATTTTTAAATGCCAGGGTCTTTTGCAATAAATACAAGGGTTCTCCCTGTGTGGTAAAGAACTGAACTGGTTGCCTTGTGCCAGGTGACTTGCATGCTGTTAGGAAACACAACATTATAGTCACCTAATGATGAACATTTCAGCACTTGTGATGGGCAACTGCAAAATAGGAGTGCAGAAGTCTTGTTTCACGCACTGTTATTAAGAGCTGCCAGGAAACCAGAGCTAGGCCTGCTTCTGCTGTTATTACATATGTRCAATGTGTTTCACAGTTGTATTTCAAATTTATCAGCCCTTCCTTCCGCTAAAAAAAACCCCAGTACCTAGAGTCTGGTTCCTCATAAAGTGTCACTCAGTGTCAAAAAACCTGCATTTAATGTAGGTAATGTAAATGCATGCAAATGTAAAGTGCTATAATTTTAATTCAAGTCTACCCAGATTTGATGTGTTAGCTCACAGTAAGAAATACCAGCCCCTTTTGAACAGGACTAAGTGAAGAAAAACAAAGTACAAAGAAAAATATCTTTGTCCCTATTGAAGTGAATGTCAGTTCTGCTAATTATTAAATACAGAATGTTACTCTGTTTCAGACACCACAGGGCTGTTGCTCTGCTAGTGACTTGCAGGTGCTGTATCACAAACAGAAGAGGCAAAAAAGAACCATAGTTCAGTTCACATTAGAAACTCAGCTGTCATTATACTATAATTTATATGCCAAAATTAAAACTTGACAGAAGTACTGAGAAAGGCACCGTGTGGAAGTCCAGCCCCAGCAATGCCAGCAAGCCATCAGCTCTTTAGCCAGAAGAAAAGAGCAGCACGGCATGTCCACATCCACTCTGCTAATGCAAGCAACCTGCCAGCTCTCAGAAAGGCTCAGTTCCATGGCCACAGCTTCCTAAGGGCAGGTGGTGTCCGTTAGGCAAACACAGCACACAATGAACTTTCAAAAGACTGATCTCAGCATGGTCAGCTGTGAGATCTGTAAACCGGCACCCCGGAATTCAAAGGAAGATACCAAATTTTGTCTTTTCTTTGTTCACCTTTTGCCCTTATTTTACTGGCATTCTTCTGGAAAGATTATCTAGATTTCCAGATCTAAAAATCTCTTCAAGTGAGCTAACTGGTTTCAAACAAAAGAATGCTTGCATTAGACAATATAAGCAACCCATACAGCATGCAGCTTAATACCTTCCTGAGTGTATAGAAAACAGGTCAAATACATCAACTACTACATTTT
Organism: Amblyornis subalaris; assembly: GCA_018881555.1. Lineage (NCBI taxonomy): Eukaryota > Metazoa > Chordata > Aves > Passeriformes > Ptilonorhynchidae > Amblyornis > Amblyornis subalaris. The sequence goes on from JACAXG010000008.1 coordinate 14,029,185, forward strand.
GTTTCTGTGGATAAGAATATAACATGAGAAAAACAATCCATTGGGTTCACTATTTACTCTATGGAGTTTTCAGACTTTGGAGCAGGGATTTCAAACTCCATTCCAGTATGTAACATAGTTAATGCAYAGCAAAGAAAAGCCAGTGTCCATCAGCAGTGATGGGTCCCAGCCAGCTGGAGCTAGAAGACATAGATTCCATAATCCTGAAATATGACAATTTAGTCTCACTGTAGAATCCAGAAGCAGACTATCTTGCAACCTGAATTATGATGTCAAGTATTATTGCTAGAAATATTTTCCTCTCGAATGTATATGATTAAAATTTTAACCTGTTTCAACTTCAACTATGCATTTTTGATCCATAGGCTGATTTCATTTTCACACTGGTGCATGTTGGGCAGCTTTCTGGTTACATGTGCTGAAGTAAAAGTCCTGCAGAAGTGGAATGATCTGCACAGCTCATCAATATTGGCTACTGCAAAGAATCTTGGAATTATTTTAAATTGGCAAAATTTTAGATCAATCGTGCAAAAAAGGTCGTCTTCTGTCAGCTAGTAGCAGCCAACCAAATTAGTACATGAATTTTCTGAATCCTTCATACCAAATCTTTGAGGTAGTCAAACAGGAAAACAGAGTGAAAAAAAAAAATCCCCAAAGTGGCAACATTATCATTGCAAATTCATCTCAAATTTTCCTAAGTCTGCTGTATGCCCAGAAAACACTTCAGAAAGAAGTGGCACTATCTATTCTGACTGTGAAACTCCTCAGGGTAAATTCATTTTAAGGAGAGTCTGCTTGGAAGATGTTCTACATGATAGTATAGCAAGATATCTTTTTTCATAGTGCAGATTTAATGTTGTTGTAGATCACTGTTATGGGCTCTCTCTTTTTATAGGCAGCCCATGGAAAAGCAATATAAGGTTGGCTGCATAGCAGTGGAAGGAGAGCAAAATAATTGGGTTTTGTTACGGTAGCATCCCTGAACCACTTGCAGCCTGAAGGATGACACTACAAACCTTGGCAATGTTGCGTACCTTACAGACATGGTGTAATGGAAACACAGGTAGAGACAACACAAAGAAAAAKATTGAGGATGGTATTTCTAAGCCAGTGACAGTCTAAGTCTGAGCTCCTCAGATCAGCATAACCATCTCATGAATTTTGAAAAAAGTAAATTTAGGTCATTATTTGTACTTTAGAAAAACCCTACTCACAAAATGTACACCTGCCCTGCAAGGCAGAAGAAACCAAGTCAGTCCACTTGAGTTTGGAGATGYCTTTGACTTGCAAGGTCAGGCAGCAGTTCTCAGCCAGTTCCAGGCTGCTTGCTGACAGACATCAGAACCTGAGCCTGCTCATATAAGGGCTCTGTTGAAATGCATAGTTCAAAGCAAAATTGCAAACATCWTCTAGCAATGTAAAAGCTATTTCACCTTGTAAAGCTGTGTGAGCTATCAGACAATACATGTAACAGCTGCACAAATAATTTCAAGCAGATTCAGTATTTGTACAAAATGAGTCCATCGGGTCCTAGCAATTTCTGACTGTACACAATCTGCACTYTCTAGATTAACTGGATCAGACTTTWCWRCCTCAGTCTGGGCCAAAATAGTGATTCTTAGAACAGCAAGAAAGCCAGTTGCTTAAATAACTTAGTTGCAGATACAATTAAAACTACATCTCCTAACTACTGTAACTGTGCTTGTGTCAAAACAGAACATTTCTCAGTATTAAATGCAGGCAGATTTGAAAATAACTATCATACTCTACACCTCCTGTCCATCTTCAATGTGGGTGGAGAAAAATTGGATCAAAAAGGAATTACAGAAACAAAACCATCAATAACAAGAGGAGACACAGTAAAAGCTTGTTATATTTTGTTAGATTCTACATCATAAATATTAAAAATAAATAGTAAATACTATCATCATACTATTCTAAGCTTACACTATGATCCATTATAAAGCCTGTAAAATACTTTTATTAATTTTTTCACACCTAAATTTAAAATATATTTATGACCTGGTTTACCTGACTTCTGAAAAAGAAAACCTATTCTTCTACAAGAACTGCCATAGACAAAGACACTTCAGTAGAACTCTGAATGGATTAAAGACTCTGCTTTAGGGAGGTAGAGCAGCACCTCTATTCCAAACATGCACTTCAACCAGCAGGAAGGTCTGCATGCACGAGGGGTTCCATGCTACAGATGTTTATGCCTTGGTTATAGAAAGTGCAAACAGTCTGAGCTCCCGAAAGCTACCGCATCCAATGCAGTATTGGCACAAAAGAAAGTTCAACTGCAAATCCGAACACGTTTTACCATGTTTATTGGAAGAACGGCCAAAGCAGCTAAGTCTGCTTTTCTTCTTGTCTTCCATTAAGTCAGCCAGTGTAAGCCCTGGGGAAGCACATGTAATCCCAGCAGTGACGCGGGAGGTGGCAGCAGTCGCAACGCAAAAAACAAAAACGTGTCCGTACACACAACACAGGCAAGGTTAGGCAAAACAAACTGAAATCCCTGGCAGCACAACTCATCACAGCTAAACCCYTCACCTCTCACGGACTCTCGCATCTTGAGCTAAATTCGCAATGTTTTGAGGGCAATGGAAGTTTTCTCATTGACTTCAGGATAATCAGTTATTGGTTCATCCTAAAGACTTCCAACTTTTACTAAAGGCATATTTGCAATTCTGGTAGTTAAAGGGTATTTCGTTGTTCAACAGTACTGAATACCTGCCCATWGTCAGCAACAGAGATGTGAAAATACACAGGGCTCATAAATAAACAACTTGACGAAATATTAAAATGCAGGGAGGGGCATGGTGATTACAGGAACCTCAACTTCCGTTTTAAAGGATTATGTGAGATACTATTAATCACTGCCTTTGAAATCTGTACCTTTTCCTGTCACAGAGATTTCCTGTACCCTAAACCCAGAGATCTTCCACATCACTGAAGAGCACTATGGTGATCTTCCATCACCATAAATCAGCAGTAATCTTGATCACCCAGAGGTTTAGATATTCAAAGCAGGGACACAGTTGCCAGGAAGCCTGAAAATTATTATTCTGACTATCTTGGGACCCAGCTGTACCTCATGTTTCCAAGACAGCTCAAGAAAAACATCACCAGTATATTTGAACTAAATTTATTTACTAATGTTAGTACTTGTGTCTTGAATGCAATGAGGTGCAGCAACTGGGCAAYCCTTCCTCCTTTACATCCTGTTGCTGCTGATATTAAAAATGAAATATCAAGCCACATATTCAAGCACATGTGCATAAACCCAGGAGTGCTAGGAGATTGCCTATTCATTGGAAATTTCCACTCAAAACACGTATGTCTGCCTGAAATTAAACTCTTGGCATTTCTCTTAAAGCTCTTTTAATTACTTTCCTTCTATTTTCACTCTGCAAGTCTTGTACARCATTTAACTTAGCCTAAAATTATGCCTAAGTTAACAGTTTAGACTTAAAAGCTCTTTCAAACTCAACAACTACGCAAACAAGTATTTTTTATCTGTATGACCTCAAAGCTGTTTAAGAAATGCCAGAGCAAATGACTTTTTTTGCAGCCTATTAATAAACATCCAATTTGAACAGGACAAAAAAGGTTCCTGGGATTTCACTTATAAACCAAGCCCATTGCCACCACAGCTGACAACACAGCTGTCCAACGCTCYATGTAAATTCAGCATCACCTACAATTCTGCACAGCAGACTTGTACAAAGTGTATTTACTCCATAAAATGTGCCATCTTTTACATCTGAGGCTTAGGATTTTATACTGGTATTCAAACCCACAGTTTATGTACTCCTTCCACACAACGTTAGCAGCAATAATTAAGTATAGTAAACTCTGGCTTTTTTGCTCTGTTCTAGATAAAAATTCTATTTCTGCAACACATTTTCCTATAGACATAAATTACTCCTTTCCAGATGATGCTGGCACCAACATCGACCCACAGGTTGCCTTCCAGCCTCTCATAAAATCAGTGTCCTTCCAGTCAGTAACACAGGTCCATAGTCTGCTTTTATTGCAAGCTAAAGGACTAATAAAATTCTGAAACTCAACATCATAAAGATTTTGAAAAGCTACTACTATCTCTGCAATACAGAGATAAGTTTAAAAACAGAAACCTCAATATCAAACCACATCATTTTTGTTACTCACTATACCTGAAAAGTACTATATCTTAAAAGAACAGTTCACAATAAATTAGCAGCACTAGAAGACAAGCAATGGTAATAATGCATTATTTCTACACAGAAAATAATATTCTGAGTTGTCTTTGACAAACCATTCATCCTTATAAATACTCTATGGTATCTAAATTAACAAATACCATTAATTTCTAGAGCATAATATTAATAACGAGGTGCTATGTAACATTAGAATATATACTGAAATTCGGACTTTAATCTTAGACTTAGTATTAATTCAGTAACCACACCCTGAATCTGTGTTCTCATTTATGTACAGCTTTAAAACTTCTCATGAAAATTCTAACTACTACTATGCAAACGTGGCAAAGAGGCTAAAAGAACCTCTGCTAAATTATGACATTAAAATTGTTGTTATTAGAATTTTCTGATATATAGAAATCAATTGTAGATTTTGCAGTTGTTGCAGGATCATGAAATTAAATTGTTTCTTTACCTTAGGACTCAGGTCAGAAGCACAAGCATAAATTACCTGTCCATAATACCCTATTGTCAAACAAATACATTGCAAGTCATATTTCTTAGTGTCAAATGAAAATCCCACAAGACTCAATTTATTGTACACTCAGTTAAAACATGTAGCAAAAAAGATTTTATGTTGTTTTCTTGAATATCAAAAAGAAAGATCTAGAATGTCATTTTCCTACTTCAACAACAACAAAATCCTCAATATTAGCACACAGTTATTTCTTGACTGTAGCTTTGGCCAGATTTTTAAGCTCCTAATATTATTATTACTTCCTTTGCATGCACCTCCAGGCAAACACACACTCTTCTTGACTAAGGATTTACAACGATACTTGCTGGTACCTGGCTTCTCTGCACTAACTTCTTACAGAACATAAACAAAGCAAAGTTTGTAAGTCTCAGTAGTGACTGAGTGCAGACAGTGATATACACATGGACATCCCAGAGCAGAAGGATGCTGTGAGATTCTGAATTACCTTCCATGACTCAGCATCACCATATTAACAGACAACTGCTCTGCCAACCAACACTTCTGCAAAGCGGCAATGGGAAAGCACCAGACAGGCTGCGTTCAGCACAGTGTGACACCCTCAGAAGGAGTCAAACCGTCCCACAGAAGTAGAGAGGAAAGAATACGTACTGTTCCTCTTGCCTTCTTCATCAGCCTCTTCATCATTCTCAGGGTCAATATCTTCTGCCTGGGTAATCCAGTCTAAATATCCCTTCAGGTCTTCTTCAAGCTGCTGTTTCTCACGTAGCTTCTGAAAGTCCCCTCGGGCCTTGGCTTTTTCCCTTTCTTTGGAAAATTCTCTATCGAATTCAGACAAAGCAGAAGAAAAACCACTGATTGACCAACTCCACAGCACTTTGATCTAGGTCTTGACATTGCAGATTAACACAGTGACACAGAAAATACACTGAAGATTTGAGCGCTGCTTTGAAAACAAGGTAGAGGTGCAAAGAAGTCATGGCAAATCCCTAACAYATTACCTCACAACTTTCAGAGCTTTTATGATTTAATCAAAAATTAAGCAATATTCTTCACGCTTCCCATAGGGGAAGTCTGTTTCCCCCCATCTAGTAACATACTCTTCTATACAGATTTTAAAATTGCTTTTATCTACAATTAGAAACTAACTTGCAGTAATGAAGTAAATTCAGAGTTCAGTATTAGTTTCAGTGAAAAGGAAATCCTGGCAGCCAGTTCTAAAATCCTTCCTCTCCCAGTAACAGTTCCTTGGCCATGTCCAAAAATAGAGCATTCCAGAATTCCACTTTTGGGCTCTCCCTTTACTGTATCACACACAGACACCTGTGCCGTTTGAGATCTGGATGGTTTGCCCTTTTGCCCTCTAACAGAACCGAGAAGTCCAGTTCTCACAGATCAGAAGCAGAACCTTTCACATAAACTCAATCCTCTATCGCACTGCCCCAATCTCAAGACAATGTATTGGACTCYCTGTCTTATTTAGTTCATGATTGGGATCAATCCCTGAACTGTCATGGAATGATAATAAAAATAGTGAAATCATGCTCTTCGACAAGGAGATTGGATAAAATGGCCTCCTGAGGTCTCTGTCAACATGAATTACCCTATAAGTCTGATTCCTTTAATGACATATGACTCAATAAAATWACCAAGTATATTCTTCCACCACAACATCTCATATGCTGACATTATTACAACTTTTGGTGGGATCCACATCTCCAAATGTGTAACTGCCTTTGCCAGAATTCCAATTTATCTGAGTATCAATACATAGAATTAAGGGTAGGCAAGTATCTTTTGAGCTGCATTTTAATTACATACCAATTCAGTATATGAAGTTAAGCTTGTTCTGACTAACATGTTAATCATTGAAGGGTTTGGGTTGGGAGGGACCTCAAAGATCATCTCATTCTGTGTTCCTGCCACAGGCAGGGACACCTTCCACTAGACCATGTTGCTCCAAACCCCATCCAACCTGGCCTTGGACACTTCCAGGGATGGGGCAGTCACAGCTTCTCCGGGCAACCTGTGCCAGTGCCTCACCACCCTCACAGTGAAGAATTTCTTCCTAATATCTAATCTAAACTGCCCTCGTTTTATTTTAAGCTGTTTACCTCTTGTCCTATTGCTACCCATGTTAATCTTACAATAGAGCTCAAATTAAACTTAAAAAATGGCTAGAGCAATTTCATTTACTACGAATTTTCAAGTCCTTTATTTATTGGAAAATTTCACTTGAAAAATACACCCTAATTAATATGTTTTTAAGAGAAAATTTATTAAAGCACTCAATAATATCCTTTTTCAAGTGGAAAACATTAGAAAGTTAGCATAAGACTGCAAAATATTTTAAGAAGCTGAAACAATTATCAAGAAAAATGTTGCCCTAAGAAAGGAGAATAACAGGAAGTCTCACTTTTTCAATATAATACTTCAGTTTGTTGACATACATTATTTATTTGGAATTGCAGAGACAATCTCTCCAGGGGTTTTTTATTTATTTCTATTGGCTTTTTTTGGTCTTTAAACACATCAGAGCAGAAATTTAGTGTTTAGWTGATATCAGTAAATGTAAGTGTTAAGCAGTTTACATGCAACTATACCCAGATGCTGCAGGATTTTTAATGTCATGTTGCAGAAGCTACACAGCTTTCTGCAGCAAAAGCTAAGAGGCARGCACTACATCTTTTACAGCTGAGGACTTAATTCAACAGAATTTCAGTTTGGCACACGGGGATAATCCTGTTCCATCTGATGGCACTGTAATGAAGCTGAAGAATGCCAGTGCTTGCTTTGCATTCGCTACCCTTCACCTGCCATCCAAGGACGAGGTCTTGCAAGAGGCCACCTCATCACAAAAACGCCTGTAAAAGAGAGATCTAAAAATCTCTCTGAAAGATAATCACTCTAAAAAAATAGAATCATTTCACAAGTCAATAAGAAACTGTTTGGTTTACGGAATGCTGGGTTTAAGCTTCTCTCGGAGAGAGGATTAGAGACTGTCCTTTACACCTGATTGAGGCAAAGCACTCGTGACTCTCTTCCCACAGGCACTATCTCTGGAAAAAGAGCTATCATGGCAGAGTAGGAAATGAGAAGTAACAAGCCTTGCTAGCTTTTACTAAGTGTTCATGTCTTTTTCATTAAAGTCCTTTGGGTACTTCTCATTAATTCAAAGGATATGAGATGTGCGAGGGTAAAGTAAAACAAAAGTTGCTCTTATTATATAGAGTGAAGTGAATGAAATAATTTTTTAATTAATCAGCTGGCAAGGCTGATACCTTGAACAGCACTTCACCCATGGCTGAACCACTCTTTGACTTCTCATTAAAACAGCTGCATGCAGAGAATTAAACCCAGTTTTTTATATACTCAGCTAATTCTGACCTTTTCCTTTAATACTGCACAGAACTCAGACACTGCCTCATTAAATGCAGCTGCAATTTATCAGTAGGAGGAGATGCAAGGGTGCTTATTTCCATATTTAAAAATTTTAATTTCATTTTTAAAACTTGACTGTTTGTAAGGAACTATAACACCCAAGAAGACTGAATTTTCTTCAGGGGAGRGAGGAATTTGGCTCTACGGTACTTTTTTTCTATCACAGCCAAAATGAAGGGACATCCCTCAGACACATATGTACATACATTTTAGTGAAATGCCATGAATAAGAAAGAATTTTTAGAACTGGAAAGTAATAAGTTTCTTGTTGACAAAACAAAAGCATCTTTTTTTTTTCCCAAGAAAYAAGTTATTTGAAAAATATTATGAGRGTGAGAAGAGGGAGATATGCTTGTTTTTTAAAGCTTCTGACAAAGACATTTAGACAAAAAAATATTTGAACATTTAGATAAAGATACATAGACATTGGCTGATCTCCTGGAAGGAGGACTAAGACAGCTGYTTGTGCAGCTTTTCATGACTGTGGAGGGGGTAGGGTGGGTCCAGAGCAGAAAGGAAAAGCTTTTGGCTGTGAAGGCAGCACAGGGACTAACRTGGTCAGACTGGTGGCCTGAACTGGCCTCCCTGTCATCAACTCAGCACTCAGGCCAGCAGCCTATGAAGCTGACAGGCTCAGGAAACTGCACATTAATTGCAGTAAGTGGACTTAAGCTCTGTAAATATTTGGTTTCACAAATGCCTGTGCTAAGAGCTAACTTCGAAATACGTATTTCGTTCTGGTTTGATAAAAGGACCTCGATCTGAGGTTTGAAAGTGTATTTTGGGCAGGGGGTGCTGCATCTGCAGAGACATCAGTTGCAAAATAAAGCCTTTGATGGAGACTAATTTACACGATCTCACTTACTTTTAGTGATAACTAACCTGCTATATAAAATGCAGGGTTTATTTCTGTTGCCCAAAAATTCCTTGTCTCCTTGCAGAGAGATGATCTCATTTCTCTGTTTGGGCTCAACACCATCATCATCAATGGTTGTTGAGGCAGAAGCACATAAAATGCAGGGCTTGAATTCATGCTTCAATAGTCTGGGGTAATCATGCCAGATTTTTCTTTCTTCAGCAGAGTGAAATAACTCCTGCTGGTATGCATCAGTTGGGAACGGCTTCATGCAACAAGGTGGAAGTGGCAGCAGGGAGTGCCTGCTGGGACTCAATTACAGCTCTCTGGTTCTCACACCTTGAATTTCAGGCAGGGTCATATTAATCAAAAATCCTAAGACAATTTGTTTAAATGTATTTGGTGTATTCTCCCTTCTCTGTGTGCTTCACAGACATGATAACTAGAGACACCTATACCAGCCTCCCACCAGCTAAAAGCTTTCCCRTGCTAAAGGCCAGACACATTTCATGAGTGGGCCTGTGCAGCACCATGAGCATTGCTGTAACTCCTGTGCATCTCTAGGCATTGACGATACAAAAAAAATTGTTGTTTTTGATGTCTGAGCATAAACCAGGACACAAATCCTTCGTTAGGCATATTCCTTCCCTTTTGCATCACTGCAAATGCAGTGAGGGAGAATTCATCTCCTGCAGTGTGGAGCTCACTGCACACAGGGTCTGGTATGTGGAAAGTGTTAAGCTAATTGTATATGTAGAATGCCACCCAGACATCCCAGACTCGAATTTACTCACAGAGAACAGTCACATAATAACAAAAATGTACTCACAGGAGTACAGTGTTGGCCACCAAACCCACAGGAGAGGTTTCCCACAGTGGTAACCATACCAACCAACAAACTARCAGAATCAAATCAGAGAACTAAAACTACTTCAAGCATACAGTTTCTGAAATGTGGTTTGTTCCCTGCATGGGCTCTCCAGCAAGCACCTCCCAAGACTAATCCCTATGAAGCCTTGGTGTGGTAAGTGCTGAAATAAAGGTAAGGACTGAAATAAAATCAGTTCCCTCCAAGTTCTTAYCAAAGAGTGCGGAACTATTCCCACCGACTCTAGTGGTTTCTGTCTAAAGCAGTCAGTTACTGCTGTGTACAGCTGAAAGTATTTTCTCATTATATTCAATTGATCAATCAAGCATAAAATTTCCCTGTTTTGTATCTATTTGTGTTTGAGTTTTACTTTTACCAGAAGACAGCAATCAAAAGAGTCTGCTTCAGCTCATAATTTCCTGAGATCTACAGCTGGAGTCCCTCTCCTTATTTTGTATGTATATTGTGTTTATCTATGGGAAGGAGTTAAATTTTCAGCAATAATTTTTGGTTTATATTTTTCACTAGGCCTTCCTGCTGCTGTGAAAAGGAACACTGTCCAAACCAGTTCATTTTCTGTTTGCTGAAAGGCTATGGGTGACAGTTCGCTGCCGTTTTCTATTTGGTGCATCATTATTCAATTGTCTTATTTTATGATTTTTTCCATATATACTGTAGACAACAGTTCTTAGGTGTATAAGCTTATCTCTACCAACATATTTTATATGGCATTAATTGACAGATATTGCTGTGAGATTAGGGTGGATGAGTACATACCCTCAGCTCTTAGAATCATTAYGTACATACATTGCAAACATTACTGGGGAAAAGAAATTGAAAATATTAACATTCACTTAGTAACMTGCTAGTTCACATGTAGGAGGATGTAAGGACATGTCAAAGCTTATGTTTTGGTGTCCTTTTGCAAGGCAATAAATCCAACTTAAGGATTTATTAAAGTGTGTTTGAAAGGTTTTATTTGTTCCCATGGCTACCCAAAGAAATACTGACGCCTTGAGCAGAAAATGCCGTCAGCAGAACCCATCCACTAATGATGAGGGCTATCTTCAGGAATAGATTATCATGCATCATTAAAAGCCATGCCTCTTGATAAATAAGTTATGAAGTTTTACAATTTATTATTTCCTCCGTTCATAGCAAAACACTTTAATGCATGCTGAATTACTAACACRTCTATTTTAAATTTTTCTTGTAACTTTTAACACTTTCAGGATGGATGAGAATCTCCATCCTGACCTTTATTTGTTAACTTTCTAGTAACCTTAACCTTATAATTTCTAATTTAACTTTCAATTTCTGCTCACTCTCTTGCACCAATAGCCATGATATGCTCTGGTCTTTTACCCTGGAATATTTAGAGGATGCCTGTCCTCAGCTCCCAATTTCTGGGCCTGGTATTTAATGCCTTCAGAGAATTCACTTTTAGACTAAGGTCTAGTGTCTAATACAGACTAAAAATTAGAGAATTTTGAAAAAGCTGAATTAACTCAAGCCTATGAATTCTCTCCATCCTTGTTATTCAAGGGAATATTTACAAAAAAATCTCCATGGTCACCTTCCATGCAGAAATTACAGTATTTACCACATGCGGATTCCACATACATATTGTTTCTATTCATTTACACTACTGATATTAAAAATATGAACTTTACTTTTAAGAATGTCACCTTGAGCAGGCAAGACTGACATAGATCACCAGGAAATACTCACCTTCAGAAACAGCTAGATGTAAAACAAAACATCTGCCAAATCATCATTCTCATCCATTTTACAGTATCTAAATACATCAAACATGCAGTGCACAAGAGGCATTACAGAAATACAAAGGGGCAGATGGTCACAGAATAACAAAGGAGTGCAAAGAGAATAACTGAATATTTTGAAAACACAAACAGATCAAAACAGCAAACAGATTTAAATGTACACAGCATAACCTGATATACAGGAAGTAACACTTTCATACAGAAAAGGTATTGGGCATTCAGATTCCACTTCCAAAATCTGTATGCAAAGCCATGCTTTTCAAGTAAGTTGGCATAATTTTTGCATTCTTGACATTTGATTGGTTCAGTAAAATTTAACTTTATCTCTAGATTTATCATAAACCTAGTTTCATGGTAGGGTTTGAAGAGCACCAAACATAAAAGCTAATAACAACTTTTAAATAAAAAYTAAAAAAATTCATGTGTTACCTATTCAATGCTTGGCTCAGAATGAAAAATATTACCTTTCTACTAAGAAACACAAGCACATCCATTGGATTTTACTAGTACATCAAGTTTACCCGTAAAATTTAGACTAGTAGGTATAAAGTATGAGAAAAATATTATTTATATAGAACTGTCATATAGTGATCAAATTAAATCAGAGTAACAGTATTCCACACTGGCCCTTGTTCGTCAGAGTTTCAAACAAGAATGCTTGGACATTTTCCTCACTTAAGTACCAAAGATTAGTTTGGTATGATAGGTATCTTTTAGGAGTATTCCCTTCAACTTTCTCCTTCCACTTTCAATCTCAGTCCTTGGTGATATTTATGTATAATGTGTCTCAGTTCTCTAGTGTCATTTTCTTCACAAAGAAAACAAAAAATGGGAGTTTTAGGAAGGCTCTTTCATGTATTTAGGGCCAACATGGATTCAGACAATTCATCAAGCACCCTGAGCACTCAATTGACCCTGGCTGACGCTATGGCAGAAAAATAAATTTAGCAATTAATGACTTTGTGAATTTAAGAAGAGTTCACATCCCACTTGTCATTGCCATTTCTGTGCACTAGAAATCCAAGGAAAGCCAGCAAGGGTTCTGAAGAGCATTAGAGCTCTATGGATCACTCAACAACTAGAAATCAGTGGTGATTTCTTGTCTGCAGAAAGAAACTCAAGGACAAGGGGACACCTCTTCCCTGTATTGGAACAGCAGCTAAAAAACTACTCTATATTCCAACAACTAAATGTATCATAATATTGCAAACTTCATATAGCATTTTAAATGTATGAAATCAAATGTAAAGCTGATTCACGAGAGTATCTCTACATTTACGTGACTTCAGTAGAAGAAACTAACACGTACAAGAAAATACCAAATTTGGCTTCACTTTCCCTATAATGTATTTTTAAAAACAGAAAAATCTGAAACCAATAACAATGCAAGTCATGGGAGGAAAAATAGGAATATTTGTTATCTGCTACCAGACACCTTCACACGACAGGAAGAAAACTAATTGGTGCTTATGACCTTCTTAAGGGCCAAAGAAGGAACTGGGAGAGCCTAATCCTCTAATGACTTCAGTGGAAAGTCCAGTCACACAGCAACATTAGGTAACAGCATCAAAAGAAGAAATAAATTACACTGTAACTACCCTCATTTATCTGTCTTTGTCTTTTTTATTTCATTTGTCCAGCGTGCTTGAAAGCTTGGCCCTTAGTTTTGCAACAATTTACACATTTGTCCTTGGATAAAACCTGATATGACTGTTTAAATCAGATTTTATAGGATAGGTCTTGGAAGCAGAAGATTAAATCTTAAAATCAGCAATGTGGTTTTAGCACTACCATTTTGCTTTTAAACATCTGCTCTGTAAAGCAATTCTGACAGAAAGGTAAAACTATGCTTTCCCTAGTTTCCTGTGTGTAACAGTAATCTACCACAGATAAATGCCTTAAGATTTTCAAAAGCACACTGTAAAACCACTCATCAGATAAAAATGCTCTGGTAACACAGTTACATCAACAYGTGGAAATTTTGTTTGCTTATCTGATTTCCAGGAATATAATAATGCACTATAATTTCTTTCAGATACAATGCACACAATGTGCCAAAACCATGAATAGGGCTGCACACACTATCAGCATCCTCATGACACCATCAACTGCAGTTTCAGGCTGCTTTCCATGCAAAAGAAGTCCTTCTGTTGGCTAAAAAAGATGGCAAATCTTTTGGCAAATCTAAGATTGCCAGAAAAGTAGTTTGCTGTATAACTAAAAGCTAATACATACAACCATAATAACTTTCAGTATTCAAATGCTAGCTGGATGTTTTATATATTTATCAAAAAATACCTTTACCAGAAACTGGAGTTTCTCAAGCTTAAGCATGCTAGAAACCAGGAAATGGCAAAGTAAATAGAGTTGCAACCTCAAATAAGGAGGCTTTGTAAAAAGAAAATCTGGCAAACTCTTGCCATTAACTWCAATTTTAAAGCTCATTATATAGCTAGAACTGACATGACTTTAATTCTTGGCTGGAGCCTGGAGTGTACAACACAACAAAAAGCTGTGACAACCTCCCACTGACATCTCTATTATATTTATCAATAATCAAGTCCCACTTTATCAGCTTCCTGGTGCAGTTTGTCACAGCAGTTCACAGCTCTACAACACAGGAACCACTGAACAATTTGCGTTGGGTTAGCACAGCCACACTCTCTGTACGACAGATCTTGAAGCACTTATTAAAAATATTTTGCAATATTTTGTGCAAAATATGTCACTGCTAAACATAAACACCATTCCAATKACTTTATGACTATTTGAGCGAAAGCAAAAATTGATCTTTCAGAAAAAGACACTTTTATATAATTACAGGTGAGAAGATTTGTACAGGTGCACCACCCATCTTTGTGCGCAAAATGTTTTTCCCTGCAGGAATATTATAGAACCAGCAGATTAGTGCCTYTTTTAATGAATATTTCTGGCAAGCATGGTGAACGTGATGTCAAGACAGATACAGGCACTCGAATCACACAGTTCAGTCCAAAGAGCAAACACTGGTAGGATGACATAAGAATCTCAAGTGCATGCAAAAAAGCCATTGCTGAGAAGCTGGAGTAAATGCAGAGGCCATCTTACAAGTAGCAGTAGCATACACAAGGTTAACTCAACTGCTTACCCACTAAGTACACCAAGAACCAGGTTAAGTACGAAAAATGAGCCAAGGATGATAAGACTAACAAAATAGATCCATGGCCACTCACATCCTATTGCATCATTTACCTGTAAAACGCAAGGAAATAAGTTATGTTTCAGTCATTCATTAAACAGCAGAGTCCTTTTTGCAGCTGCCAGATCACGTAGGTTCAATGCAAAGTTTATGGCTTATCCAGATCTTTAAAAAATGAATGAATAATCGTTTAAATTTACTTACCCAGATTTTGTTGTAGGTGTGATGCCACAGGATTAATTGAAATAACATCTAAATAAGTGCATGAGAATTATTAGTCTCTTTTATGACTTTGTCAAAAGGCTGGATATGAAGAATATGTACTGATAAGTGTAAACTCCAATTTTGGTGTTTGCATGTTGCTTATATGAGAGCTACAGAAAGCTTTTTGTGTTGTCATTAGAGGAGGAAGCAATAGAGGTTTATTAAAAGATGCCATCACAGCTGAAGTCTCACCTGTATGAGCTAACCTGTGTGTTCATGGCAACTGAATTCAGGACTCTGCCTTCATGATGAAAAAGGTGTATGCTTACCCGCTCAATACACCAAGAACAAGATTTAGTACGAAAAATGACCCAAAGATGACGAGACTGACAAAATACACCCATGGCAATTCAAATCCCATTGCATCATTCATCTGCAAGAAATAAGATGTTCTTATAGAGTAGATCACTATATTAACAGCAATGAAGAGTCAGAGAAAATGAGAATTTGATCATTCAGGTCAGATAACATTCCTTCAACAATCAAAGAAGAACAATGCAAGCAAGAAGGCACTGGCCAGGTTCACTTTGCATTTCTAATACACACCCTAAAACAAAATACTGAGTGAACCTACCATTTACATCAGAAATATTGTCAAACATAAATGGAGCACTGCAACAGTTCTGTTCTTTAACACTGAGAACGCGAACCAAATTTCAGATCTCCATTTCAAATGATGATCACAAATTATATTGAAATATTCAGATTTTTAGTTCGTGTATATCCTCTCTACATGAATGATCATTTGAGAAAATAAACAGCAATGTGTATCTCAACTGTGCAAGAAGTATTATGTTTTGTAACATGGAATTCCAACAGATTTTTCCTGAAATACACCAGTCAAATGCAGTCAGGTATTTTAAATCAGTTCAGAAAGAAATAAATGAGAATGAATCTGTGTAAAAACATGAACGCAATTTTAGGAAAACGAAAAATTGAAAGCAAATTTTAGAAACACAATGGAAACACGGAAACATTCCAGAAAAACATCCGAACGTAAATTATATCCAAACCAAGGCTGCATGACATTTTAAAAGTTGTTGCTGATTGTATTTTTTTCAAGTGAGGTTGAAGCAACTGAGTTTTCAATACCCTCTTTATAGACTCACACAAGGTATTCCATAAAGAGCTCTTCCACTTTCTGTTCTTAGCCAGCTCATCATACCTATCAAAGGATGGACTTACAAAACATACCCATGGAGATCTAGAAAGGCCTATTCAGAAAAATGGATATTTTAAAACTGGAAAATTTGGTTTTGTGTGCAGCATTCAGGTGCAAAAAGACATTTTCATAAGTTACAAAAAATAATCCTGATGTGAAACTTCTTGGAAATGTCTTTTCTTTAAGACGAATTATTCTGGCTTTTTCGTTTATACTGACAAGTTTGCATTGGATTCTTCTGAAGATGTTTTTTAGCCATGAAAATTCAGCAGAMAAAAATGAGATGTGGTATTGTAGAACAATCTAGTTGCAAATCTGTTTTCTCTTCTGCGAACGCTGTTGTGTTTGTTGTATCTGAAATTTGTGATTAGGCTTTGAGCTCCATTGCTAGTCAAGTTTGACTCCTTTCCTTAACATCTCTGTTGGAAGAGACCTATTAAGCATGGGAACAAACATTTTTCAAAATTGCTTATTTTTTTCCTCTGTCTTTTAATAATATAACAATCTCAGTTTCTGCAAGGGGACCCTGTGGATGGTTAGGTAGAAGCAATAAATCTTTGCAGATTAAGGCCGTAGGCACTTCTCTTCAATGGTGATCTGTAATAACACCAGTTTATACTTACTAAAGTAAACAAACCTCCCAAGTAACCAAAACAGATCATTTTACACAGCTTTTTCAAGCATGTTTTTAAATAATCTATGTATCRTCTTCTAAAATGCTTTTTTAGTTGAACTGAGGTACTGAAAAGTAACCTAAAATTACTTAGACTTGCTAGCAAAAAAAACTCTTGAAAATATTTTTTACTTGGATTTTTTTTCCTCTTACTTTCAATAAAACTGTATTTTGGAAAAGTTAAAATGGAGAAGGGTTATAGTCATTCAGAAAGATTGGGATCATTACCTTCAATTTCAGAAGACCCCAAGCTCCCATCATTCAATTCTGCAATATTCATATGGAAAACAGGCTTTCATAATGCTGCCATTATATCAACCTACTTAGTCTCCTGGGAAATGCTTTTAGCAGTCCTTGGCACATCAGGGGCTTCTGTTAAGGACAGTGACTGTGATGTTTTGGGTTTTATCATCCATACCCATTCTGCCAAAGTGAGCCCCCTACGTTTGAGAAGTCCTAGCACTGAAGAAGTCGAGTTAATGAGTAAAACATCCCATTGCTGAGACTGAATTTATGCTTTGTCCCAGTGTATGTTGTCCTTTGCATCTTCTTTCAAGTGTAGGCATCTGGTCTTATGTTTTAAGAATAATATTTATTCRATGCCTTCTTTTAAAGTACATTCATAATTATTTTATTATTTTAGAACTGAGTTTGTTTCATAGACATGACTCATACTATACAGGCCAAGTGTTTTTCTAACAATAACTGATCAGACCAAAGGTTTTAATTAAATTTCAGAGACATCTGAATGCATTTTGCATCTAACAACTRTATCATTAGCAGACAGTTGTTTGCAAGCCACCAGAGTTCAGAGTGAAGACATAAATTCATCTGGTATTGATGCCAGCATTGTTCTGCTATGTATCATTTTGAAAAACCCGAAAGATTAATATTTGCAATTTTACTTTGAGAAAAGAGAGCTCTGGGAATCACTGCAATACAATTCCATACCCTGCTTTTGCTCACAAAGAGAACATATTCAAGCAGCCAGGCACTGTGCTAAATTAGCAACCCAAGGGCAAAGCTGAAATTCTCATGCTGTCATAAGGGCCCTATTAGCATGAGCACCTGTGATTTGCATTTCCTTCATTCACTTTATAGTGTGCAACATGTAAAAAAATTCCTTCTCATTTATGCAGTCSGATTTCAAGCCCAATGTTTTAGGCTAATCTATCTAGGAACTAATGCCCTGTGAAGTAAAAATTGGCAACTGCAGCTAACCAGTACTAGAAGAAATGCTTCAGTTTGGGCAGATGCTGAACTAATTCAAGAGCATTCCATAACTCAGAAACACCTGAACCCAGTAGAACACCTTGGCACTAATCTAAKATTGAATTCCTAAAAAGAGCCTGAAACTGCACTGCTCAACAACTTTACCATTTAATTTTAGAYACAATTAAACTCTAGTCAAGTAACGCATTGTAATTTCTACTCATGAAGTAACATTTCAGATTGCATTAATACCAGAGATCAAAGTATAAAAAGAAGTTCTTTCCTTTTGGAAAAGTTTGCTGCTCATTTCATGCATGTCAAATGGCATTTTCCATAACTTCCAATTAAAGAAAGATTAAAGGAGTAGATTTGCCTTCTGATTAAAAACTGAGACCGAGCTTGGTTAATATATGAGAACAGGAAAATCTCCATCCTCAAAACTAAGATATATTCATTTGAAGGGATTAAYGCTAACTTCTCACCCAAAGTGCAGAATAAGAAGTTAAAGACACAAATTCCAGATGCACTAAAGAAACACCAGGAATTCAAGGAGATATCACATCTGAAACCCTCAGCAAAATGTCTTGCAAGAGTCCCCTGCCCTGTGGCTCAGGGATGTAGAGTAACAAAGGAGGTGTCATATTTAATGGCTTTCAAAGATTTGTCCCATCTCTTTTAGAGGCCTTTAGGCTTTTAGCCTTAACACCTCTTGCAAGGACACCACCAGGCATAATCCTCCTTGTCCTTGTCTTTTCACAGATCTAGTCTTACTTTCGGAATTTCAGTTCTCAGTAGTTTGTCCATCACATCAGCCAGGGGACAGATGAGATGATGGATGATATGAAGGACAAAGTATTTTTCAAATCCTTTAAACCTTTTTCACCATAACAATAGATGTGTACTACCYATTAATTATTTGGTCTTTGTATTTACATGTGTATGTTTTTTTAGCATATGTCTGCAGTCTTGAAGAATTATCTTGAGCTGATAGGACAAACTCGGTACAGCCTCAGACTGCCTCATCTGGCATTTGGATGAATTATCTTGTTAGCTGTGCTGTAGTTGGAGTCAACTATCATTACAATGCAGCACAAATGATAAGAGACCAAGACTCTGAAGTGAAACAGGGAGAAAGTCAAGTTTACAGCAGATATAACCTTTAGAATTACACAGCAGCAGATGGCAAACTTCAATCTAAAACATCAATTAGAAATCATTAAAATTTCATTTATCTCCATCTGTGGTAATTGTGAATCAAATCCTCATATGCAATTGCATGCAAATCAAGGTCTTACTTTTCTGTACACCTGGTATTCTTTTACTGAAAAYTGTTGCAAACTCAATTTGCAATTAATATAAGCTCTAACTGGGGTTAATGATAAAGCAAACCCTCTAACTCTGCATTTGTATCATTAGATACAAGGCACTGATGCATGAACCTATTCTGATCTTCCACTGTGTTTCAAACACTCTTAAATTTAAGTTTCTTAAGGTTTCAATTTTACCTTCCTCTTTTCATAACATTCCAACAGACACATAACTGGTGGGTTTACTTATTGCTGCCTATAATCTACCTAATCATCCTAAAAATTGTTCAGACTGACAAACTCAATCTCTTGACAGGTGTAAAATCCTTCAGACATCAGGATTTGGTGAAGTGGGACTAACCCTGCATTCGTCGAAGCATACAAKGGAGGTTCACAAAACCCCAGATCAGGCTATTTATTCTACTCAGTGTAGAGCACACCAGAGAGCTTTTCAAAGCTGCCTGGCTTCAAAGGTTTTGTCCTGAGATATTCTTGGCTGAAGTGGAGTTAACCTAAAGCTGACTTAAAACAGGCTGTGCTTGAAGCACAGCAGCCTGCAGGTTGGTGTGTAAAAGCATGGAGTTTTATACTTGATCTTATCTGGACTCTGGGGTCAAGCACAGATTTCCCTGACATTCTCCCGGCTGGACAGACTCAGCTTTGTTGTGCTGCCGACACAGAGCAGAGATACACTGGTGGGGTGTGCACCAAGACCACTCTTTGTTAAGCATTTCAGTTCAGCAGCAACTGGAAAATGAGAATTCCATGGCTCAGGCATCAAGGTAGGCCCAAAGAGAAATAGATCCCATAGAGAAGTGTAAAATTGTCACAGTACCTGGAGAGCCTCATAATTGCTTAATCACCTCTYAAATTTGGCCTCTGTCTTCTGAATGTAAACTGTACAACTGCATCYAGGACACATATAAGTGATCCTCTCAAGTTTAACCTCAACCTGGAAGACACTGCTTCAGTTTTATGAATTTGCTTTGATCAGTCTGAACAGACCTCCATTTCTTCCTTCTGTTGTTTTTATCCCTACTTAGCAAAGGACGTATAAAATTTTGGTACTCATAGAAAGCATTCATTCTTCAAAACACGATTGTTTGCATTTTTTATTTCTAAGATCATTTGGAAATTAGTTTAGATGGAGATCTTTTTCATTCAGATACTTTATATTGTATCTAATACTATTTTAGCTAATTCCTATTAGTGGCATTCCATTAATCAGCTTACTGTCTAACCGGGAGGAGGGGGTGCGCGGAAATCAAGTACTTGTTCCAAAGAGAGGCAAGATGTCAAATGTGACTGCTGAGAAATTGTTTTCTCTTTTTGAGATAGCTGTTCCAGGTTGAATTTGCAGAGCAGATGGACAGAACCGTAACAAAATGAAGAGTATTACCTCTACAAACAGTAATCCAGAGAAGGTTTGCTATCGAGGACTCTACCAGGTTTAACAAAATCTACATTCCAGATATAACAAAATGGAAKTGTTTGGCTACTCCTTCATGGGCTGTAGCATATTAACTGAGAATTAACAATTTGTTAGTACTTTTACCTATTTATCTATATTGTCCAAACTAATTTCACAAAATAAATTCATAAAACCTCTGCAATGATTTGGTTTATTAAATCTAAGGGCTCACAAAACTATTGAAATTCAGTAACTAACGTAATGAACAGTGTGCTTATTTTTAAATAGTTACATGAACTAAAATGAACAAAGTTATAGTATCCACATAGATTATATGTACTAAACACCTTTTTCTCTTTGAATGCTATGCTATTGCTATGCTATTTCTGCTATGCCACCTATGTATGTACCATACAACATGGTATAACGATTGGATGTATTTAATATTTCCCACACGACAGATACAAACAAAAGCAAGTATAATAGCATTTACTATTCAGATAGACRATATAAAATTGTTACCTTAGTTCATATCGCAACAACAAGCAAAGCCCCAATACTCAAGGAAGATCTGAAATTATCTACTAAACTGTTATTCTGGGACAGACTGAGAACTAGGGTTGTTACAAAATAATTGATTGCTTCTTGTGGCAAAGTTTTTGGAAGAAACTCTAGCTGATGGACTAGAGGAGTTCTTAGCACYACCTCAAGTTTAGCCTCTATTTCTAATGCAGTTTCTAACCAGCTTTGTTTAAAATTTCTGGGGAGAAATAATGAGTTGTTCTTAGTATTTGCAACGATCTGTGACAAGAAATTAGTTCCACGCTTTGACTGCAGTACAGGTCAGCAGTCAGCTGAGGCTGAGATACCAGATATCTTGTCAAAGTCAATCAAGTTCACTTAATGGGAAAGATATTTCCCCGTGAGGTAGTTTAAAATCCTCCTCGTGTGGGGTCTTTGTGTTAAGATGCTAATTGGAAAAAAAATTGTAGTATATTATAAAATTATATATATATATAAAAATATATATACACATTTATATATATATAAAACATCCCTTTTGATCCTAATTCAAGCTTTTAATATGTATATTTCTTGGCTTGGTAGCCCTGCTTGCATGTCTGAGTTAGATCATTCCCTTTTCTCTCTTTCTGAAATTAAGTCCTGTCTCTTTGCAACCTAAAATTGGATGATTCGGAGCTTTTAATAACCAGAGAATATAAAAAGGTAATTAGTTCAAATCATTACCTAAAAGGCAGGAGGGTTAAACTTGATTTTGACATGAAACCGGATTCAAGTAGTTAACACTCAAATTGAAAAAATTCTGCCTGCAATCTCTGGTTCTTTAGGGAGATTTATGCATTATATTAATGCTGTCATCCAAAATTTCTATCASTCTTTCTCCAGCTGTACATCATGTGTTAACTTTCTGCCTATGTAGTCATGGAAGGCTGGGAGCTCTGTGCATGCAGCACATTGATGCCTTTGGGGRTGAGCTGACTTGTTTCACTCAAGAGCCTCCCTCAGGATGACCTGTGAGTGGTGCTGAGCAGTGCAAACAGAACAGCATTAAGCTTTCCTTGGGTATGTAAGAGAAAAAGRCAGAAATAAGTATTTTCTAAGATTTTTCTAGCATGTTTCCTCACAATTTTTAACATTGCTAAATATTTGCACCTGATTWACCAACAGAAAAAAGCTRTCAAGCATTCTTTGACTTCTCTCAGACCATAAACTAAAATTCATTGCTGAAAAKTATTGTTTGGATGCAGTAACATGCCTTCCCTCTCTGCAGGTAGAATGGGACTAATATGGCTTAAATCACCCTAAGTAGTTGATTCTCATTAGCCTATTAAATCATTCAATTTAAAGTTCTAGAGTATTGTTGCTGGTTTGACTGTTGGTCCCATTTTTTGAGAGGTATTTTTAGGAGATTCCTTGTCAGCACTCTGATGACAGTCTTGATAATACTTCAAACATATTTTGCAGATTTTTGTTTATAGCCTAATAATACTTTTTCTGCAMGAGCCACGGGGTTCTCTTGTGTGAGTTGTATTTGTAAAACATTGGTTTGTGTTTAAGAAATGTCTTTGGCTGCACATCAGCTKGTTTCAAGTACATTATATCCGAGTAAGCTGTCCTTAAAAATTCTTGAACTAGRAGAATTCTCAAAAGTGTCAGGAGAAGAAAATGGAGCTCCTGCCTGATACGWTTGACATTAATGCAATGGCTGTGTAGACATTTGTGCAAAAGTGCATGTAGATATACACAGGAGTGCAGTGCAGCCTAAACAGTCTGCGCTACAGAAAGGACGGATTTTCTTCAGATGTTCTAAGATGCTTCAAGGGATATAAACATGAATTTCTAAAGCAGGAAACAGGTTCCTAAGTGCACATTTTTTTGTTAGAAAAGCAAAGGAATTATGAATGAAATATTTCTTTGAGGTAATATATGTTATTAGCAAAAAGTAGTAACAGACAGTTTTAAAAAGTTGACGTATCAGTAAAGGGTATATTAAAAATCCTGACACCCCTTTTCTTAAACCTTATGCAGGTTTTAGGTATATYTTAGATTGCTTAGACATTTCAAGTAATGAACTGAGTATTTTAAACATGAATCCTTGAGAGAATATCTTGTTAACATATCAGTAGGTGTATTAATAGACGAAACCATGTAAGACTTCAGTGCATCATTATTCAGCAATTTTAGCTCGAGTGCTTCAATCTCAGAAATCGCCAGATCAATCTGAACAGTGCTAGATGGGTGTCAGAGAACTGGGGAGCTGCAAATATTGGAGTTACTAATGCAGCATCTGTCCACAAAATTGACCTAGTAAAATTCAGTAGCCACTAACATATTTGCCCCATCTTTGAATCAACTGTGCTGCCAACCCATCGCATTAAGTAGTTTGTTTCTCAGAGGCCCTGCCCATCTCTCATTCAAGCTACAGTTGGATTATTCAAGTGTAGTAACTCAAGATAACTTCACTATGGTGAAAACAAGTAGAATTAAATGTGATAATTTTGGTGCTCATGGGAAAATTGGGGGTTTTGCTGGCAAGTATCACTGCTCATTATCCGTGTTCCCATGTATCAAGTGAAGCAGCTAAAAATAAATAGCAATTTACAAAATACGTGTTTGCCATTAATAGATTATACATCGAGATGTTTCAAAGACATGGGAAAAATCTGGAGCCAGATATGCAAATGCAGATTCAAGTTTTTGCAATTCCTGAGAGTTTGCTAGCATAAATYGAAAATGAGGCAAAGAGTACTATGCTCTCAGCTCTAGAATGTGAGGCAGAGCATTAAAAACTTGGGCACGCAGAAGCTGCCACTTGGACAACAACAAGGACTGCACCAGGATCCAAAGCTAAAAGCAGGAGCCTCCTGTTAGGGCTTCAGGGCAAACAGAAAGGACCATGACTGGGAATAAYGGTCCCAATATAAATGGAGAACATATACAGATGTGCAGCCACAAACATACCATTTGGGAGCACGCGTGCTGCGCTGGCTGGTGAAAACAAGGACACCGCCCTTTAACCTCTGAAGTCAAAACTTTGCCATATGTTTTGTGGATGAACCACATAATACCTGCAATCCAGTGAGCTACAAGCAAGTTAGAGAGAGGAAAGAGGCCAGATGAAGACACTAAAACAGAGTAGGACATATGGGATTGGGCTGCAAACTGGTGAGCAGCAGGATGCCCATTTGATCTGAAGGTGCCCAGCAGCAGCAGGATCAAGGCCTCAAATCATAATAGACATGCACAGGAGAAAAATCATTGTTGGTGCTTGGAGAATTTTTAAACCAAGTTTACTGTCGTTAACCAGGTGATAAGGAGCTGTGCCTGTGAGTGCTATTGGAAGCTGTCATTTTCAGCTGTCATCCTTGCTAGCAGAATGCCACTTAAAACGATGCAAAATATTGCACAGATTTCACCCACTCACATTACAMCTGCTAGCAAGATAAGCCTACATAAGTTTATTTCACTGTTCACACAGTGACCGAATGAAAAATGAGAATGTTGTGCAGTTTCTAATATTTGTGGGTTTGGTTTTATTTGTCTATTTTGTATAAAACTCATTCAGTCTGTGTATTAAAAACAGATTTCTAAGCAAAATACAAACCACAAAACCCATGCACATTGAGCTAAAATATCTTCCTTGAATTCTTTGAACGTTCTTTAATTACAATTTGGTATGCCCCTAATGTTTTGACAATTTTCAAATGAAACAAAATCTTTTCCAATTTTTTGCTAAATGTACCTCAGCTTAATCCAGTGATAAAATTAAAACATATAAATTGTCATTCCTCTTGTCCTCAGCAAGTAATTTCAGCTTGACAATGGGCAAGTTGTTGGTCTATAGATTGGAAGAATATGAATCTATAATTTAATTATATAAACATCAGTTAAGAGAGATTCCAAGGCCACTTGAATATCTGATTCGGATTATATTTCACTACATCAATAAATATTTGCTTCACTGTCTAATAATCCCAGTATCATTYATAATAAAATGAAAAATCACACCTGTGTACCTGTAAATACATTCTACATTGGAAACTCCTTATAGAGAAATAAGTAAAAGTAACCTGCRCGTAGTTTTGAAATTTTTTTACATTTTTAATTTTCTTATGCCTTTCCTTTTGTCTGATCATGAAAATATTCAGTATTCTATTTTAATGATTTTATTTTTTTGCTGTCAGTAGAGACTCTACAAAGGTTTCTGAAGGGCATCAGATGAATTAGCTCATCATATCCCAGGGGAAAAAATATTTAATTCTGAGCCACTCAGCTTAAATTGTTTCTATATACTTGTAAGAGTTGTATTCCAAACACAGTAGCTCTCCAAAGCTTTTCTATTCATTTTCTTTGAAAAAAAGTTGGAGGAATATTCAGTTACTGAAATGCAACATCAAAAGATGTTAAGTGTCTATTTTTTTCTAAATAATCATGGCACACCTTCCCTTTCAGGAAGAAGAAAAATAATTGCTATCATCATGGACACAAACCATAAAGCACACACAGTCTCACAGAAAATTAGGAAAGACTTGGAGAGCAAACCCCAAAGAGTTGATAAACCTTTACAGTGGTTTCTGCAATAGCCTACATGTAGCCAAACGTAATTGTTACTCATTAGTGTTGAAGGTTTGCATGTTTATAGCCAGTTTTGTAGCTGATAACAGACAGTGGAAGCAGATATTCATATTTTCCTTTTTTTTTTTTGTCTTTCAATCCTAAGAGAGTATAATTTTCCCATCTTAATTATCTTTAACAGTGGCATTATCTCCACCTTAAAAACATCTCCGTATTCTACAGTTCAATATCATAGATTTTATCTGAGACTATACTCTGGTGTTATATGTTTTAGCAACAGCTTATTTCACCTTGATTTGCAACAAATGACCACATAAAATCATGTGTTCATTCACTGGGTAATGCTACATCCTTAAATGCAGCCAGCACTCCACAACAGATGAATTAAATAGTCCCACTTGGTCAGACAAACTTTAAGAAACTCATTGTGAGCTGCAATCAGCAACATAACCTATAGTTCCACTAAGATACCTCTTGAGATAACTCATCCCTTTTTAACAGCTTGCTAACAGTGATCCTTACTAGTAATCACTTTTCTTCTTCCATACATATTTTCCAACATTTGAACTCTTTGAATTATATTTTATAAGGTCCTAAATGCTGCAAAGACTTACTGCTGAGTACCAAGTACTACAGAATATTCTCACTGATGTTCAGCACCTRTGGGAGGTTCTGTCACTGACTTCTTGAATGGCCTTGGAAAAATCACACACATCAGATATTGAGATGCTCCAAGATTCACAAAAGAATGTCCTGTCCCTTACAGTGGAATGAGGGTAAGCAGAGAAATGTCTGTGTATTTAGGTGACTCTATTCCTTTAAAAAAATATGTGTGTGTTCATTTTCCTCCATTCTCATTTGGAATATCAGGACTAAATAAATCTTCAGTTTCCCAGTCTACGTCCAGCTGACTGTTGATGTTGCAAGACTGTGGAAGTACCATCCCTTACACCAAAGTAGCACTTAAAGGTGAGGATTTACACAGTTAGGTTTTTGAATATCTTTTGCTGCTTCCATGGAGATAATGTCAGGGTCACAGCTCTTGTAATTTGTTGGTTTTGAATGGTTAACAAATGATTTTCAGTCCCCATGGCAAGCAATGACAGTTGAGAGCTTGCTTTGTTCTAATTTATGTTAACATTGTGAAAAATTCTGCAAAAATACCGCAAAAAGAGAGCTCTTAAGCTTAATCAGTGAAGACATTACTTAATATCTGTAGGCTCGCACGAAAAACTGCTAGTCCAAAGGACATAAATGTAGTTTTACATTTATCCAAATGGAATAGGCAAAAAAACCCTCATATAAGCAATGAATAAATTTGTTTCTAAAATGTCTTTTTAGCCTGAGGAGTCCAGTAATAGGCTGTGACTGGAAAAAGGATGCAGCTGAGCTTGTCTCCTGCGAAACTCACCAAGATTTCCTGCTGAYGGTATTGAGAAACACAGCTCAATTCCCACTCGAACAGAAAAGATTGTTTAAAAGTAAACAAAGCTCAGGGATTTATGAACTTACCCAGTACAACACATCAGTCCATCCTTCCATGGTTATACACTGGAACACAGTCAACATTGCAAATGCAAAATTATCGAAGTTGGTTATGCCTCCGTTGGGTCCAACCCATCCACCCTTACATTCAGTGCCGTTCATGACACACTGACGTCCATTCCCTGAGAATGCACAAGGTGCTGGATCTTCTTCAACTAGTATATCTGGAAAATGACCACGAAAATCAGAACGGAGCTCTCAAGTTTTTATGAGTTAACTCTTTTTGTGAAGAAATTTCAACCCTGTTGTGGTGTAAATCCAGATTTCAAGCTGAGAAAGGCAACACGTGGAAGCTTTGGAGCTTTTAGTCTCTCTCGCGTTTGGGCACAACCTCACAATCTCAAAATAGGTTATTCAAAAATAACAGATATAAGAGGTTGAGTAAGTAAGCAGTGGAAAGAAGCATGTAACAATACACCATTTCTTAGAAGCTCGTCATGCTAATTTTTTCTTTCCTCTTCATTGTTGTTACTTCACTTCAGACCAACACAAGGACCATTAAGGAAAACAGATCTACTTCCTATACAGAGTCTTCTTCATTATTTAGCTGATATAAGAGCACCTTTAGCCACCAGAAAAGATGGTTTCGCTCCAAAATTCTGCCCCAACACACACTGTTATTTCATTATTTCACCTGGCTGGAGGAACACTGTTTTCCTTCTTTACTCATTTCAGAGCTGCACTCCTTACACACTGCCACAATCTGGAGTTGCTCCTTGTAGACAGTCACCCTTATTATTTCCACTGCTGACATTTCGACCATGCATATCAGAAATGCAAACTCAGTCAGAGCATGTTACTACAGCTTTAGTGCTTGGCCCCTAGTTCTATTTCAAACTGAAATCCCACAGATTTGAAAGAAAATAATCAAACTCTTATTTTAGTCAACAGCTTAACGACTTACCTGAATCAATAAGAAAACAAGATTTGTGCATTTTTCCAATAAAAAGTTCCAATCCTATAATAGCATAGATTATGATTACAAACAATACCAAAAGGGCAATATGGAGGAGGGGGACCATGGCTTTTATAATGGAGTTCAGGACAACTTGTAAACCTAAAAGAAAACAAAAGAGGATACAGGATATGAACTATATTTCTGTCTTRCTCTATCAAACTTTCTATAATTACATTTTATTAGAAATTAATGATATAGACAKGCAGATTTAAAAAGAAAATCTACTGTCCAGAGCCATAAAATATTCCTGTAGCATAAAAAAACTTCAAAAGAATCTAACAATTTCTGTCTAATTATTTCCTCTTAATAAAGGTTAATAAAGGTTATAWCATAGAAGTCAGTGCTTGAAATGTATCACAAGAATCTGTGGCTTTTTTAGAAAGAAAGGGCACGTAGTCAGTGTGTGGCTGCAGGTCATTTTATACGACCTTTAAAAAGTTCTGTGCTACAACCACAACTTTTTGGCAAGTCCTGAGAAAATGTACACTCAGAAATTGTAAAACTATATTTTTGTTCTGGAAATAAAAATATAGTTAACTGGGAAAACACATTTTTACTCTGAACAAGCTTTCATGATTTATCCCTTTCAAAACTACTCTATTTTGTTTTTTTCAATTAAATATTTATCCAAATTTTGGCTTTACCAAAATGAGTGAATCCCAGACTAATGAAGCTGCCACAGTACCAATGAGAATAAAATATGCCTCATTTTTAACTCGATGGACTTCCTTTCTGGCATTTCATAGGACTGCTTCTGTCTTCACTGAAACCTTTTTGCCAAACATACAGAATCACAGTCACTTCCATTTAACAGACCACGATATAATAAACACAGAATTAGCTTTCTTCCCCTGAATGTCTTAGAAAGAGCTGAACTGTAAGCCATGAACCTTGTATAACCCAAATAACTTCAATAATTAATAATGCATTAAAAGAAAACAGGAAATATCAGAAAATTCAATTGCTTTCTTTAAACAATATTGTTCTACTTTTTAAGTTTCCTAATTTGTCTGTAAGCTCTACTGAGATAAACAGAAGGCATTCATGTGCATTGGAGGGGGCAGGAAACACGAAATATGTGATGTGCTTTGGCATACAGTTACCAACATACAAACTATTTTAGGACCACCTACACTTTCAGTGCASAGGTTTAGAATAAAAAAAAAAAATCATCTGAATTTTATTTTCTGGTGTATTTGCATCTTAACACGTAAGTTACTTTTATATAAAGCTCCTAAAAAGGAAGTGTGTTCCCCTGTCTGCTTATTGAACTGTGTAAGAAGATCCTACACTGACTGAATTCACAGTCTCTTGTCCAGCTTGAAATAGGGTATCATTCRTCTTGAAATTCATTTTAGACACATAACCAGATAGCAAAAACTCAGCTTTATACTCTTTCATTTCTGTAGTGTCTGGAACAAGGAAGTTAAATAATCAGAGCAGTCACATTACTCATTGCCATGGAAATAAAGAGAACAGAGCTTACTGGGCACTCCTGATACAAGCCGGAGAGGTCGCAATACACGAAAGGCTCTTAGGGCTTTGACATCAAAGCCACCAGGTTTGCCACCTGAGTGGCTGCCACCGTCTGTTTCTTTGGTTAATTGTTCCAATATTACACTAAATAATCTAGAAAATGAGATGAAAGGTGAGGTCATCACTGTCCATTTACCGTGCAATCAAAGATATTACTTTGGAAATTAGTTGAACTGCAGATCATTCTGAAAAGCTGTTCAGATGTCAAATTGAGAGGTATATTTACACATTAAATCACGACAGAAAGAGCTATAAAGTGCAAGAGTTTATAATCCCTCTAGAGAAAAACRATCACACAGTATCCAATAACTCAGCATTCAGCTTGTATACACAATTTGCTATTTTTAAATAAATTGAGCTACTTTGCCATATTTGTTCAAATATTTTAGCTGTAACATTTGGAGAATTAATCTTCTCTTTAGAAGAAGAAGAAATAGATAATAACTAAAACCATCTGGTTTAATATTGGTGGAATATATGAACTCCAAGTGGCATGGCAGTTCAATATTCTATAACGCAGTCAGCAGAAAGTGAATATTTTAAAAACAATTAGAGTACAACATTTAATAACACCAAAAAGATTTGTTTCTTACACATAATACCTCTGAGGAAAAATATATTCCCAGATGGCTCATTTATTATATTGTACTTTTTCCCTGCAGAAATGAATTAGTCATTCATTAGAACAGTTCRCAAGACGAGTTTTATTTTTCTTTCCCACTTCTAGCAGCAATTTAAAGTGATGCAAGTGCTTGAAATACAAATCAGTCTTAGGTTTATTTTAGTTTGGAGCTCCATTTCAGATGCATGGTTTTCTAGACTGTGGCTAGACCACACAAACTATGTTACTCTTTGCACAGAATCTATAGTTCAGTAGTTGCAGAGCTATGCTTCTCCTGAAAGGATTATCAAGTTAATAGAGTTTTGCAATCATGAGAAATGTTTCACACTTGTAAAGGACACCTGAAATGTGCAGGATTTTATTTTGGTCATGAAAAGTTTTCCCAGCTCTGGTTAACAACTCTGTCATGCTGGACAGATGMTTGAAATTATATATTATTTAATAGGTTGCCTAAACTACATTGGAGACCCTACCTTCCCCCAGTAAGCAATTGACCCATRTCAGTCAATGCCCATCCCTAGACGGCTTTGTTCTGCTCCAGAGCAAAACCCAGCCACAAAGACTCCACAGATGTTACAAGGAACATCAGCAGCCTACAAACTGTCGTACCCAATCCAAACATTTAATATTTCAGGTCTTGATTCGGTCCTAGAATTTAACAGAAGCATAATTCCAGGAAAASAAGCCACCTCAATGATTTCAAGAGTGACTATTTATGCTTTAAAGACAGACTTTATTAAAAGACTTCTGGATCAGGTCCCAAACTCAGAGAACCTGCTTTCAGCCTGTCAGTTCATACAACATTCAGAAAACTAAAGGGCACAGGCAGGTGCTGTGAAAGCTGTCTCTACCAGGACCTTATTCTTTCACAGAAATCAACGGAAATTACGTGAGAGACCATGCAGGCAACTAGACTATTCAAAGTAATTCATACTCTGGTGGGTTACAGAGAGAAGTGACAAAGAGCAGAAAGCATCACATTCGCASCTGTGTCTACAGCTCTGTCATTTTATGTTGTCCGGCTGAAACCAGGACATATGTCATTCCTAAAAAGCCATTAAGGTATAAAACTATTGATCTTCTTTATTGGAATTTACATTTATATTCCTGTACAGTTTACCAAAGTTTAAAGGTTTAATTAAGATTTGATTTTTAAAATGTCTCTATACATGTTTCCCTTTTGCTTGTAGAGATTTCTTTAGGTATAACTAAGATGAATGCATTTGAACTGCCACAGTTTCTGCTGAGAAAGCACATGAAGCAGATTTCAATACATTCAATATTGGACATCATGGCAGCTCTTTCAAAGCTATTAGAATACCTAATGAAATTTCACATTGAAGCTAGTCAAATAGAATCAGGTCCAGAAGTGATTCCATACCCACCTTGGGTTAGATATGAAAATCAATTTTTCACTGGGCTTTTATGTATTAATTAAATAAATGGGTCTCATGCTTGCTTAATCATGTAGGTTGTATTCTTATTAAAAGAACATTGCTCAGAGTTTTGTCAGCGTGTGACATGCTACGAAAAGTCCACCTCATCTTACAGGTAGGCTGATGACAACCTTCACAACAGTTTATATTCCAAAACTTCTGGGTTTGAGTTACAACTTAATCTTAGTGTAATATTTTAGGTATTTGATAACTTTAATATTTGGTAATTTTAGTAACTCATATTTTCAACATATTCAGGGTGAGCATTTGACCTAACTACATTTAGTCGCCAATAATGAGTGTTTTATGAACTAGTGGAAAATTTTTCAGTTATCATGTATTTAGGACATAGCCAAAGATAGAGGTCATGTTAATTAGACTGCTCCAGGGTTACTGTAATTCTCTGGTCACTTGACAAAAAGGAAGAGGTCTATTCAAGTGACTGCTTGGCAAGAGAATAGAGCTYGTGTGTGACAGTCTCCAACCTGCCCACCAAGCTTCCCCTTCAGGCACAGAGGCCAATCTGTTGAGAATGACCTGACCTGATGAAGGATCTATTTATACACAAATTTTAGTCCTGGACCAAAACTGCCTGAATGCCAAGCAACTGGCCCAAATACAACCTCCTCAGTAACATTCAGTGTCTCACAATCAAACAGTTACAAATCAGGCATTCGTGCATTCAGAGTACTTCCCCAAATTTAACAATGCTTTACCACAAATTCCTTTACTTTGCATCTTTTTCTTTTCCTTTAATGTAGTGACAATTTAAAAGCAGCACACATTCTAATTTCTGGACCTTTTCAATTACAGGCAACCCTTGACAGAGTGTGAATTTAAAAATGAAATTAGAATTGCCCACTGCAAGCCAAGATCATGTCTGCAAGCCAGCTACGACACACAAAGTTGTACATGGATAACGTTCTCCATGTTCT
This sequence comes from Amblyornis subalaris, assembly GCA_018881555.1. NCBI lineage: Eukaryota > Metazoa > Chordata > Aves > Passeriformes > Ptilonorhynchidae > Amblyornis > Amblyornis subalaris. Next base: position 14,062,153 of record JACAXG010000008.1, read on the forward strand.
AGATAATTAATAWTTTTAGCAAAGAAAATTTACAGTACTGGTTAAACAGTCTTTTAACATAATCTCCACAATATTTAGGAAATTGGTGAATATATATCTCAAGATTAATTCCCTAGATAGCTAAAGGTAGGATCTAATGAAGTAGCACAAGAACTGATATGAAGTTGCTGACACAAAAATTATTTTTCATAAGTAGGCACATAATGCAAATGTGAGATGTTCCACTCTCACTCTTCTGAGCCTGCATAAGGCCCTAGCAGTCCCTTCTCTGGGGCAAAGGACAAACTCTCCAGGGTTTCCTGGTATAGCAAAGTGCACAGGGGGGGGAAAATAAAAGAAATAAAGAAAAACAAAAAAGAAAAAAAAAGAGGCATTTTTAGCATACATTCTACCCCAYGCAAGTCAAAATCATATCTGTATCTGAGGCCTGATGTGCAGCACCCAATTTTACTCAGATTTTGGGAATATCAAGGAATCACTCCATTAATTCTGTCTCCCCAGCCACTCTTCTCCACTTTGAAACATGTGGGTCCTCACAGAGGACCCATCTTTGTTAAACAGATGAATTCCACATAAATGCAGTGGAGGATTAAACAAAAATAATAAATATAACAATAAATAACAATGCATGGCCCTTAACAGATCAACATATGCAAAGACATCAGGAGTTTACCTCGAAAAAATCAGGTGGAAAGGATTCTGAAAGACAACTGTGGAAAGCTTTGGCAGAACTCAGAACTCCCCGGGAACTTAAATACTATGAATGCAGTGCAGGCTACAGCCACAGATAGCACTGAAAACTTTTAGGAGTTTTCAGAGATTTTTCACTCACTTCATTCTTTTACTCCAAAGAAACAGAAATCCAGCATAGGCTGCTACTCACAGCCAAACAGACCAATACCTACTTCACTGTAAAGAAAATTTTAAATATTTGTGTAATGAAAGATAAGGTACTTACCCTACTATTACTATTACAAAATCCAATAAATTCCATCCATTTCTAACGTATGCATTGGGGTGTAATAATAATCCGTATGCTATAATCTTCAAAAATGTTTCAACTGTAAAAATTATCAGGAAGGCATATTCTACTTTTTCCTGTAAAAGACAAAAAAAGTACAATGAAAGATAACGCAATGTAACAGCTCTTTTGTTTTTTACAATTTGCAGTAAGTGGGTAAACTCTATTGATCAGGACTAAGGAAATACCTTCAAGGCAGTTTGTTTCACAGGTTTTAATTGCATAACRCTTAATGACAGCTGTACTGACAAGTTTATAATCACATAATTTGATTATGAGATTTTCTTGTTCTCACATTCTGTAAGAGGAAAAAAGCCATTTCTGCAAACATAGAAGCATACTGCATCTTTGCTTAAGCAAACAGTCCCATCCAGGTGAATGGGATTCTCTGCATTCATTATAACCAGAAAATGCTGTAGAACAGAGTCCTGGAAATACCCTTGGAACGTAGGCAGTGGTGTACTTACTTTCACTATTCAAACAGTTTTAAGTTGTTTAACAGGGTCTTCATTTCATTTTACACTGTCTTGCAACTTTTTAATCTTGACATGGAAGCTTACATTGACTTATTCTTCCCTTCACATCACCAGAATTTCTTTAAAACACCCTGTTATGCTTGAAGACATCTTACRGTACTGTACCACCACCTTCTATCATTGAAGCTCCAACTTCAGATTTGTTTCAATAGGTTTTTTAAGTGTTATTAGTTTCTGCATTTGACCAAAATCCTTACTTGAAACAGAGCTATACACTCCATATCTTTTCCTAGCTAAATAAATATTTTTGTGGCTTCTTCTTTCTATAGTATCAGTATACTTGATTTGGGAAATTGTAGAAGTCAAGGCTATCAAAACAGAGCAGTTAACACCTGTTTGTTTTACCTTCAGACATGATCATTTCATCACTTTGGTAATACTTTGTTTAGTTATCTGTTGCTACTCAAATATTACAGCCAAGAATAAAAGGCACAGAGAACATGATTCATTTTTTAAACTTGCTCAGGAACAAATGATGTTGCTCACTTATCACATACAAGGTTAATTACATGAACTATAACTGCTCAGTCAGGATTACCATCTTCTACTATCATTACTCAAACACAACACCAATGTTACACATAAAAATACACATTCCTTATTTGTTACACACAAAAATACACATTCCTTTTTTGTTACACAGCTTGGCACTTTCATACACAACCAAAGAAAAAGCCAAACCTTAATCATTTGCAATTTAAACAAAGATCTTGATATTCTTATGTGCAAATCTTTAATTTGGGTGGCCACATTTCTTTTCCTGCCAAAAAGGCCATTTATGATGGTTATGTATAGGATGTGATAAATCCATTTATAAATCTGACACTGGTGACTTAATAGACGCACAGGCTTATCAATAAACTCCTCTCCAGCTCTTTACCTCCCACAAGCAGCACCCTGGGATCACTATGACAGGTTAGGCTTTCTCTTATCACAAAGCAAGAATTCCTGGATCTCATCTCCTGCTCAGACCAGTCTTGTATCCCTGCCTTTTTCCTCTCTTTTGAGTACACTTCATAAACACTGTAGAGCTTCATCCAGGGCAGCTYCTCCTCAGCTATATTACATTTTGTGTGAAATCTTCCAGCCCAGAGGAACTGATAGACATCCTCCATCTCTTCAAACTTCCTAATACTTCTTTCAAAATTGTCCCTTCCAAAATTGTTGCCCATCAATTTACCACCAATCAACTAGGGCAATTACAGGATAACAAGAGTGAAGTGGCCTCACAGAAGAAAGGTGAATGGCTTGTGCACCAAAATCCATCAGATGTCTTTGGCTAGAGAGCACCACAGAGATTACAATAATATGGATTATCAGCATTCCTGAGAAACACACTCAGAAATGCTTAAATACAAGCAAATCCTACGACGTACACATTCGACAATAACAGCTATTTCTGTCTCCCTGCATATAACTAAATTTGCAGCTTGGTTATAGAAGATAAATCATGTAGGAAAACATAAGGAAGAAAAAAAATATTATGATTGTCATTTGCCAKGGGCAAAATATACATCAAAATCATAGTAGTAAAAGAAAAAGTGAGACAAAATAAATGTGTTTCATATATGCCAAATTTCAATAGCTTCTTTACTTAAAAGGAACACAGGATCCAGAATTGGATGGGACCTTCCAAGCCAAGATGACCTCATGGGTCACCATGTCCAGTGTCCTGTTTTGCAGGCAAACATGTAATTTAATTCCATCCATTAACATACCAGGTTCCATCCTAAAAGCCATCTTTGCCCTTCACTGCTCCCCTTCAAAAACTATTCTAGTGCTCTTCTGCTCTCTAGGCTAGACACCAGAGCTAGTGCCAGTGTCACTCAGTTAATGGTCACGTTGCCCTGCAGTTCATGTTGTGACAATTCAAACCTGAGCAACTCTACCCTATCACTTACCACCCACCTTTGAAAAATAATATTGGTCTTGATCCTGTTTATTTCATTTCTTTTATGGAAGCAGGAGCATTTCTTATTTCCCAAACAGTATTGCAAATGTTCTACTAAAGCCATATGGAATGTAGGACAATCTCATTTTTAAACCCGCTGGTGGGCTTAAGGTCGGTGTGTGTCACTCAGCAGATGGACCATAAGAAACCTTGACAGCTGCACCAGCAGAAGCCACATGAATCTCAGCAAGGAAAAATGTGTAGTGCTGCACCTTGGGTTAAATAATCCCACACCAATATGGGCTGAGAAGGGACCTGGAAGCCGCAGTGGGCACCAAGTTAAATATGTACTCATTGAAAATCAGACAAATTCCAGATTTGCACTGTTTTGTTTTTCCCCCCTTCCTGCTTTCCTTCCTTTCATGCTCTCACATACTCAATTTATTTATTTTTAAATCACAACTTGTGTCTTCCACAGAGGCCAAATGAATGACTTGGCCCCAGAGTTAACAAGATTCAAAGTACAGGCTGTGCTTTCTTTACAGACTGTTTGGCTCTTTAATAAGCAGGCAGCCAACAGATGTTCTCACACAAACTGCAAAGTTAACAACCTGCTCACCCTCGGGAAGGTTCTGGCAGTCCCTTGTCACACTTGGATAATTTCTTGCCGGTCACTATGGACATCAATTTTTGCCTCTGCAACCCTGATACATCTGCAGGCCACACATCCCCTTCTATGTCCAGAGCTTAAGCAACCATTATTCAAGATAACTCCAAATAACATTTAATTTTCAGTATTAATGGAAGAGTTGTAGAGGTGGGGTTGCTATATAAAAATAAATCTCAAACAGTGAGAGATAAATTCGAAATACAGACTGAAGACTGTGGTTCTAGCAGAATGATGCACATTTATCTGCTCTCTTTTCTCTCTAGTGGGGAAGTCCCTGCACATCTTATCTTGTTCAAATCAGTTGAGATCTTTATATGAACACTTTATTTCACTAAAAATGGAAGTAGGAACCCTACAAAAGACAACTAAACAAAATAATAAGGAAATACATASGAGTATGTATTGAGTATCTGCAAAACAAAATCTCTATTAAAAGAAACTGAGGACTCCGTTTTGGTTCTAAGAAATTGCAAAAATTAAAGTAGAATTTGCATATAATTTCTATTATTGCATTTAGCTCTATATTGTATCATAAAATTAGCAGAAAAAAAWTTGACAGCTGTAAACCTAAAGAAGATATGAAGCACAGCAATATGTCTGTGTTATGAAGGCTCTAATCCTAAGGCTGTATAGATTAATAGCTGTTTGTTCACTGATTTGATAAAGCTAGGTCATCTCTCCTTACAGGCAGCTGATTCCAGCAAGGCTGTCTAACACTTTTGTTAATGCTGCTCAAAATCTTCAAGTCTCAGCAGTCTTTTTCTGAATGTATGATGGAACAGGACTGTTAAGGTACACTGCCTTTCTGAGGGAATCCATGGAGGTCCCCTTTGATATCGATCATAGAATACAAAACAAAGGCTACCCTTTCTCAATGAGTTTAGGTGGAACCATTAGAACTTCATTTTCTCAACAAAAAAAAAAAAGCATTTGCTTTCTTATTTTAAGTAAATCAGCTTAGCAGAAACCCTGTTGCTCAGGAAATCTTTTTTCCCCCCACCCTAGCCAGATGGTGTACATTAGTCATCATTTATTATCTTCATATTTTCAAAATCTCTGAAAGAAATATGCAAAGCTACTGTTACATGTCATAAGGTGACACAYCAAAATTCTGCATTTACCTTAAGATGTTTCACAAGGTAATTGTTTCAAAATAATAAGTCATTAATTTGCAAAACCTTAATCTATTATGCATTGTAATTAAGTCTTACTGTATTAAAATTTKTATTCCCTTGGCATCAGAGATGGGAATTATTTCTTATCTGAGGAAATATATTTTTGCATGTATCAGAGTAAAACCTGCTTAGCAGATAAAGTGACTCAATTAAAGCAAAGTAACCAAACTGATCAACTTTCTGAAGTTTAGACATAACACAAGATAATTTGACATTATTGATTTAGGGACAGAAAAAAAAAATCAATCACATGCTATTTAATAAATTGTTTGACTGATGTCTTAACAGCATATATAAAGCCATTTATCTTTTTGACAATCAGCCATTCTTTCTGCCACTGGGAAAACACAGCATCTATAAGACAGAAAAGTAACTGAATTTTGAATTTCAAAATATAATGATTTAATTTTTCCCTTTGTATACCTGTCTTCCCCTGAAAATCATATTTGACCTGCATCACRGTAACAAAAAAAGGAAAGCAAACCTATTTATTCTCACATGTGAAAAAGCTTATAGCAGTTTCCCAATATAGAAAATGAAACACAAATGGAATCCATACACCTGGCAAAAAGAAATCCATATACTTGGCTTTATTTCATCAGCATTAAAAGCAGAAACAAATTACTGTACTTCCAAGATTAGACATGGAAATTACTCTCTATTTATTAGAAGAATTAGAATTATTTATCACTCAACAATTTGGTCATAACTACTGGGTTAACTATGTCTTTAGAGATGTAACAACAAACAAGGAGGGAGAGTTTGAAAAATATATTTTAAGGATTCGTGTTCTGATCAATCCAATTAAATCATGTTTCATCTTCMTCATCAGTCCTGATCCACTGAAGGGAATACAACTGCTGCTCTCAACTATGTCAGGTGTCTGCATTACTGGACTTGTAAGTGCAGCTCTGCTTTTTGACAGTGCTTTGCAGCAACTTCAGAAAATATAATTACCTACCCATGATTATACTTCTTTAATACAGACCTGGGCAACAGACATTGTTTTCATACTTCAAGTGCACATTTCATGTACGTGAGACCTTTTATGTTTGAGTGCATTGAATACATGTAAAATCCAGGGCAAGTCCGGGCAGAAATTTGGCATTAGGCCCAGAAATATCTCCAGTCTTTTGAGGSTCTTTATAGGACACCATCATATTACTGCAGATCCAGATGCCCTGGCATTTCAGACTGGCACATCTGATGGCAAGGTTGATACTTGAAAGTCAACACCAAATGCAAACTCCATACTTAGGAGTAGAAATAAGTAGGTGTTACACAACATAAGCATTCTTACACCAGCTCTATATGAAATGAAAGAGATTTCACATTCCTAGCTCCACTGCCAAGCAACAAATCTCACTCACAAAATTTTCACTGTTTTCAAAGAGGACACAAGATCTTTTCATCTTTTTTGARCTGTGGATTCACAGTCCCTTGGTCTAGACACAATTAACAACAGTTCCACCCTCCAGATCTCAAGCAGGCATTTGTGTTTGCAGGAACAGAACGTGCAACAAGACATCTCAAATACTGAGCACAGCAAAGGAACAAAATGGATGTGCGAGTTATACGTTGAGGCGTAATTAAAATTAACTGCAATTAAGTTTCTTAAAGTCCCTTTTTATCAATGTAGTCTGAAAGAGCATTTGAATAACTTACATCACTGCAACAGAATCTCAAGCTTCAAAGACAGCTTTAGTTTTACTTTCATCTGACAGATTCTGGCAGCCAGAGGTAGATGAATAAGCAGATCATGTTTAACACTGATTACTTTTTTCATTATTTCCTGCAATCACTTCCTCTAAATGCACTGTGGACCTGCATTTCATCTTCGAGTGTGATTACTTCTCATATTCTTAATCATGTATTTTGCACTCTACGTTGTAACACAATAATGGAGATGTAAACACCTCTGTTCTGTAAATAAGTATTTGTACAGAGAGAAAGGTGTTGCATCCAAATGACAATTTTTCCATACCGAATACAGGCATCTGTGTGGATCCACGCTGGTTTTGTTCATGTAAAAGTTTTATTTAGTACACGTTAAATAAGTATTTTCTGTTCCTTTAAATAGCAAAAAAAATCCAAGTTCTTTGTCAATTTTTTTCCTATGTTATAATTAGGGAGAGTTCTGCTCTCGGACAAGTAATGCAGAGCTTGGCTGAGGAACAGCTGGGGAAAACAACGACATCCTCTCAGTATGTACATTATTAAATCCACTGTTTGCACTGCCTTACACAGCCTTAGAGAGGCACAGACTACCCTTCTGCTTCATATTGTTCTGAAGGAATGAGGCAAATCATGTGATTTTGAAAATTTGATCATAAATTACTAAAAATATAACAGAACTCCTACAAAATTACCATCTACTAAAAAATTATCAACAAAGGGCCAACAAACCAATCACTTGGCAATGACTGCATCCTTGCAAGGTGTGAAAGGCAGGTTGCAGAAATGCAAGCAGGCAGTGAGCTTCCGTCCTAAATCCATCCAACTCCTATTGGAGATTGAGCACAGTATTCCAAAGAATTGCACAATTAAAACAGGCCAAGTAAGCAACAAATGACRTAACTGGAATGGAATCCAAATCGCTTCATGTCTTTCTGCCACCCTCTAACTGATGATATTCAGGAAAACAGGACCAGCATAATAAGGAACGGAGGAGAGAATATTTGTGTATACTGACACACAGTCTGATATTTTTCCTTACATAGTTGAATAGAGTCTGTGTCAAGTGATGACTTAAACCTGCATCTAGTCATAAAACAGCATTAAATACATTTTGTTACTTGCTATCAGTTTTATTTATAAGACAGCAGGTTTTGGCCAGAAACCAGGGGATGAGAATATTAGTAGGTCTCAGATAGGTTAGTGAACATCTTCAAATTCTGAGAATTTAAAAAAAAAGAGAATTTTGTAATCCTTATAAATTCACTCTGACCATGCAGAAATCCACAACTAGAAAACAGGACCACAGACAGCAGTAAATCCTCTACTGATTTTTTTTTTTTCGTGTATTTTGCAGCTAGGAAAACTTTCAGATGTTGTAAGACTGGTAACAAGTTCACTTTCTGTGTTGAAAGTGTTTTGTAGGTAGAGACTTCCCAGAACATTCAAAGAGAAACAAAAAAAACACAAGGGCAAAGTAGATTAAAAAAAACCTCCAGAAGCCAAAATAAATTATTTTTCCCCAAAAGAGGAAAACTCCAGCCCAAAATCTCACCAATCAAATCAAACTGTAATTAATGCACTTCAGCATTTCACTACAAAACAGAAGGAAAAAAAACTGCTTTAAAAATACTCCTGTGTGAGCTTTTCCCATACTTTTTTTCTGCTCATACTTCAAAAACATATATTGATACCATTTGTGTTTCTTAAAATGTTTTCATAAAAACTTTTACCTGACATAGAAACTATTCAGGTGATGCTGCAATCGCCTGAATTCAAACCTAGCCACTACTTATGTCCTTTTTTTTTATAGTTTTCCAACCCATGCAGTTCCTTCTTTGACAAACACGGTTCTGAAACGTACAGGAGTGGCTCTTACACCAGTTACGGTCACTTTGTGCTCAGCTTTTCTGTAGGTGATCTTGCCAAAGCAAAAGTCTGTCCCAACAGACAGACAACTTCCCAGGAGATGCTTCACGCAGGTGTTCTCTGAGTCCCTCTGAAGGAAAATGGCAACCYAAATGAAAAGTGAGAAGCCCAGAAAGGTACAGCTCTTGTGGGTTAGCTGTGTATTCACAGCCCCAGAATGATCCAGTGCTGTGTTTAAAGAATGTCAAGGACTTCCTGTAAAAAAAATTAAAACAATATGGAGAACAGATTGGGTCTGTAGTCCTGTTCTGCACTGATAGTGTCAGCCAGGAAACAGAACAATGACATTTCTTGAGTAGGTGTTTTTTCCCCTAGATTTAGTCATCTGATTGCAAATCTAATTTCCACTTTCATTACAAAAGTACTGGGCAAAACTGATAGAATAATTTCATCACAATGCTTTACTCATTAACCTGTCAGATATATGACTGGAGTAGCTCTTTGCTTATGTCAGTTTAAAAACTASAGAATGATTTGTTAAAAATGTACCCAGTGGGACAGTTTGTTTTTCTAAATACCTTTACTWGGATAGAAACTTGAATTATGTAAGGCTTAATAATTTAGTTTTAGTTTGGTGGGGGTTGGTTTRGATTGTTTTTGTTTGTTTGGGTTTGGTGAGGTTTTTGTTGGTTGTTTTTTATTACAGTAGAAAAGGTTCAAGAAATGCCCATGAATAAGGCTTTAAAAAACTCAAACACACTTCCCCTACCCCCTGTCCTGGTCTGACCTTGAGGTGACTACAAAGGCAGGACATGGTTAGGCCTATTATTCCATTGGAATTTTTCCACTCATCCTTCTCAGGTTTCAAASAGAAGAGCCCTAGACCATGGCCAATCTGGGAGCTATGTCCTACACTTGTGGACTACTATTGCCCCTTGCAAAGCAACATGATCAAGAACATTTTCTTCAACCCTCTGCTTTTGGAGAACAATCAACTTCCACACCAGGACTGAGTATCTGTATCAGGACTGCTACAGAATTAAAGTATTATTTWWAAAAAAAAAATCAAAAAGGGCTTTAAAAAGTACTAGAGGGTGTGAATCCCTTATATTGGTATAACAATGTTAAGAAATTTGATCAGAGAAATCTGTATTTAGTTCTTAATTTCTTGTTTAATAGATCCTAATCTCAGACCAGCACTGGAATTTCATACAGAAGGCACTGAATGCCATAGATGATGTGGGTAAGATGATTCTAYACTGAGAAGAAGGTAYGATTGATTAATGACAAGTTCCAGTGTAAAATATCTAGTGCCTTTCTGAGAACTACATGCTACATGCTCTATTACCTCCTCAGAATTCTTTTTTTTACAAAGAATTTCTTAACTCCTTAGATACACCTTCATTTACTCTATATTTGTCAGCAGGTAAAATGCARCATTGCACTAAAACCCACTCAAATAAATCTAGGAAGACTGCATTATTTATGAGCACACAACCTGCCAGAGCCTTAGAAGTCATAAACTACAGAAATGTCAACAGCAATGTTGCTGATGAAATACATTTTCAACTACTGGAGAAGGCAGGATAGAATATTCCTGGTAGACACTGTTCAGAACAACAACGTAAGGAACCAAGAAGCTGCATTTATCCAAACTGACAGGAGAATGGTCTGCAACAGCCATGAAAATGTTAAAGCACAATCCTTGATTGTCTCAGTTTGCTGAACAAGTTCTGCCTAGTACCTTCTCCTGTGGTTGTTTTTGAACCAAGTAGTTGAAGCATCTATTTAATAAAAATTTTAGTCAACAGTCAAAAATCAAAAGCTTTTCCACTCATAAAAGACTTTGTTTGGAAACAATCTCTTAAAGTAGATTCCAGATATGTGAAATATMATGTGGCTGTAGAAATTGGTGTTTCCCTGCAGCAATAAAATGCAGGAAGATTCCCATTTCATGTACCCACTATGTGTTCAGATAACTGGGAAAGGGAAGACTTCTACAGTCCTTTCAACTTGAACACAAGGCTAAATGAATATAGAAACATTTGCATTACACATCTGAGGGTTGCATTGCTCTGACTGTTCCATAACAAAGAAAATGCAGATCTATAGAGAAAATACAAGGAGAAATGTGCTCTTCTACCATGACAGTGTTCAACAGGAGCCCTTTGCTCTGTTGCAAACACAGAGGTCATGGAGAAGAAATATTAAAATGTGGGATGGTTCTCTACAAATATAGAGGAGCTCCAACAAAAATTCCAAATATAGCACACATAAACCAACAATTTGTATCCAGTCCACAAACAAGACCCACAATACACCTGTTTTAATTTCAGGTACAACACTCTTCAGCTACTCTCTGATCCACTCTTCCGAAAATTCATCAAAAAATTAAAACATATCTAGCTGGTTTCTAGTAAAAGCACTACCATGAAGCCTTCCCCTCTTTTCTTCATTCTAACCAGGAYAGAAAAGCTTTCAACCAAGGTAACACTGAATATACTTATTCTGAAATAAAGAAACCCACGGTCTACTACTAATATATATTGCTGAGGTATCAGGAAAACTTTGCCACAGTAGAAACTACTGAAATAACTGAATAAAGTTATTTCAGTACAAAGCAACTTGAAAATATTTTTATTCACTTCCTCTGATCTGCATATCAAACCTTACTGATAAAAATCTTCATCTTCTGATAGAAAGGAAAATGTGAGTCTGCCCACCCTAAAGCCAAATTTCTTACTTCTTTATGGGTTAATCAGTTTTCCTTCTATCTTCTGAAATGTTGCTAACGTTATTTAGAGTCCCTCCAGTGCCTGCTACGATTACAATTCCAGATTCTGCAAATGCTTCTAAGTGCATCTTTGTAATCTCTAAGTTACAATGCAAAATCATTTCCTTCCTTTCATTCCCATACCATTTGGCATCCCAGGAGATGTATTTAGGTTTTGAATGTCTTATTTCATTTTCCGCTTCTCCACACAGAACACTTGATCAAGAAGATTATTTTGTTATTATTCCCATCTGAACTGCATCCAAGCCTGTTTTAATTTATTCCCCTATCTGGAATATCAGTTTTGATTTCCAGAGAACTCACTGTCCACAACAATATATTTTTAAGTGCTCTGTCACTGTTCTGGGTTCATTTCTATTATCATTATAAGACACTTTGAGTACACCAGCACCTGCTTTTTTCCAGCTGATAGAGAATGTCATCGTCCCTGTGATTTTTCTCCCATCTATTCACTAGGATAGTCCCTAAAGCACATTTACAAACAGTGTTCTCRAAAGTAATTACAAGAAACAAGAGCTGTTATCTCCCTTTTGGAAAAATTAGGCTTTTTTCCCTAAAGAACCAATGTCTCTAGTTCTCCCAAGTAGGCATGAAAAAAACCTATTATTGTGAAAGATAAAAATCAGAGACCAAGAGCCATAAGCAAAAAATGATTTTTTTTCCTCTTTCAGCTATATGCAGAGAATTTAAAAATCATGCATTTACTGAAGATCACAGAATCATCAAGGTTGGAAGAGACCTTCAAAATCAGTTAGTTCAATCATCAACASACCACCACCACAACCACCCTGGAATATATCCCTAAGTGCCACATCCAGATGCCTCTTGAGCACTTCCAGGTGACTCCACCACCTCCCCGAGCAGCCTGTTCCAAAGCCTAACCATTTTTTCAGTGAAAATTTTTTTTCTAACATCTAATCTGAATCTCCCCTGGCAAAATTATAAGGCCATTTCCTCTTGTCCTTTCTCATGAGACACTGTAGAGGAGAACAATCTCCTTTCAGGGAGTTGTAGAGAGTGATAAGGTCCCCCCGAGCCTCCTTTTCTCCAGATTAAACAACCTCAGCAGCTCCTCAGAGGACTTTCTAGACCTTCCGCAGCTTCACTGCCCTTCTCTGGACATGCTCCAGCAYACCAATCTCCTTTTTTAAGTAAGGGGCCCARAACCAAACACAGGATTCAAGAGAATCTGGTCGTCCAAGTAAGGATATTTTATTTTATTTATATGGATGTCTATGTAAGAGCTGAATTGAAAATTCTATTAGTCTCCCACTGTTTCAGTGATTTGAAGAAAGTTCTAAAAATTATATTATTCTACTTYAATAACAACTAAAATGCAAATCTTTGTATCATAATGGCCAGGGAGTTGCTGACATATGGAAGTCATTTTGTACTGCATATTGGTTTTTAAAATACCCGCTGAAACGTTTACAAATATTTTCACAACCCYCTACCACATTGAATGGCCAGCAAAAATATTGAGAAAACAGAGGTCTGAAAATTAGTCTTTAACATGTGGGGAAGACTAACAGGAATTTACACTTCACAGCCTTAACTCAGAATCAATTTAGAGTCAGCAACAACCATTTTTTGGTCCCTCTTGCAAACTGRCAATTTGACGTCACAACTTTTCTACTGTGATTCCAGCACTAGTCCTCTGAATTTGAAAAGATGGTCTTCATCGCTGCAAATCAAGTCGTCAAAGTGCGACAAAATACTTTAAATAAAGCTATTTCCTTTGCTTAGTGCTATTTCTAATTTATGATTTGCCAAATGCACTGTTTTACTCGTGTTTCGATGGAATACTTAGCACAGCGTGAAATAGATGGCATCTCCTCTGTAGCAMAAGTGAAAGGTTGACTTCTGCCCTGGGCGTCTTTTCTTTTTTGTGAAAGCTTAGAGGTAGAAACTCAAGCATGATAATTGAACCTTGAAGGAAAAAGTAGTGACATTATAAGAACTGCTTCTGTCAAGTGATAAATATCCTGTGCTGTGATATATTTAATTTGTAATAATAAATTCATAGTGTTAATAAAGATTAAAAGGTAGTTATGCCATACAAAATGGGACACATTGGACATGTTGACAGCTAGTAGACCCCACATGTAATTCCAAGGAAAGGTGCAGATTCTATCCGACAAAAATAAAAAGGCTAATTCATCTAATATTTAAAAAAAAGTTCAGCATTTACATTTGTTATACACAGCATATTAAAAAGGTGGTTTTCATATTCTCCAGTGCCCAAGGCATAAACCTGAAAGTGCCAGTGGAAATAACAAATGATGTAATAGAAGTGTGTAAAACCCGAGGCAATAATATGTCGCAGTCAGGAGCCAATGGCTTTGCTCAAGTGACACACACATTTGCACTCAGAAGTTTTGCCTTTTTTTTCCTTTGGTTAAAGCTACCACAGCAGCAGTCTCCTAGTGAGGTGTGTCAGAACTAATGTTGCTGAATGTAGTTCACTGTAATTGAAAGTAATTCATGCTGTCACATTTACTGTAACGAGAGGTCACATCTCCGGAGCCATAAATGTTGTTCACATTAATCGTAACTGACACCTCCCTCCTCCTTCAGGGAAATTCAGCCATATTACATGGCTTAGCTCACATCCTTTTTAGGCATCTGAACTTTTTTATGTTTGGCTGGTTTTGTGGCTTGTTTTGGGTTTATTGGTTTTTTAAGATAAAAACAGGCAAAAATACCAGCAACAAATTCTGCCTTGTACATGGTGATAAAATCATCTCACAGAAACGTATGAAACAATCATCATAATTACCCTGATCTCCAAAAATCCTACAGATTACTAAAATGATGACCTAAAATCTGCCTATGCTGGAAGCAAAAACAGTTCTTAAATTATAAGCACATAAAGGCCATATTCAAAAACGTCAAGTAAAATGCAACATAGTCTGTAATGACTCCCTGGACTACATGCATTAATTTCTTACTAGTATTTAAATGTATTATGATTCAGGAATCATAAAGCCCRCAGTAAACAATATACTTATTTTGGAATGTTTAAAGTCCGTACTGACCACGCCAGGAAATTAACCTCTATTCTAAACAGGACCGTATATTTCAAACCTGATAATTCAATGACACCATTTCCTTTCTAAATACTAACCAGTTATTTGGGGGTTTATATCATATAAAACTAAATCTTTTGATCCCTATTTAACAAAGCTACACACTTCAAGAAGGCTTTTCAAAGCACTGAATGCACATGCACTCCATGATTAACACAGTGTACAGGAAGTGAAAAGCTTTTAATCTGCATGCTGAGTTTATCCTGAATTACAGTTAAAAGGTGAAAGATGCCAAAGGAGAAGTGCAATGCAAAAACACACTTGCAAGAGTATGATATGCTTGTTGACCAGAGAATAACTTGAGTTTCTTAGTTTTATTTTGGTTGGGTTGACCAAGAATTTGGGTTTTCTCCTTGAAAAGCTAAGTGGCATCTTAGCTCACAGTTAAAAGCTTAGGGTTTGGGTTTTTTCTACCAGATACTTATGGGAACACAAAATATAAATTTTCATTTCTTCACAACAACAACTGATGATACTAATGATAGAAAGGTACACTGATGAATCTCAGAATTAAGCATTAAAGTACACAAACAGGAACGCAAAGACAGATTCGTTTCTACAAAAAGTTGGAATAATGCTATTTTTTGAAAGGCAGATTAGCCTTAAAGTTACAATTATTTGAAATGGATCATAACTCCACAAGAAAATCTGTTCTTTGATTTCCTCTGGCATAAATCAGTAATAATGCTACCGAAATCAAGTAAATTAGATGAGTATATAAATTTCTGAAGAATCAATGCTGAAAGACTCCAGACTCACTATCTGTMACAGAACACAACTCTTCAGGCATAAATAAAATTGAGTCTTTTAGAGACCTATGTTTCTGTTGTCTGAAGATGTCATTTAATTTTGGTGAGGCACCGAGCAACTGTGCAATTTCCTACAGCAGCATTTGGTGTAGAGATACATAAAACTTGCCATGGTCCCTGCTGTAAAAGTTTGCTGAAAGACCTAGTCCTACTCTTCAGCAGCAAAGAAACACCAAAACCAAAAATACATGATCTCACCGAAATAAAAAGATCATATAATGCTTATTCTWCTTACTTATGATTAACCTTAGTTACTGGTGTATTTTTAGCAACATCACTCAATATTTCTCAGACATAAATCTAGGTTTTGCTTCCAAACAGGTAAGCACTTCATGTTTCATTATTTCCACACTACTGCATAATATTTGTCCTGCACCAGTATCTACAGCACCTTTGATGGGGCTTGTTGTACCAAACATATTATCAACTGGGATAATATGCTGCACCAGCAGCTCTAATTAATTGCTCAGAATAAACTCTGAGCATTTCATGTTTTTACARATATCCTAAAGCTTATTTTTGTGTGGTAATTTCACAAAAAGTGTACAGTCTAATACTTTATTAGGATTGGGGGCAAATCAAGACAATATGTCAGAAAAATTCAAATTTGTCCCTTTTTCCTACTTTATTTCTTCATTCTTTGCTACACTCCTTTCCAGCAGAGTTGACAGCATTGAGATGTGAAGTTGCAGGGCCAAATCCTGCCAAAATGAATGTCCTGTTCACTCCTACTGGAAGTCTGTTCCCATATCTCACCCCTCTGGCATTTAGAAAGCTCTTCTAATCACTAATGTAACTTTACCCACAGCTACTTGATACCCAGTTGTTCTTGTGCCAACACTACCCTGTAGCTAGAGCAGCTTTTCTCTCCCCCTCATGTTCCCCCACTGAAATTCTCTCTCATTCTTCAATTTTCCAACCTGAAAAATGTCATGCTGTTAGATCCCGCTTATGAAATAAGTTTTCTTTACACAGTCATCCTATTATCCTTCCTCTGCACCTATTTATTTGAATTGATCCACAAGAGGATGATTAATTTACCCTCTGTCAGAAAGCAATTTCCACACTGTGACGAAGTATGCACATAAATCTGTTATGTAATTTTAAAATATGAATTTCTTATACATCTCTGTTTCAATGAATCTCTTTAAACTCCATACCTCCAAATCCTTATTTTAGGGTCCAAATTGTCACCACTTGAACTCCTCTAAAGAATCAACACTAGTTTCTCCAATCAAGTTTGAAATTCATCACATCAGTTTTTGAAGCACCCAAGGCTTCCATTTCAGTAGGGCACCTTAACCGTTTATAAGCATACATAAGCACCCAGAGCTTCTTAACATTTCACATGTGGGGAGTCCTTTCCCTGGGGATCCTTAAAACACATATCAATTTTTTGGGGAGAAAAGGCTTCTTCSGGTAGGTTTTCATGAAGTTGTTTTTTTCCCCTGTTACATAAGCCTTGYTGTCTGTGCTGTTGAGTATTTATCATGTCCAGAGTTAAACAACATTGTCTTTTAAGTCAAAAGGAGTAGGTCTGAATCCAGAATTTGGAAAGTATCCAGTTGTAGTAATGTTTTCTTTGGATGAAATACATTGGACAAATGCAAAGGATTTTTACTACTGTTACAAAATACGGTTAGATTAGGTCTTCAGGCTACACACTTTGTCGTTTAGATTCCGTGACAGCAACAAGCCATGAGAAGAGCAGAGAGAAGTTAGTCAGGCAATCAGCCCTTGTGATTACTAAAGGCTTGACATTTCTGTAAAAAATACTTCATATTGAAAGGAACAATTTTTTTAACCTTTACTTGCAGTCCTCCAAAAGTCTGATTATCAGGGGCTATACTCTGCAGCTGTTTATTCTCATGGTTTCTACAGCATGTACTGGCACAGGTCATTTAAAACACTGTCACTTGTTCATCATCTGTCTCTTGAATGTGTAGCCTTTCACCTTAACTTGATTTCCCAAAAATAACGAAAATACTTCAGACAGCACCATTCTGATAATACTTAGCCCACATGAAAGCACATAATTTTAAAGTTAGACCACCAATTATTACAACTATTATCCCATCTACAAATCAAGAATACTGGAGTACTAACAACATTGTCTGCCTCAGTTTGGTTTTGGTTCATTGCATAAGATAGGGCAGCACAAAGGTGTTAAATAAAATTAAACTACAGAGCATATTTTAATTTCTGAAGAACTGTGTTCAGACACTATCTATTCTTCCACTCTGGAAAAGCATAAAAAGTCTCAAAAAAAGTCTGAAATAACTTAGTGTAGCTGCTGGGTGATCCAGGGTATTTTCCAGACCAACAGCCCTGCCACTGGCCCAGCAGGACCTTGCTTCCTTGGAGGACCTGGGATACTACAAGCCAATTAAAGCCTGAAGTCAGGCAGCAAAACATCACTACGGTAATGACACAAGGAAATTCACTTGATATGCTGAAGACAAAAAAACTGAGGACAGAAACTGATATCAAGCTTCTTTGTTTCACTAGCTTCCCTTTACTTTCAAGTTTCACCAAACTCCACAAAATAYCACTGCAAAGCATGTTTGCAAAAAGGAAAGAAAAAAATACACCAAATTTGCTTATACACATTCCTAAGTGTGCTTGCTCTAAGSTAGAGAATATTACTTTGTATTCACCTGGTGTGACATTACTTTAGGTTGTCTGTCACAACAGGTATTTTATTTCTACACTCCCATTAAGCTTTGATCACATTTGTTCAATTAGTTCAGCTGAGTCAAAAGTAATTAATACATATGTATAATATAAAATGCATCAAGGACAGATGAATGCAGATGCATTTATCTTATGAATAGCAAAGTGGTCATAYGATAAATAGGCAGAATCAACCGAATGTAGCTGAGAAATACCCTTAAAATCAGAACAGCAAGACAGCAGCACAGGTTCATAACCTGCAGTCTGAGGAGTCACTGACTCTGCAGCTGCACTGATCCTCATGCCCAAAATCCACCTTATGTATGCTGTAATTAAATATCTGGCTGCAGTGAACACCAGCTGGACCCAGCAGTTTGACAGCACCGTAAAACCTGGTATTGGCTGGCAAATCAAGCAGTCTGATCGATCACAGCATTTTGCTGTCCAGGGTCTCTATTCCAGCATATGCAGAAATACAAACTCTACCACTGCATATATGGCAGGGATGGAACCAGGCACTGCAACCAGAGCAGGAAYCCAGCCCAACACCGCTCTCTGGAGCTGGGCCAGCTAAAAGGCTGCTATGGGCATATTCTACATGCATCTCGTTTGCTCTAATACTTTAATGGTAGCTTAGATAAAATACATACCTAGTCTGTGTATTGTAATACACAGCCTGTACACCACAGGCTATATATGCACACAGACTACAGTCTGTATATATGTAATTTAGTCTGTATATATATAATGCACAAACTATTGGTAGAGTGGAAAAGGGAAAGTGCAACACTTTCTAGTTGTTGCAAACAGCAGTGACTCCTAGTAGTGCACGCACTGAAAAGTGGGGAGAAAGTGAGATTTCAAACCAAGCCCCTCAACTGGGTTTGTTCCCAAATCCATCTAAAACACAGTACAAGGATAGAAGAGTATTCTCCTGCCCTCCAAAAACAAAGTAGGTCACTACGACCTGGCTGTGTTTCCTGACATGTTTATGCTGGCCAACTATTGCAGTCCGYAAGGAAGACATTTCAAATATATATCCATCAGATATATTTCCATATATTTGCTGTAAGCTCACATATAGAGCCAGTGGAAATAAGCAGAGGTGAGAAACTGAAATTGTAAATACAGAGCTCTTTTTATTTTTATTTAAATTATCCCTGCCCTGATCTTAACCTAGAGAATTTCTTCTTGCCACATCAATATAATGCTGATGAATACTTCTTTAAAAAAAAAAAATCAATTCTATTTCTTTAGTTTCTGCTTCCTACTATATTGAATATCTTCGCTCTTTAAAAGCAAATTGCAAAAAAGAAGCCTTTCCCCCACATATGCTGTTAATATTAAAATTACATCACTAACAGTCTTTTCATAGAGATTTTCACAAAGTCTGGTTTTCAGAACAAAAACATGCAAAAAGTCTGAAAATCCTGTGTGTTCAGTTTAGGATGAACACAAATACACAAAGTTCATGTAAGAAAAGATTAGCAGAGGATTAAAACTTTAAAACATAGGTGAAGAGAAGGTTATAACAGGATATAGATCCTTTCAACTTTCAATCATTTGTTGAAATTCAGTGTAGGTGCATAAGGGTTGAAATTGGATTTTTGGATGTTCTTCTGCAGCTACAGTGTAACCAACCACCACACTCACAGTAAATCCTACCCTGTGTGTCTGCAAAACAAACAGCTGGACAATCTGTTTGGCAAAAACAGTAAAAACCCCAGCAACCTTTAAATCTACTGACTGAACTGTGGGAGAAGTTATTTTCTCGTTACTAAATATTACTAAAATTAAAATATTAATGCATACACTAAAGTTTAGATGCTACACTTAGCTGTGCAATCTGTTACAACTTGAAGTCAATATTCAGCGCAGGTAAAAGACTAAATAATAAACATGAGCTCTAGTGTAAATAAAGGATCATAYATAACTTACAAAAGGAAATAACTTTGTCTATTTTCTGTTCTTCTATCAGGCACAAAAACAGAGGAATTCAAGGAAAGAGTTGAATCCTTTTGGTATGCTGAGTGAGATCTGCCCTAAATTCTGGATTACATGGCAGGAACCATGTATTCCTTACTGTGCCTGCTTGGAAAATATCAATTTAATGATGTTTGGGTCAAGTTCTTCAGAATCCRTCCTTATATCTGTCTTCAATCACTTGCCCAGCCAGACCAAGTTCTTAGTAGATAACAGTAACTGCAGTACTTGAGGCTCACATCTGACAGCTTCCATGGAGACTGTCTGGATAGCATCAGTTTGTAGATAAGGAAGTTCAGTTTGCTTCAGGCAATAAATTCACTTTCCATAAAGAATGCAGATGGTTAGATACCAACAGGATGAATGCTGTACTAGCCTTACGTGAAAGATTGAAGCAAGCCGTTACTCTATGCGTCAGTTATGAAAGAAATCCAATTCTTTTAGCATTTAATTTGCAAGAGAATATTCATTAATATGGCATCACACCTAAATACCKCATATTTTACCGTGCAGTATGTTTGTGTGCAATCTTACCTCATCCACCTTAATTTACCAGAAAGGGCATTTAAAAATATGCATGAAACCAAGATAACATTTAAAAATGTAGTTTAAGACTTTCCATCCCTGAATTGTACTACATATACTGAGAYCATATCCTTAACTTTCTGTAGAATGGAGGTCACTGCACTGATTCTAAAATCACACAACAAAAAAATCCCCAAACTGTTAAGCTGGTACCCTTTCCCCTCAACATTTTCCTAACTACCTTACAAGGAAAGCACTGCAATGCCCAAATACTGTGTGCTCTGCAGCACTTGTGTAGTCACTACAATACTTTGAGTCACTTGACAACTGCACATAATATTTGTACTTCCAGTGACAGAAAGAACCATGATAATGTACTTGTAATCAAACTGCCAACACCAAAAATCAGTTCCAAATTACAAGTTATTAGCCTAAAAAACTTGAAGACAGAGCAGAAAACAAGATTCAGAAATATTATTGCAATAGCTGCCTGAATTGACACAAGTTGAGAATGCTGCACCATGTGCATATGGCATTTCTGGTTTAGTACTTTCAGCCCCCAAACCAAACTCTATTTAGTGGACTTCGACTTAGAAGTTAGGTTTTCCACAGGTCCTCAATTTACATTAGTTCTACATACAATGAAACACTTATGGTTGTACATTCAGTCTGTGGCAGGGTAAGAAATGTGRGGAAGGACACTGACAAGCGTTTTTTTATAGCAGTATTTTTCTCTATTTTCATCTTTCCACTCTTTCTCACAAAGGCAACACTATTTCAACTATGTGAGAACTACTGGGCATAAGTTGATTCATCCAAGTCAAAAAGTTTATTAAAAATCATAGGGAGAGGCCATTTTTACACAGATTTGTTCATTGATCTGCCTCCCCTCACAGCTGTACAGTTACACCAGCACGATCCGAGCAGAGGAACATGCACTGGAGGATGAGGGCAATGCTCAAGTAAGCAGTGAGACTGAAAACTGTTCATCAAGCTAAGATTTTAGATATTCCATCTTTTGGGAAAAAAAAAGAAAAAAAGGAGTTTTCAGAAGAGTGGAAGTCCATATAAAAAATAAAATTACACAGGAAAGCATAATTAAGACATATCTAGCAGGGAAACTGTTGAAGTATCAAGAGCTGGATCCTCTAGGTAACTTCAGCAGAATGAGAAAGAAGAAAGCAAAGCCAATTTGATACCAGATTTCGTCTTCCAGGAATTTGAAGAAGGGACTACAGAAGTTATCAATAACAGCAGAGCTAAACCTCAAGCAGAAATCATCATTATCTGATCTCACACAACAAAAGCCTAGATTGGTTTTGCCAGCCTGAAATAATGACTGTCACAGCAACCGAGGGAAACGTTTTTAATCAGAGTTGACTTTATAGCTATAAAAACGAAAACAATTCAACTCAATTAATAAAAGCTTCTCCCTTCCTCAGGCCAAAAAGCAGCGCCCTTCAAGCAACCTAGAGGAAAGATATTAATCTATGAACAAAGAAGTGTCCTTTAATAAGTTTAGTAACTTCATTTTGCCCTCCAAACATACCTCTGACTGAATCTGCTCTTTCTTGGCTGAGATCCCATGTAAACTTGTCAGAAGAAGAGCACAACAAATGAAACTGTGCTTAAGTAYTAAGAGTGAGTACTCAAGCCTCATGTCATTCACTAAAGAGCTTGCTCAAAAGCTCTGACAGGTCCCTAAACAAACCTCATCTACAATTCCAAAAACATAGACTTTTCTTCTGGTCTCTTTGAGCGGCAGCAAAGAACATCTCATCTGCACTTGCAGAATGCTCAGATGCACGTGGGGCATCTCCTGTAACCATTGTCATGCTGCTGTGGTGCTCCAGCTCAAAGTTTTCACCTTACATCTCAAAGTTTGTACAGCTTCACGACCCTGCGTTAAGACATTTAGGATCCAAAAGGTTTAGGATTTAGATGAAAACAATGTGATAATACAGTCCAAGTGTTTCATGGCCTAGCCAGGACTCTTTCAGTTCTGTTATATGTAGGCATTGACAGATCTTAAAATGACCTTCAGTAYTGTAAATCAGAATACACAATAACCTACCTAAAAACAAACGTGGAAAGAATTACAAGATTACCAAAGAGCTGCATGTTATAAGGAGAAGTAATGCAATTAAGGTTAAAGAGGATATAAATATCTCTAACTAGACTAGGAAGAAAAAAATCTGATTAGCAAAACTAAATTTAATGAATGAGCACAGTTAACAGTAGTCACAGCTAAGTCAGCCTACACAGAAGTTTGGGAAAACTGAGCAAGTCTACCATAATTCTGCAGGCAGGAATTTGCTCTAGACAACATCATGAGATCTAAAGTATAATGGGAACAAATTGGATTAGCACCAATTGCAAGGGGATGAAATGCAGGAGTATTCAAAGAGGAAACAGACATGCAAATTGCTTTCATAGATTATGGTTTTCCTTGGGACTGCAGAGATTAACCCAGCTTGTTTCAGTAACTGAAGGAGAAGTCTTATTTAAAAGAATCTGGTCTTAACAGAGGAAAGTGAGTATTTTTAGGACRTCTTTTAAATCTATTTTTAAGAAAACATGGTAAGAAAGATTTTTACAGCCTAGTTGGAAAGCAGAAGTTAAATAAAATAAGACTTTGACCAAATTATTTTTTTTCTTTGAATTGTATCTTTTTTCCCCCAGAAGTCCTTCAGGTTTTCTTTGCTCCTACAGGTATACCTGGAGGTAACCTTGTCCAATCCTCTAATCTCATAATGAAGAGCTCAACAGAAGTTCCACTTCACTCAAGCATAGACTTCTTTGTTTCATATTCACTATACTTAGTAAAATTGCACCGGCAACAACCAAAAAAGCCAACCCAGTGGCATGTGCTGCATGTTCTCCTTACAAATAAATTTTGCACCAGAGTATTTTGCTGTAACAAGTTTCTTTGAATGCACATTTCTAGTGAGAAACCACTTACAGTTTGGTTACACAGCTCTGATTTTACTTTTCTAAACTAGCAAAAACTGTTAAAAAAATCACTAGAGTCATGCAAAGGAGACTGGAAAGGGAGAGTTTAAGAATGCAAAGCCATTTTAGTTTTAAAAGTTTATACTAATGCATCRATATTTACATCAAATGGCCTGAAGAATGTATAGTTTATTTTGTTCAATAGTTTATATTATTTAAACAACTACAGATGCTTTRATTACCAGATTAAATTTTGTTCATCTTTACTACAGTTTAACGAAGTTCTAGCTATACCATTTTTTTAAAAAACTCTTTTAATGCAGATATTTTCAGCAAAACAACTGCACTGAAAACACACAATATAAAATTCAAAATTTATCAGAATTAATTTCACTCATATCTCTGCACCATTAAAATATTAAGTTTCTGAAGTTGTTTCCTCTTCCTACATGAACATCCAAGTACAAATAACCAGWAAGATCTGCTCACAAATGTGATAGAAACACCTTCCCGACAGCTTGGTGCGATGGAAATTAAAAAAGAGTCTCTGGAGGTTTTGCCCAACAGTGAAGTCTGCAAAAATTATGGAAATCACCTGTCCCCAGAAATCATTTCTAATATTTTTTTAAAGTCTGTTGCYTAAAAAGCAGCAGGATAACAGAGCTCTCTCAGGAAAAACACAGCACGTGTAAATCACCTTCTGCTTCCAGAGGCTTCTATTCTCATGCAGCAGGATTCTTAATTCCCTCCTTACAGCCATAGAATAACTTTCTAACGAGAATTCTGGCAGGACTTGAGAAGGTCATGAGCCTCAAACTATTTCTTGTTGACTACAGACACGTTGCTCAAAGAAAAGTAACACATTCTCCACTGTGATCACAGCCCCTTCTAAGGAAACGATTCAGAACATGATGGAATCCTAAAATATTTAACAAGGATGTATTTTAGAAGCTGCTGCTGACAACTTTACTATTTCTGTRAGTATGTTTTACAGCATGACTTCCTTCCAATTCTGAAATATTACTACCTTATTWGGGAATCCTGAGATCAAAATCTTACACCAGAGAAAAGCTCCTAAATTGTACAGAATGGAATGTAGGTAAATGCTGAATATTCTTTCATTACCTGTAATGATGTGAATTTTAATTTACAGCACGATGACAGAAGTGAAAGCTTCAATGGGCTGAAGAACATCAGCACAAGTTAGTGCAACACTAAAGTGGGAAAAAGCCCTCAAAAGGCTCTGCTTTACCAGCATAATGGCAGTGCAGAGAAATACACTCCTACCAACCCAGTGGAAGCAAAACTATTGTATGTTAGGCCAGTATTCACTGAATGATACCAATATTCACAAAAAAAACCCCAAAACTGCACACTTCACAAAGTCACACTATCTCTGCATTGCTACACTTTTCACCCTCTAATTTGGTCCTATATAAGAAGTTGAACAAATCATCTCTCTTATTTCTGCAGGTATATATATTTATATAAAATATCCCTGAAAACTACCAACAAGCTCAAGGACACTGACAGTGGCCATATTAACAATAAAAATGAGTGTGTACCTGAAACCAAACAGTCATCTGAAATTTGTTTGAATTTCATTTATGTCCCACTCTCACATCCCTGGTCACATGCAGTAATAACGTGCTCTAGAAAATTCTAATCTCATGATAGTCACATGGAAAAAATCATGCTATTTAATCTACACCTTAGAACACCTCCAGAGTRAGGACTCCTTCCTCTGTCAACATACTGGGGACCATTTCCTTTCAGTATTATGTAAGAATATAAATATTTACTAAAAATAGTTCAGCGCTAAAATGAGTCACATCATCATGTCCTTGGAGACCAATTAAAAGCGAAGTCATTCTGATCAAGTGTTACAATAACCATCTAATAATCAAAACAAATAGAATTACACCTTGAGTAAGTACTATTTAATGCAAGAACAGCTGAATCATACCCGAAGTTTTGAAAGGTTCCATTGAATGCAGAAAGAGTTTCACTACTTACAGTGGCTTACACACRATAACAAGGTTTAAAACAGTGGATCTCAGTTTTGGAAGGAAGTTAAAATGTGTGTGTGTCATGAACTTAATGAAATTTTGCTGAAGAACTCACTCATCCCCAGTTATTTGCTGCATATTATGAACGGATAAAAATGGCAGGAGTAGGTACTGCTCCCTTTGGGAAGCAGACCAAGCAAAGGCCACTTTGGGGAGAAATTTTTCTGACCTTGGCTTGCAGAAGTCCATAGGACTGTGAGCCTCGTATTTCGTATGTAGGTTAGTGAATAAAAATGTCAGCAGAAATATTGCAAACGACAAACCTCTCCAGTTAATACCACAGGYCCCCAAAGAGTGGTTAGAATCTGTCCATAGGAGACAAAGAAACTGGAAACTGGACACTTCCCTTCAAGTATCGACATTTTTTTGGTTTTTTTTTTAAACTGTCAGATTAATCTGAATAAGACCAAACAATAATTTCTGAGAACCACGAGGGCAGATATAGAAAAATGTTAAGCAGTGGCTCTGCCTTTTACCCCTTCCCAAGCCCAGAAGGCAAGTGTTGTTCTCTCTCTCTCTTTAATAACTCAGCACAACAAGTCTATTTACTGAATACCATTTTGATTTCCAAGTGAATTATTAGAAGACTGTGGAATTTGTAGAGCTTCAATTTCAGATACTTAAAATCAGCAACCACCTTAAAAAAAAATAATTGTTCTTTGCAGGAACATTGGTCAGAGAATTTAGTGAACAAATCACTGATACCTTAAGAATACGTTCCTACAGAAAAACGTAATTTAAGAATTCTGCATTCAGACCTCCTAAGGAGTCTGCACAGCCAAGCCATAACTGAGGGTCCAACAGGCCAGCATGCTTTCAAGGAGCTCCTCTATCACAACTACCAAGATGAGTAAAAAAATTCATAATGAAAGTTTGTCCTGAATTTCCAAGAGGATTCCACAATATACGTACCAAAATTCTTTTTTTTCTAAAATTTGTTTCTTCAAATTGATCAATATTTCCTTATTTGGAAGGGACGTGGGATATTTGCATGGGGTCCAACAGATATATAATAATTTTCTCTCACATGTTCTAATATCCACAATGCTTCAAATAAAAAATAGCAAAAAAAAAGTCTGTGGAACAACTGAAAAAAATTGGCAAGACTTTTGACTGTATTGCACCTTTTGCTTTAGAACGTCGTGAACAAGTTTAAGAACTTGTTCACTGTAGTATCCCTACTACAAAAGACTTTTTAAATCATCAGTGAAAAAGAGAAAACCATCGAGATGCAATCACACTGTTGTGAACTCTACAAGACAAATTGTGCTTGTTGTTTCTTCAGATCAATATTTTGTCATTATTCATGTCAAAAAAGTTTTCAGCCACCTCAGTTTAAATGAAGATTCAGAATAAAAAAGTGAAAAAGACATTTGTACAATTGACTAAGGCTGTGGGCTGTGTGCTCGTTAACTTCAAAGCAGCTATGATTTGTTACAATAAAGCCCTGCACCACAATAACCGAGTATTTAGAACAAAACTGGCTGAAATTCATTTTCACACCAATGGGTGCTCATAGACTCTGCTTTTGTATCCATTTACATTTGAATACCTGTTCTGATGACTAAGCAAAGTCCTATAGAAGCTGTCTTATTAAATAAAAGCAGTTCTAGCAACTCTAATTAAGAGCATTTGTTATTCTACTGAGATGCAATTTACAGTAGGGGTCATAAAACAAATCATGATAAAAGCCAGGATAATGTTCCTCTACCAGCTGAACTAGATAGATATCATACATAAGAGTTAATATTTAACCACCTCCTCCAGCAGGAATAGCCATACTCCTGCTTAACTGTTTTCATGCAAGGAAAAAAGCCCAAGGTAAGGTACTAAAAATGGCCAATCCAAGTGCAGAATTTTCTTGGTTTGACTCTTGCAAGAATATCAATACTGCTGCTTACAAAATAAACTGTTGAGCAGTTAAGTGAAGTTAAATGAGCATGCTTGAGCACCAACATTACAAATTTGAGGGTTTGCTTGCAAAGTTTGRTTAACACAGTGCTTAAGAGAATTATTAGATGGGCAGCACCTTTTGCTGGCCATCTCTGCTCTGTATTAAATTAATACAGTATAGAAAATAAAACCAGGTATCCTTAACTGCAACTTAACAAAATATTCTGAATGAATAAATGGTGAATAAAAAATGCAATTGAATATGGATCATATTATTCCTAAATTAGTAAGGTCTCTATCAAAATACATGTCTACCTCACAATTAAACATAGATGTACCTGTTCTACTGAATTCCTGATTTGGTCACGTGTTCTACTCATTTGGCTACAATCCAAACATTTTATACAAGCAGAAGCACAAAAGTAGCTTAGAAAAACTAAGGGATAGTAAGCAGATCAACTCAAACATTTCTCCTAATCTGGGCTAGACCAAAAACTGAACAATGACATTTTAAAATAAAAAAATAATACCACTGCTAGAAAACAAAATACATGACCTATTTTTGAGAAAGATAATTTACAGTTCTTAAGCAATTAGTAAATGTAATAACACTTCAAGAGCAAAGAGTCATCTGTAACAAAGTAACATTTGAAAACTGCATCTAAAGCAACTCCCATTACATAATTAATATAGGCCTGCTTCCTAGATTAGTACAYGCAGAAGGGAAGTTTTCTTTATATGGAGCTCTGATTACAAGATTGCAGAAAAGCTAACGAGTTCCCAGGGCATGTGACTTTGGCATTCATTGTCTTCTAATCCTCCACAAGGCAAACTTCTACAGAGTAACTACTGAAGGAGAAATGCAAAGTAATTCAGACCAGAATATATTTAAACTTTGATTTACCATGTCACTAGAGAAMGCAATTTTAATCATAAATCCCTGAGGCTTTTTAAAAAAAGACCYGCATGATGCTCCTGCAATTTCTTAGCTATTCATTTTAAAACATACAGAAACACGAAGCTCAAAGTGTCCCAAAACRTGGCTTTTCAGGTGCATTTAGAAACCAAAAAAAGATTCTGTCCCGTAACAAGAAATATGCACATGTCATGCATAATCTTTCTTCTAGGTTAGCAACATATCCTCTTTATCTTAGATTAACTATTGTTAAYAGTTGACAYTTGTAGCATAGTTTCCTAATCAGAAGCTTAGGTATCACCTTAAAGTCTGTAAGGTCCTACATGGAATTATTGTTGCTGTTTAAGAGATAAAAGTGCTTTCTYCCCTATGTGTTGGGAGCAGAATTCAGAGCTTTTTATATTCAGACATGACACAACCAACAGACTYCAGCTTTTAATTCTCCCAGTACAAGTTATAAGAACACAATCCAAAATACTATATAATTAAAAGTTATTGCAGAAGGGATGACAGTTTTAAATATTTTTGTGACCTGCACARGCAGTGCCTTTCCCAGAAAAGTCTTAAGTGGTCATCTGTGCTACTACGTATTTCCACTGACCAAAACCTGAAAGTTTTCCTGCAAAATCAGGTCTTTGCCAATGAGTCAGATCAGTTTGGCTTCCTGTGCAAAATATTCTTGAAATTTACCCTAGTCTGTGATTAAACCAAGATTATGTAATTGTACTGCTGGTAACTGGCTTTCAAAACCATAAACAAAGAAAAACCCAAACAACAACAAAACAACAAACAAAAAAACCAGTTAAAATTGTACATTCCATTGAGAGCCATCTAAACTGCTACAACAGCTGCTGTCTTTGAACTGCCCAAACTTCCCTTAGAACTGCCCAAACTTCCCTTAGAACTGCTTATATGCTCTGTAGAAATGTAATAATTTCCTTACTAGTATTTTTTTTAATCACAGGCTTCTTTTTTCTTTTAAATTCCACCTAATACCTTTTTTGGACCTCTGTATCAGAATTCAAAACAYAACATTAGCTGAATTGATAGACTTGGCCAAAACAGAAAATAGAAGGAGATCAATTGCTTTTCAAGCTGCAATGGTGAGTCATTGGAGTTTTTTTAACTCACAGCTATATGTAAGAAAATCATGTCATAAGATTTGGGAAAGGTTGCAACACTTTCATATACAAGTTTAGTGTCTTAAAGAAGGGAATTTTAGTTTTGTGGGGTTTTTGATCTTACATGAGGTGCAATTCAYCTCCTTAAAAAGTTAGCCTGACTTTTCTTCTAAAGAAGAAAAAAATTAGCATTCAAGAAAAGAAGTGTTCTGCCAGTGAATCACCATGCCAGGCTGGTGTGACGCTCTTTTCACCCTAATCAATTTTACTTGTAATAATGTGATTTCTGTAATTGTACAGAACTTTATAGGTGGAGTCTGCACCAAGTACTCAAGGCCACCACTTCCCAGCTCCTGAGAAGATACAGCGTGTGAGAATGCATAACCATAACCATTTTAACATCAATATCTTTGTACACAGTCAGCAAAAATTGTATGGATCACATTACTTGAACACAAGTTATTAAAGATGATTCATTCCTTCTTCTGAGACAGAAATTCCAATAGCAGACTTCTAAATATAGGTACCCAGTAGTTTCCAAGTCATTTTGGAATACACTAAAAATTGAACTAGAGCTACTGGCATAGACAGGCCTAGCATATTTATCTGGCAATAAYCACAGTATTAGTTATAATCCACGTTTTTTGATCTGTACTTTTACTCCAGTTGAACAAAAGAATTACTCTGTTTGTTTTTCATTAAAAATGTAAATAGCTATTTTAAAAAACCTAAAGATAATGCTGCTGATTAATGGCATTCTTCAAAAATATGAAACATTCTTTTTGGTTATACAAAAAAAAATATGGTATTTCACATAATTCTTCAGCAATATAAAGCAGGTGCAATGAGTGTACTGACAAATTTTCCACCAGTCTTAAAACTTTTCAGTATTTTTATCCCCAGCTATTGCAAGAGCATGGAAATCTTCTATGGAGAGGAATTATATCCCTGGTAAGATCATAGGAGACAAATTAGGGAACTGTGTTTATAAACACTACTTATTATAATTTTATTCAAACTATGCAATTTTTCCAGTTTCAGTTTTTTCAGTACTCATTCAGTCTGCAGTCATGCACACACACACARGTGTGCATACATACATATCCTCTTTCCTCCTGCAGATTTTTCGGAGTTTCCACGTTTTCGCGCTGTTGATTAATCTGATGCGGTAAGAAGGGCTTTTATTAGTGATCAATGTTGCCATTAGTCTTGCTAGAGAAAAGACACTCTTTTTGGGAATGAATTTAAGAAGCAGTTTCTCCCCAAGCTTATATTCTTCTTTTGCTCTCTATAACATYAAAACAAGACTGAGTTCAGAGAAGAACCACTCCTAGCCAAGGAGTAGCTGGATRAGGAACAGGACCACATAATCTACTTGAAGAAAGAAACCCTCTAACCCCATTTCTTTCRTGAGAATTTTCATACAGTGCAGCCCTTACACTGTGTGTGTACAACACATTTAATAAGAACAAAACCACAGTATTTTCCTGCAAATAATCATGAGGGCAGTCAACAGATGAGAGGACAATACTGTTATTTTGTCTTGGGTGTAKTTCTTCTGCTTTATGTGTACATCCAAGCCTCTGAGCACATTAAGAAGTAAAYATAACCTGATAAATGAAACACAACTGCACATAAGAACTGTTTTGTTCTTATTGCCTTTTTGTTATTTTATGTGCCTTTTAGTTTCTTTATAASATGAAGAATCTGATTATTATCATACTAAAAAATTATGACTGTTMCCAATTTTAATTTCAAAAACTACTGCAGCAACACTAGGAAGCTATAGAGTTATTCAAGAATAACACTGCTGCTTTGAAATTAACTCCATATTCAAGTAAGGAATCTGATATCATCTAAGATTCAATTGTTCTATTAATCTCTGTATTTCTCTGAAGAAAATCAAGGYTATTGCCTTTAAACTACCATGACAGATACCTGCACCACCTGTTACCYATCAGCTATGCAAAGATCTCTTGGGTACACTAAAACCTATCTTGAAAGTGAGAACAGGTAGGCTGAATATGTCAGGTTTCAATGTATGAGCATTTGTTCCCAGTTAATATTTAAATAGTTAACTAGAAAGTTTTATCATTGCATTTGCACTGCTGTGGTAAAAAATATTTCCCTCAGAGAACCCCAACTGCATGCATTAGGTGATGAAGATATGCCTGCAAATCTGAGGAAACAGGACAAAGATAAAGAGCAGGAAACAGGATTATCTTCTGCAAGCTACACTTGTTGAGGGTCATTCTCTAATCAACCTCCACATGTAGACACTCCTACATTACCACAGCACCAGTGTGTCTGTACAAAGCACTGGTCCTTCCTTCCTCCCCGTAGTTAACTGTCCCCAAAGGCACTGACCCAAAAACACATCCAATATTATCACTTGTCAAGTCCCACAGCACACCTGGGAGCAACAGTTATGACCTTACTGCATTGGTTCTAAACTTTTCTCTGCAGTTCACATACATGCTTTGTATTTCTAATGGATAAATTAGAAAGAGAATTTCTAATATATAGAAAGAGAATTTCTATAACACCAACTTTATAGAATGTAGTACATTTGTAAACCCAGTAATTGCTGCAAGTGTTGGTAAGCATGTGCTCCTCAAAGCACGCACACCTCTCACCAGTGCCAAACAGCTTCTGATAAATGAGAGTTTTGGGAAAACATCTGCTGCCAAAGTAACTTAYGTAGTTCCCCATAACCACCTCTTTGGAGGAACATCTTGGAAGCCGTACAGGTTTGCAACCAAAAAAAATATTAAAMATTACTCTTACGATTGCAATCCATTGTCACATAGCAACTTTTCAGGATTACTTTGACTTCTCTGTCACATCACTAAGACAATTATAGCCCTTTAAACACAGTATTRCCAATGACAGGGCACAGGCTCTGTACTCAATGTGCTGTGTCTGGACTAAGGTTTGTCTCAGCCACCTGATGCTTTCCTTTCACTTGGTTTAGCTGTAACAACAATTCTTTCTAACAGCGGGTAGCCGTGCCTGGTTTGGAGTGTGACAAATCAATTTGAGGGTAATGGAGAGCAAAGAATATCACTTATGTCAAAATATAGTGTATATGTCGTGTGTTTTACACAATTTGSAGACCACTGAAGAAAGAGCAAGATCTAAAAGCATGAGCAAACTTATAAAAATGATCGCCAAGCAGATCCTAGAATGAGAAAAAAGCTATCAAACAGCCCCTGGGTCACACATGCAACACCATGTAAGCTTGAGCTCTGCAGTGCCAGGGGACAACCGSCCCTGCATCGCCAATCAGTGAAAGTTTCAGCAGCATAAACACACAGGCAGGTGCCCAAAGCCTGACTTCYCCAGTACTGCTCAGTATCTGCATTACAAATGCAATGAAATATTTACCTAGCACAGAGGGGCAGGAAGAGTAATCAATAAGATCCAATTATGCAACGTATTTAAAAGATCCCTGGTAACACACTCCAGCTTACACACCTAAGACTCAGCCCACGTTGGGTGAACAACACCTCCGCAGCCCAGGCACTGCTGCCGCACGCCAGCACAACCCACAGCTCTCCGTGCAGGGGAAGAGGTTGCTGGGGCCAGATCAGCTTGCAGGACCACAAATACAGTTTGGGTAGTGTTTCAGAGAGGCTGTACTTTGCTACCTAATGAAGGGCACTGATATGAACTTTATAAAGAAACTGCTTAAGATGCATTACTGATCGGAGAGTACCGAACTAGAGCTGCTTTTGATTACCAAAACCACTCTGACAGGAAATGTTACTGCTACTACACTATTTAGAAACAAGATCTGACAAGAAACAGATTATTACACAATAACTTAAGGTCATATGTGCCTCCTGTAATTACAAATTAGCATTTTAATTAAACACAAAACTCGTGTCCTATTTTTTTCCTAAACCTATTTAATTAAATACACCATGACAATGAAAAAACTCTTCTCGTTTACTATTAAATCACTTAGAATTTTCTTAGACCAAAGCAGAGACTAGTGACAATTTCACATCAGGAGGGAGAATACAGTTTCTTATGCTTTTCATAAAAGATACAAAGCACATTCATTTCTGRTACAGTATTACTAACAATGCTTTCATTGGTACAGGAATATCTTGTAGGTTTCCTTTCCTCCAGAAGCATSAGCAAAACAAGGCCAGCAAAGTACATTTCTGCTGTGTGATTTGCTTTGGCCACAGTTTTGCTGCATCAGCAAAATGTCCCTAAAACAATACAATAACAGCAACTGTTGATCACATCCCCTTCCTGCTGCACAAGAGGCTGTACTCAGATTGCCTCTCATGCCACAGTTTCCTACCTGTCACCCTTAGTAGCTCTCTCTGATGCCATCTAAGCCTTCACAACTGCTCCTCTGCAATACCCAACGCTTTGYGATATAATCTTTGTGAGCACAGATATCTGTTCCCAAGACCCAAGTTTCAGAAGATATGCTACAAAGATGAGAAGATTATCCTGATGATCAAAGACATCCAACTCCCCAGAAGTGTGCCTGACAACATCTTTTATGTTTTATGATCAGATTGGAAAAGCAGTAGCTCTCACATCTCTGAGAGCATGGTAAAACCAACATGCAAATTCAGCTAAGGAAACTACAAAGAGCACTGTATTTTATCATCAGACACGTCAGTGACAGCGGTGGCAAACACCACTCACAAAACACGTTAGAGACAGAAAAGCTTTCCCCTGCTCTTTGCTAAGTATACAGTAGATCATAATACCATTACTGACCTCAACCTCTGACAATGTCAACAGAGAGCAGATGCTCTGTTACTGGCAAAGCACACTGCTCTTTGAGGTAACAGCAGCTTGACACAACCTGCTTTAAATGACATCCACACTTGCACATGGAAGTATGTAGACTGTTACAGGCAKTTGTCAGATTACCTTTAAAAATACCAAAATAGAGAAGCTGCTCCTAACTGAACACTGCATGTGTTTAATAATGCAGAAATTTWAAAAAAAAGTAAACTCCAAAGAGTAGACTTGAGCTCACTTCACTGCAAATATGCATCAGGAATTTTTCACTACAGGATAAGTTAAATTCAATAATTAAATCATCTGTGTGCACTGCGTCTTGGGGGGAAAAAAAGGAAAAAAAAAAAGAAAAAAAAAGGCACTATTTTTCAGCTGCTATGTTTGTTTTTTCCCTCCCAAAGCCAGGACTAAATTCAGATATAATTCTAGAACTGCAGAATTATAGTCACAATCAGTATAACTAAAATAAGAACTTGGCAACATATCTCTTCATGCCTTGTATGGCATTAAAGGTACCATCTGTGCGCTTAACAAATTGATAATAATGTCTCGTTCCCAAATGTTGCATGCTCACATATGTATTAAGGCTTCTACACTGCAAATGCATTGAAGCATAAAAAGAGACATTAATTCTGAATTACCTGAACTAGTACCATTAACATTTTGGCCATGTGCTACTGTAAGTACCATTTATCCACAAAACAAACAGTCCACAGAGGGCAAAACAAAAACAAACAAGAAAACCCAGGTTTCCATTCCCAGAATTTTAGTTCTTTTTCTTCACTGATGCTGCAATTGCATCACTTCWCAAATGAAGCATTCAAATGCCAATGTAAGTTTATTGGAAGACTACAGATTGCAATCCATCATAGGAAATTCCATGTAAGCCCCTTGCTCAAGCACTTCTGCCTGCTTTGGTCCAATCCTTGGTGCTGTGCAATGACAAAGCTCACAACCTCACTCCCCTCCTGTGCTTCCAACAAAAGGAGGGAGATTCTGGTTGCAGAATCCCTCACAGAGGGCAACAGTTGTCAAGATCGTGTGTCAGACTTGGAAATGAAACTGTGGGCAGACATCTGGATCCAGTTGTAGAGCAGAAAGGAGAACGCCATTCAGTCGATCCTYGCCTACTCATCACTGTTTAGTTTAGGAAGAAAAAGTGAGGCTTATTATTAAAACTATTTTAGTTAACTCACTCTAAAACACAAGGGTAGGTAATAAYCAGAGTGACAGTCTGGATGGCAGATATGAGAAGTTCCCTCTGGCAGTGGAGACAGGAGCTAATGATGAATCTGGTTTTTAATACATTTCAATACATTTTTAAAACTACTTGTAACATATTTCATGTGTATAATTGATCTTGACTTCAAATTTGAACATCAGACTTAACATAGTTTTTCGCAGGTTTCTAAAACCTCTCCACAAGTTTATACAAAAGACATCTATCCCAACGTATTCTACTTCTCAAGCTAAAGGTCATGTTAAATCTAAAAAGTGTTTGGATTTAAGAAAAAAAGTAAGGCTTTCYCTAAGACAAGTCTTCTGAATATGCAATCATAAATGCTTTATATAACATTTGTATTTATTATATTCGCGATGCAAATAAGTCCTAACCTTTTCGACAATTCTGAATGTTTTGGAAACACTTACAGTTTTCCAAAATTTAGTAGGTTTTTTTTCTCTCCATGTTTTCCTCCTCAGCCCCACAAAAATGATTGAACCAARATACGGTCATTTAGCTTGCCGAAATCAAAACTGGAAGCCAGGAATTGAGTTGCTAGTCCACACTACTAATCAAAATCCTTTTCCACTTCTCTGGTTTCTCAGCTATGAAACCCTTCGGACTGCATTCCTGAATCATCCATGTGTGGAAACTTTAATGGTATATAATATCCAATGATATATAATATCCATTTAACCTCCTGAAGGGTAACCCTTGTCCTTGTTGTTAAAGCAACTTCACGTCAACCAGTGAAGTCAGAAGCCTCACTGCACTGTCACCATGACAGCTTAATAGCTCAAAAGTGATATTTATATAAAATAATCCAGCTCCCGTGCTAGCACATCTGGTCATTTTAAACTGAACTACAATGGTTAATAAAGCAAACACCACCACAGACTTAGTTCAGACAAGCGGAAAATATTTTTGTATGTGGACACCTTAGGAATAAATTTCTAGTTTATATGACTACAAATGGAATCAATCCAGGTCTTAACTTTGATATGACAAAAGGTTTTTTTCTTTTAAAGTAACAAAGTTTATATAAGAACATAGTTACTTCCCACTACACACCATGTTCCTGATTAATACTTAAATGCCATCAGTATTAAGACCTCTGCTGTGCCTTTCAACACTACTCATTAAAAACATTTTCATTTCAACAGCATCATGAACTGGGACATTGCCAGTAACTGAACAAAATATTCAAGTTTATTAAATACTTGACCTTCAAAAYCAAGAATATTAAACACACAGTTCTCACCAAATATCCAGGCACAAATTTAGTTTTAGTAAGAGTGTTAGGTCAGAAGCAATACATTCAGTTTGCTCTGAATTCATTTCAAAATAACTGTGTCAGCCTCACTTCTATCACCCCTAAACTCCTTATCACCCCTTTATAGGCTGTGACCTCTGTTCTGCAAGGAAACCTAAAGCAGATAATTTCTAATCATTTTTAATGTCCTTGAGACTCTGCATGTTAGACTCCCTGACAGTATAGGTAGTAGAGCTCTCCTGCTGGTCTTTCTTAATCCCAGCCTCCAGATACTTTGTCAGAAGTGTCAGCCACTCTCCACAGACACAAATGGGCTCCCATTCTTACATCTTTGCTGTGTTAGCAAGAGAACTGAATTTTTCAGTCAAGCAACTAGTTTCAAATTCTAGGAGAGGAGTACCATACTTTGTATGAACATCACCAACCAGAAGGAAATCAAATATCAGACAATAGCTAGGAAATGCCAGTGAGTAAAACAGAAACTAAGGGCCCCAAACTCATGTGCATACAAATCCACATTATGTGGCACAGCTCAACACCTGAAATCTACAATTACATGATCCTGAAATCCCAAAAGTCCAAAAGCAAATTCAACAGTATAACTAGAAAGCAACTACAACTCAAGTCTGGCAACATTTTTAATAAAAGACAGATAAAATGATACAACATCATTCCTGTGCACTGTCTCCACCACCAATCAAGYGTCCACATTTCAATATCTTTCTATCCCCTCCTTACCATAATTGCAGGCTCAGGTAGTGAAAACCACTGAAAGTTTACATCATTGACACTTCAGCTGTTGAAAGGTGATGGACCACATCCTTATCACAGCTGGATATCTGAAATCAGCTTGCAAATTGAAGACTATACCACTACGAAATTAGTATTTCAAATATGCATTTACTAGTGACTTTTTTAATCCTCAATCATATAATTAATTTTAGAACAGACTATAACACAAAAGCACTTGGCTTTATGAACTTCCAGTGATGAGCTCCCCTTTGCAAACTGCTAAACTCTGTGTTGAATTAAACATGACTGCCCTGATTTGATGTATATAGTCATTGTCTAAAATATGAAAAATATTATATCACAACATGGTTTTGCCTTAAAATGTTCTACAAAGCAACTGAAGTAGCAAGCAAGCTCTGTGACACTAGTGTTGGTTAAATGTGGTATCAGGTATCTAATTTAAGAAAAATACCCAAAGAGAGAACCAGAGAACACACACAACCATCTTGACTTTGTATAACCTGACCTTTAATGGATTTTGACACCACCAAACAGACACCTGGCTATAGAAACCTGACATTTCTTTACAATCTATACAGAAAATCTTCATATGGGCTAAAGTTCTGACACAAACTAAAATTTTGAAAGTGTTTTGGTCCAAAACAAAAAGCTTCTAGMATATATTTTCAAATAAATGAATTTKATATTCACCACAGGTTGTAGCACATATGACCTTAATATTAATTCCACACAAAGCATCCAGTACTTGGCTATTTCATTCCCCCTGTGCCCCCCAGACAAAACTGGATTCATGCACAGAGTTTGAGTCCAAGCTCACCATGTAAAATGAGGGATAAAGYAACATTATGGTAGCTCAGGATAATGCTACAAAACTGGCAGTTTATTCCTCTAGAGGCAGTCAGCAGACTTGTAACAGATAACTAATGCTAAYGAGACACACAAAACATTCTACACTCTTATGGAAGGACAGACAACAAAGCAGGACTTTTCCCTCAGCATGAAAGAGCCTTCTCTTTAATGATTTTTGAAGTATTTATCAGCAATGAAAGCAACCCAGAGCATGCCTCTCCCAGCTGTTGTCTACATCTGAAGACAAAAAAGAAAGGTGCAGCTGACTGATGAGCTGAATGAAAAGGCTCTTCTCACAAGTACAAACTATTACAGACATCAGCCTTCAGCACAGAATAACTTCCTACTTCAAAAAAAAGAGGGCAAGTTGTACTATATAAAAATTATGGTATCAACTTCAAAAGTTGCACTAACCTGCACTTTGGGAGCTGACAGRAAACATAAAAACACAGCACGGAAAAGTACTATCAAACACATTAATTTTTAAGACTGGAAAATGCTGTATGACTTCCACAATATATTTACCCATTTTCCAGCACCTTCATAGAATCATACAATGGTTTGGGTTGGAAGGGACCTTTAAGACCATCTAGTTCCACCCCTCCTGCCATAATTACAGTTTCTGGCCAAGATGAGATCCCATCATTAACAGTCCATCCTGCTGCACAGGTTATGTTGGTTATTTTGCAAAGTGTTTATCTTGGGAAGCACCATCATCATTGCAGGCTGCCAGCACAAATGCAGCAAGTGCCTAGAGTTCCCTTAGGCCYGATTTAGCACCTGAACCCACTCTTCTTCTCCTCACAACACAAGGGCATTTGATGGTGCTGAAGGAGAACACCACACTGTCAGGCTCCCAACTTGCTCACCTGTCTCCAAGTGGAAGCCTGGGACTCATGTATGACAGGAAAACCATGACCAACTTCTCCCACAAGCCCTATGGGGAGGTCATTTTAGGGGCTTTCCTAGAGAGATCACCAACAGAGCAACCAAAATTTGAAGGCATGCTGCAGGGAAGCTTCCCTTTAAACTGTGTCATGCCAATATTATGTTACCAAAGTCCTGCACCCTCACAGTGTGGGGACACCAAACAGACCCAGTGAGCTCCCTGACTTGTGTCCAGCCTCCTGAGAGATGCGCATTTAGAAACAAGTAAATTTATAGGCAAAGCCCCAAAGCTCAGTTGGGACTATCTGTGACAGATACTCCTCACTGAGCCTGCTGACCTTAGGCAAGCAGTGTAGTTGCTTGTGAGATGGCTCCTTACTTAGGAATCTGCACCACTTGGAAACTCCTTTAGGAGCTCATAGTTCTTATCAGTGATCCAAAAGCATCAAATGGAAAAAGAAATTCCTGTAACATAGTTTCATCTTTACTGTACCGATTACTACATACTTCAGTTGAGCAGTACCAGCTAAAGAGAGCTCTTTTCAGGGAAGTAGAATAATCTCCTAATTAAAACTTAATTAAACAATTAAGAGAAGGGAAAGAAAGCATGGAGCAACTGCCAGACAAAATTCCACTGTTTTAGCTCTTAGAGTTTGGAAGTCTTTGMAGTCCACAATTTTAGAGAGGCATGCTCTCTCAGATGACTTTATCCCTTGCTTGTTATCCGTCTTCTCTGCTTTATTGTAGCTGCCTTCCTCAATCAGTTAATTGAAAGATTCTGCATAATAGAGAAATCTCAGAAGAACTAAATATGCAGTCCACCCCTTCTTAGCATCTAGGAAAGTTGAAGGCTAAAATAACTGCTGGACAAGCCAGGAGAAAGAGTTTGAGTGGAATCATCTGAATTCATCTAGAGGGCAATGCCTCTTTTCATATCTTGGATGGATATTTATATATCAATGCAACATTGAAGACAGACAACATTAGGCCCAAAGGCCAAAAGAAGGCCCTGATAATACAGATTGCTCCCCAGAAGAATTCCCATTCCTCCCTCCTGAAGTGCCTCTCGTAGCAAATGTAGCACCACAGTAATGAAAAACAAAGCTCTTCTGATGAATAATTATAAAGGTTCTATCTCTCTCTCATAAAGAGACTTTAGTCAATCTCACTGGAAAACAGCAAAGTGAGGTGATTGTCRTCACCATCTCTTACAGGACTGGGGAAAAAACAGCCTCATGAATCAGGGTTGGAGTATTGTCCCTTTCCAGCCTTCAAGACTTCTACAAAGACTTTTATTTTTAGGAAGTGAAGAGCGAGGATAGCTTTTCAAACAAAACAGAAACAAACACATTTTGGCACTATATAATTCCAACTGAACTTGTTTTCCACTGTTTAAGTACAATGTYGTATTTTTCTCCTAGATACTTCCATGCTTCCTTGTTTAACTAATTTCACCACTCATCAGGTAATGAAGACAGTGTAAGTGGGCTGAAAACAGAACAGTTGATTTTAACAGCTGCTGCTATTGTTGACCAATTTCAGTCCAACTGTGTTTTCCTCCTACTTCAGCTGGAATCACCAGCTTCTTTCACTRTCTTTCAAGACTGAGAATATATTATTGGCTTATTGTATACGCRTGTTAATTTAGTAATCTGGTAATAGAAAATAGTTTTCAAGAAAACTATAAATCAGTAAATTAAGACACAAAATTAGACTAAAAATCATAGGACAAGAAAATAAAGCAAGAGATAGTTGTGTCTACCACACATTTTGATTTGATAAAATTGTTTGGATATTCTACAGCTTATTTCATCACTACTGACTGCCTTCTTCACAAAAAACACCAGAGAATGTAAGTTTATGGTGGCACGATACAGAATATGTCTCAATTTACTAACACAAACTAGAAAGATATTTATAATACTGTGATATACTTTAATAAGAAATACTGCATGCAACAGTATACTTAGGAACAGTGTTCTAAGCCAGCATTATATAGAGGCAATACGTAATGTGTTATCATCACCAATAATGTGCAGAAATTATATCAAAATATCTGGAAATAAGCTGATTTACCAACAGTCATTACTAGAGTCTGTCCAAGACCTACTGGCTTTAACTTCTACCAATGAAATGACTCAGAAGTGCTACCGTGGAATGTTGCAATTAAAATGAGGAGCTTGTGGCAGTGTGACATCTGCTGAAAGGCACATCTGACACAGCCTTAAACRATGTTCTAAGTTCCATGTGCATATTCCATTTACTTGTGGTACAAAAGCAGATATATTACGATCACAGCTGCTTCGCTTTCTCAAACCCTTCCACTACACAAGAAATACCACTACAGTTCAGAATTTCAGCAACACAACATCAGACGTTGGGGGTAGTTGTACTACCCAAAAAGTAATTTTTGAATTGGAGGGGTAGCTGAGGGAGGAAAATGAGGTTCACGTAGGGATCAACTTTGTTGTTGGATTTCTATTTAACATCTGACAAAGAAAACT
This sequence comes from Amblyornis subalaris, assembly GCA_018881555.1. Lineage (NCBI taxonomy): Eukaryota > Metazoa > Chordata > Aves > Passeriformes > Ptilonorhynchidae > Amblyornis > Amblyornis subalaris. The sequence continues at coordinate 14,104,078 of JACAXG010000008.1, forward strand.
GTGACTACTTTGAACTTCAAATTTTATTTGCCAAAATAATCACTACAATAATAACAGACAAAACACTATAGAACACAGTTTTTAAAAGACATCTGCTAACAGAAAATATTCTTATTCTGTCAAAAATAGCATCTGTTCCTGAATAAATAGTATCTATCCATTACACACCAAACAAGACTAGAAATCCTTCAAAGGCAGGAAGATAAAACCCCAATATTCTGATAACCCAGATCACTACTCGGTAAATACTGGGTCACACTCAATCTGATATAATACTCCATTGTGACCCAGCGTACATGACAGCACCTCAGATCATCTTTCCAAGGAACCAAAATGTCATCATGTCATGATGCACCCTGATTCAAAACATTATTTCTGAACATCACCTTCACAGCAATCACTGCATTCTTAAATTTTACTTCCTGACAGAAAAGAAAAAGGAAAAATATCTACTACACTGACATAAAAAGACAGAATAGCTTGTTAAAGGAGAAATGGAAAGAGTAACAAAAACATTTCTGGTGACTCAGAGACTGCTCCACATCAAAAGGGTTTTTTATGGGAAAGGTGTTAGAATATTTGTTTCTGCTGAAGCATCTTTAGAATTAAAATTATAGCAATTATGCACAACGACCAGATGACGTTCTCTCAAAACATTTAAACAAAGTATGGTGTGAATTATTAAGCACGATGTGAACTGTATCACCTAAAACCATTAAACACAAAGACCTCGCCTCTGGCTCAAACTTCTTAAGCTGAGGATTGCTGGATCCGGTACCGGGAATTKATTTTGTTCCCTAGACATCCCCTATTGGTCAGTGTTAGAGCCAGGATTGAGGGGTTGATCCTGTAAGCCACTACAGCTGCTATAATTTGCTGTTCCTACATTAAGGAAAATCTGGATAAAACAAGAGTTGCTTCTAGCATGACCAAGTTAATTTTGGGGCATATCCAAACTGAAAGATAATTCTTGACATTTAGCTTCCAAATAATTACAGTGCTTAAGTTATTGATAAAAATAACCTTCTAGCTCTTTTCAGAGGTGCAAATGCTTTTCAAATTTACATAAAAAATATATATGCCGACTAGAAATCTGTAGCTCAGAACAAACACATCGCTSTATTTTAGGCTGATGTATATACACACACAGTATTGTAAAACAGAAAAAAACCTGAGCACTTTGCTTGTCCCCTTTGGAAGATCTGTGTCTGCCCAAGCTGAAAAGGTCTCCAATCACTGTGCACAATTAGGACAGCAGAATACAGGCCAGATTTAGCCCTCCAAACAAAGAATTTCTAAGCATGTCTTTGATTTTTATTTTTTTCTTACCGTTTATCCAACAAGGAAGGTCACTGCAAACCACAGAGTGCACATTTTACCGCTTGTTACTGCTCATACAAAACCACAGCTAGCAACTCTAAGCTAAAATATGTGCTATTTTTCTTAACTCACGCAGAGCATGCTTGAATAGACATAGCACCAAATTATCAAGTAATCATCCCTTGTGTTAGTGGAAAATAGAGCAGCACCCAACTATTACTGAAGTTATGGGAAACCATTCACCAATTTTAATGTCTTTTCAAGTGTTATTATTTTCGTCATTGAAGTATCACTACTCATAAAAATCTTTTCGTATGGGAAGAAAAACTGTATTAGGAAACGCTATAGAATAAAATGTGCCAGAATCCAGCTATTCTGGTAGTGAAGATACACACAACACATGGCTAACTTACAAATGAGGGAATCAATTCTCAGAAATGTTTATCAACCTAACAGCTACTGACAGAGTAAATTCCACGATGAAGTCATGACATTTATAAAAAATTAATCCACGACGATTTTTGCCTCTGATTTTTCTGACAAATTTGCTGTAACATGTATTTATTTATAGCCTTTCAAAGACGAGTGAATTCTTCAATCATTTTCTGGGAACCGCAGACTTTTTTAGCCTTAGGAAAGGGTTAACTAGGGGCAAAAAAAAAAGTATCCATAACAGAGTTAATGCTRCAAATGGCAACATGTTAACTTAGATAAGCTGCTTCTGATTTGAAAAGAGGTACAGTAGTTGAATTACAAAGCTAGGCGCTTAGAAAGGCAGCCTCTATGTGCAATATCCACACTCAAGGCTTGGCTTGGAAAAAAATCTACAATCCCTTGAGAGTCTACATCCTACTCATAGTTATAACAATTCTAACACTTAATTAATTACAATCTGAAAGCTGAAAACTTGCTGCTCCATGGGAGTCAAGTATTTTCATGCGATCATAAGACCACAGCAGTTTATCACTCATTAGCTAAGTCATTATATTTTCAGAGTTCGTGTTTAACACTTCTCAACTGCAAGTAAAATGCTTTATTTTAAAATATGAGCAGCCATGAAAAAGTGCCATAAGATGATTCACCCTGCAACTGGGGTTGTCTCAGAGCATCACCTAGTCATTTCTAATCAAGTCAATACTCGAAGTGAAATAAATATAAATCAGTCTTTGCGTAAGGACACAATTTTAAGATAAAAAATTCAGTTTTGTCTTCTAGATAGAATGATAATGATAAGCCCTTTTGACTTCCCTTTCTAAGTCAAGATAAACACCTATAGTTACCCTTTTTCATTTTTAGGGAAATAAATATTCCACCACAAACTTTAAAAATTCATATAGTAACATTCAAATTCAAGGATTTGACTTCAAGGATTTTCTTTCATTTTAGTAGGATTTTAATACACAGTATTCATGACTGGAGTCACAGCAAGTAAAAGCAAGGAAGCATTTGCATCTTTGCAAGTCTTTTCTAAAATACATGGTCAGAACTTTGGAGGGAACATCCTGAACTGTCTCTGTGAACAGTAAACCCAGGAACTTTAAACTCACAGGCTTTTTACTCACGGTTATTCCTCCAAAGTTTTAGAGGAGTAAGAATAGGCAAACTTGTGTTTTTATACCCTAGGATTTCCCTGTCTTGTCTTCACCTACTGYGAGGGGCTTCCAAATTGTCCAGTGCAGAAACAGCCAACGTTCCWGGGTCCCCCTGCCTGCTGAGTGCTGACTCTGTGCTGGAGTGTCTGGCACACCAAATGCTGCCTGTCAGCTGAGGAAATGCCTCCTTCAGACAAATGTGAGCCCATGCATCCGCCCCTTGCCCAAGAAACCAAAGAATCTCTATTATTAGTGACCTCTCTAATAGTTTAGCAACGAGCAGGCATCAGCATTCTACTCTGTAATTATACAGACYATAAGTGTGCACACGATGACTATGAAGAGACACCCAAATCTTTTAAGTTCATTGACAGCTGATGAGGTTACCTTTCAGTTCATATCACTCAAGATTTAGTTCTCAGAAGAAGAGCTAAGCTTCCACTATTTGTCAAAGTAAAAAAGTACATTATTACGTGCACATATCAGCTTGGAACCTCCTAACAGCTTTCTTCCTGTGCAAAATGAGAAAAAGTGGAAGAAGGAAGTGAATAAACAACTAAGTGGAAAACAGCCTGAGTACYTGGACCTCTGGCACCTTAATTTGCCCTTCACTCTTGCCAGAGACTTACTCTGAGATTACTGTCTAATAATAGGACAGGCCATATATCTCAAACACAAACTCTTCAAACTGCCRTACTGGAAACAAGAGTCTGATACAAAATACTTGTGTTTTGTGGTATGAAATGGACATACTCACTTGCATTTTAATAGTTTGAAGATTTAAGGAAGATTGCTGTGGGTTTACACTTTCCCACAATTTGCAAAAATGTGGTTTACAGAGCTGGTCAAAAAACTTCATAATCTCTTCTAGAGACTAAATCCTCTTCACATGACAAATATTCATCTCACAAAAACAAATTCTGCACTCCAAAGATCCCAGATCCAAAGATTGAATTACCTACGTGTAAACTTTCTTCTTTATTAGAGGTGAAACTTTTGTCTAAGAACATTAGAAGTTTTGTACTTCTGTAAAAGCAAATTCAGAAGCATTTCATGGTTTTAGTAGCGTTTCACAAAGTCATATATCAAAGAATATAAAATTACTACTTAGTCTCCATCCCTGGAAGTGTTCAAGGACAGGTTGGATGGGGTTTTCAGCAACCTGGTCTGCTGCAAGGTGTCCCTGCACATGGTAGGGGCATTGGGACTAGACCATCTTTAAGGTCCCTTCCAACCTAAGCCATTCTATGATTCTATCCTTTTATTGCTAATGGATGAAGCGTGGAATTTAAACTAACATTTCCGAACACAGAATCTTGCAATACATAAAGACCTTTGCTGGTACCATTCCCACCAGTTGGACAGCTCCCATTCTTTGTGAGCACTCAAAATATCATCCTTTCTTTTGCTAGGTACAGTTTCTGCTGAATGGGATGTTGCCTGCCTTGGTTTCATTCAGAGATCACCTGTTCAAGGAATCACTGAACTTCCCAGCTAAATACTGAGGGGTGCTTGTGCTACTAATATAACAAATAGAGGCTTAACATTAGCATTTTCAGATACACATGAAACACCGTATGGAAGCTTACTGTATCTTCTGAGACATCTAACATTAACTCCCCCAAATTTCCTATCCTACTGCTGTTTACCTAAATGTCACTGCTTTTGCTGTATCACTATGGGAACAGTGGCTGTTCCTTCTGTTCCTATATCACCACTACCAATCACATTTTCTTCACCAAAATTTGCTGCCAAACACTCTACATACTCAAATTTAAAATATAGCCTCTAACAACAAAATTCTCCAGGAAGTCAGCCAAACCATTTCCAGATAAAGACAAAGTAACTGCTTTAAGAGAACTCCCTAGATATCGTGCCACTGTTGATACTAATCCTGTTCACCACATCTGAATGCTTCACAGCCTCAAACTTACTTTTCCTTTTGATAGCTTTTTAAAGCAGAAAGCTATTTTACAGGTGGGAAACTAAAATACTGAGAAGATAAAAACCCTGTCCAAGAATACCAACAAGTTCAGGGCAAAGCAACACATTCAATGCTCATCCCTGAAGTTCTTGGTTAGTGCCTTACTTATGTTCCCTTACCTTTTCCTCTATAGCACCAAACTATTCTTCTAGCCTGCATAACTCAGTGTTCTTTCTAAAGGAAACAACCAGTTCTGTAAGCATGAAAATTAATAAAGCTTCATCCCTTAAGCCTGCCATTGCTTGAGTTTTGGTATGACATGTGGCCTGCATTTGGGGGAAAGAGGGAACACAAAGTTCCTCTCCTCCTGTTCTCAAAAATCATGTAAAAATAACTTGGAAAATTTTGTTTCTGCTTTATTTGGTTGAAATCAGATGCTCTCAGAAGCTGAAGCTAAACCAGCAGCCCATGTATTTTTCATCCACACCAATACAGGGCCTCAGCCATGCAGTGCTTAGGGAAAACAGATGTGAGAAGCAGTCAATGGTCTTTTACTGCAGGAGACAAAGTCCTTTAAAAAAGTCACAAGTCCAACCCATGCTGACAGACCAGGTCTGTGCATGCTCAGTCTGCCTGGGCTCAATCTGCATTAACTGTGGCGTTAAGATTGCAAAGCCTCCAGTGAGTTTCCGAGTTCAGGGTAAGGTCTTCTTATGGCATTAGGAATGCAGATGGCACACGTGCCTGGGCTTAAGGTGGGCTTGCACCATCTCCCCCCTCGCCCCACCCTGTGACCACACAAACATAGAACTGCAGCACTGGCCAGCAAAATATCATGGCTTTTGCCAAAACCATGTTTTGGGAAATTCAGTTAAACAGAAAAGATTCTCTACATTTTAATACCATCTAGAATGGAACTTAATTTTTTACATTTTGTCTTAAATATAATGAAACTTTCTGTTCTACACTATGCCTTGAGAATTAGAGCAACTGAGGCACCTCAACAGGAGGCAGAGCCACTGCAGGCCAGTCACAGATATTTCCTACCTGGAAGGGTTCATCTCTCCTGTAGTTTTCAATCAGAGCACAAACTAGGAAGCATCATTTAATACCATGAGACTTGTAGGTGTGGTTCTGTTAAATATTGTTCCCTTTTTATCACTGAACTTTTTCATTTAGTTTTTCTGAATTCAGTCGTGTCAAGAGATTTTAAGACCTTATTTTAATAATTGCACAAGAGGTACATCATCTGGTAGGTTGCTTTCTTCCAGCTTTTTCCTTTGCTATAGCAAGAAATAAATTATTGAATAACAAAGGTTGCCTGAACTCAGAAATACCAAGTCTTCTTGTGATAAAGATAARCATATAATTACTTAAATATTATTTCATGATTAATAACTGGCTTATGCCAGACATCCTTGGTATGTGTTTTAAAGGCTGCTGGAAGAATATATGAAAAAAATAAGTAATGGCATCATAATAAATCCAACAGAGTGAAAACTGCACTAACAAAATGTCTGATAAACATAATACAGCTTTGGGGTATTTGCTACTCAGTTCCTTGGAAGGACTGCATTTGTCTGATTAGCTGAGGCACAGAAGATGCCGCTTTGCTGGAGGCTGCTGCACTCTGCAGCCACCGTCAGCAACCCAGAAAAGTATAATTATCAAACTACTGAACCTTATTAACAAACACTTCTTATGCTCATATTCTTACATTGTAAAGAGACTTCCTTTGTGCTGTACAAATGTAAGCAGCTCTGTAGGCTCCTTTGTGCCACCGAATCTTCCACAACATTTTACTGAAATGCAGCCTGGTAGTTCAGCACAACACACATATGTCAAGTGTGATTAAATTTAACATATCACCTGGTTTGTATCACATGAGAAGAGGACAACTAAAACAATTGGGCAAATGAATCTTTGGGCTGAACTACTTTCCTCAAACTAATATTTGATGTATCTTAATTATTAGAAAATTTACAACAAAAATTAATTTGAAGACTAAATTCTGAGCTTCTGCAGGTTCTTTGTCTACTATGATCCCTTCACCTTTACCAACCAACACAGATCAGTTTTGTGTTATGTGATTTACCACACTAACAAATAGAAAGATTCAGATCCTTAATAATGGCATCATCTAAAGATATAATTCTACAAGATTTCAAACCGGTAACAGTTCTCTACTCCCTTGAATAATGATCACTATGCAAAATATCCTAACAGCAACAGTTAGACACTGCCCAAACTTCCAGCCATGCATCTAAACTGAAAATGTACCAGCATAACACCTTTTAGTATTAAATAAGAGGGGGGAAAAAATCTTGGTTCATAACTAAATAAATCCATGCAAATCAATCTGCTCATAATTTCAAAGTTTATTATTACTATCAATCCCTCCAGACACTGAACAGTCAAATTATGTACCCTGGTCAGCTGTGTTGACTTCACTGAAAATTGTTAAATTATGAGCATACTTCTCAAATATTTATTGAAAGTTTTATTTCAAATGCTCAAGTCAAGCATCTACATTTCTGAGAAATACTGCACTGTTTAATCAAAGCATTACTCAAGAAAAATGGAACTCTAAAAGTCCTTTTCTTCATAAAAATAACTATGAAAATAATCACAAACAATAGTAAGCGGCTAATTGGTTTTACTAAGTGAATTTTATACAAGCAGAAACAACACTCATGGTCTCAATGTCTTCTGAGACAGGCAGTGGTGGGGAAATACAATGATATTCAATTTGCTATTCATTAAACGAAAATGTTATCACAAATGATTACACAATGACCAAAAAAAAAAAAAGACATCACTTCCATCCTAATAATATTCTCCCAATACCACTGTATTTTCATTTAACCTTTCTTCATGGCCCTATTCTTCCAGATGGCCCTGCAAAAGAAAGGTCTGGGGCATGACAGAAGGATAAACAAATCTGAAYTCTTAAAAAACGAATGGTAAACCAAACCACACATTCAATTAACCATGACTGAAAACAGTTTGTCATTAAAGCTCACCAGATTAGAAACTGCATTTCAGCTGATTTAACASCTACATGAGTCTTTTGAAGTACTGTGGGACCAGCTTTTTGAAAGCACCCCGGACTACTTCAGTTCTGCTCAAATTAAGTAAGCCAGTCTTGACCAGCACTTTCAAAAGCCATGGATCCCAACTCTGGTATTTCAAGACACAGCACTCACACACAAACCATGTTAACAAACAAACAACACAGTTCTTAAAGCCTAATATATGTCTGATGTGAACATCTTTTTAAAAGAAAGTAAACACCCTTACTGTGCATAACCTAGACTTTTAGAACAGGTTTTATAGAGCAAATCCAACTGATATTTACGGCACTCTGTGTTTGGTGTGGCACYGATACATGGCAACACAGAAAGATTCTCAATTCTATGTGTTTATTTTGTGAGTAAAACTTTCAGAAACAATTTTCAGGGTTTCCTTTAGCATAGCAGCTATTGTCAAGGAATAAGACCATAATTAGTATTTTGTTAAATTTACATACGCASTATTGGAGTAAATGAGTAATTCACATGGTTTACACACAGTCAGTAAACTGGTTTATCACCAGGATTTTTCATGTTTTTTTCAGAGCATTTAAAAATCAACTTTTACTCTATTCCAAGAGTTCACATAAAAAGTACAAACCTCTCCCACTAATTTTAAATGCTCAATTTATATTTCAAGTACAATTTTAATACCAAATCTAACTACTTTCCCCACTGATCACTCAAYTGATACAGTAACTAATATGATTGTTCTGTGTTTTTAAATGAACAGATTTACTTTTATTACAACCAGTCTATACTTACACACTTCACAGGAATATCTTTATCAAGCAGGGAGTAAGGGAAAAGAAGCATGGGGAATCGCTGCTCTCCACAGCACAAAGAAACTCAAAAAAAGGTCTTCTCTACCAGTGCAGCACTATTCTGTTTGGGAGACTGACTTTAGGCTATAATAGAAAAAGAACCCTTGCTGGTGTATGCTCTCTCTCCCCAGGCAGTTTGCCAGCAGTGCACTACCAGCAAATCTCTTTAAGGAGAGACAAGCCCTTAGTAGGAATTCCCCACAGGAACAAGCTTGCAACTTTGAACAYGGAAAAAGCATTTCCTTTCAAATGGGAATGATTAAGTGCATCTTTTTGTAAGGCCTTCTGGTCTGGACAACTGAGCAGCTCTCTTGCATTTAAAAAAGAGGTTTTGTAGTGTCATTRACTGAAACCTGTAACAACAAACTGCAGATCTTCACATACCCCTGTGCTTCAACCAGACATTTTAGGATCCAGSTACTTCAGCACAGATTAAGTTGTACTGGGACATGCAAAATCAACTAAAGAGGAACAAGGACATGACTACTTTATTCCCAAACATCTACAAATCCAAATGACCTTTCTACYAGTTGGAAATTGCCAGTCATCTTGGTCCTATCTTTCCTTCTGGAATGTCCCTCTTCCTAAACCAAAATGTGAAATAAAATTTCTGTTTCATTCACAACTAGAGATGGACTTGACACATGCAATCACATTTACCAGAAAAATTCAAGATCTATTTCATGTTACTGTTGCAGTGCAGTACAGGAAGTATAGGCCTAGGAACTTACTGCAGGATAAAGCAGGAGTAAAATACYAACAACTCAGAATTTTCATCTATTTTGCAGATGTGTGCATTACAACACAAAGGAAAAAAGTCTTCTAAATAAAAAATCKGCACCAATAAAAATCAAAGCAATCCATAATAATTGGCTAATGCATACTACTGAAGTTTTGGGCTAACAGTAATATAAAAGTAATTGAAATTTAAATAGGAAGATAGGGCTGAGTACTCCATTACAATATTTTTTAATAAYCCCCCTGCAGAAATGTCATCTATTAAGAAATTCTTGCAAATGTGCAAAGGTTACTTACTGATGCATATTGTCTCACCTAATAACCATCAAACAGCTTTGCCATTAACTTTCAGAAAGATAAGGCAGGCTGCTTTAGCAGTTAAACAGTTATTTCGTGTCTTCTTGAATGAGAAAATACATGTCAGGGTAATCGATGCACACTAAAAATAGCAGAAAAAGTTACCAAAACTACCCCTCAGAGCATTTGCATATAGACCAAAAAAAAACCTGATCCAAGCCTCCACATTTTAAACCTGTGTGAAAAATGACAGCTTCTAACATCTGAGGGGATTTTTTTTTTTTTTTTGAGAATTGAACTACTGACTTTCTCACAGGCCCCTCCTGACTATTCATACACAGAGATGTAAATACATTTCACTGACTTGAATCAATTCACAACATAAAATTCCTGTGGTATATCAGTTACAACTAGATCCCATATTTTTGAATCCTTTTCAGAGTAAGCATAATGACATTTTCTCTTAAAACTAATTAATCTAGTATCTTTAGTGTGGGTAGCTTGGCTCAGTATACACAAATCACTGTAAGGTCTCCACCATGTTTTCCCATGCAAAGGGAAGTATTTTCAGTAGAGTCCAAGTTATCTTGCATCTTTCCTGAAAAGTTGACTTGGGTAACTTTTACTTATGGTGACTATGACTAGCAGAGACATTAGGAGAGAGCATTAGCTAATAATCCAAAGATAGAAAAATATCAGCAACACAGTATCAAAAAGTTATTTAGATTGGAAGAYTTTCTAAGTGATTGGAAAGAGAGCCAGGCCTCAAAGACCCTTGAGCTGAAAAAGTAAACACAGCAAAGACAGTAGATAAACACAGAAATCTTTCTAAGCTACAACACAGAACTTTTAGCAATTAAACAAAAATCTTTAGAAGTATTTACTAAATATGGTTAAAATTAATAGAATTCTAAAACAATATTTTCAGATAATCCACGTACAGAGGATAACTGGGTGCAAGGTAAAAACCAACAACCTTTTCAATGRATGGATTAATTAGTCATGTGGCCTTAGAACTGAATGAGTCATCGAGTTGCTAATGAGATAAGGACAGGAAGCCTGACACCTCTAAGTCAAGAGTTCAGCCGGTTCTTCYCAGAGTACTCTCCTGCTGTGCCCCAGATCGAAGGCACAACACTGGCTTTCCTCCTGCTGAAGGGACTCAAAGAGCCACGTAAAGCTACTTACAGAGGAAATCTTTGCCTGAAAGTAGGACACAAACATTACCTTTCTGTAGCAGTGTTCCCCACTACGGCTCTCCCAGTCCCAGCCGCCCGGGATAAAGAGGAGGCATCCAGGACCATCAGTACCTGAGCTGCTCTGCAAGGACAGGCTGGAGAGAACCTTCAGCACAGAACCTCACTCTGAGRGGGTTCCCCACTGACACTGGTACTCAGACAAGGCTGAAGAATCCTGCTACGAGGGGCACAGAGTCTTTGATTAACACYGGGGTCCAGCCCTTKGTGCACTAGAGACAAGCTCTTTATTCACGTGACTTTGCAGTTGCCAATTTGCTGGAATCTACACAACTGAGTCTCCCAGCCCTTGACTGGGCTGTCAGTCTCAAGTAGAACAGTGTCACCGCTGCAAACCTTCAGGGTCTAGTCACAAGAGATGCAGTACACACAAAGCAGACTCAGCTCAAACTTCAGGGGTGTCCTTTTCATCAACTCTGGATGGATGGATGCCTTCTTATTGTTCATATTTACTTATTTTAAAAAGGAAAGAAAAATAATAACCAACAATGTCTTGACTACAGCCAAAATCCAGACTTTTAGTGTGCCGGTCTGCCTACACGTGGTAAAGTAAGAAGCCCAGTGCTGGTCAGGCCAATGGGAAAGGTAGCAGGAGGCAAAGCACAGGAGAACAGAACATGGGACAGCAGGAAGATACCAGAAAGACAAATGGAGGTGGGAGAACGAGATAGAGCAAAGCRTGCTGCACAAGAGGACAAACAGAAGAGTAAATACAGAGGGAAGCCAGAGGGTAGAGGCAAAAGATAACAAGGMAAAAAATGAGTGGGAAGTTAAAGACAAAAGACATGAAGTGAAATAACATATCACAGATGGGGGGGAAAAAAGGAAGAGCCAGAAACAGAAGAAAGATATATGCAGGAAGCCCTTTCTAGAAACTGCTTCTTATCAAGCTCAGACAAGAAACACTTCCAAAAGGAGAGCTCAATCAACCATGGAAAGTTCAGATCACCTGAAACTTCTGAAGGAAGATGAAAAACTATATTAAAATATGAAGTAGTGAGCTAATGAGGATTTCATCCCAAAGTGCATTGCCCCTCTCTGCTCCAACAGAAAACTTCTCAGTTCAATAATAGTTTCACCCACCTACTTGCAGAAGAACAGGGCCCACTTGTGTCAGTACATTCACTGATTAGGCACTAATTATGAAAGAAATAGAATTCAGGATTAAATTCAGTAACCGTTTTTAAAGTTCATCACTCTGTATTGCACTCTATGCAGTACACAAAACCATGCAAGAACTACTCCAGTCAAAACACAGAAAAGAAGATCCCTTCCTCCTGCCTCTCCTGGCACACATCAAAGATACATCAAGGTGTTTTAGACAAAGGATTAGACAAAATTTCTCACAGAACACAGGACTGTAACGCTTGGCAAGGGGTCAAGCACAGTCCAGTCTGAATTTAACTCTGGACTTCTGCTTTGTTTGAATGCATTGTTTTGTATCACTCGCTACTAACACTCCATTCTTGAGAGAGAATAAGTATGACCATGAATCCAMTGAGCAAGAAGGGAACTGCAGCGCACCCTTTGCTCCTAGAGAATGGCAAAAAGGCAAAACACAAACCACAGCTTGCGCACTCAGAAGATTAAAAGACAAAAAAGAAATTAATAATGAAAGGGACTCCTATCCTACATCATCATTTGTTACCATCTGCTTAATTCAGTCACCAATACTATGGAAAAACCTTTCCTTGCCTCCCTAAACTATCATAAATATCTCATATTTATCACAGAAACACACAGCTGTCCCATCCTTGCACTTCAGTTGCACCGTCAGTTTTCTATAAASAGTCTACTGTTCCAAAACCAAGGGAACCCTCTCAGACCTTTATCTTAAGATTTTAGAATTAAAAATTGACACATTTCCAAGAACAAATGATACCCAAGATACAGCCTATTTTTAAAAAACACAAGTACACATACATTTGATTTACTATATCTCAAGACAGATGTACCTGTTTCTTAAAATGTTTGTTAGCTTTTTCGTTATAAAATTTATTTTGCCATTACTACTGGCACGTGTAATTGACTTTGTGTTGGTTAGGCACCACATGTTGAAACATTAATGAGGAAGGAGGAACAGGGTTCACTCACAACCTGCAGCAGGGTCGCTGACACACAGTCAGCATTTCACTGGCTCAGTCACAGGTGAAGACAGACTCAGGCTCTGTATATCAGGTTTCCCTTACAAGTCTTGGAAATTCCATCATAYGGAATCTGCCTTCTAACATCTCATCACAGAGAGGAGTGAATACCTGCTCTGCACATACATCCTTGCATTGAGGCTGCCATTGCAAACTTTCTGAGTCGAAGAATGAACACTTGCACTGCTCCAATTCTGGCATATGTATCTTCTCATGAGCCCAACCAAACTGGAAAAGTTTACATTTCTGGTTCCCACTTCCCAGTGTTCCACTGGTTTTTGCTSTCTTGTACCATTGCTTCCTCATTCTCAGGCTGATTACAAATCATGTAGACTTTGCATTCACAGAAGAACCCCAAATGYATAAATATTTCATTTTTCTGTTTACAAATTTAAAAAAAAAAGAGCCAGTTCAGTTAGCTGATGGAAAGCAATTCATCTCTTCAATTCAATGAAGCAAAATTGATTTACTCCCTGAAAACCAAGCCCTAGATATAATATCCATACACAAAAAATAATTTATGAAGCTGAGCTTAAATTAAAGCCAGAGTGGGGTAGTCTCCTAGTAAGACCAAACAGAGTGTAGGGGTCAGGTCAGGCATACATGTCTACATGMAGCGAGCTAAAATCCTACCAAACCTATAAGGTTCAATGATGATTGTTAAGATTTGGTCTGTTCACAAAACAGACAAAAGATCTGAACATTAGTAACAGAATAATCCCTACTTCCACTATTAAACACAACCCTCTCTCAAATATGTATCAACACATACACCTTAAGCACCAGGAAACACATGATCCAGCARGTTCCCAAGCAAACCTGAAGATTTCTAAATCAGCTCATCTACCATGTCCCTTCACAGTACAMTTGAATCCACACTAACAAATKAAATGGGTCYGCACTAGGAAAATTGTCAGTGAAATACCAGAAGAGAGACACAAACGCAGACCACTGGTTAACATATTTCGTGATGGAGAACCTCAGTCATAAGTAAARCCAATGCTGCTCATTCCAGAACTTTTTACTAAATTGAATACACAGGATGTGTCCATGTGCTGTCCTTTAGAGTTTAAATGTGTACTCAAAAGTACATTGTCAGGATAAATTCTGTTCTTGGAGCAAACTTAGTGGAATGACTCAACTTCAGTAAAAAGAGGATGGAAATTTAAATGAGAATTTGAGATAATTTAAATGGCCAAGTAAACTTCATATACATATAATTGGTGAGGTTCAAGAACCCTTCTGCTTAAAATGGATAAGGATTAAGAATCTCTTACTAAATGAAAAGAAAAAGAYACATAATTTATTTTTGCTTAGACTAACCTGGCCACATTAGATAAAAAAAGAAAAACSATCAAGGATGAAAACGTCCATTTCTTTCTAAATACTAGCACATTGTAGAATTGAAATTGGGTCAGAAATACCAGACAATAACCCAACAAAACTAATGCTAAAAACATCTTTCACGATGATTAGCCTCTGACACAAGTAACTACTTTACCCTTTTCAAGCAATGCTTTCTGAAATTAGTTATTAGCGGATCCCAGGRTGGATTGACAGCTATGGAGATTTGTGCCCTCAATTTCTCAGGGGAAAAAAAAAGAGAGAAAGTCTGTTGGTTGGCTGGATACACAGCTGCATAACTCGTTCTTTACATTGACCTGAATTATTCTTCCTTTCRTCAGCAATTTTTATTGTCCATATTTGCTTAATCTTGATTTTAAAAAAATATAAAAAATGGGTCATCTGCAAAAAATTATTACTTTTAGAAAAATAAGCATTTACACACCACAAATGGCACAAACATGTTCATAAAATAGAAGACCTCATATCAACGCTAATTTTCCAGGCAAATGAATCCAAAATTACCTACTTATTGGTATCCAATTCTTTATTCCACGAATCTCCTCTCTCCCRTCCAGAGTCACATGCAGATTTTGAGTACGCTAAACTCCACTATTCAAAATGGAGTTTAATATAAACAACAAAGCCATTGCAATGTAATTCAATACTACCCTTGAGTGATAGCCTTTTTAAGTTTTTGAGAATTAAAAGAAAATATTTCCATTTTATCTTTTCAAGCAGAACCCTAGTATGCTATTTTCAATCAAAGAAATAAATCTCTACACACCACTTACTGCAGTACCATCCCTTTTTTGAAAGGTCATTTATACCAGCAGTRACTGCTTTGAAAATCCACATTGATGTTTCTATCACTTTAAAACGTACTAATGTAATGTAAAATTTCCCACCATCCTCTCATTAAAAGTTAAAATATTCACTAAAATAAACAGCCAAATAACACCATTAAAAACTGAAACCAAAGTAGACAAGTACACCAGGAAAGGCAGAAAACCTTCAAGTCTGAAACAATTGTGAGAAACAGTAACAGCTAGTAAATATATTTAATCAATATAACCAACAGAAACACTAATTAAAGTTTTTATACCACACAAATATATACATGCAGCATAATATTAATGCAAATTGCCCTCCAAAGGATTTTACTGATGAAAAACCTCATTTTGAGCACATGACAAAGTAGCATTTCATACCAGAAAAAAAACCCACAAAGCAATCCTATGTACATTTTATAGTATCACTATATACCAATTTCTTTTGCTGAAATTACCTATATTTAGTGTAGTCTCAAATACTAGCAGTTAATCATGACCATGAAGTCAAAAGCATAGCAAACAAATATAAAATAAAAATTCCAGAGTACTTACCAAATTATGATTAGTTGAATTAGAATCATCTTCTGGGAATGGGATGTAAACAGCTAAGGCCACACAATTGGCAAAAATAGACAGTAGTATAAATATGTCAAATGGTCTGGAAAATCTTGTTAAGGAACTCATGACTTATGAGTATCTACAAACTTTTATGTCTAGTTCTCCTTTCAGCATCAACAATTGTAAAACAAGTCTTACTTTAAGGCAATCTTTTGAGTGATAACTCTGACAAACACTTCATCACCTTTAGTTATAGCACTATATATACCATATTATTTTCCATCACAATGATCCTTCAACGTCCTCTTCCTTTTGAAAAGAGTGAAAACTATTACTCATGCTGTCACAGAGCACTTTATATTAAATTCCAAAGATGAATATAATTATCCACTCTTAAATCAAGATTTGGGTCATCATAATGGGCAAGGAATAATCATGGACCTGTCCTGTCCTCATACACTTGTGTAGGTCTCATTAATACGAAATGGAAATACATTTTTCCAAAGGAGAAGAATCATTTGGGGTATAGTTCGCAAGAGGATATGAGAAAGATTCCCAGAAAACCAGAACTATTCTCTTATAGGAGAACTGGAAAGCTGTACAACTGACACAGGAAAATTCTGAGCCACTCCAGGTCTCATTTGTATTCCTCACAGTTGTATTCCGGAATCCTGGCTTTGGAGAGGACAGATGAAAGTTTAGGTGAGCGGAGAAGAGAATATCATGACTGGCTTGCCAGGAGAGGCTACAGGCTCACACTGACAACAGCATGAACTGCAGCTCTGCTTTTTATACCATAGCTGGATCAACAGCAGTTGACCTGGAGATACATTTTGTCTTCCAGAAGGAAGACTATTTCTTAAAACTCACGTCTATGAAGCTCATCCTTCAGYTTATGTTTTATTTTCTTTTGTTCCRAAGTCTTTTATTGTTCTCAGTTATTAGAAACATGGAGGTACCCAGATGTACCTATTCATGGAAGTTTGGAAAGGAAGTACTTTGGAACTCAGCTATGACTTTTGGCATCCTTTCTTGTATTTGATGCACAACTTCCTGATACATTTCCATAACAGTCCCATAAAGGACTGGGGGAAAAGTACTGAATATATTCAAAAGCATATTTTTGCCAACTTAAAACGTTCCCTGGAAGACAAAACAAAAAACCCCAAGAAATGCTACAAAGCCCATATGTCCCTTAAGAGCTGTTAAATTTTGTTTGTTGGCCTATAAAAAGTTTGTCACCTTGAGGGCCAAGTTTATGTCTACAAAGCTGATCACCATCAACAGCTGCTATATTGCGTGCAAAATAAAGTTACAACACACATCTGAACACGCAGCRTTTTCCAGACCGAAATGATCAATTGGTACCGGCACAAGACTGACAACCTTGTTTTATGATGTGATGCTACTGGGACAAATTCTCGCTGAGTTATTCCACTCCAGATCCATAGTAATTTCATTTACCTGACCTTAGCCAAGGAGAGGCCAATTTACTGAAATTAGTTGGACTTCTACCAGTTTAAATGAAAGAAGAATCCATTTCACTATCTTTAATTTGCAATTGAATTCTGTACAAAGAACTGAAAAACACCAACCCTATAAATGAGTAACGGCTCTTATTGCCAGGTTGGCTGTTCTGTTTATAGTAACAAAATGAGTTTTACTTCAGTAATCTACTGTCTTGAACAGCTGTTTCCCATTACAGGGATGTTGCCATAGCTAATAGGCTAACGTTTTTCTCCTTGTACCTCAGCAAAACTATTTGCTATTTCAAACCTTTTCTTCGTAATTAAAYAATATACCAAATCAACGTGCTATTAGTTCTCCCCAGAGAAATACACATATTTGCACATCAAAGCCAGTGAACTAAAGAAAAAGCAATCCTCCCCAGCATACAGGTGGTCATGAACACAAACAAKTATCTGTGATCACCTATCTAGATGTACATGCTTCCAAATATGTTTGGTGGTAGACATAAATTATACAAGTTCAAAAGATTCATATATTTCAGACACCTGTATGTCCCTAGAACAATTCCTTGGCTTAAGTAAAAAAAGTCTTCCTTACTTTTAGTACCTGGAAAAACAATCTTTTTAAAAAGAAAGATTTCTACRTCGGACTCATTTGTCCTAATGGCAATACACCAAAATGCAATATGGAAGCTGCACATTTGACATCTTTAGTCATTTYCCACCTAATACTGGATGGCCAGGTGCACCTTCCATCCATTCTACCTTATTTGGAAGGGTGTAAAATGCAATGCAGAGATTTGCTGGAATAAAATGTAAGCTTRAAAATGTTCCCCCGACTTCTCCCAAGAAAAAAGCAGCAGCCATGAGCTCTTCTCTGAGTTTGAGCAACTAACTTCAGTGAGTGACATTGTGTGTCAATATAACACAAGAGACCCCCTTTAACAGCAACTGAAGCAAAATGAACTACCATTGACATTAATGACAGTTACCCACAAGTGCAGGTGAAGTAACGTGTTAGTTGTGATGCTCTAAGAGATGCTGTAAAACAATTGCCTTGATACAATCAGACAAGGTAAGAAACAATTATTGAAAAAAACAAAGAAACTGCAACAAAGGATACTTCCATTCTACTAGACTAATGCAGGCTCTTCGTATTGGGTTGTTGAGGGATAAACAGAAAAGGGCACGGGGTGGCCGACTATTAGACGTATTACCCTGTTTTTTGCTCTTGGCATATTGCWGGCGTTTTCTTTGGGACAGAGATCCTACAGGCTGGGCTGTGGTGGTACTCATGTTTTGGGCAGCCTTTGCTTGTCTAGCAGCATCGATTGCAGCTTGCCAAGATAGAACAGTTTGCTTGGATGGTGCTGAACTGTTTGACTGAATAGCTGGTCCGTCACCAGGGAGAGGAATTCTGGTGCTACTTGCATAGTTCACCTCTGTGGGACAAAAGAAAAAAAAGCACTTGGTTATAATATTTTATGCTAAAATGGGTCCTAATGTTTTTGAMAAAAAGATTGTTCCAAGACCTCTTGGCAGTGTGATGCTTCCAATTACAGATATGTATGCATACACTTGTGCAATTGAACAGTAGCAAAAAAAYGCTCAGGAATCAGTTTTGTAACTCCCAGTTTGATGCAAGCATTGAGACACAAACACTTCTTATTTTGATTCTTCCACTCACCACATCCTTTCCTAACTGGATGGCAGCCTTCCTGTCCTCATGTTTGTTCAGTAAAACATACCTCCTCCTTGAGATCAAGTTTKCTGTAGCATCTTAGCATTTACTACTCTTTCCATTTATTTTGGTCAAAAGAGTAGTTGTTTAAAATTCTTACACATTGTTCAATTAAGAACAACCAGCAAGGTGGGGGGGAAGTCCTATAAGCAAGTTAAATCTTGTCCTGTTTTGCATTCTCAAAGAAAAAATGCGTGGATGCCTCCCACRAGCGAAAATCCAACATTGCCTGCGATAAACACGTTCATAAAGCTCTGCTATCTTTCACACTAGAAATGAACAACTACAACCATGAACCCATTGTAAAAGGATACGGTTTGGTTCTGTAAAAGGATGGGCTTTGGTTTTGCTTTTTCATAAGAATTTAAAAAATAAACCGCACCTTCCAAATAATAACCGAGTCCTCTTTATGCAGATGACAGCAAAGAGGCAAAACACCACCTCCTCGCAAGGATCCTTCCTCGCGAGCTCTTTGACTCGCGCAACAGTCTACTCCTACATGCACCTGTAGGAAGGAGAGGCTCCTGAGTGCGATTCAAAACTTGATGCCTGGGTGGGAAAAAAATGGAGGAACGGCACAATATACGTGCCGGGAATTCGGGCTGGCAAGAGAAATGACTGTGAAGCGCATCTACCCAGGCAGGGGAGGAAAATCGCTCCCCGTCAAGCAGCGGAGAGGCAGGGAAAGCACAGCCCTCCTGCTCTAGACGGGGGGCACAGACAACGCGAGCGCCGCGAACGCGCGTGGACGCGGACGAGGCCGGCGCCGGCCCCCGCTCCGGGGGCGCGGGAGCCCTAAGATGGCTCCCCGGGATGGCGGCGGGGTGTGGGGGGGTCACGGCGGGGCCCCCACAGATCTGCCGCGGGGAGCGGCACCGGCGCGGCGAGCGCTGGCCAGCGGCGGCGCATCAACAGCTGGGTGGCACGGGGGGCAGAGCCGCCGCGGGGGCAAAGGTGGCACATCCACTTCCAACATTTTCCCGAAGCATTGCTGCTCTCTCCCCCGCCCCCCCCCTCCTTTTTTTCCCCCCCAGATATAAAAGCATTGGCACAGCCATCTCCCCCGCCTTCCGCCTGCCCTTCGGGATGCCACGAAACGTGGCTCGGCGCAAATAAACCACCCACCTCCCCATCTATCTATATATCCATCGTCTTTTTAAATGGATGCTTGAAAGGGAAACAAAGCCCGGGTGCCTGCGTTCCTCGGGGGCAACACAAACTTGCTGCCGATTGAAGAGGGAGGAATCATTTATAAACAACAGCGGGGGCTGTGGCAGCGCCGGAGCCCGTCGGCGGAGCGGATTAGCGCCGCGGAGCCCCGCGTCTCGCCCCCGTGCGCCCCGCCGGGCAGGGGCCGGGCACGTCGCACCCGCCGCCCTGCCCTCAGCCCCCGCTGCCCTCCCGCCCGGAGCGGGGCAGCCCCCGGGAGCCGCAGCTCCGGGCAGGTTCATCCCTAGTTACACATGGATGAGGCAAACGCAGCCCCAGCCGCGTCCTCCCGCGGCTGATATTAATGGCCCCAGGACACGAGACAGACGCGCACAAATCCACTCGCACGTTGGTCACACGCCGAGGGCAGCACCTTATCCCGCCTTCGCCTCATCCCCTGCCCTTCCCGGTCCCTCCTCGAACACAGCCGCTCATTCTTTTCCCATCCCAAACCCACCCCATCCTCAACCCCTTCCCTAATCCCCCCCAATCCCCGACTCCCAAATCCCTCATAAATCCTCCCCCGCCCCCTCCCTCCCCTCAGCCCCGAGCACGCCGCTGCCCTTGGTGGGCGCCCCGGCTCTTACCTTCTGGGTGCTGCTCGGGCTGCTGCTGCTGGTGCATTTTTCTCACTTTCTCCAGCGTGTGAGAGGAAAATGAAAAAACAAAAAAGGGCAGAGACGCCCCCCAACCCCACCCCGAGCCAGGYGCGCGCTGCCCCTGCGCTACCCGCTACCCGACCCCCATGGTAGTGACTAGAGACGTGCGAGGGGCTGCTGCTGCTGCTCCTCCTCCTCCTCCTGCCGCTGCTGCTTCGCCGCTGCCAAATCCCTCAGAGTTTGGGCCAACATGACACTCACATCCGGGTGACACGGGATCTCTCCATCCCTAGCAACCCGGCTGCTGCTGCCGCCGCCGCCGCCTGCTCCTCGGTCCCCCTCCTGCCGCTGCTGCCTGCTGCCCGGTCCCCCTCCTCCTGCCGCCGCCCGCTCCGCCTCGGTCCCCCTCCTCCCGCCGCCGCTGCCGCCGCCCGCTCGCAGTCCCCCTCCTCCCGCCGCCGCGGGGTTTAACTCCCTCGCTGCTGCTGCTGCTGCCACCGCCGTCACCGCCACCTGCTGCTGCGGCCGGGGGGGGGCGCGGGGCCGCTCTAATCGCCCTCAGCTCCGGCACCGCAAATAGACCCGCGCCCGCCGCCGCCGCCTTAACCCCGCCACCGCCGCCCCGCGCCCGCCTCACCT
This sequence comes from Amblyornis subalaris, assembly GCA_018881555.1. Classification (NCBI taxonomy): domain Eukaryota; kingdom Metazoa; phylum Chordata; class Aves; order Passeriformes; family Ptilonorhynchidae; genus Amblyornis; species Amblyornis subalaris. Next base: position 14,125,636 of record JACAXG010000008.1, read on the forward strand.
GGTCCCGCCCGGCCGAACCCGCGTCCTTCCCCAGCTCYCTGCCYAGGGCAGGGACAGCGGCGGCGCCCGGGGCACCAACCGGGGCGTCAGCGGCTTTAGCGGCTCCCGGCACCGTGTCCCCGCTCCGGGCAGCTCAAGGCTTTCCGGCCGCTCCGTCCCTGCCCGCACACTCTGCCCTCACCTCCAGGGCAACCCCCGCGTTATCCCAATCCCAAGCTCTCCGCTGACCTGTTGAAAGATTTTCGAAGTTTATCCAAATAAATAAATCGACTYTGAAAAAAAAACATTTCGTCATTACCTTCCACTGCAGAACCCTCAAACATTCGCTTAGGTTTTGTCTCATTGGTGGTGAAACTACCCCAGAAGTACCATGTACCGATACACGCGGCTGGAGGGACCGTGAGCTGCTACCGCAAAGGAGAAAACTCGGGACAGCCGTCTTCCCCTATGGCAAGGCGGTGTTTCAATCACTACAAGAAGTGACTAATGGGGTACAGTAAGAATTAGAGACATAAATTCAAAACAGAACTGATGTTCAAAATTACAGGTTGTTTTCTCCACAATGAACGTTTTCCCATATTTTTAAAGAGTATGTCATTATTTTCTTTGAACAAGCCATAGTCAAACCGGGTGGGTTTGAACCCTTATCTTCGACAAATAGTGGTATTTTGTTAAGAAAACATTTCAGTGAAACTAATTCTACTACACCCTGCCACTTCCCTATTCATGTCCCTATCCGCTCTTTCAGCTATTCTTCATCCACAACTATCTCCATCTAATTAATAATAAATAACATCTACAGACAGTAATYAGAAGAAGAGCAATAAAACCTTAATACTGCTGATATTCTCCAGGGATCCGGTGAAGAATGCCCAGCTTCGAGCTTTATAAAAAACCCTCTGTTAGGTAGAGCCTATCCTTTTTGGCTTTACCTTTGTTAATTAAAGAATTTTTAAAAATTAATTTAGTAACAAGGCTAATTTAGAGAGCAGCCTTCCACGGATGCTTTTCGACCTCCGTTTCGGAGCTTCCTCTATAACACTCTTCTAACCTGATGGTCTCAGCTGTTGCAGGTTTGGTTTATTTGGGAAGGCACCACACCCCCTCCACAGGTGTCATTACAGCACGGGTGGTTCCAGATCAAACAGCCTACTACCTCCTTCGGTACTTGCCTTACATGTCCGCAAAAGTAACTAGGACTTCTGTTCTCAGCAGTCAGATACTTAGGTGTCAAAAACGCTTGGTAGATTTTCAAAAGTATCTAAGTCAAGATTAGTTGCCTAACAACCACTGCAGGCACTGAAGAAGGCACCTAATGTGCTTAGCCGGAGTTAGTGCCTAAGTACCTACTAAGCACCTTGGCAAAGCCACACTCCAGCATCCAAATAATATTTTTTTAAATGAGGCTTATGAAGTTAAGCACTAAGGTACTACTGAGAAATTCATATCTAATAAGGCCTCCATCTAACACAAACAAAAAGCATCCCCCAGAAGAAATGGCTGCTTCCCTTGCAAATGTTTTCACAAATTTCCTGATTTTGGCCTCACCGATGTTTATTTTCTGACGTCCAGTCCTTACAACGACCACAGCAATATGTACTGGAAGCTTTCAAATACCTCTCAAAACCAATAAATCCATGAAACAGAGAGAAAAAAATTCACAGTTGGTCCAAACCTGTGAGCACATAGTCGTGCATCTTTCAAAAGATAACTCTTCCTTTATTGCTAGGTCAGATTACCTACCATATTTTCAAAATCAAAATTAGGGTTAAAAAGGAAATGCAAGCCCATTTAGAAAGTTTTGAGAAAGTATTCGGGAACACTGCTAGTCGTTAGTCACAAAAGTGCTACTTACTGAAGCTGTCAATTCTCCTCTGAACAGCTGTTTTCCCTTATTCTAGAAATTTGTGTCTAGTTGCTTCACTATAATTGCTTCACTTTTCTGTCACTTTGATATTAGTTACTCATTCCYGAATGAAATGACCAGCACTCTGTGGATGTTTTAGAATGTGTCCCAGATCCTATAACGAGTGATGACATTTTGAATGGAAAAAAGCATTGTTCAGAGAAGAAAGAAATATGGAAGTTCCCATCTGTCATATACCTCTGTGCAACACCATGTTCAGTGTACTTCATTTATATATTATAGAATGGTAGAGCAAGGAATAGATACATTCAATATTATAATACATTTATTGCAGATTTACAGCTAAATTACCATCATTCCCCTCTTGATAACATTTATTGCTTCTCAGGGATTTATTCTCTGTAAGGGAAAGAGGCAGATGAAGAAACTGCCTCTTAGAGACATCAGAGGAGCAGAGCCCATTAAGAATTTCAGGGTGTTGTGCAGAAGGATAAGCCTGCTTAACCAAAACTTCAGCCACCATGAACCTGGGAAGTGGAGAACAGCAATACTGTGCAGCAGGAAGAAAGAATAAATCCAGTTGCAATGCACGTGGGAGGAACTTACGTAACAAATACGTAATTTTATAAAAAAATGGGAAGCTACAGAACTAGCCTCGTCCTTAACAAGGCAGGGATTCTTACTCATGCGGGTTAATCCATTATTAATTCTAATAGTCCAGCCGATGTTATTACTATGCTAATATATACTAAACTATTACTATCCTTATACATGGGAGGAATATTTTAATGAAAGATGGCTATGTTGCGAACAAGGACTTGCAGGATTAATTCTCGTCTATGTCATGTATTTCCTTTTAATTTTGTATATATTTTCAGGTGTGTCCTCTCTTCTTGCCTAAAGACTTCTATTTTCATTCTTCTCATATAAAGTATGATAGAGCTAGAGCTTGAGTTTGAAGATCTAGTTTGAATTTTTATCTAAAAAAGACCATGATGAAATTTAAATATGTCCATATATTGTTTATGTCAGATCAGTGAATATCACCTTTCTGATGTCACTACAAGTAAGGGTGACTCTTTAAAGAACTTAAAATAGCACATTGTTATTGTGGATGTAGTTTATATAGACAAATATAAAAAGTGCATACTTCTGAAAACCCATTAACTTGGATCTCAAAAGTAGATAAAAATGTGCATAAATGGATTTTAAAATACATTAATCCACTATAGAATAAAAATGATGAGAGGCTTAATTGTCCGTGTTATTGACCTCATCCACACTTGAGATTTAATAGGTAAAAGAACTTTCAAGAAGATATAACACTGAATTTTTGTCCTCTGCAAGTCTTTTATGTTTTTGTATCATTGCTTTTTTTACTAATTTGCATGAGCAAAGTATCCCAATACTAAGCATAATTTTGCTTTTTTTCTCTCCTATCTAGCACTTCAAAAAAAAATTCCAGATACAAGAAACCTACCACACTGAGGTCTTGCCATGTATTTATTTGCATATAAGCTCACCAAAAATACAAATTTTTGAAAGCTTAATGTAAATGAAGTGAGTAGCACTACTTCAGTCTAGCTGGACATTTAGCCATATATTTTGTGAACAAAATCTCATTGTGAAAACTTGTACAAAGACGGAGGATGAGAGGGAGCGAGGGARAAGGAGGGAGAGCAGGAAGGCAGGCAGTGGGGTGCACAGTCAATGTTCTTTTCATTTGTTTGGCTGAGCTGAAGCTTCAAGTGTGTGTCAGATTGCCTGTGGACTAAAGAAATAGGTGATGCTCTCCCATATTGCTTACCAACTCAACAAAAGGCCAATATATTTTTTCCATCCTCTCTGCAGAACTTTATATAATGGTACCCAGACAGCAAGGAAAAACTGCAAACATGATTTTGAATTAAACATTTTGTTGTATATGTCTGCAACTATATTTTTCATTATCCCTATATGCAAGTATAAACAGTGTAATCTGCTCTGAACACGCTGAAGATCTGTTAAATTCAAGATTCAGTTGGACTTTTTCAAAACAAATTACTAAGAATATAATGAAATGTGTGTTCCTGACTAATTAGATTCTTTGGCTTTGTGTGGCTTCAATTAGGATGCTATTACTCAGCAACACAGTTTATATTCTTCCAGCAATTCCTTCTTCTAGCAGTAGTTCTTCACTACTTTCAGTGTTTACCATATCTTTTCACTAACTTGCTTTGACAGAAAATACAGCCAATTAAAAGTTTATGGATTCTCTGTTATTCTTTATCTCAAAGCTTCATTTCCTAGCAGTCAAAAATCAAGAAATCATCTTCTCCTTATTCCCCTCTGATCTACAGTCATGGATTGTCTTCACATTTTTCTCCAGGGATCCCCTGTTATGAATAAATACTTTCCACTCCGTGTGTTATCCACCTTCCACAGCTCTTGCATGCCTACGCCAGTCCTGCTCCTTTGGGGCCCAAGTGATTTGGATTTGGTGGGCACCAGACCAGGTTTTCAGCCAGAAATTATTTCCGACTATATTACTGTGCTAGCAAGGTGAATCGAAGTGGTGACAGCAGGACTACATCACCTTAAATTTAGAGTATCCGTATTTAGGATAGAAAATATTTAAACTGTTGACTGCAGGAACACATTTCAAACTGTCATTTAAGTAGATTCAAAATTTTCTCTCAAGAGTTTCATCTCTATTTTTAGTGCTCTGTAGAATGATGATTTCACAGATGGGCAACATACCCAGCTACCAAAAAAATTCCACTACACATAATTGTGCTTGAAAATGTCACAGCAAAATGGATGGATGACTCACAGTATCAGCACATGTGCCTCATGCAAACAAATAACTTTTATAAATACAAGCCACACTCCGTTTTTTTCAGAATGTTCTGCTGCTGGCTTGTGATGGAGCTTCAAAACCCCGCACCGGAGGCTGGAAGACTACTAAAAACTGCACAGACTTTAGACAAGCAAACACRTTTGTGTGGGGGCTCTCCCCCGGCGCCTGCAGGAGACAACAGCCAGGCAGCTCCAGCCCTCGGCGGGCGCCGTGGGAGGCACCGGGAGAGGGGGCGGCCGGTCCGACAGCCTCAAGTGGGAATTCCAGCCCCGGGAGCTTCTCCCACTGCACCCCGTGGGAGCTGCTCCAGGCGCTGCCCGAGCGCTGCTCCCGAGTGGAGCCCAGCCCAAGGGAAAACGCGCTTTAGGGCAGAGTCCCTACTCTTCCTACAGAAGCCCTTTGATTTCTCCTATGAAAGCCCAAACGAACCCTTTCAAATGTAAACGTACTTTGCACTCTTAAACAAACTTTTTCTGCTGTGCTATCTGGAAGTCTTTTTGCCAGAACAAGTAAAATTCATTAGCTCTGTGTTAGACACTAACAAAGTGACACAGATATTAGGGAATATGTAAAAATTCATGTGTTTTAACATATAGCAGAGTACAGAGTGAAATCAAATTCTCAGGTTACTAATCAAATTCTTCAGTTRCTAAACACAACACATTACCTGGGGTTCAAAAGATGTTTCTCTCTTGGMAGATATAGGAAACTTGAATTTAGCAAATTTCTCTGTAGAACCTTCCCCAAACAGATTTCTAAAATTACTTTGAGACACATTCCTTGACATAAGAAGACTACAGCTGCACGGCTGAGCACACCAAGGTCAAGAAATGTCCTACTTCATTCTGGGGCTGTATCATGACACAGTTTCACACGATCCATTCTTCCTTTTACAGGATTACACCGTGTGCAAGACAGACGGCACTTACAGCAAGAAATGGAAGGTTATTATTTATATTTATCTTTTCACACAATTAAATAATTTATGTATTCAGCAATGGCTATGAGGAAAAATGTATTCCAAACTTATTTTGTTGGAAGACAATTTTCTACTGCAGCAAAAGCATACAGGATTTGGCCATACCTGTTTCACAATGAGCAGGTCTAGAAATAGGCACCAACTAGTTTTAGAGTAAGTAGGAGTTAACAACAACTGTAAGAAGAAAGCTTTCTCTCTGTGCTAATTGGTACCTATTGGAGAAAATGCAGTCATGACTCTTTGTTGGCATTGGCACCCCACGCTGAAACGGAAACCACAGATAATAAGAAGATCACAGGCCTATAGAATGAGGGGAGAGTCACAGTAACTGCATTAGAGAATGGGGGAAAGAAATGCAAAATGCTACTRAAGAGAAACACAAGCCTAGATTTCAGATCTGGAGCACACGTTTAAGATCATTTTTCTTTAAAATCTGGCATTCTTACAAGTAGATCAAATGAGCTGCACTACTCACAGGAGTAAAGGATTGCAGTTAAATAATTTAGGAAGTGTGGTATAATCTCAATTCTAAATGATATGACAATAATTTTTATAGTGCCTCACTAGGTAGAACAGAGACTGTCACGTAAAGATCCCATCTTTGACTTTAACATCAACATCATGAATAAATGTTCAGTCTTTGTTTTTATGAGTATCTAAACACATGCACGAGTTGTATATTATTCAAAAATTCTTTTCCTGCCTCTCTGACTGCTGTAGGATGTCCAGATTTCTACCGTACCAAGAATTTTTCTTCCTGGCTTTACGGTGACATTCAACAAAACACAGGACCATGTTAGGTCAAACCTCTGACAACAGTGCTTTCACTAGAGTTCAAAGAGCTTGAAAGGACAAAAGCATAAATAAGGAAGCAAAGTAAATATCCTTTCATATCATAAGACTTTACTGTGTAGCTCTTGACAACACAAAGACCAGCTTAATAGACTAGGGAAACAAATCCCTATAGAAAAGCACTGAGGGATCACACTAGTAGTAGACAAGGCAACAGAAGAGCTTTCAATCAGTAATAGAGTAGATGCAAATAAAAAAATTCCTTTAGGACACAACGGACTGTCCCTTTATGTTTTTCAGCTAGCAGGTGCAATTATCAAAAGGTGCTTGTGAAATATGCTTTGTTACTTGGAGGGTTTGGGGATGTTTCTTTCATGAGAGACACCACTGCCCAAGCACATCAAATGAGGATGTGCTGTGATGTGTTTAATTCAATGGAAATATTCCAGGTTTGCATCGTATTAATATTTCTAAAACAACTAACAAATTCTGTCACACTTTTGCTTTCTTCTGCATGCCCTTGAAGATAATTGAAAATCAGTGAGTGCAGCCAAACCTCAATATTTTATAATCACCTCACACAGTTGGCTTGTTGATGCAGTTCACTTACAGCTTTGAACTTCTGTGTAAAGCTCCCTTCAATGACTGTGGAACTGGTGCCTCAAAGTAGGGTGCCACTTCTGAGGGGGGTGTACCCCACTACAGATATCGGCTTGAGACAGCTGACAGACCTGTCAACACACTCTGCAATCTCAAACACAAAGAAGTTCTATTATGCACACAAAATAAAACTTAGGATCAGGTGGATTATGTCTTGGGGCTTTTCCAGTTTGTTATTGTGGAGAATTCTCCAAGCATTTCTCCATGCAGAAACATAGCTATGAAAACATTGGACACTAATATCTTCAGTCATTTAATATGCAGGTTGCTTTTTTTTTTTTTTTTTTTTTGCCTGGGGTCTTTATTTCCTGTCAAATAAAGGGATTATTCCTGAAAATGACTCTCACTAGATTCAGTAAGATTTTTATCCATTTCTACATCTGAAAGGTTTGCATCATCAAATAAGAAACTAGAGATTATGGCTATGAAAATATGGGAATAAAAGCAAAGGGACAGATGCCGAAGCCATAAAAATTACTAAGGCGTAATCTGTGTTTGCTGTTCCATATAAATACACAGTTAAAAAAAAAAAGGCCAAACACAAACAAAACCAACAACACAGAGTAAAATCTCAAAATTTATTTTCAGCTTTTAGCCGATTTAGTAGACGAGGGGTTTTTGTTTTTTTCTCTACAAAGGGAAGTGATTGAGCTCATTTATGGGCATTTTTTAATTCTCTGAAGATACAGGTTGCTTCCTCTTGTCTCATACTGAATTTAGAAAATTGTAAATAAACCAAATAGTGAATTTCACTTAAAAGTTTTCATTTAGATAAGTTGATTTAGGTTTAAGGGCTCTGCATAGCTGTAGCACATTTTGACCTACTTTGTGTACAATACAGTGGGTAAAACAACACTTGATGAGAGACAAATAATGTTTAGCATTTTTAGCCCCCTAAGAGCTCATATGGCTAATATAGCACCTAGCAATATAAACCACATTTGAGTGCTCTATGCATAAAAAATCCCATTCTAGAGTCACATAATATGGGCAGGATACAGCTGTACTTTGTATCTTACACAGTCTCTCATAAATTCCAGCACAAATATATTTAAAAATGCAAGGTACAAACCAAGTTGACAGAGAAAAACACATTTATTTTAAAAACTCTAGGAAAGACTTTGACTCAACCATCACTATTTTTGAATTGTTTTTGTCTCAGTGGAACCTCAGGACTGCTTTAGCCCTCAGTACATTGTGTTCTCAACGGAAATACAAATGRTTGTGCCCTTTGCCAAGGAGATCCCTGGCTAACGATAGAGTTTCTTAGCATCTCTCAGTCAGGCACACACTCCAAGGTAAATTAAAGCAYGTCAGGTATTAGACCAGCCCCTAGATGTAGTCCTGGATTGCCAGAATGTAAAGACATCTGCAAAGTACCTCTTTCCATCAGTGACACAGAGCAGCTTTCATTGAAGAACAAATTGTAGTTGAAAGTTTTCTTTCAGAGTGGAAAGGAGAAAAAAGAGCTCAAATATTTCAGGCAGTTCTGACAACAAGAGAAAAAAAAAGAGGACTGCGGATCTTTTGCGACTTTCAGGACCTGACCCGAGAAAAGGTGGCCAATGCTGACTTCCACCTTGCCTGTATTCCTGAGCAGCAGATCTCACCTGGGAATGCACTGCGGGAGGTGCTGAGGAACACACAGCACACATCCACCCACACATGGACACCTACTCCAGTTAGGGAGTAGCTGATTATAATGAGGCATTAAACTGTTCCTCATTCGTGGCAGTAGGCATGGTGCTGCCATGCCCGGGAGGGAGAGCTTCAGAACTCTGGAGAGAGAAAATGGAACCGGGACTTCAAAAAAGGGTGGTTGTGAATGTATTTTTTAGAATAAAAAAGTAGTTCGACTACTTAGAAAACATGGGGAACCAAACTATAGAAAAACAGACAGGAATGCTTCTTCACTAGGTCGGATTTTTGTCAAAAGTCTATGGGTGTAAGCCTATGTGAAATATTCTTTTTCTCCATCCTTCAAATCTAATTTTGTTTTCAGATATCRTATTACAATGCTAAAACTTCATCAGAAACACTAGTCAAATTATATTCAAATACGAAGGTTTGGGGTTGGAGTGTGTGCACAGCAAACGGATTTCATCTTGCCTCTGATGGAGAGGTGCCCACTGTAACACCAGATGCCACATTTTCATAGTGCATTAGCTGATACACTCTACAGAAGGATGTTTTTTGGCTTCCTAGAAATACAGCACATGCTCTGAAAAACGCAGCAGTTTATTTTTTACCTCTGCCTAAGCATCCTGCTTACACACAGATTCACCTCTTGGCAAGCAGAATCTGTATCTTTTCAGCCTGTGCCTGTTGCATCACCAAGCACCACCTTCTCTGCTGTGCAAATGAGCCAGCAATGCAGCAGTGGCCTGGGGGCAAAGGCTGACTCAGAGCCACTGAAGCCAAACATCAATGCTTCCCCGAAATAGGCAGACACTTCAATATCATTGACTTCCATGAGATCGGGTATTTCTTTCAATCCAGCCATATCCAGTGCTAAATAATGGACAAACCAGGAGTGGGGGAAAGGAAGGGAGGGCAAGGGATTGCAAGAGCATGAGAAAGATCAGCTATTCTAGGCATAAGAGAAGGATAAGACTGATGGGGATGACTAAGAATATCAAAAGAGTTCTTGAGGAAAAAYAGAGGGTATATGACATGTATAAGAACATGAAATCCGAAGAGGATTAAGAGAATTATGAACTGGAACCGAAAGGATGTAAAAAACCCCCAAACCCAACAACAGCACCATGTAAGGCTGCCAAAATTGACAAAGTGAGAATACTGCAAAGAAAAACAATAAAGGATCTCAAAATATTTAAGTGATGTGAGGATCAACAGGGAAATAGCTACTGAGCTGTTAACAGAACCTGTGCATGAGAGGACTTAACAAAACAAAAAGATAAAGCAAGAAATGCAAATGCCCACTTCAATTCAATATCCATGCAGTAAAGAGAAGTGAAATGCCAGAAAAGAGAAGGCAGCTTGCAGAGGAGGACACTGTATAAATAAGATTTTAAGAAGAATAAAGTAAGTTATAACCTTTGTGCCATCTAGAATAGCCAACACAGGGAAGCTGTGAGGATAGATTATTTGTGACAAATATACTTGAAAGAAAATGTCAAACAACAGTGACCCTGTAACAGTGATTTTGCAGAAAGAACTCAAGGTGAATTCAAAAAATAAGTGAATGTTACTCCAGCCTTCAGAAATGGAATGTGAAAGAGCTGGGGAAGCAGAGATGACTCATTATAACCTGAGTGCCCAGCGATCCTACCGATATTAAAGCCTAAGATCAGTAACCAGATATGGCATTAGGAAGAAATAAAATGTGTTCCATAGCAATCCACAATGGGACAACCTTTGCAAATATAGGATGTTTCAAATTTCATTTTCCAGCTTTACTTTGAAGTGAAGTCAATCTTCCCCTAGTTCCTGTCTTTCTTTTCACAGAAACCAGTGGCTCACCACTTAGGCAGAACCAAAGCCCAGCAGCAGCACCTGTATATTCAATTGGAATCTTATTAAAATCTGACAGCAGATCTGAAAGAATGGGTGTTTCAAGATCAGTCATGAGCCCTATTTCAGCACCATAAAATAACCCCAAAGCCGAAAGTTCTGCACAACAGGATATTTACCTTATATTCTACCAGCTTTTTGTATAAAAGGTCAGCAGGCCTATCCTGCATCAGATCACTGGCCTTAGATTTAGCAACATGCAGGAAGGAATTCACTGACCTTCTTGGATTCACAAGATACTATCAGACAATAGTGGAGAATGTAATTTTTTTTTTGTAACTTACAGTTAATTTAATTAAATCCTTTGATCAAGTAAATAACTTAGTCAACCAGAGAAAAAGAGAAGCTGGTGCCTTCTTGGCTTCTCCACACCCGAGCATGCAGTAACACTGTAGTTTCTTTTATTAATTGACACATTTTCTGCTGTGAGGAGGTTATTGAAGTAATGCCTGCAGACTAAGAACTGCCAAAAAAAGCCTACAAAATACATTTTATCCAACTATTCTCTTCATCAGATTCAGAATACTTCTGCCCAGATTTTGCACACTAAATAAACTCAGTACCATGCAACTTGCATTTCCTTTTCCCCTATAGATACCCGATTTTCTGAGTGCTCGTTCAAACAATCTTGTGGGTTTTCACCTTTAYATCATTGAATGCTGCTTAATATAAATGTCTGTGGATATGCTTCTTACCCCTTTACTGACCTTCCCCTAATAACCTTCACTCTCCCATGTTTCAGGCTGTGCTGAGGCTACTATGGATGCTGTATTTGATGACATTACATCAAAGAGATCCATGCCAAAACTCCTTGGCCACCAGCATCACTGCTGATGTCAGCATAGCTGGAAGAACAAGGCTAGTTAGCTAATTGCTTTACAGAGTAATCACAGGCAATGCAGAGCTTGGAGCCAAGTGTTTTGCTGGGCCAAGCAGGCAAAATGCCATTGAAGGCACCAATTCCATGGGCCAAAATTCCCCCTTGCAATGGCAGCCAGAACAGAGGTTTCTGTATGTGCTGCTGAAACCAAGGAATAAGGTTCCTGTAGGTTTGCATCCCACATAAGCACAGCAGTAATTGCCTGTTTTAATTACGATCAATCTAATGATTTGTGGGCACCCCTAAACAGTAGCTTTCATTGCTTTATATCGATTTTATCAGCATCAGGAAAGGTTATGCATTTAGGATAAAATCATGGAATTACTGAAAGCAGAGGGAGCTCTGCTGCTAATTTCAATAGTGTTAGGACATAACTTTCTGCTGCAGGAACTATTCCAGCAATGCAATGAAGATTAAATGAAAGAGAACTCACTGATCTTAGGTAGCAACTCAGTGACAGTGCAGTGAAGAAGCAGGCGGAATTCGGATTCATATTTTTAATAGTCTTGTTTATATCRAATTACACATTCCATAAGATTTGTCATTATGGATTCTGCGCACCATAAAGTACACCTTGATCCTACGGTTTGCAATAGAATCACCACTAAAAGCAGTTGTAAATAAAATMAACCATGTCAAAACTTATTATCTAATGAGATTAAAATGGCACATTTTAGTATTAAATAGCTTTTCATGGAAGAGGAGAAGGAARAAGTTAAATACCTCTATGATAGATTAAAAGTGAAAAATTATGTAATGCTACTGAAGTAATTTAATTTACAGTAATTTAAAGACATTAAAATGGGCATGGAAGTAGAATCAAACTTCTAAAGATAAACCAACAAATCTTCAGGAAATTACATTGTGTTAAATAAAGTAATACTTTTTAATGGAAAAACAGCCTTCAAATCATGGTACTTCAGTAATGGAGTTGCAGCCAGGAGAAGCAATAGAGCATCATCTACTATTGAGTATGGGATGTAAAGTATTAAAGTAGTAACTCCCTGGAAGTCTACAAAGAAATCTAARAGACATAGCATATTCATTCTAAAAAAGTTTCCTAAGTAATGTTTTTCATTTTTCTTTTTTAATATCATAMAGACTTTACTTACTATAAAGACTATCTCACTACGATAATATATTTACTCTAAGCACTACTAAAATTAACATCTGGGGGTTTTTGTTACGTCTGCAACAAACAAAGAATGAACGTGGCCATTTCAGAAAAGTGCTCAATAGTGGTTTACTTCTTTTATATTAAAAAATGCAATGCAGTACTTTGATAAACAAGAATGCTCTCTTGAAGGACTTTCTGAATTCATAATCAACCCATGATAGCTTTGAGTTCTCATGAGCACTAATTTGCTTTTGCAGATTACTTAATAACTAGCAAGATGTTTTCACTTTTTTAACTTGTCATCATTTGACCTCTAAATAAACCACTGTAAACCTTTAAGCAGTAATACAACCTATCACCCCAGCTTGCACTCCTGGGTGCAGAAATCCCAGTGCTGCACAATCACCCTTGGCTCACTGACCACTGGATTATGCAGTTCAAGAGAATATTATTCAAATTCTTACTGCACACAAGKTAACTCTTACCAAAAAAAAATCATATTTTAAGTAATTCTCTAYTGCTACAGGTTTTTCTTTTTAGATATAAAGCTTAATTATTTAGAAAACATTTTTATAACTCAATGACATATGCTTGTGGTTTCATGATGTGAACGATACAGTATCAGATATTATTTTTAAATTTTCCAAGGACGGTCTCCCAGTTTGGAAGGAGAATTCGATATTAAAATTCAGCTTTACAGAAAAAAAAAGCTAAATCGTGCCAAACAGTGTAAATGGAAGGACCAAGGTAATTTTATGTCTGTCAGCCTGACAGGGATCCCAGGCAAAATAACAAAAAAGGCAGCACTGGAGTTTTTAAGGAACACTAAGGAAGGTAATGTGATTTATACAAGTTGGCATAGGGCAATGGAAAATAAATCTTTCAGACCACCTTGCCAGTTTTTTCCTTTTGAGACTAAGAGGTGTCTTGGTAAAATAAYTTCATTAATGTATTATATTTAGATTTCTCTACGGTATTTGACGTGTCCTTTTGGTAACTAAAGCAGGATGATATCAGTGTGGCATACAATGGATTGAACATTGTCTGATGTGCCTTACRAAGGAAGTGTAAACTGTGGGCCTGCAAAGGACTTCGCATCTCTGTCTGTTTTCCTAAGAGCTCAGCTCTCTCAGTCACAGCTATTGGACATACTACAATGACTCATTCATAAAATTACATAGTTCAAAACAGACAGTCACAACAGTCTCTTACAAGTTTAAAATCTATGGTTTATATAATCTCATGCAGAATTACTGTTAAGTGAAGATCATTCTTCCAACATCTTTCCAAGGCACAAATTAGTGGTTCATGTATCAAGTATCACACATTCAAATGCTATTACTCAAGACAGGAAAGACTATTTGTGGGCAGATAGGATTGTGGTGTTTTCTAAAAAACCATGAAGTTTCTTCTGTAAGCTGAACATGTGTTGGTTTGTATTTTGACTTTCAGAAAACAAATAAACTCAGTAACATCATGAATTAAGAAGGAAAATGAGAAAAAAATTACTACATCAGTATAGGAAATGCAGCAAGTCAGAGATGTGTAGACCTTCTTTTGCATTACATTAATGCATCAGTATCTCAACAGAAACATTACGTTTCATTACAAGCAGATATATTTATCTTCTAGAAAGCACAAATCCTAGATATTACAAGATTTTATGGAAAGTGTTCAAAAACACCAAGGGAAAAAAGGAGGTCAATTCTTGAACAGAGCTCCTCTGTTTCTCTTTAATGTCTACATTAAATCATTTCAGCTAAGCAATCAAATATTTGTCTCAGCCTGTGAAACTCTGGTGTAACAACAGCTACCCAGTACAAAAGCCAAGCATATGAGGCTATATAAGAAACTATACAAATTTCCACATGCATGTAGAAGCTCATAGTGTGACCCCAGGAAGGACAGGCCTCAGACAGACAGCATTTCTTTCACTCAGCAAAGCCAGGAGGAAGTAGAAAAGCTACGAAGAGGCAAGAAGCAAAAAAAATTCTCAGCATTAACATGAGTAAACCCAACTGCAAATGACAAACTACTTGTGCTGTGTGCTCTGCTAGGTTAAAGCAACTTTACATCTGTGAAAAGATAATAAAAGCATTGCTGGGAGAAGTTATTCTCTCGTGTTGGATTGCCATTATTGAAGAGGTTTCCATCCAGAAGGCACAGACCTCCAGAAAGCTCTCTCTCATCCTTCAGTTGGGAGAGCTTTCCTTCCTAATAGCAGCTGGTTACTAAATCCTTTTGAATTTGGTCAGTTTGCAGATTTTGTACTTTATTCATGCATGATTTTTTTATGGAGTATCTATACTGCATTGTACTTTATTTACTCTGTCTCCTTTTTTTCTAAAATTAATTTCTTTAAGGTCCCTCTAAATGTACTGTAATTGCCTAATTCATTCAGGGCAGGTGTCTCGGAGGTAATTTGTTCCCAGCTCTGGAAGTCAGAGTATGAACTGGATTTTTGCAGGTGCCTGCAGCTAAAGGTATGGCTCACAGCTTTGCTGGAGACTGCCTGCATCTGCAGTTCAGAAGTTACAATTTAAAAATGCACTGAAAGAGAGGGACAGATGTCATGCGACAGCAGGAAGGGACATTCTCCTATGGTGCTTAAATTGGCCACTTCACTCACAGTGCTGAAGATCCAAACTAATACATCTGTGCACATTAACACTGAGCTAAGTTACATTGATTTTAAAAAGATCACACACTATGTATTTATTATCAATATACTTCTCTTAAAATAATATTCGAATACAATTTTCACCAAAATTATGACCACATATTGAGTGCAAAACCGACTAGAAATAGCTCCTTCGTATATAACATGTTTAATTCCCTTTACTCCTGAAGCAGCCAGAGAACGTAGTGAATTGATTTCCAAAAACTAGCGAACTGTTGCTTTGTGATCGCACCTTCTTCCTGTTCCCAAAACACAGCAGTAATGCTACTTCATCTGCTACTACCTACTCTCATTTCCAAACTTGTATTTTAGTGGTCACAGCAATGTACATTTGCAGAGGAAGTAAAAGATATTTTCCCAAAGGCATCTTTTAGAAAAAGCTTTTTGCTGCACAAATTCAATAAAAATCTGTGAAAAAAAGAAGCAACTATTGAATTTCCCATCGTTTCTTCATAAATGTTATTTAGTACCCAAAAACTGAAGTAAGAAAACCTTAGAAATAGGCCCAGACAGAAAGCAATTAAATATGTACAGGAATAATAAAACATTACTAAACTATTCCTTAAGTTTCTGTCTCTTTCTGGCAATTTTACACACCATGAACACTCCTTCCTTCAAAAAATAGTTTCCTATATGATAGGCAATCAATCAGTGTGAATAGGGTTAATAAAGTGGATGCCAAAATAGGGCAAAATACTATGCCTTTAATTTCAGAATTGTTGTGGCTGTATTTTTCCCATTTTCAAACACAGGAATGTCACACTGAGCAATCTCTGTTATCCGGATACATCATCAGTTGTTTCCCATTGATGGCACTTATTTAAATCTGGGAATTAACACAAAATTGCAGGGTTTAAATTCTCCATCAGCTGTTAATTAGTATCTATTGGGAGTATCTAATAATTTTAGAGTATTTTTAAAGTAGACGTCATCTATGTGTTTTCCATCCTCTTTTTCTATTCTTTCTCACTCATGCTAAACAGTTTATTTGTATTTGACAATACTGCGTGCAAAGCAGTGAGGGAGATAGTAACCCACATCATCGTACAACCAGATCTCAATAGAAAAATGTCTCTCAGATAAAGGCACACAGATGAAGGAACTTTTTTTAGCTATTAAATGGTTTCAGAAAAGTTAAATAATTAGTTATTTTTCCTGCCCTTCAACTCCTCCCTAGGCATTGTTGCTCTTTGTTAGGTCACTCCTCAAAGTGCATCCGCCACAGCAGCTACAACAGGCACCTCAGAGTGTGTGTGTGACTTTGGTGTTTAGTCACCATGAGAAAATCACTTCTTCCATTTGGTTCTCTGAACTTTGCTTCACACCCATAAAGAGAAGCCTTTACTGAAGAAATTAAATGTTCTTGCTTAGTACAGTTCTTTCCAGGTTTTATCTGGACTAGGAGTCCATGCAGAAATTTAGGATTAGCTCTGACACCAGTGAAGCCAGTTTCAGAAATGGCCACTTTCATTTATCTTCTTTCTGAACTGGGTTAAGAACTAGGCTTAAAATTCCAATGGACATTTGACTTGGAGCTCACTCTGCACATTAGCCTGGAATGGAAGTACAATGTGCAAAGCTGTGCAGCAGTCATATGAATTAAACTTTTCTTAACTACCTTAGAGGGATGTCTCAAAACGTTCCCCGAGATGTTTTTTTGAGCTCAGCTGATGAAATAAAGCCTGACCTGAATAGAGCTGCTGTTCATAATCAAGAAAATGCAAAACTCTTTTAAAGAATTGTATTTTCCAGGAGACTGACTGACTCTCACTTCAGTAGCAGAGTGACTACAACCCATCACTATTAACAATGGCATTGAAAGGTTCACTGCATGTAAGAAATAAATGTATAAAATAATCTTTTTTTGTTATTGGCTTCTCACAGAATATATTTGTATGTCCACCCATTAACAATAGTAAAGCACAGTTCCACAGAGAAATGAAACAGATGTTTGTCAACTGGCATTTGTAAGTCAGGGTACAGCTTGAATGGCATTGTCAAAATACATTTTCACTCTCATGGCCCAGGAGCATAAGAATGACTTGAAAGCTGGACCATCATGTTCTGTGGGGTTTTCAGTCAGAATACTATAAAATGGGTGTAAAAGATATAACCAGAGTTTAAGCTTTTACATTTGCTCAAACATAAGTCACTAAGCATTTTATATTAAAGGATGGCAGCATTAGGAAAATTATGTGGCTTTATTCCTTTAAAGTTGAGCTAAAAATTCCATCCCATTTGTGTGAACACAACACAGCATTCCAAACTCTTTTGCACACTGCATACAGTGCATAGTACAACAGTGAATCTGGTAGGTATAAGAGCAGACAAGATCAACAAATAATTTATTAAATGACCTTCTAAACATAAAAACTAGAGGGATTATATTTCAGAAGACAAATAGTTTTGTGAAGATTTACCTGTATAAAATTACAAAATTACCTTCATCTGCCTGCATCATCTGAGAAATGTATGTGTCTGTAAATACATGACCTGTCACCATGTCAAGGCTTTATGCAGGGAAAAAAGAGCAAGCAATGTTGGGTTTGAAACTGAAACAAATAGAATTTGTATGAGACTGATTCTTATAAACCATAAAATGATCCTGAAAACAAAATTTGCCATAAAACTGTATGTAACTTCAGAACATTTGGGATAACACTCATGTATTTAATTTCAAACTACCCAGAACAAATATATAACTTGTTTCTCACATGTCAAACATATACTTGTCAGAATTAAATGTTCTGAACAATAAGGATCCTTTTTCTGTCGTTCTGCACTGAAATCTGTGAGGAAGAAAGACCTCTAAACAGATGGCTACCAGGTCTTCACTGGGAAGACAGAAGAGTCTCAAACTCTTCAGGGAGCGGAAAATAAGTATCTCAGTGGTGGTTGTCCCAGTTTCTACCAATGCCACCAGAACAATCTGGAATCTGAGTGCCACTGGTTTCCCCCATTCCTTCACGAGCACCTCTCAATCTCATACTGGTGAGGAAATGGCACGAGCTGACCTACGAGATCTTTCCCTCACTAAAGCTTGCAATCGTGCGCTCTCTGCAGTGCTGATGAGAGAGCTAATTTATGAAGGGCTGGGTCACAAGAGAATTAATGTACCACGGCAATGGAGCACGATATGCAGATCGGAGAGGGAGGAAGAATGTGGAGCTCAGCAAATCCCTTCTTTCTCATATAAGCTGATGCTCAGCTTAGAGGAAAACCATACTMATGATGCAGCTGATGTCTTGTTAGAAAACATCTGAACTGTGACCAATTTCTCTTGACAAGAATTTTTATTCTGTATAAAAATGAGATGCTTAGTCATATGGAAAATAAAGACTAAATCAGTGATGTAATTTCAGTCAATGATGGAATTTCAAAAAGCTGGGGTTTTTTCTTTGATTATGAAGAAAATCTTTTAACAAGTCTATTGAACCAACCCATTAATAAGCTCTTTCCCACCAGTATCAAAAGTGAGAGCACAGTGCCTAAAGGATAAACAAAGATATAAAACCTTTTCTCACTGTTTTAAAATTCAAAGTTTCCAKGATCCTGCATAAGTCTATATGTGTATGTTCATGCACAAATAAGAGTGACAAGCAACAAATATCCTCAACAATTTTTAGCCTCTTGCCATACATGAATGAAGRGCAAGTATAGAAGAAAATGTAATGTGTCAGACACCAACACACTTTTTTCTTCCCGCAAGATACATGCTAGTTCTCCATAGGGAAATCTGCAGGAAAGTA
The DNA here is from genome assembly GCA_018881555.1 of Amblyornis subalaris. Lineage (NCBI taxonomy): Eukaryota > Metazoa > Chordata > Aves > Passeriformes > Ptilonorhynchidae > Amblyornis > Amblyornis subalaris. The sequence goes on from JACAXG010000008.1 coordinate 14,144,733, forward strand.
ATTCTTAGAATAGAATGCAGACTTGCTGACGATTTAACACATACATTTAAGGGGGGAGGGGGGAAGGCAAATGAGCTAAAGTAGTTAGGACAAGTTTCAGCAGCACTTAATCAAAGTTGGTAAGTGAGCCCCGAGACAGGGAGGCAGATGAAGGGAGTGCTGTCTCCCACAGGTCTTTGCCATAGGCCCTCTAAAAATGAATTTGTAGGTATCCCTTAGCAGCCAGTGAAAAGGAGGCTGCCAGAAAAAGGTCACTGGACAGAGGTGGCTGTGAGCACAGCCACATACCTGACTGTCCCTTTGCAGAGCAATTCTTTCCATGGCTGTCTGGCTAAGCCACATATTTGGTGGTATAACCAACACAGATTTACACATTGCCATATATACGAGAATGTCCTAGTGTCAAACGTTGTCTCTGTATACAGGGATGAAAAATTGTGTTRCTTCTGGGGCAGAACATACATATTTGGTTTTGTAAAGCTTTCTGCTTGACTTCACACATTGGACTTCCCATAAGCTATTTGGAAAAGTGGTACAAGGGACAAAAAGTCTAGAATTTATTACACTTATAGTTATGCTGGTGTTTTTGGAAGTTCTCTTAAAGTTTACTAGACACTCAACAAACCAGTATTTTTTATACCTCAGGTCATATCTGTGTCTCAAAGAGCAATCATAATGAAATCAGAATAGTGCTTAACACTCAAGTCACACTACTCATTGCATAACTTTGGCTGTACACAGAAAATATGTGTATCTGTCTCATGTATCTATTCTTAGCTCAGGAGTCACTGAGATCATCCTGTATCTGTTCTGGGGGTGCTGTATAACTGCAGTTATACACCTCTGCCAAGGGCTCTTTATGAATTCTTTATGTCACAGTGCAAAACAGGAGACCAGAAAAGCATTCAAAAAACCCCACATCTGGATTTTATTACCATTACCACCCAGCACAGCAGGCTCCTAACCAGCAAACCTTTGGATTCACGTCTTCTAAATATTTCAAAATGATGTACAAAGATGAAYGGATTAAGCTTCTTATCCCCCTTTTTAATATTAATCAAACCCACTGCATTTTACACGGAGATCAGATGAGGCATTGAGAGATGAAACAAGTTGTGTTGCTATCACAGGTCCAGGGTAAGAATAAACCTCCCAAATTTCTGATTTTCCTTCATCTCCTTTGATCTACCCCAGAGTACAATGATGTTAAAGCTTAATAAAGCAAGCAGGTTACTTGKTTTTTTCCCACAATTTTTTTTTTTTGCTCCTATGCTTTATGACCAGCAGAATGTTATCAATGGAAAGTCCAGAAATGCAGAAAACTGTTTTAACTGAAGAGTGAGACATGATCCAGAGCAGGTTGTTATCATCTAGTTTGCAATTCTGATTCTCAGAAGCTTCTCCTGATGATTTTTTACCTTCTTTAATCAAACCTGACTCAGAGAATAATGATATCACCCCCACTGCTGCTGTTCTCACTCTTATTAGTATGGTCCCTCAAAAGACTATTAATGAATAACTGGTGGTAGCTGTCAGCTCAAGAAATCAAGTGTTACACACAGTTGTAGAGACAATGCGTCTGTGTGCCTTCTTTAGGTAGTGAAATCTTGAAAGACCAACCAGAGTTAAAGAGAGAGAATGATCTGAAGAGTTTGAGCCGTTTCTTATGGAAAGCAGCTTGCAGCAGTGTTCCCCAGGGCTGTCACTTCTATTAACACCATTCCAGGAACTCCACAAATCATACATATTCCAGGGAACCTGAGAAGCAGRTGCAAGGCCCGTGACATAATGCTGTTGCGTGTGAAAAGCAGAAAAGAAAACAAGAGCAAAGGTAGGTATGATGCACAGTAATTTCTGTGAATCAACATCATTTCCATACAGTACAGCAAAGGAAAAGTGGGACGATTTCAGACAAAGCAGGTGAACTTTTGAGGCATAAGCATTTTGATTCAAAGATCATAGTAAAGAATGAGAGAAATATAGATCTCATAGTGACAGGGAAGCACAGGATATCAAATGAAAGCTGGTACCCTAACTGCTGGCAGCAATGGGTTAATTTGTTGCTGATATAACCCACTTGAAGGGTCTTCCTTCAATGATCCTGCTAGAGCTATTAATTCCCTGTAGGCAGATCGAGGCACACACTGGTTCAGTAGCTGAGTCAAAGTCACAAAAGAAAGGACAATGATTTCACCACTGATCTTTCTTTCACTAGACTAGATCAGTAGAACAATGTCAGCTGAAAAGGATCTCTGAAGTCACCTGGTCCAATCCCCTGCTCAGAGCAGAACCATTTTGGAACAAGTTGCCCCCGGCCTTGCACAGTCAAGTCTTCTCCATGTCCAAAGATGAAGATTCCATTTCCCCARTGGGGAAACGGGGCTGAGCTTCACGAGCCTCATGCCGGTGGGTGTCTGTAGGCTGTTAACATCCCTCTGCACATACATCTTGTTTTATCTTTTTAAATGTATGCATACTGTTTGASTCTGCTCAAATGAACACCGTGTTACTCTCAGGCAGTATGGGAAGATGGATGGTGGAACTAAAGGGATTATAGTTCCCTCTTCTTTAGCATTACCTAGTCACATGGCACAGTGAGAGCCACACATCCACCCACATGCTAATTGCATCTGACTGGAATCAGGCAGAGGCGATTCCCGGAGCCAAATCCTTGTCTAGTGTAAAATACCAGGGCATATTCAAGATGAAACAACTTTTGCCATTTTAGAAAAGCTGAAGATCTAATCCAAAAGGCGTCTTAAAATTTTGTTTCTACTTTCACTGAAATCAAAGGAAAACTCCGCAGGATTGTTACTTCCGTTGCTGCAACGTCRGGTATATGCAGACAGGGAATGGGCACTCCAGTACAGATTCATATCTAATCCATACATTATTTGTTCTGTGGTAATGTCAGAAATGTTTTGGACAGCATCTGTTCACGCAGGAATGCAGACATCCAGCTTCAAATTACTTACAGTCTAAAATATTAATGCCTACAACATCAACTAACACTTCTTTACTACGAGCTAAATTTTCTCACTCTTTGAGGATTCATTTTTTTTCCCCTTTACAGTACAAAACGCCCAGTTTCTTCCACATCAGAGGACACTGCCCTTACCCCATCCAGCATATATAAAATAAGGTGTTGTTAGAGGGAGTGATCACAGGAGTCAAAGTTGATGGCAGTTCTGGAATGGCACTGCAGTATTTACCATCTTGCTGACAGTGTTTTTCCTTCTCAAACCTTAAACTTTTCCACACCTCTAAAAAGAAGAAGGTAGCCCCCAGAGAGGAGTCCTTCCACCCCACTGAACAATTCACTTAACTGCACAACTTCTAAGCCATAAACCACTTGAGTAATCCCACTGCTCAACACGGGATAAAAGGAGAAAATAGCATTAAAGATTTAAAGTAAAGAACACAGAAAACTCAAATGATAGCTGCACCATTCACGTCATTACAGCTAAGGGTTTGTCAGCACTTTCATTATAATGCTCATTCCTCTGCTGTCACTCCAGGCTAAAATTTGGCRGAGCATAAAACTTAAAGCCCAGACAGACACAATAAGAACACAACAAAAAGGAAAGCAAAGGTTTCAAGGACAGCATCCTAAGATACCTTTACACGTCAGGAACAAACAGTATCTTACAAAGCGTGATGCAAGAAGTTACGTGAGGAAAACTATCTTCTCTCTCATTAAGATGGCGTGATAGAGAGGGGATTGAACTGAAGGCTTAGTGAGATATATTGTTATGAAACTACTATGAATCCAGAAGGATAAGTATTAGTACGGTAATTTCAGTTCAATTTATGCTGCAGTACAATGGAAATAAATAAGTTAGGAAGAAAAGACAGACCACACACAAATACTACATCTGAACAGTAGAGATCAGACTTCACTCTGGGAATGYAGGAAAATGTGACTGCTTGGACTGGTTTGGGGAGTGGCAAGTGCCACTGAGTGATTTCCCTCTGACAGTATGGAGCACCTTTCTCCCTGCCTCCTTTCGGCATTGAGATTGTTGCTCCAAGTGTACAAATGTCAAAATACAAGAAGAAGAGAGGACTAAGCATAGGACCAAAATACCTCTTATACTCCAGCAGTAACCCTTACATTGTTGGCATGAATTACTTGCCCTCAGCCCCACTCCTTCAGCTCCTTTGTCTGCCTGGTACTCGTGTGGATACAGAATGACCCAGAGTAAAGAACTGAGACTGAAACTAAGCTATGACAGTGGGCCAGTTTGAATTTGGACAAAGCCCTGAGCAACCTCATCTGACATCAGTAGATTCCTGCTTCCAGGACCTCCTGAGGTCCCTTCCAACCTGTGAGAATCTCTGTTTTTATGGATCAGCTCATGACAAGGTCAGAGAGGCTTAGGACCACATCTTGCAGTAACAGAGCTAGCTAATGCTAAATTAAAGTGTAAACAGATTACAGTATTAATTTAWTTTTTTTTAAGTTTTTCACAGGTTTGATTAATAGGAAATTGTAAGAACAATAAAGATAAAGTTACTGTTGCACAGTCTTGGTGCATTGGATGGTTTAATCATTCCCCATCTTTGTCAGTTGGTGCTGTGGGACTTAGCACGAGCCTTTTTAATTTTGTTTCAGCATCAATGAAGATGCTTCTTATCTTTAAAAAGCACTTAGAGATGAACTGTGCTATCTATACAACATATGATTGCTATTATTATCTCAGTAAATTTTTATGAGGATTTGAAGAATTCCAATAAGCCAAAAAAGAGCATGCATACTTCCCATGGTCAGAATTAGTTACAACAAAGACTGTAAGATAACAATTATATAGGTCACCTAACCCCATTGACTTTGTTAGGGTCACATCTTTCTTGACTTCATAAATCAGTGCAGGTTTGGACTGTGATTTTCTTCCAGCAGCTTTTGAAGGAGGGCAGCTGTGCATCCTTCATAATATATGTTCAAGTGTTTGAGAAAGTCTAGTGCATCATTCTTAGAGCAGTGCAACTGCTGAACATGGAAAAACTACATCGAAAAACTCCTCTTATGAGACCACTGATGGCTCTGAGAAACAGGGTATTAAAAGCAATGTTAAAACAAACACATGCCCACGCAACATCAGTTTAATTTGGTAGCAAAGGCACTGTAGTAATTAACAATGCTGGTACCTGAGAATCACRGTTCTCTCACAAGTCTATCAGGTTATGCATGCATGCTATAATATAAAATTTATTGTCATTTATCACAGAGAAGAGGTGGAGCTCCACTCTCCTGCTTGCCTGTGCTGCCAGGGCAGGGCATGCTGCTTGCATAAGATACAGGTCATACATTCAAAAGCATTTTCCTAGCACTCTCAGTCTTTTTCCTTTGTGCAAAATGCTGATGCTTTTGAGATTCAACGATTTAGTGTGTCACTGCACTGGCGTAACAGATGGCACAGGAGAGTAGAATGAATGAACAATGACTGAGGCACCATGTTTCACTTTGTTCAGTGTGCAGTCTTTCAGCACTTCTCATACAAGGCATCTATTATTCACTCTTTTTAAAACAATCTGCTCCCTTTGGTTAACACTATTCAGTTAATAGTGAGTTACATCTTTTGAAAAAATTAGGTAAAATGTGAGTGCATCATGCAGAATTAATGGGAGAAGAGTCAGGTCTTTTTAAACCTGAGATCCATATTCCCTTCTAACAGGATCCCAGAACACTGAGTACTGCCTTCACATGTATCTGACCACACAGCTCCTCAAAGCAAAGCCAAGATTTTCCTAGTCCTCTGCTCCCAGGCCTCCTTTGCAAAGCACAACCCTCCTGTGTCACTGAAGCTCCAGCTAACAACTGAAGCGAGGTTTGACACGGGGTTAAGCATTTTTGGGCTTCATATAGACTTTGTGACTTATACAAAGATAAAGCAATACGAGGATAAAGCTTATAAAGAGTAAGAAAAGGAGAGCATAGGTTGAAAGTCTTCAAAGCAGCACTCACAGGAGTGGCCATGTTTATCCACTCACTAGGCACAAGGAGCAAAGACAGTGGATTCAAAAACCCTGTCCTTACCCACAGGTAAACAGAAAATAGCTGCAATATGAAATGCAAAGGATAACCTCTCCTCTCCTGCGAGTTAGAAATCATTGCTATCCAGCAACATTCTTACATTTTGTCAGACCTCAGGCAGCTGTTTCACATACTTCAGTGAGTATAGAAAGGAAAGAGTGATACTCTTAAATACCAGTGTATATGTTAACATGGAAAGTGGATGTATCAGGTAGAAAATAAATTATAAGCTCTTCAAGTGTAGGTATTAAGGCATCAAGCTATGAAAAGCACTGCAGCGCTCTATAGTAACAGGCCAAACATTACAGTCTAAAAATGTTACAGAAATGTTTACATAACCGGATCTAAGGACCTAATCCAATGCTCATGGACTTCAGTGAGACTAAAAATCTTGATGCAACTCCTTTTTTTCTTTAAATAATCCCTTGGAACTGTAAAAACAGTTCTGTGCTATGTATTTGGAGACCAAAGGCTTTCTGCTTTCTGATAAAAATCCTGGAAAAGCCATTATTTTCTGAAGCTACTGCTGTCTCTGAAGGTTAATTAACACTGACTTGATTTAGTTTTAAGGTGAAAAGAAACATCTTCTTTTTGGTCTTAATTTCYTTTGATTTGAAACAATGTGATACTGGTACACAGTTCTTATATGCTACACATTTCTTCTGCTCTGACAGCTCTCATGCTTTGATCATCAAGCCTGCAAGAGGAAGCACAGTGTGTAATAAGGACACAGATCCTACTTCAGGGAGCAAAGTGGCAAAATGCATTTAGTTAGAGAAATAAATTGTCTATCCTTTGGGAAATTCAGGCATTTCGAAGTTCATTTCCATCCTTAGTGGATAAAAAAATATAGAAAATCCAAAACGTTCAGTGAAATGTAGATTGCACTGTCTTTTAATTTGGGAATATCAGCCAGGTCCTGTTGAAATATTTTTACACTAATATTGAAATATTTTAGTCCATACAGCCAAAAGTTCGAACAAGAAAAAATATCTAAATGAAAAATAGAAATGTTGAAACATAATGTTCAATTTTATTTTTAAAACATTCTGAATATTTTCCATATCAAGTTCTTCTTTCATACTACTAGAAGATATTTTGAATTAGGTATTTTTCAACAGTAAAAAATCTTATTTTCTACCACTTATGGGGAATTTTAAATTTTATCAGCTTTCAAAGATGCAGTAAAATAAGATAGAACCACCTGAAGCTGCCCTGACTTTTAGGAATGTGTCTGCACTTGCACACATTTTATAAATCGTACAACCTGTGTCTGTGATCCATGTTCAGTGAGGGAGAAAAAAAAAAGATAATAGAAACAGCTGCTACTAATTTAATGCCCTTAACAAATTAACAGAATATGAAGTTTTAAAATGTTTCAAAGCTAGTGCACTGGGCATTTTCTAAACTCAATGTTTTATATTAACAGAAAAATGAATTACAGTACCACTCTTGAAAAAATATAAACAAATATTTTTTTACAAGATTCACCCTTGTGAACTGCTGAAGACACCTAAAAGTTGCTTTTATTCCAAAGATAGCTTCCACATCACCTTTTTTTACATAGCTTCAAAGCCTTAAATGACCTCCAGCCAGTCAGAAACGTGTCAAATTATTCAGTACCTATTGCTGTACTGTTCTCCAAACCCCAGATTTTTTATTGGAATTCTGAGCGAATAGAAGACATTCAAGCATGAAGTCTGGGCAAGGTCAGCATGCTCTCTGCCTGGGCTGGAAATGATGTGGGAACTTCCACTTGGTTGGTCTCAGTGCAGTTTCAAAACGGTGCAAAAGGGATTTGAGGGAAGCAAGGTCGTGGAGAACACTCGTCCTTCGCTCTGCAAGGTGGGAATCCTCACAGTCAAAGGCATTACCAGCTTTTCCTGCAACGCATCCAAACTCGTATTAGGAAAGGCCTGACAGGCACAGGGATATGTAACGGCAGCAAAATGACCTTATGGTGGGTGCTGCATCCCCTCTTTCATTCCTGCCCAAGCCCACCTGTGGCAAGAGGAAAAGGAGCCAGTTTCATGCAGAATGCAGGGATGGAGCCACCCCACCTGCTTGTGCATGRAGAGTGACAGAGCAGAGCAAGCGCCTCTGAGTCAGGGTGAAATACAAATACTTGTCCACAAATGGACGAGGTAAACTGAAATTTTTCACAATAGTTTTGCAACTGTTTTCCCAGTTGAAAAGTTACATTAATTTCTTCCTGAAGGCTATTAGATTAAAGTGTAAGATCCATGAATTAGGTGAAGGGAATTATAGTGAAAAAAATAGGAGCCAGAATAATCCTTTATTAGTATATACTTGGAGATTAAGGAAAATTTAACCTCTGCCATCAGTGTGGACGTTGTGCAGTTGTAAAATCTCTTGCATCCAACCCTGTAGCACATCCTAAAGCAACACSATCTTAAGGCTGATCCCTCAGCTGTTGAAACAGGCTGGGTTAAAAGCATCTTTGATCCCCTGACAAATAGAAAGATTCTGTTGCAAAAAAAAAAAAAAAAGATACAGAGCAGGACTTTGAAGATGATCAATGCAGTGGAGAAAAAAAGCCTCCTAGGCTTTGACAGGTCTTTCTCATACATATGGAATGTCCGTGCATCATAAAATGTATCAGTCAGCATGTCAGTATTAATGAATAACGAGAAATACAAGGGAGAAGTCAAAGCCTCAGTGCAAAGGACAATGACAGCTTCGATGACTTTTTTATCTCACAAGTTATAGGTGTGCCTTCTAAAACGTCAGAATTAAAACTGAGTTACAAAGTCCACAATGCGCGGTGCAAGTCCTATGCAACATCAAATACAAGGGATCCATAAAAATTGGCTCTCTCAAACTAATGATCTTTACATATGCTGCTGAAACACCTGAAAGTGTGGGTCCGGTCAGTGTGAACAACCCAGGATGAAATAAAACTTCAGCTACTTTTGCAAAAACAAAAGRCAGCAACCCCAGCGGTCAGTGAGGTACAAGAACGGCTACAGTGACCACTCTGATGAACAATCCTCCGGATCTTCCCAAAGAGCAAACTGGCACCACCCTCTGAAAGGTTGCTGAATTCAGTGCAATCCTTTCTCTAATTCCACTCAACYATTTAATTCTAATGAAAGCATTCTAAACAATATTTAGTATCATTTCAGTAAGGAGGTTTTTTCAAAATAAGAAAAAACACTTAAAATAATGAAAAAATTTTAAAGTATCGTGACTAACCACTTCTGCCTTGAAAACTGACTACTCCCTTAAATAAATTTTTAAAACCATGTATATAGGTCCATGGGGTCCTGCTTCTCCTTTACCTTTAAGACTAGTTCAGTTTTGCTGTTCATATGAAAAATGTTCTGAACTGACTCAAGGTCAAAAAAGCTAAAGCCCAAAGATGATCTGGTCTGTGTTGCCCACACTAGATCCAGATTTCTGGTCTATACTAAGAGGACAGTGCCATATTTCAGCCTTGTTCTTTAATACATTTTGGTCCTGGTGTGAGTTAGCTGTTGCTTCCAGTATGAAAAATTTCTTTTCTGTGCTGCTTATTGCTTTAATATTCTAAAATTGTGGGATGAAACAACAGCAAAACTGCCCTACCACAAACACCTCTAAAGAAGGGGCAGATGTTTAGTCAAGGAAGAACTAAGAGATGTCAAAATTTATCATTTAGATCCYTCCCTATTATATACAAATATCAAAAATGATAGTTTCTTTCTTTGTACCATAAACATTTCATTAAAAACACAGCTTCATGATTTCACAAAAATTCAAAATGTGGCAGAACAGTTCTATATGAAACTAAAATGTAAATCAGTTTTAAAAATAGACAGTGGAGGTTTGTAAATTCTTTTCTATGACCATACCACAAAATACAGTCATATACATTTAAACCAGAGTTACCAAGCCAGGTCTCCAGTTTTATTACAGCTGCCTGTGATGGGGGTCTCTTCAAATTAATCTGCATCCCTTTAAACTATTCCGTATACGAAGATATGGAGTTAAACCTTGGTTTCCCTGAAGAAAAAAAAACAACAAAAAACAAAACCCCAAATGCTGCAACAATGAACTATGATGCTGTGTAGAACAATATTTTAACACTTGTTAAAGTGCTCAGTTTTGTAGGAAGCATGCAGGAAGAAAAGAGTATCCAAAAACTGGAGTGTGCTTCCTCCCCAGTCAGCATATCTCAGCATTAAAGCTGGCCATCAGTAACACCCAGGAAATACCTGTGCATACCTTTTGAGTACTAAGGTATCTTAGATATGCTGCCAGGACTGGTCCTAAAAAAGCAGAGTTAGACCCAAACATCAAACCTACCAACCTTCCATTTTCACAATTTATACAGAAGTATGTTTTATATATCAAAACAGAAATCATCTGATACGACATTAGAGTAACAGAAAGCCTGGTTTTTTTTTCAAATTGCTGAGAAGAATGACTACGGTACAAAGCCTCTCTGTTCAAAATAACAGCTGCCTGTACCCTGCAGGAAAGAGAAGAAAAGAAATTGGGTTTCTGGATTCCAGCAGGGGTTCAGCAAAAGAGATAAAGAGCTGGCAAATATCAGAATGCTGCCTTAACACATACCTGCTACCAGGAGATCTTCTGTTTATAAAACAACAGCACAAATTGGGGGGGGGGGCAGGAGGCTGTGATGGTGTGACTTGAACTGACAAAATGAGGTGTTGATTCCAGACCATATGTATTGAATTCTCCCCCAGAAACCGAAAGAACAGTCAGAGAGTCCATCTGGTCTCCGTGCTGCAGAATAAAGCCTCCTTTGCTCAGAGCACTCGGTRCGGCACATGTATGAGATTCAACTTCACCTTCCTGTGATTATCTGAGCACATTCCCCAGCGAGCTTGTCTTATCCACTTGACAGCTCCCGAGTGATCTGGGCAGAGCCCAGCGCTGTCCCTGAGCCAGCGGCACGTTAATGGACAGCAGCACCACACAAGATGTGACAGGGCAGCCGAGCACAAGGTTTATCGTGCGTTTCCTCCGTGCGCTCCCCAAGCCACTGCACAAGTGTCAGCACTTAGTGGAGCTGATTCCCCCTATCTAAGCAGCCTTGCTAAGGCTATGACAGCGATTCCTGTTTGAAATGTTAGTCTGCATTCCAAAGCAGGCCAAGATTGCATTAACTGTGGAAGAAAAGGATAGTCGATAACTCTGAAATTATGCCACATCCTGACTTGAGGAACAACTGGATCTAATTCACGGAGTGCTGTGATCCAAGAGAAAGGTGTGAGAGAMGGGTTGGTAAGGAATTGAGAATATGTGCCCTGTATTTCATTACATCTCTTTTGCCATTAAATATACTGAGTAATTAGTGCWTTGTTATAAAATACTATTGAGGCTGCCTGAATAGTCTTGTAGTTATTTAATAAATTACTCAGCAAAAGAGTGAATTTAGCCAGGCGTCCACTGGCGAGGAGACTGCTAATTAACTGATATCCAGGCAGGCAGCAATTACCCTTCTCCTCCCAGACAAGAAGAATATCTCTATTCCAAATATGTGTTGGGAAAGAATCAAGAGCTATAAAATGTACAGCTCTTCCAGTAGGAAGTGATTTGGAATGGCGTAGCAATCAACAGAGATTTCAAATCATATGAACTAAATACAAAACAATATAAAATAAAGAATCTGTGCTTTATGAAGGGAGTGAACTGGCTTCAGAAATACGTTTCCAGCTGGGACCAGATTGCAAATGCCTTTATTCACTCTGCGGGAGTGGTTATTCACGCGAACAGTCCCTGCAAAGCCAGGGAAACAAACTCACATGAGCATGTAGTCACGACTGTGAACATGGAGCTTGCCATCTGACCTTCAAAACCAACAGAATCTGGTGATGCTTTTACTGAAAATACCATAGGGATGTTGGGGTTGTTTTTATTTTCCTCAGATATGATTTTGCTGCCTTTTCCTCCTATTAGGAGGAAATTAACTGATTTAATATTATTTTATGGATAGTTTTTAATTTTTACACATTTGGTCAAATTTCCAGGCTGGTGTCTCAGTAACAGATTTGTAGCAAACAGGATGCTGGTATTCATCAGGCTTGCTCTTGCTTTGGATTTTGGAATGTCCAGCCATAAGGTAGGCTTGCCAYGGCCACCTGGTGCTGAGGCTCTGCTGGTGGGCACCCACCCACCTGCACATCACAGAAGTGTGAGCACAAAGGCAACCAAGAGACTCCCCATGGTGAGTAGGAATCAGGGATTCCTGCAAGAGTGTCCAAACAGCTCTGCATCCTCAATTTAATGACCCACGGGGGAAGGGATGCGTTTAGACTAGAGCTGTTCTGATTACGAGAGTTTTACATAAGGGATGAAAAAGAAATGTAAGAAGTACAATTGGTGCCCTAAGGGGAAAATTTAAAAAGCACACATAAGATTTAAGTGCCAAGCTGCAAGAAGCAGTTAGAGCTAATATCCAAAACTGGAATCCAAGCCTAGGACAAGAGGTGAGCTGGCACCCAAAGGCCAGCAGTCAGGCTAAATACCAAAGGTCAAGAGCCTGAGCCAGAAACCAAGATACAAGCCAAAGGTTAGGACTGAAATAGGTCCTGGATACAAGCCAAAGGTCACAAAATGAGCATTTTCAAAGAGCCACACACCTCAACTACTGACTAGTCAGAGAACAAATTTAGATGCTCCCTTGAACAGCACTGGTGTCAGCACYGGGAGCATTCCCAGGGTGACCATAGCCACGCGGGCTGTGACTTGCTGAAAGGGTCAGCCCAGCCACCAGTCCTTACCAGCCACCACTGAGGCCAGTCTGGGTCGTCCACATCCAGACTAGAGCTGGGAACAGCTCCCCCAGATTTCATAGATGACAGAAGGCCATAACAGCCACAYATACATCTGCAAAGTTTCCCACTGGAAAAATTAAGTTATGCAGATTTGCAAAGCTCCTCTCTCGCATAAGCTCAGTGGAAATGCAAACAAATGCTGTGCCAGATGAAATATGAGAAAAAAAATGGGCCCCTAAGAGACTATAGAAGCCTCAAAAATCCCTGAAATAACAGAAGATCTTGCTACAGATCTACATTTCAGTTGCTTTTTTCCTCTATTACCTTTTGCTGATGATAACAAAAGTCTATATACAGGCCCTGCTGCTACTGTATTCCTTTGGCTACATACATATAAGCAAGACATTCTCCCCTGAAAATTTTACAAGGTAAACATTTTCTACTATTAGCTTATTTCTAATGAGAGATGGGTAACAAAAGTATCAAAAATAACATTCTAATGTATAAATTAAAATAATAAATTCATCTAAATGTCCCATTATACACCTCATTAGCACATCCTCTGGAGAACACTTGATGGCTTTGGGAGCATTTCAAGAACCAGTACAATGTTGCTTAAAACTACAATTAAGAGAAATATTAAATAATAATCTCAGTGAACAGTTTGCAAAGAGCCAATATACCAGAAAATGTTTTTGCAAACACTAATAATTAAATTCTGACTAGAGATACAAATGAAAAATCAACTTAAAGAGACAGAATATAGATAATTTCTTTATCTTCCTCTCTGATGTTTGTGAAGGTTATAAAGAACTAATGGGGATTGAAGTAAGTTCAATAAGTTTCTCCGTTCTGCTGACATSATGGTAATAAAACAAACTTGTACAATTACCTTCATTGTTATACATTTATTTTTTTCTTTCTCAAAGTGTTTGACAAAGTGCCCTTATTCTGGCAGTCATGCTGTCCTGGTAAAGTCAGCGTTTCAGTTACTAGCTTTCACTTGCAGTGGATTTCACTTAGTGAGTCTTTAATTGTTTTAAATCAAACAAACAGTTACTACCCTTCAAACCTCTCAGCAGTTGGCTTGGTGCCTTGAAGCCATGGAGAGCGTTCTGCAGAAGTGTGACCACTAAAGAAGCACCATGAAGTAGGTTAGAGCCTATAATGAATGTCTGAGGCTGGATAAACGTAAAAAATCCTGGTATTACACAATATTAGGGGCATTTTCTAAAGGAATGAGAATAACAGGTTGCCCTTTTAAAGTAAACATTCCCCACAGCTGTTTGTGAGCCAACAGCGTTGCTTAGATCTCATCTCGTAGGAGCTCATGAATCACACAGTGGCCTTGAAGTGCTAAATCTTAAAAGTTTACACAGCCTACTTGGGCAGCTCCCCACTACAGCTGGAATTTAAGACCAAGTCCAAAAAAAGCCAACCGGAAACAGAATATAAAGGGAGAATCTTACCAAAACATATGCCCATCTTATTACCAGTCAAACAGTGCCCTTCCCACACACTTTACAAAGTCTGTCTTTGCCTCCTGAGACCTTCCCTCAGCCTGAGTCCCCTGCTGCTCCTGTGTGGACACTCTTGCTACCAAGAGCAGGAGGAAAGAGCCTTTCCCTCGGCTGGTCCCTCACTCCCTTTCCATGCACTGGAGGTGCACCAACAGCTCTCCCTCTGTACCCAGCTTACCTCCTAGACATAACCTCCCACTGTTACGTGATTATTCACGTAACAAATCCATCACGAAAACAGAGCTGATCAGAATTTTTCTTAAACCAATAAAGCATGCCAATTTTATCTCAGAGTGAAAATATTTTACAGAGGCAATTTTTTGTTCTGCTTTTCGGTAGCTGGTTATTAGTATTTTTCTGTTAAGGTGAATGGTGGACTCTGGCCACTCCTGCCCTGTAGGACAGTTCATCACTTCTGGAACACAGTTCTCCAGGCTGACAGGTCTTTTCTGTCATGGAAGTGTCAAGCTTCCTAAAAAGGCCCCTTCTCTGTCAGAGCAACGTCAGGTGCACACAGGGACAGGGGAAAGGCCAGCACGGCAAGCTTCACCTACCCATCCCTGATTTCTGTGCCAGCTGTCAGCAGCCACAGATTGCACTCAGGGGCAGAGGAGGAGCTGGGCAGGCAGGCAGGCACCGTGTCACTCCGGGACTGCAGAGCCAGCTGAACCTGCCAGCTCTGGAAGGCGTCACACCAGAAGGAAAAAGCAAGAGGAGATGTGGTCCTTCAGCTGTTTGTGCATATGTGCATTGTTTACACTGCAGCTCTCAAAGCCTGTTACATTTAATTGTTTTCAAAATCACGTGGTTTATACAGACTTTAGAAGAGGTAGCAATTCTGAAAATAAGGAATAGTTGTACTGACCATGGGAGTCTTGAAAGCACCTACTAGAGCCTGTCATAAAAACTGGTGCTCAAGAGGTGCTGAAATAATTATTTGAGGTTATTACAATCTATTGGAGAGATGTTCATCAGCTTACTTAGCAAAACATGTCACCCCAACACAAGACCTTTATACTCAGCATTTCCATGCACTAATTCCACATGCAAAAGTAATTTTACTGTGATGCACCACTGGCAAAAAATTCCTGTATGAAGGCCCTGGATGGTTTCAACACACAACATATTAGTTCTTTTTTCCTTTAAAAACACACCAAAGCAAGCAACAGAATTTGTAGATTAATCTCTACAGTTACATTTGTTTTCAAAATGAAAATTCAGTAAATCTGTGCACAGAATTTTGTAGAATATTTCATAGGAAATAGCTGACTGCATTTTTCTTTACACATGTAGCTGCACACAACCCATTCGAAATTAATTAAATAAGATGTTGCTGCTTTTGTTCTTAAATAACTCATTACTGTCAGATCACTTATTTTCTAACACCAGAGTCAAGGGACATGAGGTCCCAAAATTAAAGGCTGCAATTGCACTTCCACAACAGCCCTTCAGGCCTGACCTCCAGCAGTATCTTAGCTAAGCTCTGTTCTAGTTTGGTTGCAGATTTCCACAACACTGTGTCCATGCCTTCCCCTTGAAATGCCCTTCCTGTGCCACTCCTCACACATCTTATCCATCGGACTCCCCTGAGGATCTTTGGCAGACAACTTTATGGCTCTTTTCTGAGTGACTACAGCAAAGGAATTCTCCATCAGCTGGAACTTAATTGGTGGAAAGAGGCCAAATAAAAGATTAGGATCTCATCCAGTTTATTTCCTTAGGCATGGTGTAAGCAAGCTTCACTTTTCACCAAGTATGGTGACTCCTTCCCACTTCTCCTAGCCTGCCTACCTCACTCCTTGCAGGAAGGCCATCCAGAGTGCGTGGGTCTGCCTCAGAACTTGATTTCAAAGCAAAAACACATTATGGATTCTTGACTGCAACCGATAGAGGCAGAATTTAGTACACAACAGGTGGTTTACGTCACTGAATACTCTTGGACAAGATACATCCTGGAGAAAGCTGCCAAAGCAAAGAGCGAGGGATCCGTGTGCCTACAGCAGGAACTAAGGGGTGCCGTGCCTGAGCTCTCGCCGTGCCTGTGTTTGTTCCTGTTTGCAGCCCAGCCCCAGCGGGAGGATGAGACCCAGAGAAGGTGTTGGCTGAATACTGAGAGGCTCCAGGACACCTACCCAGCCAGAGCAGAGCTCCAAACCTGCTCCTGTGTCCTGGTGACAGCAGCCAATGCAGCTGCTGCCCTCACCTTCCAACGAGGTTCTGTGATCCATCAGCATCCCACCAGCCCTTCCCTGGTGAGCGAAATATCACCAGAACGCCTCCTGCTTATATGGCTCTGCAAAAAGTATTTCAGTGAAATTTATGATGATGAGTAAATACATTGTACTCATTTTATGGCTGGGAAAATGAAAATACAGAGAGCTGCAGTGGTTTAATAACTTCTGAAATGAATGCAGGTTTACTGATTCCCATTCCTCTGACACTGGAAAACCCAAGAAGCATCAAAAGCAGCCCAAACCATCGGGCTGTTTTACATTCTATTTGTTTCCAGTCATGTCTGAAAAGCTCTAGAAGCTATTTACTCTCAGAATCGTGTTGCATCTTCCTTATTAGTAGTGTACCACACCAAGAAAAGCCTATTGAAAAATACACATTTGCTCATAAAAAATTAATCTAACCTATTTTAGAGATGATTGCTCTCATATGTGCATATTTTGCAAGAAGATAAAATATTTAAAAATTAAATATTAAAATATTAAATAAAAATTAAAATACTGAAAAATTAAAATAATATTAATAAMAATATTAAAATACTTAAAAGAAATTCTGACTTGCTATTTTACAGCAAGGCTTCAGAGATAAAGCAGCATAGAAACCTACATTTTAAAATTTATGTGACGTTCTCAGTATTTAAAGGGCTAGATTCGTGGAGGCATCAAAAGTGGCTCAGCAACAAGAGGATGCTTAAAGAAGACAAAAATATAAGCACACAATAATGCCATAAAGATGACACAGTRTATTTAAGGTAGATAACTCACTAATTAAAAATTAGCTGAGTTAAAAACTAATTTGGTTCTGCTAAAGTAGCTTTCTTAAGGCTCAAGGTTACTACTATTATTCCTGATGTATTTCTCAACTCTGTACAGAGCAGGACCTTGCTAATCTAATTACATTTTTTCTTTTTTTTGAACTGTGCAGTCTACAATCTGTACAAGGAGACCYAGGGGAACAGGCTACTCTGCTTGTGATAGTAATCGAATATTTTTTTCCTAATGTTATTATAGCAATAAAACAGCAACTACATGCAAAATGAAATCAGCATTTGAAAATCACTGATGGTGCACCTTTGCTACTGCAATAYTTTGTCCAATGAGTATTTGCAATGGTGTTCATCTTCACCAATGAAATTAGCACAGTCTAATATATTCAACAGTAGGCCTTGAGGCTACAGCCAGATAAAATATCCCAGAAGTGGCTAAAGATGTATATTCAAAGCCCCAGTGTATTACATCAAGCACATCAATCAATAAAAGTTAGGCTGCACACCTGCATCTATTGAACTTACAGACGCTGTGATCACTGAAAGGCTTGTATTCAAAAATAAGTTGCATTTAAATTTTTCTACAAATCTACTCAGGAAAAACACATTACTGGATATTATGCAAAATGCAGAGTCCTAGGAATAACGTTTTCTCTCTAGTTCTGATTTATGTCAATGATAAAGTTCTCTCTTTACTCTGTCAGTGACAGATTATAACTAAGGGTGAACATGATATAACTTTTGAGTTGAACCTCTGTGCCCTAGTTAAAAAAAAATCATTTCACCTGTCTAATTTCACTACCTACCTTCATCAGAGAAGAGCTGTCATATTTTGATGCAAATTCCAGCAATTTACATGTTTCAAGCTGGCAGGTAATGTCTTCCTAGAAAAAGTTGCCACCCTTCCACAATCTCCTGTGAAATGGCAAACCAGGTTAGAAAGATAGAGGCGATTGGATTACCTGTCTGCACCAGATCATTGTTTCTAGGAGATAATCCATAAATGATTAATCCTTCTAATGTTATTGAGCAATGTAAGGAGGGCTGCCTGTGACCTATTTCACCCTCTTACACTGTTGTTGTGGGAACAGCTTTACTGTATAAATCGAATTGAGTATCTTCATTCTCTTGTTTTTATTTAATTATAACTGTAATTTAACGATTTTTCTTTGTTTCTTTTAATGCTTTTTAACATCTCTTGGAAGGACCATAACTGTTGRTAACACTGATATCCGAAATGTCAGTGGACACAAAAATGGCTAAATGCTTTTTTATGTCATTTTCCTTGTACTTTATTAAATCACTTAATTACTTACTTAATTATTRTGGAAAGTGCTGCTGTTTTTAATATTTCATGCTTCACATTTTCTAGAAGATTTTGCCAATTGTATAAGGGGAAAAAAAAAGAAAAACGAAAGTCATCCATTCCTTTACAGAATCATTACTGCAATTATTTCATGACAAAGAAATTTCTAGTGAAGTTCACATCTCAGTATTGCAACATCTGAGAAACTCAGAYACTATGCAAAGTAGTTCTGTGTTCTCTCTATTTTATATACAGAATAGAAGCAAGAAAAAAACATTCCTACAGCTGGGTAAATCAACACTCCAGAACTATCTTCCTAAACCTTGTCACTTCCATGTGATGATCCTGCTAAACCTGGAGTCCCTTTACACACGATCCCATCCCATCAATTTTAATCATTTAGGTTAACACYGCTGCCCTATAGCACTGTAACATGTAGCAATTTAGAAAACTTTCCTCTCAAGGCACCAAAAGATTTTGCACAGCTAAAAATAAATATCTGTCACCATGAATATGCAATAAGGTACCTGTGGCTGCAGCATTAGTGCAGAAAGAGCACACTGCAAGTTGGAACTCCTGTGAATGGCTTCTGATCCACTTGGCACTCTTCAAAAGCAGAACAACTGCCAGGGAAAGCGACTACACTACTTGAGCAGTTTMTATCATATTTATGTACATAAAGAWAATGCTCAAGTAATGCCACCTGCGAAATAAGATTTTTCAAACAAAACGGCAGCACTTGCAAAATTCTARCATCCCATGCACATTTTTTGTTAACCACTCAGAGAATTACAATGCGAAATAAAAGTTAATTAAGTTATTAAGGAAGGAAATTATGACCAGGACAGTTGGCCCCATCTAGGACTGAGCCCAAACAAAGAGCCTGTAGAATTACAGCCGTTATCACTGAAATTTAGGGTATAGATAACAATGTAATTACTAATCAATAGCCCAGAAATTGCCTGCTATTACAATTCGAGGAAAACATCTGCAAACAAACCAACAAAAGTGTGTCATTTGCAAAATAGCTCATGAAACCAGGAATTTCTGACAATTGTTTCAAGTGAAAAACTGCAAAGATAGAATATATGAGCTCTGAGTCACTCAGATTAGCAGGATTTACTGGACCCTAATTCAGCCTGGAGTAATGACAGAAAACACACTGACTAGGAGCACTGGCTGCACTTCTCCCTCATCCAAACTGCAGGAATAGATCATTGCAGAGGATATTCAGCCAACAAGGGAAAAACAAAGGGACTGAAGACTGAAGAAGACTTTTTCTGTAGAAAGCTTAAAGGAGTGACTGCAGCCCAAATAAGCTTTGGGAATACTCAAGTAATCTACTGTGTAAAAACAGGGCCCAGAAAAAGAGCTTGTATAACAGAACTGTCAACAGCAGAGCAACAGAGAGACTCAGCCACGGTGTCATAAGCAAATGAAAGAGTACAACAGGGTTTTATTATTTCATCTACCTTAATATTAACATATATTAAGTAGACAGCAGTCCTTAGGGTAATAAATTATCATATCCTGTTCTATAAAATCTCAGCAGAATAACTGAAATATAAAACATAATGTCCTCTTCACTTGTTGAAACACCAAAGGAATCTGTCCCACTCACAGAGAAAACATGAAAAGGGCATCATGTGCATCATCCCACTTGTGCCTAGTTCCATGCAAGAATCAGGAACAGGGAGTGAGAGRGGAACATTTCCCCAGCACAGCACCAAGGAGGGCCAGGGAGATTTGCACTGTGCGATGGTCACAGCACACGCCTGAGTAGCTGCAGCTTTCCAGTTTACCCTGTCACGGCTTGACTCTGCCTGTACCACACACTGTGCTGTGCTCCAAGGCTGAGGAAGCAGATGACAGGCCATACATCATTCCCGATCCAGAATATTTTATTCCAACACAACAACGGTGAGGATGGGCAGGGACAACAAATTCATTGAAATGCAGAGCTGGAATCAGCAGATGAAGGAGGAAAACAATCCATAACCAGAAACCATCACTGCCCTTTCTTTTTTGCTGCTCCTCGTGTTTCACTTTTAAATCAAGATGAAGCCAAGGAGTTTTCACACCTAAGAAGATCTCACATAGTAGAAAGCTTCCTTTGCCAATAAGTTTTTAAAAGATACCTTTGCTTTACAGTAATCTTGCAGAAAGGCGCAGATGTTTAAGATGTTATTTAAAACCAGCTCTTTAAAAAAGTTTTTACCATTTTCTTTCTGTTTCAGTTGAGCTCTTAGAATGTTTTTTCTTTATGAAATAGTTTTCAAACTTTAATTTCCTCATATTGTATTTTTCTAATATAGACTGTTAGTGAATATTGAGATATTTTACATCAAAGTATTTTTTGACATCAGAAGTGTCACTGTTTACCCTTGATGGGCAAACACTGCTAACAGAAGCAGTGAAAATCCAAATTTTATGGATTAGATTATGCTCTCCTGTGGTGAAACGGACCACATGGACATGGACAATTTATGGAGCTCTAAGACATTCCATATGACTTTTATTGGGTTTTTTACTAACGCTTAGTGGGCTTCAGGGGTGAGTTACAAGGATGAAGTTTTGTGTCTAGATTACTTTTTTCCTAAGAAATGCATTTTTACTTTATAGTAGAACTGTTTGACATCAAAACAGATAAATTAATGTTCTGCCCAAAAAGCCCTATTTTTGCAATTAAAAAAAATATATTATACTGGAATTTGATATTTCTACTTCTTGTCAGAAAGACTTTTTACAGAACCACACAACTCTGGATCCTCATTTATAGCTTGTGCATTAAATGTCAGCCATTGTGGAAGAGGACTATACTGTAAAGCTGTATTCAAATCAGAAGTTTGTCCACCTGCAACGGAGAACAACATGACCTGTGGTAATTCAGAAAATTCTTTAAATTCTCAGAAGGGTCAGGAGCTTGCCACAGACATGGTTTTGTTTGGAAATTTACAATCCTAGTTTTTTCCTGTCAGATCGCACAAAATGCTACAAAGATACTTGAACCTCAGTGATCTTATCTTGGAAGTAATTCATGCCTTGGTCCTGATGAATATTCTGTACTTTCCTGTTCCTAAAATCCACTAATAATTGAAAAAAAAAWCTGCAGGAAAAAGCTCAGTGCATTGCGTGCTACTTCGTTCTTGTTCCAACAAATGTATATGTGTACTACATAGACCTTTAAATATGACAGTTTACTGTACCTGAACAACGTGCCTATGTATGTTTACTACACCTGAGAGAAATATTTATTCCCAAAATTCTTCTAAAATACTGAAAATTCCATGTCCCACTGCAGACTGTGAAATGTTCATATACCAGAAAATGACAGAGACGAGAACAAACAGCGGCACCCACAAAGTGCTGTAAGATAATTCCTCAGCCTGTGRCCCAGCTCACCGCTGGGTCGCCTGCAGTAAACTCCGAGCCCTTTGTACTACTAATGGAGTAAATAAACAGTAACGAGATGCGAAGGACAACCCTCAGCCCTGCCCACGCGTGTCGGCGGGGGCGCGGCCCGTGCCCAAACCCCACGGCCTCGGGACTCTGCCAAGGGCCCACGGCCCCGCAACCCCTCTGTCACCGGAGCTGCTAGTGGCTGAGATGGGAGCCGGCAAGCGGCTGCGGATCCCGAGGGGCCGGGAAGGGCCCGGCGGGGCGGGGCGGGGCGGGGCGGGGCGGGGCGGGGCGGGGCGAGGGCCTGACCGGCGGGCGGAACTGCAGGCGCGGGCCGGGCGATCCGGCCGGCGGCGGGGCCGGGCGCGCCGGTGCACCAGGGAGATTGTCGCCGTTCCGCGGGCGGGGCTGCCCAGATCCAAGATGGAGGCGGCGGGCAGAGCGGGGCAGGAGATGAGTCTGGCGGCCCTGCGGCGGCACGACCCCTTCATCACCGGCATCGCCGACGTGACCGGCCAGGTCGCGCTCTACAGCTTCAGCCCCAAGGCCAACGAGTGGGTGAGTCCGGCGGGGCGGGCCTGGCCGTGCCCGCGCCCCGGCAGCCGCCTGACCCGGCGCCTCCGCACGGGGCCCGCGCGGGGCTGCGCTCGCCCAGGGGGAAGTTTGGGGGTTGGGCGCGTTCCCCCCGCTTGTGCTGGGGGAGAGGAGAGAGGGAAGGAGAGGAAGGGAAGAGGAGAGGAGAAGAGAGGAAAGGAGGAGGTGGAAGTGGAGGAGAGGGGGAAGGAGAAGGGGAAGGGAAAGAAGAGGGAGAGGGAGAGGAAGAGGGAGAGGCGAGGAAGAGGAGAGGCGAGGCCGTGTGTGCGCTCGGGGAGGCGGCGCCGCTCACCCTCCCACCGGGGCAGCGCTGGGGCTGGAGGGCGCTTTGGCTCCTGGTGACCATTGACTTTTTCTCTTTTTTAATCGTACTTTGTTATCATTGCTCGTGCCTGTTGCACAGAGCCCTAATTCAGGAAGAGGGGGATTTAAGAGATGTTAGTCTTCGTCATTGCGTTAAAACAGAGTTTTGGCCTGACCACGGAGTTTTATCACCAAGCTATAAAAACGGGAATACGGGGAACTTCACGTTGTCACGTGCAGCCCTGGAGCTGCACGAACTTTCTGTGCTCGTGGATCACAAGCCCTTGGTGAAGGTTGCTCGGGAAGCTGGAGTATGACAGAGAGCCATGGTCCAGTTATATCGTGCTGTGCTGGCTCTGCTGTTGTTGCCGTCCTTGGAATAACACGGTGGAAAACAACCTATCCGATATTTGGAGGCTGCCCTGTCGGGCTCAGCACAGGAAGCTGTGGAACACTGTGTATCACATCATCAGATTGAGAGCAAGAGCAAAATCTTTTGGAAGTGGGTTTAACTTCCTAGTGTTTTTAAGAAATAGATACGTAGTTCCTGAAAGTAGGAAATCGTATTTTTAGTCCTCTGAGGTCAGACCTTGTGGAAAGATAAGGGTATTGTAAGTCTCTGTAATTAAAACACTATACAAAACCTGCATAATTGTGTGAACAAGCACGTCCCTGAAGTGCATTTCTTTTTTTCTAGGAGAAAACCGACATAGAAGGGACCTTATTTGTGTACAAAAGGTAAGGGTTGGTTTGGGTGGTTTTTTAGGGGAGGAGGGGATATAGTGGTGGTGATGTTTGTTTTCCTTCCTTAAGAAAACAAACTCCAGATGGCTTCATGCAGAGCTTTCATACTCATCGTTACTTACTTGTTCAGCTGTTAACAGTGCTATAACCATTCAAAAAGAAAAAACTCTGCACATGGGTGAATAACTGTCAAAAGCCCCTAAAAGTACTGCTGAGAAATCAGAAAACTTGAATGCTAAATATGTACCCACATAAAAAAAATCAGTTTATCGAGCTTATTTTGTTAATTCAATTGTATTTCTTAGTGTATTGAGTTTGTTAAATGCCAGGTTGTCCTTTGTCTCCTAAAATCCATGAAGTTGATTATGAAAACAATAGAGGTGAGAAATAAAATACTCTGTCCTAATTTACTCCTGGAATATGGCATAAATTTTTGTAAATGGATGAAGTTGCCCAAAAGTTGGAGATCTCTTAGTGTCTGGTTTTGGGGGCTATTTGATTTCCTCATCAAAGCTGAAAGATATTTCCAATTCTCTAGGATGGGTAAAAGGGGTGAGGAGGAGAACTGGCACATAAAATCAACTATGAATTCAAGTTTTAAATTACAGGCAAATAAAAAATCTAAATAAAATACCTTTGTTGAAACTAAGAACTAGTGCGGACTTAAGCCATCCTGAAGCAGACTGCCATAGTTCAGTCACTACAATATTTTATCCTGGCACTATGAAGGGATTTGAGTAACCAGTTCCAGTTACTTTAGCCCCAGCTTGGAAATACTTAGTGTAAGAAAGTAAACCAACCCTAAAAAAAACCAAACCAAACACAAAACAAAGCAACAAAGCAAAAGCTTGCAATGTAACTACTTGATGATTTCAAACAAGTTCTGTTAGGTGCATTAAGAGACTAGGTTGTAATGGTAAGGATTGTTTATCCTGTCCTTGGAAACTCTTGACAGATTTTTGTTGTCAGTCATTASGTAAAGGTGGTCACATTGTTACAGAAATCTTACTATTGACCAGCTAATTGTGTCTGATTTTTAGCCTGCCTCCATTGTGCTGCTGTTGTTCATTCTGTACCTGCTTACAGGCACAGTTGAGTGCTGACAGGACATTCAGGCAGCAAGAGAAAGCAGATCTAAAACTATCTTGAACTTTCAGTGCTTGCTCAGTGTTTTCTTTTTCCACCTGGTGTCCAGCAGAAATCTAGATAATAAAAATTGCTTCACTAAGCAATACAATTCTGAATAATTTAATATGTACTTTCAGGACACTGCATTAAGTCCTTATTTTCAGAGTCTCCCTTTAGGAAGAAATTACTGTTTATGGTTCCCCCTGTAAGTGTATTTCATGCTCTTTTTTATTGTCATGTCTATTTACAGTAAGGTAGTGGTGCTGTATAAATGGTTTCGTTTTTTTCCTCTAATAAAAAAACTCTAAAATGCCTCAAAACTATTTTATGTCAAGTATTGAATACATTTGCATTTTAATGGTGGACCTGCCCTAGTTTTTTTGAATAGATTTTTCAGAGGCATATCTTTGATTCAGCAGTTTAACAGTGTAGAACTGCAGTGTTAATCCTAATCCTGCTTTGAGGTAAGAGTAGTTTGAAATTGAAATTAGGTGGCATGCCAAGAAATGGCACAGAAGAACAACTGAGCTTCAGCATTGCTAAAGCTTCACATAATAAAGCAATGGAAATTTGAAGATTAATTCATAACTCGGTTTCAGAAAATTACTTATGTTGATGAAGGTATTAATCCTTGGTTTTGTTTTAATTGAAACAATAGGTCAGCTTCTCCTTATCATGGTTTTACGATAGTGAATCGACTGAATATGCACAACCTGGTTGAGCCAGTAAATAAAGATTTGGAGTTTCAGCTCCATGAACCTTTTCTTCTCTACAGAAATGCTAGCTGTGAGTATAACTTTCTCTAATCCATATAAACTTCAGGTTCTGTTCTATAACCTAGATCACTTCTGATTACTGTGATGTCTGTTTCAAGTATAATGTAATGGGGCAGGTTCCAGTGAAATGTCTGATGATGTTTTCTGTCTACAATGCTAAATTTACTTAAATAGCTGTGTTATTATATTATGATCACCTCCTGCTTTCAATAAAAAGAAAACATACTACCAAGGTACAATATTGCTCTGTTCTTTTTAATTAGTGATCTGACAGGTTTAACCTAAACATGTCTGCTTCCTATTGGAATGTCCCCTGGAGTTACAGACAGGAACACTGCTTTGGCTGTGCTTCAGTGTACCTAATAGACCAGTCAAATGTTAATCCCTTCCTGTTTCTCCTTGGAAGGCCTCTGGGATCTGCATGAAGTAGGGTAGATTCCATCATGGTGACAAAGACCATCAGCTTAAGGCAGATGGTCTCCTCTGTTTCATAATCTTAGCAATTCTCCTTCCATAAGTGTCATGAAGAGGAAGACGTCAAAACTAGTCAGTAAGTTGAAAAGTCTAGGAGATTAGGGAAGTGACTGGCAAGAAATTGGGAAAAATACTGTATTGAGTTGGGTGTTTAAGCAGATTGCTTGATCTGGAAGGAAGAGGAGCTGTAGATGGTGGTGGTAGGGATAGGATGGACCTTGAGGTGGCAGGAAAGAATTGCAGCTGTGGGATTGGTGACATAAGTGAAGCAAGAAGTTGATTCATTTGTTTGCTGGAACTGGTGGTGGTACAAGGAAGCAGGAGCTGCTGTGGAATTATCATGGTGTATGTCAGCGAGAGTGATTCGAGGATCGCTTCAAGGAAGGAATCATAGAATCGTTTAGGTTGGAAAAAATCTTTAAGATCATCACCCAACTACTAACTGCCCAGTCCATCACTAACCCGCCTCCCTCAGTGCCACATCTACACATCTTTTAAATACCTCCAGGGATGGTGATTCCACCACTTCCCTGGGCAGTCTGTTCCGGGGCTTGACAGCCCTTTCCATGAAGAAATTTTTCCTGATATCCTATCTAAACCTCCCATGGCACAACTTGAGGCCATTTCTTACACTAGTGTGTAAGATCTGTGGGGAGGCTCATGGGAGTTAGGATAGAGATGACATAGAAAAGTATAAGGAATTCATACAAAGGTGAGCAAAGAAAAAAATTATAGACTGGATGAGGGAATTGCATTCTGAAGCAATTAAGAGGTGTTTTTTTTCCTCTTATTTCTCTCCCATTGTCATTTTAAAAGACTTTGGTCAGAAACTATCCTTTCTGTCATCACTCTCACCTGTTTCCCCTGATTGCAGATCCAGCATGCCCAATGCAGTTAGTATGTCATTAGTTATTTTCTCAGGTGCCACAAATAAACAGCAGATGAGTTTGTGTCCTCTGCTAGTGTTCACTTTGTTCAAATACAAGCTTAAAAGCATTGAAAATGGCATCTAAGCTTTTTATTCCTTATGATTTCCACACCACTAACTCCCTTATGTTTTGCATTTAGTTGTTTTTTTGTTTTGGATTTTCTTCCTAACATGAGGTTTCCCAAGTTTTCTGTCCTCCAAAAGAGTTGGGAAAACACCAGATGATACGACTGAAATGAGTTAAAGCTGTTTGCCTCTGTTTGCATAGTATTTGTGGATTTGCAGACAAATTTCAGCCTGTGTATGTTTTATTTGTATGGGTAGATCAGGGGATTCTCRTCCAAGTTCTTTTCATGCGGAAGGATGTCCACTTCTGCTCAGTTGCCTGCTGGCGTGAAAACCCTTGCAATTTTGGGAGTAATTCAAATCGGAGCTTTAAGCCAGTGGTTAATGTAATGTGTATCTCTAAGGGCTTAATGTGGTGTGTCTCYAATGGCTTCAGGTGAAGTTCTTCTACTATCCCTTAATGGCTGAAAGAGGATGGACTGTTGGTTTGTGTGAGGAAAAGGTGCCTCTTACACAGCCCTGTTTCTTGTAGGGTGGGTTTTTTTGTACCCTTGAAGAAATGTACTGATCAGTAGAAGCTCGTTGTAAGTTGCCCTGTTAAGGTTGCTGAGTGATTGAACTGCTATTTCTGTTTCCTTAGCTTACAGATGGGGCATGGCTGAGACAATCTGGTAAAAACCTAAAATCATGTTTGTTAATAGTGCTGTTTGGCAGAGACAAATATATTTTGTGCCTTTGTAGTCACGTTGTAACAGGATCAATGAAAAGCAGAGATTTGTACTTCACCAGGGCATGGTAGAAATAGCAGAAGACGATCAAAGCAAAATTATGTCATGACGTGTTTGGGGAAGGTTCCATGTCAACAACCTTTATAACTGAATATGATACTACTGTTTTACAAACTACGTGTTTTCACTTTGTTCTGGGCTTCTGTCTTGACTTAAGAAGACAATAAGGCCAAGTCTGTTATGTACACCAGATCAGACCTCTGGCATTTCTGTCTTTAGTGGCAGGAGAGCTGTTCTGAGGATAGCGAGTAATGTACTCCAGTCTGTGCAGAGCTGCTAACAACTTCTGTGAGGAACTTTGCAAGCAGTCTACAAACATTATTTTTGCTTGGCTGGAGGCTGTAAGAATAATTTGCCTGTCATGCTAGATCATAATATTTTGGTGGGGTTTTACAATTCTTTTGTAGTTTGATTTCTTCAAATACTTACTGTACAATGCAATTGTTGGTTTGCTGCATATCAGAACTTACTTTTGTTAAGCTCATGTCATGTAGACATGAGAAATTTTATCCAATTGCACAAAGGCATTTTCATACTCTCAGACCAAGACTAGGTAAACTACTGTTTTATTCTCATGGGAAATTACAGACTTTCACAGCCCTTGGGGGGAGTCCTCCTGGTTTTGCAGGATGTGTGGGGCATGAAGGAAACTTCTGTGGGCATTCTGGAAGAATAGACCAAGTGATACAGTATCTTTGGGTGCTTTCTGACTGAAATGGAAGAGACGTGGGTCAATTGTTATCATTATTCTGCGGTTCCCCCCCATCCCAGTCATACCTTTTTCATATTTTAGTTTTAAGGAGGAAATCTTTCCCAACTCCAGAATTTTTGTTCTCAAAATTATTCTGGCTATACAATATGGTTCCAGCCCCAAAAGAATACTGAACCTGAAAAGTTGGATATACTGCTGCCCCAAAACTTACACCATTTATTTGTGAGGCATCAGACCCTAAAGCAAGGATAAGAGAGTGTGACTAAGAAGCTGTGAGACATTATACCACTTACAGTGGTAAATAGGAAAAAAGTCGTTGTTTTCATTGTTTTAAAGAATTAAAGCAAATATCTCCAAACATGAACAGATCAAGAAATTGCCAAATTGGAAAGAGATTCTTTGACGTACTGTAACATATTTTAAATTTAGAATTACTCCTGAAAGGTAAAAATTTTGAGTTTATACTTCATACTTAATGTGCCATTTATCATTTCTTAGTCTGGAATGTGTATTGCTGGGTATATTTGATCCTTGTTGAACTTTCCCTCTGGACACATGCACATTCTTTAGAGTATTTCTTCATGAAACACTGAATCCCATTGACCTATTTTTTTTTAAACGAACCTAAGCTTGTTTTCTCTTGTCTGTGTTTTGTAAAAAGCATGTTAAACTGTTTTAAAAAATGCATACAGTTTTGCCAGTGACAGTAGTAATAGTCCAGTCTCAGTACTTCCTTTCAATCTGTAATGTGAGAATTTGGAGCTGATAGTTAATAGTTTGCTTAATAATTGAGGAAAATTAGTCAAAGTTTTAAACAATGGCAAACTTACCTCTTAAAGTCCGCAGGAAAGATTCTTCTGAGCCTTTCTCGTTTATAACTTTCCCTTTGTATCGGTTGTGTTGGTCTTGATTAAAAGGGTTTTTAATCCAAGCCAGTTCACTTGGGAGGTCAGGCAGGCTGATTTCCATGGTGCTGAAAAGACAGATGTTTAGCATAAAAGTTGGGTAATAAAATAAATGGTCCTTGTTTGGTATTGGGTTTTTTCTTTGTGGTGCGGCGTTTATTTTCTTGCTTCTTATTCCTGTCCAAGGTAAGAGTTAGTAATATAAAAATAATGGATTTTGGAGAGGTTTATACATGTAAGTGGAAAACTCAGTTACAAAGTGCTGTCTTCTGGGATTGTTGTATTATGGATGAAAACAACTTGTATCCAGAATAGCAAAAGTGAAATGAGTTGCATTAGAAGTGTTTCAAAGAGCTCCTGACTGGTTTCAAAACTGGTAAGGAAAGTCTCTTGTTATCACCTGTGTTCCATTAAGTGTAACATATCTCTGTGATTGCTSAGGCTGTCCAGCAATCTCCAGCAAGCACATTAACCCAGTGGTTTAGTCTGAGATAAGAAAGGAGCCTGTTTTTCATATCTTCATAGCAGAAGAAGCAATGCAAGCTGGGGGAGGGGAGGCACGATTTAAAACTGTTAAGAAGTTCTAAAAATACATAGTTTGACCTGAAAGATGGCACTCTAACTGCAAGAGGTTTTCTGCTATGGTTTGATGTTGCAAAGCATCAATCCCTTTTCTTCCATATAATATTGTCAGATGGCAGTTTGTTAAAGTGTTCCTGATCTTGGATGCTGCTCACCACCTGCTGAATTACTCCAGTGCTCCTGCTTGTGGGATTGTGCTGTGAGCTGTATTTGTAAAATGGCCTTAGATATTCAAAACAATAAGAAAAGGAGGAACTTTCTTCATTCATTCCTATGGCTTATAAATCTACGTGGCAGGCCAATATTTACATTGAGGAAATAAATATGAGGAGTGTCAGTGAAGAAGATACTAGAGCTGACTGACTGAGGAGAGGTGGCATTTCAGTTAACATTGCTACTAGAAGAAATAGGAGCTTTAAGAGAGGTGGCTTTATGTGATTTTGCTTTAAACTCTATTTGAAGTGTAAAATTATGCATATATATGCAAATTAGGCATATACATGCTTTTCTTTATGGGAGTGATATTGGGTTGTTTTCTATGATTACATTATAGGAGGGCTTTCTAAATAGGAGTCCTTTACTTTCAAGAGCTGGATTGCTTTCCACTTGCAGTAGTTCTGCTTAATTGTATGGCAACATCTAAATTGCAACTGTAAGATAAAACTTCTCTCCTTTCTATCAGCTCTTCTGGAAAGTTAAGAGAACTTTTAAACAAATCATCTCTTTGAATGAGTTGAAGCTGAGTGTGCACAAATGGCTAAACTGCCTAAGGGAAGGGAGCGACAGTGTCTGGAATCTCCAAAACTGGCAGAGCTGATGAGTCCATGTACACTTCCTCTGGCACACAGTTCCACTTTAACAGTTTTGCCTTACTGTGTGACCCAAGCTTTTTGTTTGTGCTCTCTCTTGCACTCAGATGGCCTTTTGTGAAGCTGATGCACAACCACTGTCAAGGAGCTGGTCTGGACTAAAGTGTACCCAGCTGACATAAGGGAGAGGGGCCATTTGGGGTACAACGGGTTAACAGCAAAGTTGTGGGAATGTGAGGGTGGGGACACTGCCTCTTGMTGCTTACTTAAAATGAGAACTGAAGTGAAACTACAGCTTTGGGATGCAGCTTCCTCTTACGTTTCCAAAGAGTGAGGCTTCTGTCTTGCAGAGGCACTTGGCTAACCCCACTCTTAATCCAGATTGTAGAAGAGACCAAGACGTTCCTTTTGGTATTATTCAGCTGTTTAGACTCGAGCAGGAAGTCTTCCATAATGCTTCTGTTCTCTCAAAATCTCTTTGGTTTTCCATTTCAATTTCAGTCAAGTTTTAATGATTGATCCAGACAAGTCCAGAGAGCAGTTGAGTGTTATGTGTTTAGATAAATATTTGTGCGTCAGTGTTTCTAACAAAAATTACATATGTCAGAGAAGGACATAGATGAATATAATGGATGACTTCTTTTAGTTTTATGAAACCTGATTTGTCTGTGGTATGGATTACTCATTACCTCAGGGGTGTCAAAGTGTAGTGTGAATCCTACTGAAAGATATTGCTGATGATGATTACAAACTGCTGTTACTTCATTGCTAAAGATGCTGCCCAGCATTCAGTGTAGAAAAGCTGGATGGAAAAATGAGTCACTTCCTTCAGTTGCTTCTGTTGAACGAAACTCTTGAAGGAACTGCAGTAGAAAGGTGCCATCAGCCATCTGAATGTTCAACTAATGTTTATACTGAGTATAGCAAAAAAATCACATATTTAAAAAGAGCTGGTAAGAACCAACTCTGTCTTTGCTGTAAGGATGTTCATGATTGAAGCTGCATGTATGTGCGAAAATATAGTATATATAAGAAAATATATATGAAATAGTAATAGTAATGCATTTGGGACACAGACGCTTCTGGGGCAAGGGGGCTGAACTGACAGTACACTAGTCCTCTTGGAAATAGGATGGTAAACATTCCAGCCTGTTGGACTGTACCTACATTAATGTCTGAGTTTGTAATCTGCTTTGCATCTTTGTAATATTGGTACAGTTTTGCAGTGACTCCTTATGATTCCTTGCCAGTAGAACAAAGTAGAAAAAAAGCCTCATACGCTACACCAGACTGAGATTTTGATCTACTTCTGGTCTTGTCTAGGCCTGTTTCTGGCAGAATTGAGTGTGACTTTTATCATTTGTCCCATTAAGATATTATTATAGGTTCCTTATCTTCATTTCTTCAGCAAGTATGCTTTTGAAGCAGCTTTCTCCTCTTGGCAGTTTGTCTGATAATGAAGTCAGGCAAAGGAAAGAGCTTTTCTTCAGTGCTAAAATATGAGCTACTTCTTTAGCCATATAACAAACTGGAAACACTTGTAGGCTTCTATGCAGCTGACAATCCAATTGTATTAAACTGTAAATTTTAATAAAAGTATTTCTTAAGCACTGGCTACATGTATGAAATGCTTTTTCATTGGCTTATGTCTTTTGTGCATTGATTTCTTTGTTCATGTCTTGAAAACCTTTGTTGTCTATTACTTAAGCTGGAACTTCTAAAGAAACGACCAAGCAAATTAACACACTTGTTATTTAATAAAAGAAAAAGAAACAAAGAAATTGCAGTTTGTCATAGGATATAGTTCTAGAAATGAGGTGTGAACATGACTTTTTGAGGATTTTGACCCAACAAAGTATGCCTGGCATAACTGGAAGGGCCAGAGAAAGTTTGGTAAATAATTGCCCTCTTTGCCATACCTTGACATAATTTTGAGTGGTCTTTGGATGAGGTTTTTGAGTATTTTGAGGAGGCAAAAAAGTGAGTAAAGAAAGAAAAGGATTTCACCATGAAATAAAAATCTACCTCTAACTGGGAAAGGTAGTGTAATTTTTTTTTTAAACATTCCTTCAATTTAAGTCATATATTTATAGTGAGTGATTTCAGCTTCCTAAAAACATTGCAGACATGAGCTGCAGTATGAAGATGAGTTTCYAAAGACTGAAAGCGTCTTTTCCAGAAATTAGAATACTTCAGTGGTAACATTTGTAAAGTGTCTAATTGCTTTTGATGTTCTTGCACTTTATGCACTGACAAATTTCATAGGTGAACTAAGATTTAAAATAATCTGCTTTGCGGGTTGGATTCAATGCAGTTCTGTAGAGCTGTGCAGCTTTGTGGTGTTGGCCCAGCTTTGGGGACAGTGAGGAGATGAGCTTATGTGTGGGGAAAAGGCCCCTTGGAAGGATTGCTGGGGGCACTACTTGACAAAGCAGCTCATGGCACTACTGACAAAGTTTCTCCCTCAGAAAGGAGGGAGTTTCTTCAGCTCAGCAGTTGAGCTCCAACTCTGCCAACTTTCAGTGGAATTTTACTTATTCTGAAAGCCAGAATGAGGCTGAGTGTCTTGCTGAGCTAGAACCCTTTTGCTCTCATTGCTTTGTCCTTGATAGCTTCAAAGAGCAGGGGTCACTATGAGTCTAGTTTTAAGCTGCTCCATGAATGTGACAGTGTGATGGGAACTTTGGTACTGCTTCCTTCTGGAGAGGGAACCTTCCAGAGAGCCTCTTGATTGAACTGTCGTACTGTAATTCAAATGTTAATATTTATCTTCAAATTTGACAAATTCAAAAATCAGTGGGTTTTTTAAATGCATATTCCTTGGCCTAGTTTAAATGGCAAAGTCAATAATTCAAAAAAGGAGGTTGCAGCTGTAGTGAGAAGGCACCTGCTGGTTAAGACTTCATTTTCCTGCCACTTTTATTTACAAACAGTATCAAGATTTTGTAGTTCTTGCATTTAGTCTGACTGAAGTTGTATTTATGTTTGCATATGTGCTATTTTTGATTACTTTATAAATAATAGGTGGTGACACAGTATTTCAGTGGAAATTGATGGTAATTCATATGTTGCAGATCTAGTGGTCTACTGGTTTTTTGCTATTGATTTCATTTATTTTTTCTTGTCTTACACTTTTTTTCTTTCTTTCTAGTGTCAATTTACAGTATTTGGTTTTATGACAAGAATGACTGTCATCGAATAGCAAAACTCATGGCTAAGTAAGTACTGGGGCCTTATTCTGTAAGCCTTTTATGCAATACAGAAAAAAAATGAACCTATTCAATGTGTCTGGTTTTTTCTCGGTCTCCTAAAATGGAGGAATACAACATTCTTACTGGTGCCAGTATTTTTAATAATGAAAATGATAGTTTTGTTTTTAAAAAAACTGCAGCATTAAAATTTTCAGTTAAGTGATTAAAAAAATGAGTTAAGTATTAGTTTGCATTCTCCAAAGAAAGCAAGTATGAACACTGCTCATTATTTTATATTTTATTTTGATAGGGGTGCTGGCAAAAGATATTCTGATGCAGAAAGTGTAATGAAATGAAATAAATTATAGTTGGGGGTTTTTGCTTGGTTTTGTGGCAAGCTATTTTTTGTTTGAGTTTGTGGTTCATTTGAGGTTTTTTAAGATTTAGGTATTATTCCTGACTAAAGTGAAGAGATTAGAGAATAGTACAAGAATTATGTAGAATCTTCTAGAATTAAAGTGGTGTTAGAAGAATAAACAAAACTGTGAAATAATAAGAGCTTGATGTTGCTAATTTTTGGATTTTTTGGTAGTTAGTCTCGCGAAAATGCAAAATGTAGATGTACTGCACAGGATATCTTCTCATCCCTTGTTCCCAGCTTTCCTCCTTTCATATCACACTCCTTTCCTGAACTTTCTTATCTATCGCATGCCTTAAGCAGCATGTCATGGCTTGCCAGTCAGGGTGTCTTGAAGACTTACAAAATTTAATTACATGGAAATATATAGTATTTAATTATATGAAAACCTGTCACAATGTTGACATTTTAAGATGACTTCTAATTTCTTGGTCTGGGGTTTTTGGTGTGGGTTATTTTGGCTTTTCCCCACAGAAGCCGTGTGAGAGAACACAAATGACAGACATTGATATCAAGATCTCTTTCTAAATTCTTTTTCTTTTCTCATCCTGATAACCCCATTTCCCACTGTTACTTTTTTCTTCCCAGTTATGTTGGACTTTTTACTGTTACTTGGTTTGTCCACATATAAGGATTAACTATAAGGATTAATGGAAAACAATTGTGTGAAACTGACTCTTGAGTATCGTTACCTATACAAATAAACAAATATCTGTTGCCTCTTTTCTTTATAAACAGAGCATCAGGAGGACATGGCTTTCTCTTAATGCATGTTTTAATTTAAAACCATGATTAATGTTGGAAGTGGGAGGGAGAGCTGAACCCTTCAAACTCTACCATATTCTTATTCTGTCACATACAGCTACAGTGCAGATCTAAGTGTCATACAGCAAACCTTGAGTCTGTCTGGTGTTAAACTGGACTGGTCACTGTAGCACAAATCATGGGCTACAGATACTTCAGGAATCTTAAAAAGTGTCATGAGGTAACAGAGCAGTCTAGCCATGGCACAGCAGTCCATAAGCACATTTACCCTTTTTGCTGGATTGCAATATTTACATTTTCTTCCAAGAGTATTAATTTTGTTCCACAGTTCTTTGTCTTTGGGGTGGAAATTTGGATTTGCACCGTTTTGTTTAGGTGGGGTTTTTCTTAAATCACTGATAGGAAAGGCCTTTATAGTACCTCGGTGCTTTAAAAACATAACCATAAAAGGTTTCAAGGAGATTTGCATTCTCTTGCCTGCATTTGACTTGACCTTATTGTGCCAGACTGAGTTAACAGGATTTCAGGCCATCCATTTATATTTTGGTGGCTTATCTTTGAAAAGAAAAGTAAATTAGGCTTTGTAATCACAGACTTCACTTCTCACATTCTCTCCCCCCCCCGCCCTTCTGTGAGGTTTTGCCAGGTATATTCTCAATGCTATAACTGCAGATATTCTTCAACAAACTGTCACAGCAGCTCCTGTGTCCCTGAAGGAATGTGTGCCTCTTCCACTATCTGATATAATGGAAAGAAACAGCAGGCCTTGCTTAAAAAAGATTTAATCCTGGATTGCACACGGAGCATGCTCAGTGTACAGATTTGCATTAGTTGACTTTTTTCCCCAGGAAACGTATTTGATTTAAGAACTCTTCCTGTTTTTTAAGAATTCTAGAATTTTCTGAAATGAAAACATTTCATGGAAGTCACTAAACTCCTGATTTCAGAAACAATTAATTTGTGTCAAGATGATTGATTGAGGGATGATCTTTCTAGAAGAAGTAGGACAGAAACCGGAGGGTTTCAAATATTTGTGAAAACTATTGCATTCTGACCTATAAGTTGTGGGGGGGGGTATTTTCAGCTTAGTTTATAAGCTTGTTTTACCCTGTTTCAACAGTCAGACCCAGAGTAGCTTCTGAGATACAGGCAGCATGGTAGAATTGGGAAAGTATCTCAGAGTTCTGGGGATGTAGTTTCACATTTTATTTCATCACCACCATCTAAACGTAACTTGCACAAGACAGAAGATGGAATTTGAGCTATTAGACAATTATCTAGATGAGAAGATAATTTGTTATTCTTAAAAAAGAAGTAAATTTTAAAAAGGTAACAAACACTTCATAATGAACAAAGAAAAATATTATGAACTGTTTTTCAGAAGTTTTTGTGAAACATTTCTGTGAAATGGATGCACTCCTTGAAGATGTTTGGCTGCGAGATCAATGAGTACTGTTTTCATGGGAGGATGTTTTATTGAAACCTTCTGGGCAAACTAATTAAGGCAGAAGGAAGGTCTTAAGAGTGAAGCCTTTGCTTTGCCTGCCCAGCAGCACATGTGTGACTTCAGTTGTCCCGAATCTTCCCTTTAACTGAAGTGTTTGTTTCTTCTTACACAATTATGCTGGCACTTAAAATCTCAGCAAAGCATTCTGATTCTCTTACCTTGCTTGCTCTTATCTTTAGTTTTGGAGTTGAATTTAGACAGGTCCTAAGCCGGGACTGGGTGACCATGTGAGGTGCTAGAACAAAATGTTCTCTCAGGGTGTCACCATAGAAACACTCGTGGAGTATTGAGCTGCTTCATTCAAACAAGCACATGCTGCAGTTCCTGGAAATTGTCAGGGTTAGATTGGCCTCTGTTGTGAGTTACCTTTGCAGGTGACCACTGCTTACAAACAAGGCTATACTAATAATCAGAAGCTGGTTAAATAATCAGCTTGTATGATTAAAAATTCTGAAAGCAACCCTGAATTGTTAAAAGCCAAATCTAACTCTGTTTCAACTAAAAACAACTAAACTGTAGTGAAGTAAAAAAGTTTGGTTGCTAGAAAACTGGGAAGAAACTTCCAAAACTTGAACTATTTTTTTTCTCAGAAATGTCAACATAGAGGTGCATATAAATAATTACAGTCTATAAAATCTCGAGTTTGTCCTGAATCCTAAGTGACCCAAAGAAACTGGAGGCTGGAATGATTGACACTTTCTGTGATTGTTGTGATAGCACCTCTTGGCTCGCCCCTCAGCCATCAGTTCCACAGCATGAGAGTTCTCAAGTAACATGCCAGCGCCAGAGCTCTGCCCTGTTTACAGTGCTTGTTTTTTCTTAACATATTTGATTAATGCAGGCTTAAAAAAGAAGGGATTACAGGCTGGTGTGTGTTTATTTCAAGAGGATAAGCTTTAGCGCATTGCACAGCCATGTATATCTTGTGAACTGCATATGGATTAGGAGTATATGCTGCTTTTACTTTTATTAATGAAATGTACCAGGTACATATTATCTTGCATCTCTCACCTGTTCTTTCAAATTGAAAGTTTTGGATACTTGAGGCAGGTAGGGGTGGAGTAGAAGGGGTGAATGAACTGTAGGCACCAGAGGCCGGAGGAAGCGCCGTGTTTCAGGCCTGCAGGTAACTGGAATGACTATGGGGTGGCTTATAAGAAAATGGTTTGCTATTCTTTCCTGAGCCTTAGGTGGGCTGTGAGGGGCAACTTGTGCCAAGTCTTCTTGCAGACTAACTCCAGAGGCATCTGGTGTGAGCCAGCTCTCTGTTGTATAATGGTAGGCCTCATCCTAAATTAGAACTGTTTGGTAATAGATTTTGTTGAATAACATGCCTTGATTTGGCTAAATATGGAAAAATGCATGTTAGGAAGTAAAGATTAAAAAAATATATCTTAGTCTGTGGTATAATACATGTGCTGTTTGTATATCACATGCTTGGATGTCCACATATTTCATTTTAAAAATGTGTAAACGTGAGAATTCTACAGGAGTAGTGTTTACTGTAAGCAAACTTTGTGAGAGACAGACCAGTGCTCTCTGAATGGGAGATAAATCATACAGACCGTTTGACAATTCGACTTGTATAATCCTTGTAGCAAATGAAAACTTGTGTAACTTTGGTCAGCTATGTGTTAGGCTTTTATTCAGGCAGAAAAATGTGTTAATGTGCTGGGAGTACATTTGTCTTTACTGCTTTTTGCAAGATGTTAACTGTAGTTAAATTTTAAAATCCTGTTTCTCCTTTCCTGTTACAGAGTGGTTGAACAAGAAGCTCAGAGGTCGCAGCAAGTTTCCCAGGACAGAAAAAGTCCCAACAGGACCAATGGCTGCAATGAAAACAGGCCCATTGACATCCTGGAAATGCTTAGTAAAGCTAAGGATGAATATGAACGAGTAAGTAAATGTCTCTTTTCTAGAAACTAGTTTTTAGCACATTAGCTGTGCTTTGTTTAAAGGGTGGGCAGTCTCTGCAATAGTTCCAGCAGCCTTGTTTCCAGACTGATGTCTTGTTCCCTCCCTCAGGTACACTGTACTAGGAAACAGTCTCTGATTTCAGGCAAGATGGATTGCATCCTGATCATGTGGTCAACTTGAAGCATAGCAGGGTAGACCCATTTTACAATGATTTCTCCTGCTGTGAGGAAATTTTGTCTCTGGGAATAGCGAATAAAAATTGTGCCCAACAGCATCTGTCTCAGTCTCAAAAGATGTCTTGTGGTATTAAAGATTGAGTCATTCAGTACATTTGTAGACTCTATGGAGCATATTTCTTTATAGCTGTAGACTGTGTGTAACAATACTATTCCCATGTCTTTCTGTTCCCCAATTTATTGCTTCTGTCCTGTCTACTATATTTGTCCTTTTAAGAAATCAATTCATTTCAGAATGAGTCTGTTATCCTTTGCCAGTGTTAAATTCACAAGATTACATAATGAAGAATGTTAGTTCTCTTAGGAAAGAATTACTTTATATAGTCATGAGGACTAAATTCATACATGCAGGATGAATATAAAGGTAATGTGTAGGAGATCCAAAAAAGGAATCAAAGATTCTGAACACGCCTCTTCCCCAGGATAATAATACAGGAATGTGCCATAGTAAAGTAATGTGTGAGTATTGCATTGCAGAGCCATGGTGTGGCTTCTGTGGCTCTGCTGCTGGGAGAAGAGTGAGCACATTTGTACAGTGCTTGATTCCTTCCAGGAGTTCCTTGTGCAAGAGACTCCTGCACACTCCAGGAGACCAAGTACTCCTTGAGTATTTGGGATTTGAGTTTTTGGGGGGTTCTAGACGGTTACGGTACAATGTGGGATGAGGAGAAAAGAATAAGTAATGTGGATTAAACCTTGCATGAACCAACTTGACACTTTCTGATGTACACTGAGGTCAGGTCAACATGACAAACAATACAGTATCTTAGGCTAAATACTAATGTCTGAAAATCAGTCATATGGTTTTTTCAATGCTTTAAAATGCAGATTTAAAAAAAAGAATTAATTCTGATTGTGTATCAGTGCTACTTGGGGAGAAGGTGTCTCTGTACAAAGGCCAGCACTGTGAAAGTACAGCAGCTCTTTCAGTGGTTTATCCATTTAGACAGGTTTGAAGAAGAAACTGAAGTCTTTTTGGAAAGAAGAGAAAAAACCCACACCACAAGAATGCACTGGTTTTGGTAGTGCCCTCTAGCCTTTCTCCCTCTTTGTCCTTGCAGTATTGGTTAATACACACTTCCAACAGTTGGCTCATAAGATGACTTGGGGTATTCCAGCTTCTCTTCCAATTTTCAGATCTTTTTCATGTCAGAATACTGAAAAACTTTTGCTACAAATAAAGTTCCTAAACATCATGGATGAAGCTCTGTAGACAAGTAAAATTCTGATAAACAGGAACTGGTATGCAGATATTTTAGTGGACAGTCAATGTCTGTGATGCCAATAATACAGCAGGGAAATAGACAGGGCGTGGGCTACAGCAGAGCTACCTTAAAATTATGGGGGTTATAATCTTCATTTCTTCTTGTTGTTGTATGTGTGTGTTTCTTGATACTTTTAAAATACTGGTGAAACTGGAGTAATTACTTCATTTTTTTCATATGTACGTGAACTGCAAACTGAACCTGTTCACGGTGATTCCATCATAGCCTGCTGTGATCGTGGTGGTGTGCAGTTGTCAGAAAAGTGGAACTGGACAATGTTGGTCATGTTTTCAAGCAAACTTCTTTGGAGAATGTTCTGTTGACTACCTCAGCTTTAGCAACAAACGTCTGGCACATTAACTTTGGAACTCCTTGTGGCCAAGGCATGCCAGTGTTAACATGATGAAGTAACCAACTTGTCTGGAAGATGGCCTCTTGGGAGACCTTTCCTGTCTTCATTTTTTTTGAAATAATTTTATGGCACTTGGTAATTATGCATGAATTTGTATTTAGGAGCAGAAAGTACTTATCTGCCTGGTACATTCCAGATGGATCATACGGTAATCCTTGTGTGCAGCCCACATGAGATTGGCAGAGTGTCAGCATGAGAAGGGGGCAGAGGGAGTGAAAAAGAGATTTATGAAGGTCTGAGTGATTTAATCTAGGATTCCAAATCAGCTTAATCCTTCAAGTACACACTACATCAAGCCCATATGTGAAAATGAATGAACTCTGAGATTTTTTTTTTTTAAAATGAAGTGAATGGATGCTTTTTATAGTGTGGTTTTGTGTTTGTATTTCAGTATGAGCAGGGAAACATACTGCAGCTTATTCTCTAGTGAAAAGAAAACTCTGCCTTTCCTGATTTTATAACTAAAAAGCCTCCAGCATTTCAGGCACAAAGAGTTTTGACCTTCAAGTTAGTGGCTAGAAGTCAGAAAGATGGGAGAATACCTATATTTGTTTATTTTTATATTTTTAAAAGATGAAAGTCAACTCAGTCTGTAAACATACTGTGTTATAATGCAATTCTTTTGTCTGGTTTTGCCTTGTTTACAGAAAACTTCTTCATTAGCAGCCAATGCAGATACAGGATGTGAAAAGCCCACCTTTTCTTTAATATAAAATTTTCTTTCTTGGTGAAAAAGTATGAAGCCAGTTGTATTTTGGTTTTGGTTTTCTTATAATAATATGAGAGTAAAAGCTTTACGACTACATACCAGATTTTGGATGTCTTGGTATGATTTTTATTTCCTAAGATTTCTGAATTCCACAGTGTCTTACAGAAATCAGTGCTTTGTAGATGATCTGTATTTCAGTCCAAGTGCCATGTAAACAGGACTGTATAGTGCGTAAATGTAGACTAAAAATCATGTATTTATGTTCATTTTTTCCTTTTTTTCCCCCCTCAGAATCAGATTAGTGACTTAAGTATTATATCAAGTTCTGGAATGCAGCAAAATTCAAATCCTCCAAAGCCAGAAAGCACAGAGCCTTCAGAACAAAAGCCTTCATTACAAGTGCAAGAGCAGGTATGTTTCATCCAACCCTAAATGAAAGGTTTTTTTCATTTAGTACTTTGTTTTGGTACCAAAATTGATTTTTTTTCTTAGGATGCCTTCAGTGTTGTCTTCTAAATGTATTATCACTTTAAATAAACTGATGAGTTTGAAGACTAGGTTCCTAAATTCTATCTTTTGACTTAGCATTTTAAAAATAAGAGGCTAAGTCCACACTACTGTGAATATCCAAGTATGCTTAAATGGGCCAACTTGGCTTCTGAAAGAAGTCAGTCTGTGGTAATGTGCAGGATGACTTGGAGAGACAGGAAGCAAGAAAAGATGTCCTGTGCCCTGGCGTCAGGTCTTTCACTGAGGAACTCAATCCCTGACCTTGTGTCTCAGACATTTACTTCAGGTTTGTCTGTGCTGCCTTCAAAGCCACAGCTGTGATCCTGCACAAGGAAGCTGTAGCTTCATACAAGACTTTTTAGAGATCAGTTTAGAAAAAAGTAAGTAAATTGTGCAATAACYGAATTTCCAGTAACACGTAAGTGCCGTGGGCCTGCTTGCAGTGCCACCCAGTGGGCACGGGATGGGCAGTGCTGGTGCTCTTTGGAAATGCCCCACGGAGGAAAACTCCTCTCCCTGCCCTGGGAAGGCACTGGTGTGTTTCTGATGCAATAAATCACTGTGTCTCAGAAATGAAGTCCCCTAGGAAACCGTAAGCAACCTTGCACTTAGTACTTGTAAACAACATACTTAGTTTGGAGGAGTAGTAGTAGTTTCTAGTTCAGGTTAGGGCTGGGGTTGGGCAGCAGCAATCTGTTTTAGGGGATGGGGTAGTAACAGTTAATGAATTAAAATGAGGGGTGGGGACTTTGATGGGATTATTTGCTATCACAGTCCCTCCAGCCCCTCAGCAGCACCTCTGCTTTCGGGTCAGTGATGGAGTGACCCCTGGCAGCCAGCTTTGCTTGCTGCGTGCAGGGTCTGGACACCTGGCACCAGGGCTGCCTGAGGCTTTGCTTTCAAAGCAGATATTTTCTTTCGGGTCGTTCCATGTAGACTGTACAAAATCAGCTGAAGTGCTCCACCTGACAGTGTACAGAATTGCAGAACAGGAATCAACTAGGAAAGGAAAAATTGGAAAGATAAGATCCTAACAAATTACTCTGAAGTAATTGAAGAAGAAGTCAATTTATAGAACATGTAGAATGTTATATTTTTAATTCTGTTGAGCTGTTTAAAATAATAGCTGCAGAGATATTGGAAAAAGACCTAATTGGGTAACAAGTGAAAATTCTGTAAAGCTAGTTCAAGTATATTTCAAATGTGTTGGTTCTCAGCCACATTTTTAGTAACATGGACAACTGAAAGACTACTGGAAAAACATTCAATTTCAACTATAAAAATACATTTTTCATCTAATTAAAACAGATGACCAGTGAAATTGAAAAATAGTAYGCATATGATAAGCACAGTGAGATTCCCAAATTCCTTCCAAAATGTCACACTTGCATGTTGATTAACTTCATCTCTTGCTAAAGATACCACACGTTTTGGGAATAAAAATAAATGTCTTGTCTATAATATTGTGTAGTTAAGTGTTGTATCTTGGCAATTCAAAATTAAAATCAGTTGTATCATGAAACGATTTTCTACCAGTAATCAGCAAAACTGAACCAGAACACTGAACCATGAATTAGCAGAACTGGGACTATAAAGTTTAACTTACCTGAAAGCATTTCTGGAGAAACCCTCTGAGCAGCAGCAGCACTCTTTTCAATCAAATAAAGTAATTTTGTGGCCTTCTT
Organism: Amblyornis subalaris; assembly: GCA_018881555.1. Taxonomy (NCBI): domain Eukaryota; kingdom Metazoa; phylum Chordata; class Aves; order Passeriformes; family Ptilonorhynchidae; genus Amblyornis; species Amblyornis subalaris. The sequence continues at coordinate 14,188,160 of JACAXG010000008.1, forward strand.
GCAGCCCCTGCTGATAAAGGTCTTCATAACACAGAGTTGATTATATGCTCAAAGTATACCTCAACCAGAGACAGACAAGGCAAAAGATGTGTTTTATACTTCATGCTGGAAACTAACTTCATGTTTGAGACTATCCAGTCTGACTTGGATCAGAGCATGGTAGAGATTTCAGTTCATTACTCAACTATTGTAATGTGTTAATAAAGGAAGGCTGGTCAATTAATCATATTGAAGTGAACAGCTGAGTTTGAAATGATCTGGAACAGTGATTTTCCTCTTAATGGAATCTTTATGGTTGAAGGACAGGTCTCTGGAGCAGCAAGATTAGTGGAGAAAAATAAGAACAACTTCTAGGAAAAAATTCCTAACAAAATTAACAAAGTTATAAACTCTAGAATGTCCCAGCCCCAAAATGAAAGGCTGCCAGACTTTAGCTAGCTAAAAATGAATAATAATGACAGCAGAAATGAGTAATCTGGGCAAAAGACACTGTGACTTCAAGCTCAAGGTTTTTTTGTTGGGCTATTTGTGTGGCACCTGTACTGCTGTGCCTTGGCTGCTGTTCCCTGTGCTAGGGAAATCAGAGCCAGCAGAGCAATGTCATGGTACAGTAGTTGTCATTGTGAAGTAGCATCTTTGTTTAGACATACCATCAGAATACACTGGAATTGTGCTGCAGGCCATTCAGTCTTCTGAACAGAATGCTGTATTTCAGTCCAGCTGTTTTACATAACTTCTGGTCCTGTGCAACCTCAAAAAAAAAAAAAAAAGGAAAATTTTGAGATTACTGGTGCTAATAGCTGTTTCTTTTCTCTTTAGTGAAAGATATTTTAAAATGTTTTCAGCAAAATATTAAGATATCCTTAAAATCATATTTTTCTAGCAATGTCAGTGGTGTAGGCTAGATGTATATTTTTGGGAGAGACTAAAGAACTGGTAGATGTAACTGTATATAGACACACTTTTCAAGGAGATAAATATACATATGTTTAGGTTTATATACATTCTCTTACCTATTGTAACATCTATTGCATTGTTAATGAAAAGGGTGAGGAAAACTGTCTAGGCATGTATTCCTAGTTCAGTTGTGTAGCTTCTGGTTTCTATGTTCCTTTCCCATCTTTTAGGCCATTTAATTATTTCCAACTCTGCAAATTCTGTGAGGATTTTGTTCAATATGTATGTTTTTCCTTTCACCCTCCCCGAGGTGCCTTGTGTAGTTAGGGCTGATGAATGATGGCAGGTGCCATGTTCCTGACAGAATCCATAGCCTTCCCCCTTCCTGACTGCTAGTGCACAGTCTGTCATGAGAAGGTTGTAAAGGAAAAATATACATAGCCAGGATGTTCCTTGTAAATTAAATGAATTTCGAAATTCCTGTAAATAGGGCACCTTTGATACCCAGACTGTATTTTACATGCATTTGACCTAGTTGTCTCTCATAGTTTCCTTGAATTTGTAATAGACTGTGTGAGCTGCACAGTGCTGTGTATAGTTCTAAACTGAAAACTTCCTTCTCCCTTCTTTTTAGCCATTTCAGTCAAGGCAGAAGCATCTGACTCTGGAGGAACTGTTTGGAACCTCTGTACAAAAAGAACAGCTTGCAGCTCCATATCCCAATCCAGAGAGAATGGAGAAGCTGCAGACAGACACATCTGCCAGAGAGCAGCACGGTTTGCTTTTGCCTTTTTCCTTTGACCAGCCACCAGTAATGCAGCAATCCCTGGGGAAATCTGAAAGTCCAAGCGTTAAAACCAGTGCCAATCAGCAGGACTGTTTAACACCTATGCTAATACCTCCAGCTTCAGTTTCCCAGCCTGATATGAAAAATGTTTCAAGCTATTCAGTTCGTTTAAGCCCTGTTCTTAATTCAGCCTCGACAATGGAAGCTGCCCCTGCTCAGATGCTTCCTGGCCTCAAACAAAGCAACAGTATAATGCAAGTTATGCAGCAAGCTGCCAAGCCCATATCCCCACTGGTGAATCAGCCGCCCTCTGAAGTGAACCACGCTCCACAGAATCTAATGGCTGGCCAAAGCCAGCTCATAGCACCCTTGACAACAGCAAACACGGGAACTGTCTCAAATGCATCTCATACAAGTGTTGATCTTCTCCAGAAACTCAGGTTGACCCCACAGCATGACCAAACGCAACAGCAGTCTCTCCCTAAGACTCCCCTAACACCAAACATCTCTGCCTCTGTTGGCCAACTTGCAACACCAGAAAGCTTCAAAGAATCTCACAGTAAGCCATCAGCCTTGAACAGCAAGATAGTCTCTCCCCTTCAGGTATTCTGTGGGCTTTGATATCCATGAAGCTTTAGAACTGTTTTTAGGCTACATGTATTTTTCCCTTGGAAAATGTGCTGTTATATATTAGCCATTTGAAAATAATGAAAGACTTCCACTGTGTGATATTGATTGAATGGCTGTGTTAGAAATCCAATTCCATTAGTTTTATATCATAAGCATCTGCTGTCAGTGACAGACCTGTCTATAGAGGAGGAGGTTGCTCAAACTGGTGCTGTTAGTGGGTGAATAAGTTCTAAAGAATTCATCTGTACTTGTGTCAGAAAAGTACTGCTCAGAACTGGTGATCTGAGAAGGGACAAAAGGTTACAGGTCGTTAGGAGAGTTGATCCTATGGAAGTCTGGCCTGTACCTTATTTGAAAGTACACAATTAACAATTTCCTTTTTCTGTTTATTTTGCTTTGAGTGTTTTGCACTCCTTCAATTTTGACCCCCTTTTGCTGGGGGTACCTGTGGGCCACATTGAAATGTGGCTTTATAGGTTTGCTGTAATACTGAAAGCATAAAACATAAATTCATATCTTTCCTCTTTTTCCAGCTTCTCATTGATCATATAAATTTTACAAAATTGATCAAATTATATCTAGAATCTGTTGAAATTTGCATTTTTGTGGCTTTCTTAAAAGCAGAAAACCACCGCTGGAATTTGAGCTGTGGATGGTAACTTGTGAATTTTGCTTTTTTTTTTTCTTTAACTTAGACTGTACCACAAAACAAGGAATCAGAAGTATTTCCACAGCAGAAAACTTTGTCTAAAGCAAGTCAAGTAAGTGAATAAGTACCTCTGCTAATTGTTTACTGGTTTTCTTAGAAAGGGAAAAAAAACCAGCTGTGGTACACAAGTTGATATCTCAAATAGTCATCACCCACTGACTATGTTTAAGGAGCTGTTATGAAGCAGAAAGGAGCTGTACTGGAGGAAGGGGGAGTTCCTGTCAATGCACTGCTCTTGTTCAATCCCTCTTATTGTTGGTTCTAATGCAGAAATGAGAACACATTTTTGGATTTGCAACCTTGCATTGAGTTTGCACCATTTGAACTGTTTTATTTTTTTTGTTGCAAGCAGGCAGTACTAATGCCATAATATTGTAGTAGGGTCTATTGGCCTTAGCCCAACCTTAAGCACTCCAGAGGCATAAAATGCAATCATTGCTTTACTGTCTCTGTTTTCCTGAGATACCTTGTATTTTATGAAAAGATACAAAGCAGAAAAAATTGAAGATGGAGGAAAAAAAGAATAACAAGCATTTGTTACTGAAAAACTTTATAATAGCAAGTTTTAGTGATGTAAGTATAGATATAAGATTATTAGAACTGGCTTAAGTAACAGTTCAAAATAATGTCAGTTTTAAGTTTCACATTGCAGTTGCAAAATAACTGGTAATAGTCAAGTGTTCAAGAATTGGTTTTAATTACCTTTTTGTTCTGTGTTCATTTTAGGATACCATCTGTATTTTAATTCTACTTTTCCCTTACCCACCCCCTCCTTTTTCAGATCTCTTGCCTCATTCTTGTCAAACTTGCACTCCATGAAAGCAGTTTTAGTAACGTGCCCAGATCTGATTGTGAAGGCAATAAAAATGGTTCTACTTAAAGTAAAATGCTGGTTTAACCACTGGCCTGCTATAAGATAAGCTCTACAGTTAATTAGTAAATAATTGCCTAATTAAAAGCATTTTATAAGGATTTGGGAGTTTTAAGAAGCGTGTGCATGTTGTGTAGTGAACTGTATTTGTTGGTTTAAACACATTGTCTTCAGCTGAAATCCCACGCTGTGAGTCTTCACAGTTTTGACTACAAGAAAATCCATTTGCCAGTTGTGCTGTTGTTGATGTTATTATACACATTATACTTTAGATGGCTTTGGAGGGTTTTTTCTTTTGAAGATCTTTGGTTATCCAAGGAGAATTCTTTCTGCTGATGTATCAAACATCTTTACATATCACATTTAGTGTTGCTTTTCTTTTGAGTGAGGGTGGCTTGTTTATTTTCTTTTTTTTCATCACGTTGGTCATTCGGAAAGCCTGAGCAACACATAGATTATCATCCTGAATAATGACTGCAGTTATCGGGAGATGTCAGAGTTTCTCAAAGTGGACATTTATTCGTGTCCACTTGATGCAAATGTAATAGTGTCATAAATTTGCAATTCATGTTTAAAAGGAAAAGTGGTAAAAGCAGTATGTGGATTTTTGTAAAGGCAGTATGTGGATTTTTGTAATGAAATGGAGACAGACCTGTGGAGCAATGAGGTTGGAAGATGGTCCTCAAAATATTTCCATCCCACATATCCCTAAGGGAAAACATACTTAAAATGAGAATATTTCAGTGTACTCCAATGCTTATAATTATAATTCAGCAGTCTCTTTAAATATGTTTGAGATATAGTTATCAGTTGAAACAAAGTATTTGTGGGAGACCATAGAAGTGGGCGTGCAAGAAGCAGGACTAGCCTTTCTGAAAACCCTTAAGGAAAGTAATAATTTGCAAAACAGCTACAGGCTCCTTTGACTACCTGGGTGAAAAGCTCATCTTTCATTCTATGTATTATCTTTCAAAAATTCTAGAAGGCAGCAACCACATGAGTAGGAAGGAGTCTGCATACAAGAATGTTCAAGGCTGCTGCCTTCTTCAGCTTTGAAAGTGAGAATTACTATTGATACTAATTTTCATAGGTAGATATTTCTTCATTATGAGTAGCTATTCTGTAATATCTGACTAATTATCTGAATAATTGTGGCTACAATTTATTTCATTTTCTTTATGCTCATCCTTCCAGCCTTTACAACATCATTCATTATTACTGAACACAGTGCTTATTAATTTTCTGTTCTTTTACAGGTTGCACCTCCRCAGTTTGTTACAGCCACGACGACAGTAACGCCTTCAGTGCTCTTGTCTCCAAGTGTGTTTCAGCAATCAGCTACAAAAGCTACTGAAGTGGAGAATAAAGCCAGTTCTTCTTCGCCTTTAACACTTGGAACAACAGAAATTCAGACTACACCTCCTACTGTTCTCAGTAGGTCTCAGCTTCAAGAAGCACTGATACATCTAATAAAGGTACTGCCTACACAGAGCTCAGCTTCTGAGGGATAGGGTTCCAAGCACAGAAGGCAGCACTGAGAAATTCTGTACCCCTCTACTTCCTTTTGCCCTGAAAGATTACAGAAGACGTTCTTTTCTGTTGGAAGGGGCAGATTACTCCACACTGTACACAGAGTATGGCACAGCTTGCTCCTTTTGGTTGAGATGTGGAGGACTTAGAAGAACAGAGTACCGGGGATGTGTCCTTCCACATCCATATGAATTTCTAGACAAGTGAGGAATAAGTTGCACTAGTAGAAGCTGCTGTGGGGATGGAGGGGAGTGGATTTTGCTGTCTTTGTAAGTATTCCACTTCCCCAAGGAAAGCTTTTCTGTTTTCAGTTCTCTAGAACTTTCCCTCATCTTCACTTTAAGTATGTTTCTTTGAAATGGAAATTGCAAAGTTCTAGTTCTGCTATTTCTTGGGACTAAGAAGTTCAGTTGAATTAAATCTGTGATGTTGGGACCAGCTGTGCATTGAGATTATTTTGACCTCTAATGTCATGGTGAAGTTGCCATGAATGACAAACAGTCTGTTCGTAGCTCAGGATTTTCTTGCCCACTCCATGCTGCTGTTAGTAGAGTTTATACCCAAAATCCAAGTCTAAAAATAACAAACAGTATCTTCCCAGTAACCAAGTTGTTAGGACCAAAACGGGCCACCACCAAATCCCATGATTAGGTTGCCTGATTCATCTGTTGTTACATTTTACATTACCTGGGGTTGCTTGTTAAAGACTTAAACTAATCTTGCAACTGAGCTCACCTGCCAGTACTCTGAGTGGTGATTTTAGAGAGCTGACAGGAATATTTGTCKCCAGTGTTTTTAGAGAGAGCGAGCGGAATGAAGACCATATCCTGCAGCATGGGAATACTGACACAGCACTCCAAGCAGGATACCAATTGCTGTTCAGATCTTGTAAAGAGAATATTACACCCTCAAGCTAACTGATCAGATACCAGTTTTGTAAACTTGTCATTTGAAGGAATTAGACTCAAGAAATATCTCTAAATATTGTCTGTAGATTAAACTAGAGCACACTGCAATCCCGTTCAGGCTGGTCTGACTGACAGAAATAACATCACCTCTGACACTCARGCAGACTTGATTTGGGAGCCTGTACAGAGGGTGCAATTCTTTGTGTTTAAGACTAAGGTTTGGACTCTAAGGGTAAGTGAAATATGGCCAAGTAGTGACCCCTGTTTGTTTGTTTGAGCATCCAGAGTGCCTGGTGATCTGTTTAGCTCCTGAGCAGCTTCATGGTTCCCAGCCTGGGTGTGTTCAAAAAGCATTGCCGATTGTGCAGATACACAGCTCATTCCCTTAACAGCTGGCACTGGAAGGAATCCTTATGCACAACTTCAGTGGCATTAAATTAAACTCTTTTTTTGCATCTTTTTACTAATGTTTCTAATGTTTCTTTTTTTCCTGCAGAATGATTCCCGTTTTCTCAGCACTATTCATGAAGTCTACTTGCAAGTCCTAACCAAGAGTACAGACAACATTAAGCTATAATTGAAGCTGAATATATTTAAAATATGTTCATTTTAGAAACAATTATGCCTCATCTATAAAACTAATATTTTTGTAAAAGAATATTTAGTTTTCAATGTCTTGAATTTGAACCTGTTAGGAAAGATTATTCCTTAAATACTTATAAAAGTAATGTTCTCAGAAGTGATCTAGGTTTTCACTGTGATCATCACCAGCAAACCTTTTTTTTATTGGGGAGGGGACTTAAGTTGCATTTGAGCTCTCATTAGCATTAAGTGAATGTGCAGATGTTTGCACTGGCTCTCATTCCTGGCTGTATTCACTGTTCAAGGATTACAGACTCAAAACTATTTCAACCAGCAAATGCACAGTATAGTACACTACAGCACACCAGAACAAAATTCAGTTGTGGGAACCTAGTTCCAGTTTGAAGGACTAAGGAAAATGAGAGCAAAATGCCTTGTGATTAAGCTGGCAGATACAGSGAAGGAATGGGTCTGGAAGCCAGGCCTTTGGAGCTAAATCTTTAACAAAAGGTCTAAAAATGTGATTTGCTCAATACATTGGCAGTCTCTAGCTAGTGCATGTAAATTCATCCTTTCAATATTTCATTAATCTTGTTTCTGCGTTACTGACATAAAACACTTATCCAAGTGAGTAAGGCCATTTTCTCTAAAAAGGCAAAATTTGAAATATGCAAAATCCTCAGTGATTGTATCTTTTTTTTTTTTAAGCAACAAAGTAGTTGCATGTTGAAGTTCACATTTGAAATTTATGGTTAGGAGACCACAACTGGAAGACCCTCTTCCTGTTCAGCAGTGTTTGATAAAATTTAAATATTTTGTTCCTTTTTAGCTTAAGGATGGACCACATCACAGTTGGCTTTCATTCCTCAGTTGTGTTGGAACTGCAGTGTTGAAAATTATGCAGATGGGAAATAAATGCATGCTTTTCTTCTGTTGCCCTCTCCCCCAAATTATTAGCGCACACTTCATAGTCTGAAGTTTATCTAGTTAAAATGTTACTGCTTCATATATGTGATTTAGTAAGTCACTATTCACTAAGAATTTACCTGGGTACTTTCCCATTTGAAATCAGAAAATTTTTAATTATACTTATGCTGCTGTGTTGGTTTACCCATGGCTTGTATTTATTTCTTAAAGGCATGCAAAGGTSATTAATCTGACTTCAGATCCCAACCTTCTCCAGCAATAGTAGTTTTAAAGGATGCTTTTCCAGGAGAAAAGTGATGGGTTATTGAGTAAAAAGATAATCTGTAGTGAGTTTTGATGCACTGCTTCATTCTTTTCCCTCAAGCACTATTGGAATATGAAGAAAAATATTGTTTGGCTCCTTACAACATATATGTATGTATAGATACCCTAAGGATTAGTTAATGTTGACATAGTCAAGGCACATGGCCATTTCATTGGAAACTAGTAACTGAGCTTTAATTGTGACTTGTTCACAAATCAGGATGTTTTAGGTACAACAAGTATTTACATTTTTATGTATTTGATCTATTTTAGGGTTTTTTCCTAGCTTTTTAGTGCAAAATATATTTTGTTTAGCACTACCTGCCTTCTGAAAACCTCTTCTCAGCCTTGGAGTTCAGTGTTTCCAGTTAAAATATATAGTATATTGTTAGAAAGACATATTGTGTGCAAGATTCAGGGAAAGATGCTAATGTCATGTGCATTCATCAAGAAATATATTGGATTTAATGGTAGCATTTAAATTCAGCAATATAAACTCAGCCTTGTTAAGGAAGATAGGAGTTTCTTCCATAAATTCTGGAGTTCTAATACTGTGTATGCACATAAACAGTAAGACTCAAATTAGATGGAAAGTCTAAACTAATTTTTTGTTGGGCTTTTTAGGAAAAGTGTCACTAAAAGGGACAAACCAGTGAGCAGTTCCTCTGAACAAAAATGGACAGTCTAAACCAAATGGAGAGTGGCTCTCATCTAAATTTAGCAAAGACAGAGTCCGTAACTTCTCACTTCTCGTGGACAGCTTCTGGTTTCTTCAAAGAAAGATTTGATAAAAATTTGTAATAATAGAAATGTTGGAAGCTGATAGTGCACATTGGTACTGTTTGCTAAATACAGTCATATCCAAAGATCTATAGAAGTGTTAGGAAGGAGTTGTATTTTGAGTTCTTCAGCCATATGCAGAAGTAATACTACTTTGAATATCCTTAACTTGTGAGGGTTCCTGGACAGCTGGAAACAAGCAGTTGGGAGATCCCTACTTTGGTTTTGTAGTGTCCTGGTAGCAATAGGTTGTTGGTTGACTTCCCTGCCCAAACTTCCAGAATGAATTGGCAGAGAACCAGAGTTGAAATTGTAGTGTCTACAGCAAACTTTTCATCTTGAACACGTGCATGTGTTGTTCCAACCTCTGCGTGTGGCCAACAGACACAGGAACCAACCTGGGTGTCATCCCCCACTGCAGAGGTGTGACAAGTSCCAGGGTAGTGGCTTTAACAGATAAACTCCTTTATTTAAAAGCTCATTGTAAAACAAGCTCAATTACAGTGTAAAATTTGAATATTTTTTAAAATGTGGACTGTCTATTTAAAACCTTCTTTTTTTCCTAATTTTTAAATTTTTTGTATAAGTTTAAAATTACCAGCTYGTTGAAGTGCTTAGTTCGTGTTATCCGCATGTAGGGATAACCAATGTGTAGCAAGTTACTGTGGGGCATCACAGGAAATGATTGTGACCGTTTTCAAGTGAATTTTTTTTTTAAACTACTGGCTTAATGGGATTTTATCTATTATTTCTGGGAATCAAAAGATTATTAGTTCCGACTACACTCCCCAAATTAATTCTTACCTAAGCCTGTGTTTTGTGGCTCGCATTAAGTTACTTTAGGATTGAGTTTGGATTTTTACTTTTTCCCTAATCAAAGAGTTTTAAAACCTACACCTGCTGAATTGTTCAGGAAAATCAAAATTCTCAGTTTTGTAGTTAGACTTTATCTGTTGTTACTTAACAATGCAAAGTTTATATGAAAGGTGCCTAACAGATGTTAACTTTAGAAGCAGAATATCTTTCCAAATTAAACAAGATTTCCAGAATGAGTGATAAAAAAAAAATTCAAGTGATTCATTCTGATTTAATATAAAATGTGTAATTCTGTGTATAAATACTCAATATTATATTTAAACACTGGCTGCTGGATGTATTATTTTTGCTTGCATTTCTAATTGCTTCATTTTGGTTTATTTCTGAAACCCATTATGCCATGTGTAGTCACTGATAGAATTTCTGAAATGTTTTGGAAAGCAAACTTTAATTTGGGACTTCTTTGTTTTTAAAAGTATTCTAAACAAATCAGCCACCTTTTTGCCAGGTATTTGGGTTGCTTTGTACAGCATATCTTAACAAGAGGAATGTGTGCAATATGTATCACCTCAGTTTTGTCTGGCAATGTTACGAAAATGTTAAGATGCAATATCTTCCTTTCACTTCAAGCTGGAAAAACTGCAGTATCTCTGATTTGGTGGTGTATTTATTTTTATCTATTCAGTGTATGGGCATATGGTTAGTTAGGTTTTTTTTATGTACATTATATGCTTTTAGTAATTTCTGAGTTTTATCACTTCTGCGTATGCACCAGTTGTAGCCATTTGCATGTTCTTTCAATATGAAGACCATGGGGAAGGGGGGCTTCAGGAAAGATTTCTGGAAACCGGAATAATTGTAAGTCAGTAAATGTAGATACTGCATCATTAACGTTTTTGGTATGGTGTGGGTTTTATAGCACCTATGTATGTTTGCAGTTATTAAGTTATTGCATAAATGTTTAAGAATGAGCATTTTTTCATCCAAAATTTTGTATGTTTGCAAATATATTTTTGTAATAAAACTTCAAAACAAATGTTTCAGCACCTCCTAAGATCTTGTGATGTTTCCTTTTATTTCTAGAGTTCTATTAGCCTACTGGAAGGTTAAATTCAGTTTTTATTTAGGGTTAATATTTTCCAGAGAAGAAACTCAAATTCCTTACTCTATACTGGGGGTAGAACCAATTTGCATTTTCCATTAAGAAAATGCAACCTGCCTGCTTGAAGGACAGCTGGGAACAGCCACTGTCACTTGGAACAGCCACTACAAGGCCCTCTGTTGCTGTCAGCAGCCTTGTGTTTTGAATTTGATAAACAGAAACATTTCCTTTCACATTAAGAAATGCAGGTGCAAGTTCACTGGGTTGTAAGTACAGCTGTAACTGGGTTTAGTGCCTTTCCACATCACTTTTTTATGGTATCCCTCTTATCCATCTAGACATGGCCTATGATCCAAGACATTGGAAATTGCGGTTGTCCTCTTACTGTATCTTATTGATACCATGCAACTGATTGATCCAAATTTCACAGAGTAAAACAGGGAAGCTGATGGGGAAGAAAAACATAGAAACTGATCTGGAAATGAAACAAAACCTTTCACCTAAATCCCTTAATCTTAGCTAGATGTTTATTCTCATTCTAACCACCCACAGGAGCTGGTGATGGCAGGGCATAACAGATGTCAGGGGAGGCCACTGGAGAATGGCATTTGCTGCTCTAATGGTTCATATTGAAGTGATTCCTGTACTATGTCCAGTAGCAGATTCTTCTAATAGAAGACTGCCATACAAAACAGGTACAGAAGTCATGGATTTACTGTAAGATAATTGAAAAGAAGTGGAAACAGCTTAGATATTAAATTCTAGAATCTAGATTTAAATTCTCTGCTAGGTGTGTGGCCTCTTTGGTCAATATCAAGAATTTTTTTTTCATTTTGAAGCCATTAATCTTTTTGTCTTCTCTGGATCCGGGTATTCCTCTTCACTGTTACTGATGTGAAGCTCTCCCCTTTGGTTTGGAAATAAGGTAACACTTCTGCATTTCTATGTGTAGCTCCAGCTAAACCAGGCACTGTACAAAAATATGCAGACCAAAATCTTTTTGGCCTTTTTTCTCTTGATCCTGCATGCTCTACAGTCATATTTTTAGAAAGTGCATGACAGCATAAAGTCAATCCCTGCTATGATGGTGATATGTACTGGATAGAATCAGGGAATAAGCATTAGGCTTCCTAAAGCTCATCCTCTGAAATTCAGATTTTATTTGCAGGCTTGCAGAATGAAATAACAAGTTGTAGCTCATGTTCATGGGCCAAATTAATTGAAGTTGGTGGACTCATGTATTTGGTAAGGGTTGAACTACACTCTTCACTATAAAAGATACTGGCGTGAGTTAACAGTAACATAGAGAATAAGAAACCTGTCATTCATACAGCTTTTCTTCATTTGTGAACAGGGTGCCTTCAAATCACTGAATAGTCTTCAGTATGGCTGAGGTAAATTGCTCYTCAGTTTAGTTTTCTAATCAAAATATTAGAATTTATATGTTATCAAAAGATATTTTAAGTGCTCAGTAGTGGAACTTTTTCACCTATCTTAACACAACTTCAAGGGTGAATCAGCTCTTTTCTCTCTTCTAAATTTTGATGGACAGATTTACTTTTGACCTGACCTACTAATTTAGGAGAATTAAACTTCTGTGATAGACCTGTAACTTAAAATATAGCCGTCAACTGTAAAGTTCATCCTTGTCAGTTATGCAACAATTTTTCACTTCCTCTTCATGTGACACTCCTAATTAGGCTCAAAAAGCATTGAGAAAAGAGGGCAGTGAGGAGAAATTTTTATCAGTTGCTGCATTTTTGAAAGAGCATTTGCAATAAAACRAAAGAGAAAGGACCAGTGAATAGAAGATTCCTGAGAAGAAAACAAGGGAAGGAATAGCAAGGGTGTAAGTAAATATGAAAGGGGATATTGTAGAGAGACAAGTATGGCCTGTAAAGGTATTTCCTGAAGCACAGAATTTAAGTTACAGTTTTGTTTCTGTACTGCTGCATGTCTTCAGGAATTCTCAAAGCTCAGATGCAGATTGCCTGTAAGAATTCAGAGTATTTCAGGGTGTGTTCAGAAAATGACTGGGTAGGCATGATTTCCTTGCTCTAATTCTTCGGGTCTGCTGTGGGGCATTTTAACATCTGGTAATGAAGCAGCACAGTGGAGGTGGCTGATTCACACCAGTACCTAATTTTTGTCTTTGCTTGATGGCCTCCAATTACAGTTTAAAATCTGCTACATACCCAGTTGCCTGTTGTCTTTCGTTTTAAATGGGCCTTTAAAAATATTTCTACCATAATCCATTCTTTAAAATTCAAGAAGGTTCATTTTACAAAATCAACCTTGGGAAATAAAACCACAAAAGAATAAGCTTTATATGCTGGCTGAAATGAAAGCACTTGCCCTTAGGCCTTTCTTGGAAACATGCAGGGATATGATGTAAATGCACGAGTTTTACTTCTTTTCTACTCATAAATAAGTTAAGAAGCTTTTAAGAGTATCTACAGAGCAAAGATCACCCAACCTGCCTCCTGTCTACGAAACTCTATGTGTTCTTAATTTAGAGAGCATATGACTTGCACATCTGCTCTTACTTTTTGTGGTTCAGAAGAGGGATGGGAGAGGTTTAGCAGGTTATCCAGCCTTTTCATGTACATTTGAGATTTATGGATGATGCTAAGTGCCTTGTCTGGTTTACTTATTAAGCATCAAATAAATTAGCTTCTGTTCTCTGGGAACACAGTTCTCCCTGTAACAAAACAGCTGTAAAGGAAGCTTCTGCTATTTTAAACTCACCACAAGAACTGAGGTACAAGGGTGCAGTTAAAGCCTGCAGGATTTGGATGTGTACAGAATTGTGGTTTACAGCAAGCCCTGCTCTTGATGTGATCTTCAGGATGGAAGGCACAGGGTGCTCATTATAAAGAGAGATCTCTGTTTTCCAATGGTTTAATAGGAAAATCCTGCCACAACAGAAGCCATTACAGAAAATCCAATGCTTTGATTAGAAACACATAAGTACTTTTAATAGGGGTTTGAAAATAAATTCATATTCTGCAAATATGAGGATATCTGAGGGAAACTGCTAAGACATGTGAAAGTAATGTACATACCTGGGCCTGTGATGTAGATTTATCTGTAACTTCATTTTAAATAAAAAAGCCTGATCTTATTAATGCTCCTATACCTGTTCTCATATAATTTCTTATAATTATTGATGCTGTGCTGCACAGAAATTGGACATTTTTTCTTTTTTTTTCCCTTAAATTCATTAGCAGCTAAATAATGTTATTACCGAAGATGAGCTGAACAATCTGTTCCATGTCTAACTGAAGTCACTGTGTTTTTGCATGTGGAAGGATGTGCTGGTGGTGCATAATGGTCTGCATAATGACAGAATGCTCTGGCATCAATCCATTTCATCCATTCTTGAAGGGCTTCTAACGCAGCTCCTTTCAAAGGGCAAGAATAGTCAAAGCCTTTTGTGTTGCAGAGGTCAGGCTGAAGAAAGTTTTTTTCACTTTCTTTCCTATGCCTCGCAGCACAAATAAATCCTGCTTTATTTGGTCATTACAGCTCTCTCACCTTTCTAAATGTACACACTCTGAAAGCATTGCTGTTTGAGAGATTCCTCTTAGCACAAGTTATCATCAATAACTTTATTCTTTTAATTTTTGCCCAATTCAGTTATTTGAATATAGATATTTAACAGAAGACTAAAGAGATTAATAACTTCTGAGCTTGTTTGAAGAGTGTTATGAAACTCGAGTTAAGAATCAACTAGAGAAAGCAAATATGATGAAATAACTGTGGAACATCTATGTATCCAGTAGGTCTTCTGAGCACAGATGCAGGCAAATGCCTCAAACTCCTATTGCATAAGTACTTCATATTTATCTTAATATGAAGAAATTGCAACAAGTGAAAAGTCAGATTATAAATCTAAATAGTTTTGTAAATCATATTATTAAATGGTTATATTAAAGCAACCCAAATACCCCAAAATACTGCAATGCTAGCATTACAAAGTTCAATTTAAATATTGTAATTTTCTTGCAATGCTAGCAGAAATACTTCCCTAAATATCATCGAACAGCAGAGCAATTAGCAAAACCAGTCACTGCGTGAGACATACAATGATCTGGTTTTTCTCTGGCAGGCAACATGTTAGAGATAAAAAAGTCTCATTGTGTAAGACTTGTCTCAAAAAATTATGAAGTTTTAAAATTATTCAACACTTGCCTGTAATTCAAAAGTGTTCTGTTATGATGTTTCCATAAGCATTTTTCCATTTGCAGACTACTTTGTCAGCTGTATCTGAGGAGAAGGTTTTAGTTGAGTTGAACTATGAATCTATTCTGCTTCTATGTGTCTTTTTCTTGTATCTTGCTCTTATAGACTTCAAAGGTGGATTGATTTCCCTGTATGGATATTTCTGGACCAGGTGCTACGTAAGAACCTTGCATTTTCCAGGTTGCTGGTTATAGCTGTTTGTAGTCTGTGTAGCACAAACTGCTGTTCTATGGCAACTAAAGGATGTTGAGAGTGTTTTTCATGCTCCAATGGGAACTGCAGAGCTGATCATTATTTCACAGCCTGATGAATATTCTTTCCACAGGGTGTTTACTTGAGTGTGCGCTTGTGCTTATCTAAAACCACTTGCTATCACTGATGAAGGAACAGAATTTAAGTAAGATGTGACAGTTAGGACTGAGTCTCTGGAAAAGTTGCAGCACCAGATTTGGTCTGATAATGTACTGCATTCCCGTCCACCAGGCTACAATGATTGGAATTCCACCATGATTCCACAGTGAGTGAAATTCCACTTCTCTTTTTTAAGGTACTCTGCTAATGAAATAAACCCTGTGCACTACACAGAGATGTTCAGGGCTAGCCAGGTTACAATCCAGGACAGCAGTGACTGGCAATTCCAGTTCAGTTTGGAATCCACACAGTGCTTAAACTGCAATTGCACATTCTGTTGGTCTCCTCCCACACCTCCACACATTTTCGTTACTCACTCTATTTGGATTTTGTAGAGACGAGCTCTTACTAGACTTGGATTTGGAAATTTCTTTTGAGAACAGTTTTGAAGGCAAAATTGGGCACATAGCCCCATGGTAGCGAACTGGCCTGAATTCCAGCAGTGCTGAGTGCATGCAGCTCCTGCTCTGGTAAACAGGGTTGCATGTACTTATGTCAGCAATGCATTTTTGCAGTATCTCAGCAAATGTCACTCATAGCTGAGCTTGCATGCTTCTGCTGCACATAATGGCCTGATGCYGAAACGTGGAGGGAGGGATGGAAAAATCCAGTTATCCTCTGTATGTATTTAATAAGCTGTCTAGTCTAGTAGTTAATACTGAAGCTAACGAGATGTGATTGTATGTTCTGAAGCAAGACTGTTTGTCCATACATTTGCATCCTTGTTTTAATCACATTGTACATGGTTTCAGAGGCAACTCTCAGGAATGTGGAAGAAATGTTGACTGTTGTATGCAATGTATACCATGACTTCAGCTATTGCTTTACAGTCCATCACACTTGGTCAGAGTTGCAGAAATAACATGCCTCTCCAGTAGATCAAAGTGGACGCACCGACGCAAGGTGGAATTTCATCCTGTGAATGCTTGAGCTGCTGTTTTAACAACACAATACCACAATAAGCACTCGGTGGTGCAGCACAAGGATTTAGGAAACCGAGGAGGAGTTGTGGGCAGTAATCTGCCAGTGACATTATCTAAGTTAAGTCTATCTTAAAGTCTTTCTACCATCCAGATAACAATGGAGGAAACAAAGGAAGTTGTGAGCTGTAGTAATACTGGTCTGATCCAGATTATCCCCCTTATTTTCTTACAGGAGGGAAACAAGAAAGCACCATATGTCCAGCCTGAGAAGGCACTTGATAAGATTGCTATCAGTAGTACACCTGGGAGACAGTTTGTGAGGGAGCCATCCTTACAAGGAAGGTAAGACCACATCTTCACTGTCGTCACAGAGACTTGACCACATGCCTTACTCTTCAGCCAAAGAATGGAATCAGCTTGGACCAACAAAGCCAAAAGCAATGCTGTGATCTGGCCAATATACAATTCTGTATATTTAAAAGAATTGTGAGAGAAAACAAAGGACGTTGACAAAGGAGCAGGGAGAGACTGAACTTATTTTAGTTGACTGCTATCTCACTTTGCCACTACCAATGATGTATGCAGAGAGGAACAGTAACAGCCTGGCAAATGCTGACCCCTCAATCACACTGTACAGACAGACAACAGGGAGTAAATTAATCTATTAGAAGCAAACACTTAGTGTTGAAATTACTTCATTGTTTTCACGATAYTGCTTCCATTATGATATTTTTCTCCTGTGTTTATAAATACTACCAGCCATCCAGAAAGACAAAGTAGACATAGCTCTAAAATAAGCTTTTTGTTTCCTGATGCAAATGTGTTTAGGAAGTTATTTTAAATTTCTTTTCTGCAGCTGAAATTGGGTGCACAGCCATGTTTTCTTAATGTATTTTCAGTCAATACAAAATCCTGTGGAGTTTGGCATCATAGCCATGATTTCACTTATGCTTGGCCTCATATGAAGAGTTTACTTAATGCACCTCCTCTAAACCACGAATTAAGGAAGACCAAATTATCCTGCCTAATGTCACTCAACTCACATGGCTAACTCCATGTCACTGAGATGGTTGAGCCATATGTCAACAACTGTCTAAAGAACAGTGTTTAAGCAGCAGTGGGGAGAGAAATACTGTCATTCCCTCCCCTAGCACAGCCAGTATTTCAACAGCTGCTCTCAAATCAGTGAGCACAGTACAGAGCTTGAGCTAATAAAGGCTGCTGTGCTGCTAAAATGGTTCTGCAGCTCCAACTACACCAGAAGGTCAGAGATTCCAGTAGAGCAGGTCCATGGAGCACATGAGAAACTGAGGACTCCCCATCTGCACTATAGGTGTGTTTGAATTCTGCTCCAGACTAGCTCTTGTGTGTCCTGTTGGACTGAATACTCATTAACAGCTGGGATGTATTAGCTGCTTTCTCAGACTGAATCTTCTGGTTCATCTTTATTTGAAAGGAATCCAGTTCCTGAGCTCTGGGATTGCTCAGAAGAGGAAGGCAAAGCACAGTGAGCAAGGAACAATCAGGAAACTTGATCCAGAATGGTACTTGTGGCTCAAGCTACTTTAGACTTACCTTCTGACCATATGGCTGCACAAAAGGACAAAGGAGAAGAGGGAGAGTTGTGCAATGTACACAGAGAAACTGGTAACCCTTACTCTACAAGATTAATCTGATTTTAGGACTATTTGAGGCTATGGCACAACCAGATCCTGAGCAAGATATTTACTTGTGTATAGCATACGTAAGGTGCAGTTAAGGACCTTTTACACGGACCTTAGGTTTGAATTTACTGCTACCTCACCAATGGTTAGGGTAGATTTTATAGTTGCAAATCTACAAAGAAGAGTCCAAATCAGTAATTCTCTTGTAGATGCTACTTGCAACTCTTGAGATCTTTCATAGTCCCCTACCGACAATATTCCTTTGGGCATCAGAGCTCCAGGAGGACAAAGGAAGTCCATGTATTGTCGAACCAAAGTGGATTTTAACAGGAACATTGCGGAGAAACTGCTGTTAAGAATGGCTGTTTATTGCCTCCACCATATCTGTCAGTCCTTTTTCTGCTTCCTCAGCTAGGATATCTTTGTTTGATTTCCTACACAAGTAGCTAATTTTTAGGTATCACATCTTATTTAATTTCCAAGCTGCTGTTTAGACATAGTGTGTTAGAAGGTGTACAATGTGCCTTTCTGTACCTTGAGAGGAGACCTGCACAATGACCCTGAACGTGCATTAATACCCTCAGTTCTTGGCCTTCTGCTCTGCCATTGGAAGCTCTTGGCATTATAGGCTATGTCTTCAGAGTTTCTAAATTTAAACCAAGGCTTATGTGATTCTCATCAGGCTCTTCCATATCCCACTTTTATTGTCCATACCACTTCAAAGTGTATTACTGAAATTAAAACACTGGGTAACGGTTCTGTAGGAAAAAAAAAAAAGTAGTTGACCTACCCAATTATTTGAGGGTTGAAAACAGATCGGAGCATAGCAAATGGCAGTTGCAGCAGTTAACCTTTGTATAGTGCTCTCCAGAACGAACTCTGCACTTTGGTACTGTCAAGTCTGGTTGTTTGGCTCTGGTTTTTCCTTCCTGGCCTACTTCCAGTCTAGGTTTTTTTCTGAAGTTTTTTATTAAAAGGATTTTCAAAAAGACAACTGATGAAATATTTAAAGCAGTTAAGAGAAGGGAGTGGTGTCTGCTTTTATTTCTTCTAATAAATTGGTTAGCTTATGGAAGAAAGTTTTCTCTTACCTTGCTAAGAGTTTCACATGTGACTTCCTAGTGGCAGTTTGCCAAGTGAGCATGGCTCAACGCTCTGTACATGGAAGTGGTTTCCTTTGCTTCTGAAATCCAGAGTCTGCAGTCTTGAAGACGAAGGTGCCAGGTTTTTAATGTGAATGGCTCAGTGTCTTCTGGAAGCAGATGATGATAGCACTAGTTCACTACATCTAACTCTGACATTTTTAAAATCAATACAATACAGCTTCTAGGACAAACTACCAGTGGAAAGAGCACTGAAATACAAGAGTCCAGTGCAGGAACACCAGGTTTTATAAGCAAGATCTGAAGTATTTTAGAATCGTCAAGGTTGGAAGAGCCCTTTAAGATCATCAATTCCAACCTTCAACCTAGCACTACTACTTTTTTTTTTCATTGTTGCCTGTTTAACCTTTTTTTCTTTTTTTTAGATTGTGACCTCTAGTGCTGCTTGAGCTTACTATAACAAATATGAAATATTTTACTTGCCTAGCTAAGTCTGTAGTTTTAATGTCATAGCATTCAGAATTGCTAGAGAAATGTATTTGCTGATTGATATCTGGTAAAATCAATATTTTATGCAAACACCTTTGCATAAAATTCGTCAAATTTTCAAACATATATCATGGAAATATGAATTATTTCCTGACAGGAAGCCACATGGGGCAAGTCTGCTACTGTTTCTCGTGTGTGGAGGAAGCAGGTTTCTGTTAAGGTGTGGGGTGCTGTGTGACATTTTTCTAGAGACAGAACAGGCTGGACACCCTCAGCAATAGCTTTATTGGGCAGGGGTTGAAACAAAGGTGTAGAGGGAGATGATCCTGCCCCTCTACTCAGCCCTAGTGAGGCACATCTGGGGCCCAGTGTCCAGTTCTGGGCTCCTCAGTACAACACAAGGAGCATCTGGAGAGGGTCCAGCAGAGGAAAAAGAGGATGATGAGGAGGCTGAAGCATCTCTCTTATGAGGAGAGACAGAGAGAGCTGGGACTGTTTATTCTGGAGAAGTCTGAAGGGATCTCATCAATGCATATAAACAACTCGAAAGTGGATGCCAAGAGAATGGTGCCAAACTCTTCTCAGTAGTGCCAACATGATGAGGAGCAATGGCGAAAACTAAAGCACACGAAGTTCCACTTCAACATGAGGTAGAACATCTTTACACTGAGGGTGGCAGAGCACTGGAACAGCTCCTCAGAGAGGTCGTGGACTCTCCCGCGCTGGAGACATTCCAAACCCACCTGGACGGATCCCTGTGTCATCTGCTCCAGGTGACCCTGCCTTGGCAGGGGTTTGGACTGGCTGATCTTCAGAGGTCCCTTCCAACCCTGACTATTCTGTGAGTCCCTGAACGCTGATGAAATGGGAGCGCGCGGCCACCCCCGCAGCGCCGCCYCAGCGCGAGGCAAATGGCGCCCGCGGGAGGAGCCGGGGCGGCCGCGAGGCCCGCGCAGCGCCGAGGGCGGCACCGGCCCGGCCCGGCCCGCCCTGCCCGCGGGCGGGAGGAGGGGGGTGGCCGCTTCTCTCTCCGCCTCCATACTCCTCTCTCCGCCCCCACTTTCCTCTCTCCGCCCCCGCGCACGGCCCGGGTGAGCCGCGCCACCGCAGCCCTCGCGGAGCCCAGCCCCAGGTCCAGCCGCCGCCGCCCGAGCCCCGCAGCCGCCGCGGCCCTCCCGCGTCGCCCCCATGGAGGATTACCACAAGCCCGACCAGCAGACGCTGCAGGCGCTGAAGGACACGGCCAACCGGCTCCGCATCAGCTCCATCAAGGCCACGACCGCGGCCGGCTCCGGGTGAGTGAGAGAGACGGCCGCGCAGCGCCCCAGCCCCGGCCGCACACCGGAGTCGCGCTCCCGCATCCCGGGGCTGCATCTGGCCTCGGGATGGTGCTGGGAGCGGCCGTGCCGGGCTCCCGCTGCCCGGGGACGCTCTGGTGCCCCGGGGGCAGAGCCCGCGGTCCGCTTCCCGCCGGCGGTGCGGGGATGCTGCGGGCCCGGCCGTGCCGCCCGCGGGAGCGCCGGGGCGGCGTGCGCGGGGATGGGGAGCGGGCAGGGAGGATCCGGCCGGAGCCCCGCGACCCGCCGGCACCCCCGGACTGAGGGATGCGGAGGTGGCACGTGTGGAAATGGCGGCCGGGGGCTCCGCGGGCAGAGCGCGCCCGGGCCGGGCCACGTCGGTCGCCGGTGCCGGCGGGTGTTGTGACTGGGAGAGAGGCCGGGAATGCTAAGTTGGTGCAGGACTGGAAACCAAAGAATTTGTGCCCGAGGCGCAAGCGGCTTCTTTTTCATTGCGTGCCCGTCAGTTGGAACTAATTCTGCACAGAATTTCAAGTGAGCCCAAGTGGGATTATCTGTGCAATGCCCGCGGTCTCCAATGGGCAGTTTATTCAGGCCTCTGGACAGGATTTAGTGTGGGCTCTGATGTGTGCAGATTCCAGGGTTATCCTTCCTTTGATCGTGCTTTACCTATGGAAAAAAATCTCTGCAAACAATCCGCTTTTAGTCATGTAAAATTAAAGCCATTTTTTCTGCTTGAATAATAGATGAGTGCTTCCATATAAAGTGCTGGCCTTTTCTTTTCATATATATCCCTTGTTGCAATTTCCTCCTTTGGACCTCTTTGAAACTGGCTGCARTGTTTAAAAAAAATCTGAAGGAATCCCTTGGATGCTGAGGTTTATGGGGACAAGGGTGGTGTGTAAAATATTAGAAGGCTTCTTTGAATTGCCTTACAGTCCGCACCCTGTGCCTGGCATGAGCTGCCTCACATGGCCCTCGAAGCTGAACTTTACTCGTTCCATTTGCAGACAGCAAATGAAAGTGCTGCTGTGGTTCTTCCTGTGAAGTGGGGTGTGGGGACGCGGGAAAGCTCCCAGCAAGTCAGAGCCGTGCTTTTTTACAAATCCGTGGCTTGTTGGGTCCAGTCTGGAGAGGGAAGTATGGTATACTCAACAATTGCTCTTTTCGTTCTCAGTTTGTTTCAAGGCTACAATGTGCAGGCAGTATGACACAATCCTGTGTGAAATTGTAGATCTGGGAAATTGTGCTTGCTGGAGCTTGGGCTTCTGTATTCCGCTTCTAGTATGTATTTTAAGCAGGCCACAGGGATGTATGGTATCAGTTGTCTTATTGACAGATAAAATTGTTTCTCTGGTTTGTCTGATGTCCTGTTAAAGGATCATACTACAGCCTCTGTTTCTCCTCTGTGTTACATGAAATTCAGCAGTAAAACCATTCTCAACAGACAATAAAAGCAGTTTTACTCAAGCTTTTTATTTCCTGGTTCATGTGCGCTACAATACTGAGTCCTTCTTGCACAAAGGCATTTCATTAATCCCTCTGGTTTATTCTGCCACTGGAGTTGTGTAGTCTGAAATTATTACACAACCTGATAACGTGCAGATTATGAAAGATGGGCTCTTGAGGGAAGATCCTGTTGACAAGCTATGTATTTTCTTAATAAGATTTGGTTGCCAAGATGATGGTGTAGTAATGTGCCCAAAAGATGTTCAGACTATTCTGGGGTTAGGCAAAGCACGTACATATCTAAAGCAGCTGTGCATTATGAATATGGTTTCCAAAAACTGAGACAGAATGCTTTGCTGAAATTGCTGGTGTGCACTGAGAATGGGAAAAGATGTTTGAATGCAACTTAAGTTTAAATAGAAGCTTACAGTTAATTAAAAAAGTAAATTGTCATGCTTGCTTTGACTTTGTTAAGGAAATATGTGTTTGTTAAAGATGTAGTTTGTAAAAACTGAAGGAAATACTTGCAATAAAAGCACTTCAGAGAAAACAGGACCTGCCTACTACTTTCAGGGAAGTAATTTCTGTGAACTGTGGCGTGTATTGCAACACAAGTGGTGCTGTGGTAGATGTGACACACCAATTCTTGCAGTCTTTACTTGTTCTACCTTTTGTTAAAGAAAGTACAGCCTTTGCCTGGACAAGAGCTAAGTCAGTCTCATCCTGAAGTTGCTCAAACACATCACTCTGAGTACTTCACCAGCTGGAGTGGAAAAATTCACTGGACTGGAAAAAAAATTTTGTGTTCAAAATGCCTTACGTGGGCAAAAAATTTGATTAAGTTGGTTGTAAAGATTGAATATACTTGCTTTGGGGCGTGGAAGGGGTTTTTCTTTTAGATAAGTAGTGCAGACATTTCCATTGAAATGGGTAGAGTCTTCTGTAGCTGATGATAAATTCCTGCAGTTTTGAAACAGTGCCTTGGCTTCCTAGAGACGGATGGATACATTCTTAAAAGTGGAAGTTGCAAGAGTTTCTTAAGAGGCAGTTAAATTTCATAACATGTGGTGTGATCACTTGTTGCAGATTATCTTTTCTTCAATCTTTTTGTTCTTGACTCAGTGTTCCATTTTAGCATTCCACAACTATCCTTTCTAGTTGAAATGTGTGGACACGTGTAGATGGAGCAAGTGTCAATTGATGCATAGTAATAAAAAACCCCCACAAAACTAACTTGGAGTAATTATTTTACCCTTGCTTTGTGTGGATCCAGGATTTTGGTGTTCTAGCGTACTTTGATTTGGTTTCCTACTGAAGGACTGTATGTCAAAGTTAAAGCTTTTTTGTTATTTCTGATAGTAGAAATTCATTTAATTAACCTGTAGTTTTAACAAGATTTTTTTTCCAATTTTCAGGTAATTTATTAAAATTTTCTACTTTTTTTTTATTTCCACATGCTACCATTTTAGGTGGTTTAAAACTTTTTTTATCAAGACCAGGAGTTCATAGAAGTATGGTTAAGTATAAAGTTAATAAAATTAAAGGAATGAAAGCTTTAAACAAGCATGTAAGGCTTATTGATTAACTCAAATACATAAATATTTACTAATATGTTTGAACCATGGTTTAAAGCTAATTCTCTTGGTTCCCTGTGTGTGAGTACTTACTAAGGGATGGACACTAACCGTAATTTGTATTTTGCTAGTGTTTTGCATGTTTTTATTCTCTTATTACAGTTATGTTGGGATGTTGGGAGGGAAGGTTTATTACTATCAAAAGAAAATATTCTGATGAAAGTTCTAGTGAAAGTGTTGTCTAATCCTAACATGCATGGTAAATGTACATGTGGGAGACAAAAGTGACACTTTCATAGTAAATTTGCCCTGTTTTACTGATTCCTGTTGTAGGATCAAATATTTTCAGAATATCCTGTTAAAGATGAAAAATAAATGTTGGTAGAYGAGAAAGTGAGATGAAATTGCATTTTCAACCTTCTTACTGTTCATCATCCACTTTCCCGTACTTCAGTAGCAACGACTGATGTCAAGAATGATGTTGTTTACACCAGTAAAATCTGAAAAACTCTATTTTCCACACTCAATAAAGGTTTTGAAAGAGCCTCCTTACCCCTTTTAAGCTTTATGGCAAGTGAAAAGCCAAGGCTGGTACACYCAAGTGGTTGAGTAGTGCCACCCCTTCCAGGTACATAAGAAATACAGTGATCATTAAATTACAGTAATGTAGATAAATAAAAGTAACTCTGTGCCCTTCTGGTGCACTCAAATGAAATATATACCTTGTCAAGAAATAACTCCGTACTGCCACTTGCGATAACCCTTTCCACATAACTCTATATTCGCTTGTTGGTACTGTGTGGCACAGTTGCCTCTGAAATGGGCCTGTGTATTCCTAAGGCAAGTTATAGTTGAAATATGAATTCGTGCTGCTGTTGAAGGGTGTTCCAAATGTTATCCCAGACAGTTCAATGGGAGAGACTATTCCAGATACTTWAAAATGTTTGAGAAACCTACTTGTACAATATTTCAAACTCACATAGATGTAAACGTAGAAGATGTTGGATCCTCTCTAAACCAAAKATTGAGTTGGTATTTTACAACGTGTATCTGGGTGTTTACTGGAGGCAGTAAATTTCCATATCCAGTTTCAGTAGAAGATGAAAAGAAGAATTGCATTATTTAATGCCCTCTTTAGAAATGAGAATTACCATTCTGTTAGCTTTAGTGTGGTACAATGAAATGGTTCCTACGTTATACTATTATAAATGTTCCAGAACTTTCCGCAAAAGTTAATCTTGCATTATCAATCCCTGCATGTGCATCAGAGCCTGAACAAGTCCTGGTGCCACGCTTTTAATTCCTCCACTTAGTGAGTGGCTCAAGTACTGTGGAAAGCTGTCCTTGTTTCCTCTGCTGTGGTGGGAATTCTGCTGCCAGATAAATCAGTGGGGTCTGATTTCAGGYCCAGGGTGACACAGGCTCCTGTGCTTCAGTCACCCATTAGGGTGGTGGTCCTTGGCATGGAGAAGAAGGGCGAGCTCTAAAAGATAAGGCCTTGAGCTGTTAGCAGGGTCTGCATTGAACATCCACTTAAACGAGATAAGAGGCTCCCTTTGTCTCCAAGTACAGTGACTGGCACTGGGGTTAATAGCAGAGGGGTGAGTTATCAAACACTTCAGATTTGTGTATTTTAATGCTGAGGAGTTGGGGTCTGATAAAGTGATATTTTAAAGATACAGTTCTGAGTAAACAATAACACAAGTAGTAATCTTGGGTCTTCTTGACTTGTAGCCACCCTACATCATGTTGCAGTGCAGCAGAGATTATGTCTGTGCTGTTTTTCCATACCATGAGGTACAAAGTGCAAGACCCCAGAAACGCCAGCAACGACCGGTTTGTTCTTTCAAAGGTAAATAAATAAATAGTAAGTTTTGCTGTCCTGTTGCAGTCTGCTGGCATAGAGCTGCCTGTCTGTAGATTAAATTGACTTGTCTTCTTTGACTTGTGCTTACACACACTTGCATCTGCACAGAAGTCTGTGGGAAATATTTTGGAGCCTGGAATTTATCTGCTTCAGAAAGACAAAAGCTGGGTGAATTAAGTTGTAGCATAACGTGGAAATAGTTTAAAAGGGTCTGTATAATGTGTTTTGATCAGTCTTCACTATGTTAAGTTGTTCTAATGTTAAATAATAGATGTTATTGTATTATCTATAAAATCTATCAGGATACAACAAAATCTGTTTTATTTTCTAACAAGGCAATCACAGTTAGCTTTTGTGCTCTCTTGTAAAATGCAGCCCTGCTGTTCTGCCTGCAGCCATGTCACAGTGGGCACTAATTCCTGCCAGCTTCTCAGGGAGCTTTACATGAAACAGGGCAGGTTACGGAGTAGTTTGTAGTTTGCATTYGTACTGTGCCAGTATGATAGTAAAGTCAGTGCTACTTCTGAAGCCATTGTGTGTCAGAAAACACTTAAACCCCAACCTGGGCTGGCTGTTACTCTTTCTATCCCCTTTTACATTGTGCCGTTGCAAATCATGGGGGCATTTTGTTCATATGACATAAAGGCAGGTGAGGGGCCTTCAGAAAACATAATGATGTAAAACGTGGCAAATGAAGTGCCCCAGTGAGGCAGACTCCATCCTTGTGTCAGAATTCTCTATGTGGTGGCTCACAGTAGTGCTGTGCAACCCATCGTGTATGTCCTTGTGCTGGATATAACAATGGTTGCCACTGCTGGTGGCCATTCTGAAAGAAAGAATTGGGTGAGAAGCAGGCAGCTGATGCTGAGGTGATGAAACACTGAGAAAGTCACTTCCTCGTGTTTGCTTTAGCTCTCTAATTAATGAGGGTTTCTGTCCAGAGTTGCTAAATGGCTTCAAACCTYTGCATGCTCTTTTGACTCCTGATGATGCCTGGGGTGGAAGATGACTGCTCCACAAARGTCTGAGTGTACGAAGGTTAAAACTTTGCCTGTTGTCACTCACTGCATCTTACCTTGAGTACATATGAAGGAAGTTCTAATAGGATAACACTTGCTCATCCTTCTGGGGTGGTTCAAGCAGGGGTGTGGGAAACTTGGAAACAAGCATCAGTGTGAATGTTGCATTGTAAAACTGTTTTGTAACTCCTTGCCTTCCTGATGGGCACAAGAACCCGATTTCAGGGTTTGTCAGCTTTATAGAGTTTTGTCTTGAAACTCAGAAATTGTGAAACTTGTGCTTTGTTTAAAATTTCTGTTTCTCTCTAGGGTCACGCAGCACCAATTTTATATTCTGTTTGGGCAGAGGCTGGCTTTCTACAAGAAGCAGAATTACTGAACTTGAGGAAAATTGATTCTGTCCTAGAAGGACACCCAGTGCCAGTGAGTGCTCATAATCGTTGATACAAAATTATGTTTTCTGTGAAACAATAAGCACATGTATTTCACAGCAATTTTGGTTGCCGGCTGTATGGTACAGGAAAGATAAAAGACTTCTAAGAAGGATGATGATATTTATGGCTTCACAACGGAATTTGAATTGTGTTTGAATGAGCATGTAAAAATGAAAGTTCTCCTAGAGTCCTGCATGCCAGTATTTTCCATTTTATAAATGTTTATGTGAAGTTCTATCCAGGCTTCACTTGTCCTTTCAGCAGCTTTGAGGTATTTCAAGAGTTTAAATCCAGTTTGGTCACCTCATTGGTCTTTCCATTCCCAGCTAGTTGTTTCAGTTGATACTTTTTTACAGAAAATCWTCAATTCTTAACTGTTGCCATCTGAAGCGTATTCACATTCCCTCTCAGAGAGCCCAGTTAGCTTGTGGACAGTGACCATGAAGGTACCTGCATTGCAGGGAGAGAAGGGGTTCAGGGCAAGATTTAGAGGGACTTGCATATTATTATGGCTGAGAAGCTGCATTTTGATGTATGTTGAACCATCTTCTAGCACTGGAATTTACTTCCTCTGTTTCTTAACTCTAAAATAATTGTTGTCTTTTTATTCTCAGAGACAAGCATTCACTGATGTGGCTACTGGATCCCTTGGGCAGGGTCTTGGTGCTGCATGTGGAATGGCATACACTGGCAAATTCTTTGACAGAGCCAGGTAATTCCATCTTTTATTTCATGATTATAGGCATTCAATGAGAAAATTTTATTAAAATAKATTTTATATATATATACTCCTATTTTCTCTTCTCCATTCYCAAATCTAATTTCAAATTCAGGTTTTAAATGGTAGATAATTACAAAGCTATTGCCAGTGAAACTACCAAGGGTTTAAAGATTAGCAACAATTAGTGCATGTGTGTTTCTTTTGTAACCTGACAGCATTGCAAGCTGATGTTCCTGAACAGAGAAGACAGTGAGTTGTTGGAGGAGCCTCTTAACTTCCAGAGAGTAATTGATATCCATTTTGAGACTGGATGTGTCCCTTTAGAAGGAATGTGCAAGCTGGAGATGTCTGTTCAAAGTCAGATGACAAATAATGGAGAACTTCAGATAAGGAACTGCTATGGTCAATAATGGCATAACTGAATCATAAAGTAGGGCTCCAAAATGTTATCAGAAAGGCACTCAACTCCACAGAGACAAAAATGACTGCTCCTGCCATTTGTTTTGTGCACAAGAAAAGATGATGTCTAAAGGCAAATCTGTATGAGGAGGAAAATAGCCTGATGTAGTTGATATATTTTATTTGACAGTTCTAGTACATTCGAGCATAGGCTGCCCAGTTAATGTGTCCTACACTTCACTAGCTTGAAATCATTTCTGTGAAAGATGACTTGCTGATTTTAATTGAGTTTAGCAGATGCTACGTGTGGAAAAAATCTAACCAGTGCTTACATGACAAAAGAAAAAGGTGGTCTTGCGTGCAGCACTGGGGAGCAGCTTAAGTGCAAGGAGTTCASATTTAGCTGAAGGCAGGTGGGAATCAGATCAAAAGTCTGTTACAGCTTAATGTTTAATAAAAAAAAATATCACTGACAGCCATCTTGATTACTTTGTTTTAAAATTATGTATTTGAAGGATAACTAACTATTCTTTTTTGTTAATTTTAGTGGGTAATAAACATTTACAAAGTTTTGTCATCCAGAAAAAGAGAATGGTAATAAAAGACAAATGCTGTGGCTGAATTTGGTAGAGATAAGGCAGTACTCCTGCTAACTGAGTTTTACCCAAATAAAAGGCTTCAGTGGTTGGAGAAATAGTCTCCAAAGTCATATCATGTTGGTTATCTTTTTCCTGAAATCTGAATTTGGTTATGCAGCATGCTTTAACCCATAGCTGAGTTCATCCACAATTTAGAATTTCCTGAAATGAATTCCTGTTGGTTGTCCTTCCAGAGGGTATATGGGAGGAAGGAGGAAGCAGAGGTAACCATCCCTGCATTGTTCAGGATCTTGCTGAGTCACAGTGACAGTGTTCAATGGGCCTGTTTAGTCAAGCCTTGCAATGGGAGGCTTAAGACTTGATTTTTTTGAGACACAGGTTTGGAAAGGAGTGCAGTATTTCTCATCCTATTTTTCTAATGTATAACAGCTCAGAACTATTTTAATTTGATTTGTCCAAGATTACATAACATTATCTGAGGTGAATGCATTGAACAATGAAGGTTGAGTTTGGGATAGAAAAAATGCAGTGAATTCATACTATGAGGAGTTTTGCATTTGATTTAATAGTGCTTACACATCAAACTTCATTTATTTTCTTTTTTAATTTCTTCTAGCTATCGAGTGTACTGTCTGCTTGGAGATGGAGAGTTATCTGAAGGCTCTGTTTGGGAGGCAATGGCCTTTGCTGGCTTTTACAAGCTTGATAATCTTGTTGCTATATTTGATATTAATCGTCTTGGACAAAGTGACCCTGCTCCTCTGCAGCATCATGTTGAAATCTACCAGAAACGCTGTGAGGCCTTTGGGTATGTGAGTGGGAGAACTTCAGAATAATCTCTCATTTGAAAATGTATGTTTTATTTGCTTCTCAGAATTGTTCAAATGAGCTTTCAGCTCTAGAGGATACCATCACCAAGGAAGATGGTCTTTCATAATGCCTTATATTGGTCGACTTTATGCATAGAGCAGGGACATTAAAAGTGGCAGAATTTGTTGTTTAGAGGAAAAATAAGAGGACTGCTTACTCAGATAAATCTGTTAAGGGTCTTAAAACTGTTTTTATCACAGTAAATTCAGATTTTATAACTGTGACCACAAGTACTGTCRTAGCAAGTCAATCAGAAAAAACCAGCATGGAAAGCATTACTTGTAAGAGAATTCTTTGTGTATTGGCTTTCATTTAGTTTCATATTTCTGTGCAGATGCAAAGTCCATGCTAAAATATTGTCAGGTACAATAGAAGCCAAATTATGATGGAGTGTTTGGATTTTTTTAATCAACTTCTATTGTCAGTTTTGATTTTATTTCTAGATGTTTGATTTTCTCTTGTGATTAAAAATGGCAATTATGTCCGAAGAAATGTAGGATAACTTAGTTATCTGCAGGCTGTGAATTTTGCTTGTAGCTGTTGATCCCTCTGTGACTCATTTTGCATTATAAAAAAGCAACTGTGCTATTTTTTATGATCCCAAATAAATGCTAGTTCGTGTTTCTGGCATACTTTGGGTCTCTTAAAAAGACACTGCACTGGAATGAAGTTAGTATTTGTTATTGTTATTGCTGACTACCAGAGAGTGTCACATGCTAAAACCCTTTAGAAACAGTTGATCTGTTTGTGTTCTTAGCTGGCATGCCATCATCGTGGATGGACACAGTGTGGAGGAGCTTTGCAAAGCCTTTGGCCAGGCCAAACATCAGCCAACAGCCATCATTGCAAAGACTTTTAAAGGCAAAGGCATATCAGGTAATAAAACAACTGCTTTGCACACACGTGTATATGATATGTCCACAGGGCTGCAGTAAAGGTACCTACACATCTGAGCAATAGCATGCAGAAAGTCTTTCAGTCTCTCTACTTCTCAGCAACATTATTGCTGAGAAAATTAGTTTGGTCCTTGCAAGTGAGACGTGTGCCAGCTATGGACTGTTGTATCCATGAGATGGAGTAAATGCATGCTCAGTGTGTCAGGGGTTGCCATGATTCCCTTTAGCTACAGCTTTTAGCAGCACTCTGAGAGTTTGCCTTTCTGACCAGATAAATATTAATAACAGGAGTGAATATCTTCATCTCTTTTCATTGAGTAAGCAAGCAGAGTTCGTTGTTTGCAGTGACTTACTCAGGGAAAAGCAGCATATCAGCCAGAGAGGTAATTTGGCTCTTAGTGCCAGGTGCACAGGTAAGAGTCATCAGAAGCTATTAAAATAAAAGCTGTAAAACGTCAGGTCTTGTTTGAATTAGACACCTTGGTTAACTGCTCTTTCAAACCTAACTGAGTTTGTTTAAGTAGGCCTAACTGTTGAAATTTCATGGGAAATGCTCACGCTGGTTTACTGGCTGCTTCCTGCCCAGTCATGATTGTAATTAAGGAATTTCTTCCTTGGAAGACAATACTAGACTGTTATACTCCACTGCATTTTTATCCAGGTAAAATCTGCAGCTAGAAACCTCAATTGCTTTTATACTTTTCTTACTTGTAATGTGATTTTAAATATACAGGTGTTGAAGATAAGGAAAGCTGGCATGGAAAGCCCCTTCCAAAAAATATGGCTGAACAAGTCATTCAGGAAATAGATGACAGAATCCAAAATAAGAAAAAGCTTTCTCCAGCCCTTCCAGAAGAAGATGCACCCATAGTAAATATTAGAAACATTAAGATGCCATCTCCACCAACTTACAAAGTGGGAGAAAAGGTATTCCCTTATTTTTCACTGTTTGTTAGATTTAAATGGATCGCAGGAGGTGTTGTGTTATGTGTTATCCTTTGCCACAATTTCAACTACCCACCTCTTCTCAGTAACCAAACACCTATTTCAGTGATGTGACACAATCAATCAACTCACTGGGTACTGAAACGGTATATTAAAATATGAAGATTCAAATCACTCTTCTTCATTTCACGATCATTATCAACTTTCTAAACTACTTTATGTGTGTCTAAAGTTAAAGAAACTCCTTGAGGGTCGGTGAAATTCCATGATTGGACAGCAAGGTTTTAAGCATTTCCTACTTGTATTGGTGGAGAGTTGCCAATTTCAGCACAGRTGTATTTCCCAATGCTTCGTTGTGGTTTTCTTTTTTTCTTTTTTTGTTTACTCTTCTGTGTGTCACCGTTCTCATATGTACTTTTGATACTGCTATCATTGAAAAACAAGAAAACAGAAAGAAAAAAAAGCCTCTAGAAGCAGAAGGTGACAGCAGCCCTGCTGTGTTTGTCTCTTGCAGTGGGCCACCCGCAAAGCTTACGGGGTTGCGCTTGCAAAACTGGGCCACGCTAACGATCGAGTCATTGCTCTGGATGGCGACACAAAGAACTCCACCTTCTCAGAGCTCTTCAAGAAGGAACATCCCAGTCGCTACATTGAGTGCTACATTGCTGAGCAGAACATGGTAACTGCTCCCTTGGCTTCTTGAAAGATTAGTGTAACCACTCAGTGTGAGTCCCCACAGAGTGGGGTTCTAATACCTGCTTTTCAAATAAATATATGAGGTAATTGTAGCAATAAACAATTTAGGAACATTGTTTTAATTCCCATCTTGCTAAAGAAGGGCTCTTTTACTAAATACCAGTCCAAATAACGTAGGTAAATCCATTCCCTCTTTGTCATGATGATTATTGTCTGCTGGAGATAGCCAGACCATGTTCTTTGGACTGAGAACGTAAGCCTTTGATCTAGGAGAGGAAAGAGGGGGATAGGTCTTAGAAATCTGTGAATGGCTGCTTTAAACAGATAAAGAAAAGAAGCTGCCAGTAAGAATCAACAATAACAGCTAAAGGTTGAAGCAAGGAGCAGAGGAGATGCTGGAGGATAGATACTGGGAGTGTGAGTTGCCTCCTTGCCTTTGAAAAAGCCAGCAATTAGAAGCAGGACTGGACAGAGATTTTTAATCTGCATGGAGAGCTTCTTGCTAAATTTTTAGGGCAAGAAATCCCACAGACAATGTCATGGAAACAACTGATGAGGAATTCACTGTTCTTGTCTGATCTCCCTCTTTCAGGTGAGCGTTGCAGTTGGTTGTGCCACTCGTGACAGAACTGTTGCTTTTGCCAGCACCTTTGCTACCTTCTTCACACGGGCGTTCGACCAGATCCGCATGGCTGCCATCTCTGAGAGCAACATCAACCTCTGCGGCTCTCACTGCGGGGTTTCCATCGGTAAGGGCAGCCTGGCCTTCCCTGTCAGCAGTCCCCATCCATGTAGTGATAAGTGTCTAGCAGTCAAACAGATCCTGCTCTGTGCAAACAAGCAGTACTGTAGCTGGGGTGGTGTAACAGTGGCAGCATTGATAGGAGGAAGTCGTATTTGCAAATCCACTCTTGTGAGACACATTGTTGTATTTAGAAAGAATGAGAAAAATTTCAAGCTGTCACTGCTTTTTTTCTCTTTGGCCTGATGAAAATAGGGCTTTTCCCTACAAGCTTTTCTATTGTGCAAGATTGATATAAAGGGATTGGACTGAAATTGAGGAGTTTAGGTTCCTGTTCAATCTTTGCAGTTGATGTCTTCTGTGGTGAGAATAGTCACGTGCTTACTGTACCTTTGTTTCCCAGTCTCTGAAGTGAGAAACTAGTGATACTGTTTTTGCACAGATGCTCTTGTCCATCAATCTCAAAAACACTTTAGAGATCACATACTTGAAAACTGCTTCAACTTACCTCAGTATTTTTTACTACTGGAACTGTTAATACGGTGATTAAAAAAACCCAAAACCTCTTCAGTGCTGATGAAACAAGAACTGTGAAGCTGTTACATAATTTAGGAAATTGAATCATACGAAGGTTTGGGTTGGAAGGCACCTTAAAGGTCATCTCATTCCAACCCCTCTGCCATGGGCAGGGACATCTCCCACTAGGCCAGGTTGCTCAAAGTCAGGCAGGACTTACCCTTGGTTGTCTTGAATCATCTCTCTGTCCTCCATGTGCCTTAGTACAGCTTCTAGGAGGATCTATTCCAGGATCTCCCCAGGTACAGGATGGTAGTTGATAGTTCCCAGGATCCTCTCTTTTCCCCTTTTAAAACTGGATGCAGTATTTTCCTTTGTCCAGTCACCAGGGACTTGACCTGACTGCCATGACTTTTCATGGATAGTCTTGGCAACTACATCAGTCAATTCCCTCAGGACTCTGGGATGGATCTCATCAGCTCCCTTAGACTTACATATGTTGAGGATCCTCAGGAGGGCATGAACATGATCTGTTGTGGTTTAATCCCAGCTGGCAACCAAGTACCACCTGGCCGCTCACCCACTCCCTGCCCCTGCAATGGGATGGGGAGGAGAATCAGAAAAACCTGGTGGGTTAAGAACAGTTTAATAATTGAAACMAAGTAACATATACTACTAATAGTAATTGTAATTATAAAAACAAAGAGGAGGTAGGAAGAGGGATTGGCAGTAGAGACCAAGGCAGCACAGCCAGCACATCTCAGAGCAAAAGGCTGAGGGCCCTTGCCAGCAGAACCTTCTCTGGTCTTGTTATCCCACCATAACTGTTTGAACATGTCAGATCATATTGGGGTTTGACTTTGGTTTGAAGGAGGAAGAGAATTTTATTTTTTATCTGAAATGCATAGACATGACCCATGAAAACATGAACAGACTTGCATACCAAGAAGGAAAATGCAAGTAGACATTCATGCTTGAAAAACTAGTAGGTATTTCCAGGGAAAGTGAAAGAGAGGGAGAGCTGACRGGAGTAGTAAATTAAGGCTCTCTGCATATATCAGTTTTTCAGTTGATTTAATAGTTTTGGCTGGCAGTAAGGTTTGGAGGAGGGTTGGATTTTTTTTTGGTTGTTTAAAAACAAATTTGTTAATTTGACCTGTAATATTGGTAAAGATTTAAAGATGCTTCATAAACATGTGTAGTCTCATCCCAAACCTCAAACTTAACTTGTAGCAGTATAGAGTATGCTGGAGCAGAGACTGTAAGTAGAGTATATCAGATTATGGATTTTGTATGTCATTAAGGGAGGGATTCTCTTACAAGCCTCTTTTCTTATTAAAATCAGTCCTTCCACCTTAGGACTTCTAGCAAGCAGTGAAGTGTATTGGTGCAAAAGCCAATTAGTTTGGTCTTTGCTCATTTAAGAAGATAAAACTCCTTTGAGTTACCCAAATTGTCTCCTAGAACTACACTTCCAAGTTTCAATTTTCAGCACATGAAATGTTCTGCTGRGAGCTGTGACTGTGAAGTGCAGACTTGGATTTATAAAGTTGTTTGAGGTACAAATCTCATTCAAGCCTCAACTTGATTTTCAAAAAAGAATTTCAACTCGAAGTTTTGCAACATATATAAAGAGTTCTGTAACACTATATAAAGAGTTATATGAAGTTGATGTAAGTTTTGCACCTTATATGAGAAGTTATAAAGAAAGTTATTCAGAAAAATCCTTTAGCAGTTAAAAATTCAATTTTAAATGGAAGGGTATGAATGAAGTACTTCCTATTAGAACTGTGGGCTTGCATGGAATTTCAGATCTGCATGGAATTCAGAATCCAATCTGGATCTGTGGTGAAAATTGAAGTTTTATGTATGCAGTTCTAGGAAGACCTGGGCTTCTGCTGCATTGAAATTTGGACCCATTCAATTTATGAGAAATAACTATCACAATGACCTACTGAACTTGTACTAAGTTCGCTCCTAGACCAATAGTTGCTGATGGACTGAAACATTAAATAAGTTTTACGGTCGTAAGAAAATAATGGAAAAATCTGTATTTTTCAAACTGAACATTATAGGGAAAGAAATAATAGTGTACATGTGTCAAAAATAGAAATATCAGTTGTTTAGATTGTTTTATATCCTGAACATKTGCTAGTTTTCATATTAAGCACTTACTTTATTAAGCTATAAATGTAGGTTTTGCAGATGTAATTGAGAAATACACTCTCATTTGATCTGTGGTGCTCCAAAACCATAGAAATTGGGATTTTCATAAAGAATTGGGGCCAATCTCAACTTGGTGCTAGTCTGTAAGTTACTTTGAATTGAATTGAAGAGCTTTGAATGCTGGTGGTATTGGCACCACCGTAGCAAAAGCAGGGCAAGCATGAGTTCCGATTCAGGTTATTAAAATTATCACCTGATAATTTTAGTCTTCATTATTTCACTTTTCTTCTATGTCTTCATTGTGTGGGTGCATTTTAGGAAAGGAAAATGCCCACTGGGGTGCCATTCATTCAGAGTGCATACAGATTTAGTGATGTTGAGAGGTTTTTTTCATGTCRTGACTGAAAGCTGAAACACTCTCTCTTCCTGGTCCGTGCTTGCTTTATTAGTTATGTACCATGGCAGAGTTCAATGATTGATCTCTTTAACATGTTTAAAGTTCTTCAGAATTTTGTGCTGCTCTTAGGAAAATATTCTCCTCCTTCCTCGTGAACTCGTCCTTCTTGACTAACAGGTAGCGGGTGCATGTGGGAAGGCTCTTTGCCCTGCTGCTGCAGGCTGTGACATGAGTGGATTCAGAACTCTCTGCATGGTTGGTTTGGAACAGTGCCATTCCCAAAGCTCCGTTACATAAGGTCACTGGCGGCGGGGGGTGTTGTGGTGGTTGTTTCTTTGGAAACACTGTGGAAAACCATGGCATCCAGCACGTGTCCTGGCTAACGATTCTTTTTCACAGATCTGCAGTTTATGCCATGAGATGCTTGAGCTGTTAAATTAACAACACAGATGCCCTACTGCTCCTTAAGAGACCTTCTTACAGTATTAAAAAATACATACATACCCTTCATTTAATCTTGAAATGAGCCTAAGAATTTGAGAGTAGTTGTACCGATTGCACTCTCCATTTCTGATGGAACACATGCAATTCTCCTTTCACATTTCCAGCAGTTTAAATCTGGAGGAACACTTACTGACAAGTATAAATTTTGCTTGTATAGCCTCAGTACATGTAAATCTGAAGATGCTCACATATCCTGTGACCCTCTTTCTGTATCTGTACCCTTCCTATTTGGTTGTATTCCTTTTGTGTTGTTTTATTGTTATACTTTATTTCCTATTTTTTCTTTTTAATCCCAGTTCTCTTTCTTTTTAGTCTCTTTCTATCCTTATTTACTGTTTAGATGGTTCCAAGTTTAAGGAGAAGATGATTCTTTTCTCAAGCAGGTAGACTTGCATGTCGTGTGTGTGCCTGATTTTATACTTTTCTCTTTTTTGCCTGGTTTATGTTGAACCTCACTTCTATATTGAGTGATTGTCAAAAATGTGTACTTGCTCTTTTGTAACACTGGTTTAATTCTTTTAGGTGAGGATGGGCCCTCTCAGATGGGACTGGAAGATCTGGGCATGTTCCGGGCTATTCCCAACTCCACTGTGTTTTACCCCAGTGATGCTGTAGCCACTGAAAAAGCAGTGGAAATAGCTGCCAACACCAAGGTTTGCATCACAGTATTTCTGAGCCAGAGAATAAGTTTGTCTTTTGTACTACACTTGTTGCTTCTGGCATGTTTCTTGCATGTCTCTACCCACATAAATTCTTCCAGAGGCTCCAGCGTGGCAGTGGGATGTTTTCTTTGCAAGGAAAGGTTACAGACATTCTGTCCAGGCTAGTGCAGAATGAACAGTCTGGAATGCTGTGGGCCAGATTTGGGGAGATGTAAATGATTACACACCAAGTGCAGTTTGAATCCATATTGACTCAGAGTAAGGATAAGTGTAACACTMTTAGGTCTTCAGCAAACCTAAAAGTGCATTCCTAGTACAATATCTTTGGGGCCAAAATGGATATGGAAAGATGAATTTATATTGAGGATTATGATCATCTCCTTGATCAGTACTTCTGTTGGCTGCCATAGGAGTTTTTCTGGAAAAAAGAGCAAATGATCTGAAAAATTGCAGTCTTGCTACTACAGCTTTTCAGTGAAGCAGTGTGGAACTTTGGTGTGGAACTTTGGTGTGTAACTAAAGTGATGAGTGATTTGTGAAAAAAAGACGGGAGATGGGGAAAGGAGTCTGAAGAAGAAATTAAAGTAGAAGTTTGCTGCTACTTCTGGAAGGGCATCTGAACATTAAATGGTAGAAACAAGTTATTCCTTGCTTTCAGGCCAGCATTTCTTCTTTTTTTAAAATTGATAGAGTAAAATTTGCACAAGTAAGGTTCTAAGATTCTAATTAACTCAAGTAGTATTCTCCATTTCCACAAGAGAACAAAAGAGAAATAAAGATATTGGAATCAGAAAGGAAATTGTAAGTTATCAGTGTGGAGGAGGTGAAGTCTTTTGTACTGTTTGAAGCAACCAGCTACCAAAAAAGGACTAATGGGAATTGGTGGGGCAGGAAGAGTTTACTCATTAGAACCAGAGGTAACAGAAGGGTGAACACCAGACAAATAGAAAAAGTCAGTTTGCTGTGTTTTTTTCATAGGGTTTACCAACTAGAATGTCAACATCTATCTGTTTTCGTAACTTCTAACATGTTTACTTCGGAAACAGGGCATTTGTTTCATCAGAACCAGTCGTCCTGAAAACCCTGTCATTTACAACAACAATGAGGACTTCCATATTGGACAGGCAAAGGTAACTACTGCACAAATRAACAGAATCAGAAAAAATATGCAGTGTTCCTTTTGTAAAAGCCCTTTTCCCTCTAAAGCATTGCAATGCCAAAGATTTGATATTTTTATTAAAATCTCTAGAAATGTAAAAAGATCAGTAAGATTTAGTGTTATATGTGGACATGTTTTCTTGCAGGTGATTTTGAAGAGTAAGGATGACCAAGCGACTGTGATTGGAGCAGGAGTCACTCTGCATGAAGCTCTGGCTGCAGCAGAGCAGCTGAGAAAAGGTGAGGCTTTTTTCCTTTTTGTGATTTAATACAGAAAAAAAATCAATACCAGTCAGCCTAACTGCTCACCCTTTGTACTGGTAAACATTAACTACACTGTTCAGACAGCTGGTCAGTCCTCTGTTAGCTGATACAGTACAACACAGCATGTATCTGCCAGTATTGCCTAATGGAGTAGGTTTTAGTTGGCTTAGCAGCATTAGTAGCCATGAAAATTGCCAAAGGATCAGATCAAGGTCTCCTCAGAATTGCTAATCTGTGATAGTGCCCTGTGGGCAGAAGCCTGGAGACACTGTGAGAGAAGCAGGAGTGGCCCCTGGTCTGGGCGGGCCAAGGACAGCACAATCGGCTGCCAACAGGCTGGGGCCAGGTACCAGACCACAGACTGTCACTTGTGTGCCCGTGGCACCTGGCCCTGGCTCGGGCTCACTGCTGACCTGGGTTTCTTTGAATGTACCAGCTCTGAACTGGCGTGGGAGGGGCACAATTGTCTGGTAGTGCTCAAGTGCACTGACATCTCACAGTGATGATAATCCTTCAATGAAATAAGAGAAAGAAACCATCAAAACCCCATCTGTGAGTCAGGGGCCCATGCCCAGGAAGAGATTACAACTAGCAGGAGATAATACAGGAAATGCTGCCTGTGGCTTACAGGGAGCTTTGTGTGCAGTATTTGGGTGGACTGATATTTTGTGATGACCTTGCGTCACCAGGCTTAGGACATCTAGGAAGTTGTATGTTCAGAACCATTGCTATTTTTCTATATTTACCATGCCTTACAATGCTCTGCTGATCTCAAAGTGTGAGTAACCACCTCTGGAGAGAGAATCCCATAGTGCAGAGGCAGTGTCTAATACCCAAAATGTATTGGCCACTAAAGAGCCTTCAGTCACAAAACTGACAATAGAGCCTCTTCATGCGTAGGAGCTGGGCCAGTGTTCAACSAGCCAGGATCAGACAAAACCTCACATAATTGCTATTGTTTATAAACAATTGCCATTTGTGTGCAGCTTTAATGAGCCATCTGGGCCTGCCTTATGAGAGCAGGACAGATTCTGGGTTTGGTGCCAGCCAACCTTAAGGGTGCCCTGGTAGGGCTGGGGCAGTTCAGACAGGCACACCTGAGAAGTGGCAGCCTGCAGTGAAGACAGACCTCACAATGCCTACAGACCAAAGAATCAAGAGGAAATTGTACTTGACTTGACAGTAAAGTTAAAGGTAAAATAAAGATCTGGAAAAAAATTACAATTGACAGTCTGAATAAGGAGGATTTTCTGGTGACTGGATTCTGCTCTTACCTGGAGGAAGGCCAGYTGGATGACTGTTTTGCTGATGGCTGCTCCTAGTAACCTTGAGTCACTTATCCAAGCTTTCTCCATCATGTCTGTCAATGATTGGGTATTACTATTCCACAAGGTGTGTGGAGAAAGAATACATATAAAAATTAGAGTTGACTGGGTTCTGTGGTGGATAAGTCAGGTACAGGTACCTGGGCGTTCGTGTGGGCAGTTCTCATAATGGTCCCGAAGATCACAGCRACTGCCTGTACTACCGGCATTGTCTTGAACGTGACAATTCATTGTTGCAAATCTTTTTATTTATTTATGCAGAAAAAATCTACATCCGTGTGATTGATCCCTTCACCATAAAGCCCCTGGATAAGAAGACAATACTTGAAAATGCAAGAGCAACCAAGGGCAGAATCATCACTGTTGAGGACCACTACCATGAAGGTGAGCAGGGTCTGGGAGGTCACAGCCCTCAGGGGCTGGAAGCTCCCAGCTTCTGACTTGACAGAGGAGCATGGGACTTGATGCTGTCACTCTATTGAAGCARAAGAGAGATTTCAGCCTTTTTTGCTGCTGTTAGGATTATAAGGTGACACTGAGGGTTGAAAGTTTTCTAAGGTGGAATGGGTTAATCAGAGCTGCCCTTCTGATTAGCTCAGCCTTGTGTGCCCTTTGTGTGCTTGGTCCCAGTGAAGTCTGGATTCATTTGTGTCTGGTGAAATTGTAAATTACTGCTGCACTGCAGGGGTTCTGCAGAGTGTTCTCTGAATGGCTGTACAGCAGCTGCTCTGCAGGTGTGAAATTGCAAGAGAGACCATTGCTCTGCAGGTTTCTTAAGTATTCCATGTGTCCAAAAGCTTGGCTCTAGGTTGCTTGAAATCAGATCATTTTGGCCATTTCCACATTTTTTCCACAGTTTTTCCASAGTTACTCTGGAATAAATTCCTGCCTTTTTCTTCTCCACTAACATAAATACTTACTAATAGAAATTAATAGATACAGTTACAAGAATATTACCCTAATTTAAGGTGAGCATCACTCTTGCAGGTACCTGAAGTGAGTTGGTTCTGCCATAAGTGCTGGATACACCATACTTTTGTTCCAGACCATGGATGGTGATAGATCACTGAACCTCATCATTTTCTAGCTTAGTGTTCAACTCTGGACAAGTATTTTACTGCAGGTTTGCAAGACGGCAGAATCTTGACACTGAAGTGCTGAGCAGGTGCTTTGTGCTGGCACGGTGCTCTGTGGTGCAGGCAGGGCAGGTGTCTGTGCATCAGAACCCCGAGTGCATTGCAGGCCCCGTCACACTGATCTCACCAGCTGCATCCACAGAGGTGCCCCTGGCTGGAGGCTCAGTTTGACTGGTTAAATTTCAGCATGTCTGGAGCTGTGAAAAGCCCTGTGATCCTGGGTACACCCCGGCTGAAGGGCAGCACCAAGGTGCCTCTTCTACCAGGTCTCCGAGCACATGCTTTTGACACAAGTCCTGTTCTCTTCCCTAGTACTTCTGTTTCCAGTGTCTCTCCTGCCTCCATGCAGTTCCCCTTGCATCCTTTGTCTCTGTGACTGGTAGTGACTCAGTCAGAGCCGAGCTCTGAGCAAAGGTTGGGAATACATCACGTAACCCAGAGAGGTGCCCAGCGGCACGTACAGGCATTGTGAAAAGATGGAGCTCTGAAGTGCTGTTGGGATTGGTTGGAATTTCAGCACGTTAAGTACACTTGTAAATACTCTTCAGCCTAAGTGTATTTTTAAACCTGGTTCCCGGTGGCCGATGCAGAGGTGGTGAGAGCTTGCTGACAGTCCTGTGCCCTTGAGAGGCAGGTGTTTCTTGCTGCTGCTGGGTGAGTACTTCAGAAATGTCAGCCTGGTTGTCCTCAGAATGCCTTTGATACAGGGCAGGGTTTTCATTTCACAGTTGGCCAGCTCAGACACATGGGATAGGTGTTTTCATAAGCCTGGGAACGGAGGCCGTAGCTTGCAGGGCCCTTTGCTCAGACACACAGACACAGTGTGAATGTTCCCTGCTCGCACACTCGGATCAGTGCCACGTGTGCCCTCTCTTCGCAGGTGGCATTGGCGAAGCCGTGTGCGCCGCTGTCGTGGGCGAGCCCGGCGTCACCGTGAGCCGCCTGGCCGTGTCCCAGGTGCCCCGCAGCGGGAAGTCAGCCGAGCTCCTGAGGATGTTTGGCATTGACAAGGATGCCATCATGCAGGCTGTGAGGGYGGCCGTGTCCAAATCCAGGAACGCGGAGTAGTTCGAAGCATCTCGTGCTGTGTTACGGAAGAGCTGTGTTCGGAGAGGTACTGTCAGGTCAAGGCAGGCAAAGGTGCTTTATGTAGAGAGTTCTAATAAAAATACCAGCTTAAAAAACCTTCTGGGATTTAATCTTTTTTTCCTCTGTGGGGTTTGGTGTAGTGGGGTAATACCTGAATGTTTTCAGTGCCTCCTCTCTGCATTGCCCCCAGCCATTTAAAACCAAAGGCGAGGAAGTACCCAATGTGCTGGGTGATGCTGAAGGGTGATGGAATGAGATGTTCCAGGTCGTGGGAAGCCAGTGGGGAGGTGGGGGCTGGCAGAGCCCTGGGCTCAGGTGGGACCTGCTGGATGGTAGTGCAGAGAGCACAACCTCAGTGAAGGAAGTTGAAACTCTTCATAGGAACTCAGTTTTGAGTGCTTGGCCAATGCTGCAGCAGGGGTGATGCTGAGGTGGACCAAAGAAGGATGTGGAAGAAGAGCTGGAAATTCCCAGGTACCCAAGAGGATGCAGCTCAACGTGGAAGTTGCTCTTTTATTAGAATTGACTTTTCTYATGTGACCTGCTCTGAGTGGCTGAGCTGTTCATCTCGTATGGTGAGATGCACTGGGTGACTTTTTAACTGTTTTGCTGTTTTTAAATGTTTTGCTTATTTTACACTTAAGTAGTTTCTGTTAAAAATTAAAATTTCATTTTTGACTGCAGAGTACCAAATTTGAAACATTTAGCATTGAAATATGTTTCTCATCCTGACTATTCCACAAATTGCCTTTCAGAAAGACATTACACAGCAGAGGACACTAAAAATGCCCTTTTCATCAGAGCAGGGTGGTTCACCCAAAAGCCATTTGCCATTAACAAGGCTACAGTGATGTGAGCAAGACTTTATTTGCAGACTAACACAAACTATGCAGTATTTTGGGATGGTGGAATATTTCTACAAAGGCATGTAAATAGTACATGTAAATGATAATATAAATACTATGAAATAATTTGTATTCATCCTTCTTGCACAATTTAGCCCCTGAGGTGTTGGGTGGCTGCTGTGCTGTGTTGGTACAGGCAACTGTTGGTGTTTCTGGCAGTGCAGCTGGAACTGCACGACACAGGAGTGATCGACTCTGGTGCATAAAATTAAGTACAATGAAAAGTAACCTTTCTCATTTTCTGAGCAGGGCTTGAAATTGTTCCTCTAAAACRCTGAGCTGTTTGGGTTAACAGCTTTCAGATCTACATTTCCTTACAATTCCATGTTTTATTGTTTTTCCTGTCTGACTTGTTGCCTTCATCATTCTATGGGTATGAAGACCTTACAGTTTTAGTAAAAATTTAAGGATACCCCCTTTTGTTGCAGTCTGCCTATGATTGCATCAGCCCTACATCTKTGTCATGTGTACCACATCCCTATAAAATGAAAGGAATGTCAAAGTTCCACTTTCATTTTGCTCAAAGAAGGAAAAAGKTTGGAGAATGAGTCAAATCAAGCACTTGGTTTTTCCCCTGAGAAAAGATGAAATTTGCTGTTGTTAATAATCTCATTACTGCACTGCTCTGTCAGTGCATGTAACATCTCCCCAGCTCTCCTCGGGTGAAATCACTGCCCGCCCACTGCTCTGAGTTCTGCCACAATGAATTCATCAGCCCCAGTGCTGGCCTCTGCCTGCTCTGGACAGCACAGGGGGTGAGGAGGAGGTGGTCAGARTTCCTACAGAAACAGCCAGAGCCTAATCCAGAACCAGCGCGGGACAAGATTGGTCTGTTGTTGATCTTGGTACACCACAGGCAGACTTAACGTGGTTTGTTACAAACGAGTGATGCACCACCCCATGGTTGCAGTGGGGAGGAAGGTGAATGTGTTTATATTTAAATGGCATTAAACACAAATMTACATCTCAATTGTCTCTGAGCTCTGCTGAGCCACAAACTGCTTTGGGAGCAAGAGCCAGGGCCCCATACCCCAGTTTCAGGTTTATTTTTGAGGGAAAGGAGAGATGTTTTTCAGTAGTTTCACMTTTCAGTATTTCATATTTGCTATTGCGTTTCTAGGTTCACCTCATAAAGCAGTTCCTTTAGTACTGGAAATTCAGACAGCTGGGTTTGGGGAACTCTCCTGAAATACTCCATCTAGGCAGCTTTCCTCAGACCTATGGGATGAAGAAAAAGACAGCTGTCAGAACTGCTGTGTTCAGATTCTCCTGTATCCATGCAGCTTTCCAATAGTCTTCATGTTTTGTGTCCATAATGTGAGCCAGGAGTCTGAAGACCCAACAAGTGAAG
The DNA here is from genome assembly GCA_018881555.1 of Amblyornis subalaris. Classification (NCBI taxonomy): domain Eukaryota; kingdom Metazoa; phylum Chordata; class Aves; order Passeriformes; family Ptilonorhynchidae; genus Amblyornis; species Amblyornis subalaris. The sequence goes on from JACAXG010000008.1 coordinate 14,232,819, forward strand.
CCTCCCCCCACTCCCTAAGTTTTTATTTGAGCTATGGAATTCTTATGCAGACACTGCCAGGAAATAGTACCCCATATAGGGAGGAGAATTAAAAATGTGAAAATGCTCTGCCACAGGGCAAGAGTCAAGAATAATTCATTTTCAAGCCCAAGCAGCTGTAATGAACTGTAGTAAATTTTTTTGTTTGTTTTAAGGCAGTAAGATTGGAAACTGTCATTTAAATGAGTTGGTCTTAATACTTGACCAAAGCAAGGCACCCAGGAAGGGGTAAGGAAGACACATGCTGTCAGTAGAAAGAGCACTATTACCTCTTGGCCTGAATCTGTCAATCAGAGGAACAAAGCTGTCRAGGACACTCCGAATTCGGTACACTGGTTGTGAGAACAAACATATAAGATAAGCAACATAAATAAAAACCAGGAAAATGGCAAAACCCAAACACACTTGTTTAAACAAGCACTTTTGCAATATCATTAATAACAAAGATCAGACTGAATCATGAGAGAACCATCCACAACCKCCCACCTTGTTAACAGGAGATCACAGAGGAGACAAGTTCTTGGCTGGGGAGCCATAASTTGCTGCTGGTGGCAGCTCTCCTACACCATCCCTAGGGATGGCCAAAATGCCCATTTTTTACTATTCCCAGTAGCTGCTGCTGAGGGCTCGACCTCAGTGCCAGGGGAACGCAGGGTAGCCGGAATGCGCAGCATCTTATCCAGTGTATCTGGGAAGATGGGCCTTGCTGCTAAAATTACACRTTGTCATGGCAACGCAGCATTCGGCCATTGCTGCAGAAAGAGGTGACTCAGGGTCTTGTGAGCACTGAGAAGGAAAAATGAGTCAACCTCTCCCTTCAGCAGCACTGAGGCTGCTTCTCTGCAGCCCCACTGTAATTGGGAGATGTTGGGGGAGAGTTACGGAGTGAGTTATGGAATCTCGTCCCTGGCGGATTTAYGGCCCTGTGGTGATGGTGTGACCTTGTTCTTAGTGTGGGGACAGAGCTGCTGCTGTAGGGACACTTACCTAGACCAAAGTATATCCCAGTGGTTTCCAGGGAAGCAAAGGTGATTAAACCAATTCCAAGAGAAATAGTCCAATCTAAGGCAACAAAAGAAATGTTGGCTTTGTTTGTTTTTCTAGAGTGCAACAATTTATCCTTCTACTGAATCTTGTCTTACCTTTGTGGTAGTAGTAGCAAACTAGTAAAGCTCCAATTGCAAAGCAAAGAATTACAAAATGGAAGAATTCATCTGAAATTGAGAGGGAAGATTAGGTCACAACTTCAGCCCTGGCCCTTCCAAATACACTTTTAGCTACCGAGTACCACTCAGGGAATGAAATCAATTTCTAGGCTCAACATTGTGAGAAATCTTGATTTTCATCAAGAAGCATTGATGCACTTCAACAAAGTATTCATGTTGGAGAAATAAAGGGTTTTTTGAACCAGAGATGTAATYCTTGGACTAAAGTTCAACAGGTTTGACATCAGTTTGAGTTAATAAATAATTACCATCTTTCCGTATGCCCATCCACCGTGCTGTCCACTGAGGGGGGCGAGTGCTCTCGTTCTCATATGCTACAAAAAAGAGGTGTCTTTTATTTCCATGGAACTGTGAAATTAAGGAGTTTAAAGTTTATTTCCCTTTTTGTATCTGAAATAGATTGTCAGAGCAGAATATATGTAAAACTGTTGTTGATCTGCGAGCCTTTCAAAAAGATCAAATTAGCAATTTTAAAATCAACCCAAAGAGCATGTTTTTTAAAATTAATTAAAAAATAAGTATAACCAGATGGCTACATTAACAATACTGAATTGTTTTAAAGCACTCTGGGTCTTTTCTGCCTCTTCTGGGACAATCCATAGTCTCAGTTATAGTGGGGGAGTAAAGCCATAGTACAAGAGTGCTYTAGTTTGATTCCTGGGTGCTTTGTGCAATCACAGCTACAATAATACAATCCCCTTCATTACTGAGGGTGTGAGAACCATCCCTCTGCTTACACCTGAGGTCAACTACTTCTGCACCTCCCAAATTAAGACCTGCTGCTGAAAAGAGTCTCCTGTAGCTACACTGGCACAGAGAAAGAACAATGTAAGAACAAACGAGGCATTTTAGAGCTTTAAACGCRGCAACTTGCTCTTTGTCATGAGCAGATTTGCCAAATTCTGTTCTTTCTCCAACTGTATTGCCAGAAAGAGCTGAGTATTTTACCATCTCTCCAACGATGGGTTCAAAGCAGCAGGGTTTTTTTCTTTTCTCTTTGTTGGTGGCTTGAGCAGCCCCTGAGGCATCTGCTGCACCCAAGCCTTTGGGAGTTGATTCAGCACAAGTTTTAGATGCTGGTTTCCCTTACGCTGGGCTGTGCATCCAGGCAACCCCTGCCTGGCAGTGAATCTTCTCTAAAGATGTAGCAGGTGAGTACTGGAAATGTCCTCTACATGAGCTGTAAATTTTTGCTGTGGTGCTTTTGAACTATGGAGCAACTAAACCTTGCCAAGAAATTCTGTTCTGGGTCACTTGATACAGGCATCACATTTTTGAATTTTTGACTCTGAGCATTCTGGATTGATCACACTCTGGTTTGGGGACAAACTCAGTAATTTGCTGATTAATGTTAACAGAACATTGCATTATTCTGACTTAGAGATACAACTCTGTGCAGTTGTATGAACAATCTACAAACATGGAACTTACCAGAACATCAATTCATACTTGGCAAGTGCCTGTCCTGTATTATACTACTTCCTAGATGCAACAATGCCACTGTAACTTTGTATCATGGAATGACTTGCACAGTATCTCTTCTATTAAAGCATTACATCTTAATACCTGTTTTCAACTCTCTACTTGTTGATCAGACAATGTCTAGGTATCAAGGAGCTGGTATTGCCCTCATCACTAAGCAAAACTGAGTCATGAAAGAGCATCCACAAGATAAACTTCTGTTTGCATGTTTGTGCTTACCATCTGCAACTGAATCTTCTCTTCTGGCAATCTCTGAAAAGTAATATAGTTTTGTTATTTCTGATGGAAAAAATACAAACATAGAGCTTCCCATTCTCAGCACTAACAAGAACAGTGAGTAATCGCCTATCTGGGGTGAGTGGTAGAGAGGCCAAACAGCAACTGGAAAAGAGCCATGACCCTTTCTGCACCTGGCAATGTGGGGAGAATAAGGCACTGCAATGGATCCCCCTGCACTGGTGTTCTGTGTAGCTCCTTGGGGATAGGGAACTCAAAAACCTCCCTGAGGGATTATGCTGCAATTTATATCTTCTCCACTGCACAAAAGTGGCTGAGCAGATGTCCTCTCCAAAGGCTGCTCCACTGGGCTGTTTGCCTCTCCTAAATCATCCTGTGGCCTTGGCCTGGGCACAGGAGGGATGAGCTCAGTAATGCAATTAAGCCATTGGCAATTTCCTGCTGTGGGCTTTTTACAAACATTCTGGGGCTGTGCAGCAGTGTCTGGTAGGAGGAAATCTGCCTTCAGACTGCCTGTCTGTGCAAGCCTCTCAGCTGGCACTGTTGCTGTGTTGCTTGTCATCTGGCTTTCACCTGGCACTTCCTGCTGGGAATGCTCTGAGCTAAGGCAGGAATGCATTCAGAGCCAAGCATCAGTGCTTGCAGAAACCAGGTTCCAGGTCCCTCCCAGGCTTGTACCCCTGTTCAGCAGGAGATAGAGGGCTTCAGGGAAYGCTGAAAACTGCCTCTAGCTTTTTTGGTAGAGGCTGAACAGTTGCCCCAATAGAACTGCTGGGTTTCCTCCTAAAAAGGATGATAACTGCTGTGACCTGATATTGTGAGAACCTGGCAGGCCTACAAAAATGGGTTAATCTGCTACAACACCTYGTACAAATCACCTGCTGTCAGCCAGCCATTGCCACTGCCTTGCAACAGAACCTCTGCACCATGTCCAGGTCCAACACCAGGCTAACTGGAAACCAAGGGATTTACAGCCACGGGGTTATTTTTTAATGTAGCAGCAGGTCAGAAGGAAGACACTGCAATAATAATCATCCTTCCAGCAGGATGAGGTGACCTGGCAGTGCTTACCTGAATCTCTGTAGGGAACCATCTCTGCTGGTATTCCTAAAACATGACAGAGATAAGGTAGGTTAATCCCTGCAGTGAGTGTGTGTCTGGTGCCAGTGCCAGCCCATGCAACTCCCTGAAATCAGTGTGGGTACGTAACAGTGACAAGGAAGAGACCAATCCTAACTCCTTGGAGAGGGCAATTCTGCTGGGGGTTAAGCAGTCAAAAAGTGGGAAACATGACTGGATTACTAAACCCCATATTCCATCTCTCAAAGTATCTGGAGTCAGGTAGAATCAGAMACCTGTGAGACAAATTAGATCTCCTAATGCCAATTTAAATGAGCTGCTCTTACATCTGGGCTGAGCTCAGTTTAAGACATTAATTAAGATATTAAAGCCTTGCATTTTTTACATCCATAGTTCTATAGCTATTTCTGTGTATTGACACAGCACATTTTCTTCATTTSTATTGTACTTATTTCCCATTTTTCCTTTGGAAGGAAAGGAAAAGCCTCAGAACAAGGTGGTCATTGCTGATGATCTCCAGTCAGCACTGTGGGCTGACTGCAGATCCTCTCGGTAGTGGCTGTGACAGATGTTTTCAGAACTCTTTTGCTGCATTTCAGTGGCAGCTGTGCAGACCCAGGCAGCAGGACTCCTCCCACAACAGCAGATTTTGTTCTTCTCCTGGTTCAACTCTAAGCACAGGACATGGCTGAGTGTCAGCATTAATTGAGCTTCATCTTGTAGAAAATGTCTTTCCTACAGCCAAATTCTGACTTGTTCTTCTACGTCTACACATGTTAATATACCTTTGTTCAACAGCCATGCCAAAGAATGCAAAAAATTATCCTTTTTTTGGTTTATGTTGATTGTCTCTAGTAAAAGCCAATACTGTTGTCACTTTGTCCTACCTCCAAGTAACCGGCCTTCAGTCTTCTGTGTTCCTAAATCTTCCTCATCACTGTCTGGATAGAGAAAGTATTTGTTCATCAGATTAAAGAAAAATCTGCCAGCGGCAGCAGAAACAACAGCACTGTAGTTGTTTTCTCATAATATAATTATATGAAGGTAAAAATCAAGGCTTTGAAATGCAAGGATTATTATTGGCTGCTTTTGCCTCACAGCTCTCTTCTAAGATGGCTGAATAGATGAAAACCAGCAAAATCTGAAGTTGGAGTAACTTGTATAAAGGGCTGTAGTGAGAAGTTATGATTCTTTTATTTGGGCAAGGAATCTTGCAGCAGATTTCTATGTTTCTGAAACCTCCAACTTCCACAAGAGTGGGAGGCAGCCAGTATTTTGCTGACAATGAATCTACAGGTACTGATTATTTTCTATGTTCTCTCTTTTCCACAATTTCTTACTTTTTTCAGAGCCCTGCAGAATTATCACTGAATTGCTGCACATCTCCTACGTCAATCTCTTACAAACATGCAGTCAGACTAAGCTATCTATCAGAGAAAATAAAATAAATCCTCTTTACCTTGTGTATCTTCATCCATGGACTCATGGGATAAGTTTTCAGATTTTTTTTCCTCTTCTGAAAGTATAAAATTCCTTTCCAATCTCTTCAGGAGTTTCAATTTTTCATCTTTTTTATATATAGAGAAAAAAACATTATCAACGACTACATTTTCTCTCTTTTACAATTACAGATTTCACAATGATTTATTAAAGATTGCCTGACAGGAAATCAGACCCTTTGTCTTATTTCAGCTGTGGTTTTTACACACAAGGAGTAGCACAAAGCATCAAATGAAAGCACCATACACACTACAGTTTAGACTTTCTTAAAGGGTTGTGGTAGGTGCCTAAAGTTTCATATTCTGACCTTTAATTATTCCTAATGTTACCCCTGTGCAAATTCCCGCTCCCTGAAGCAACAGCAGCTGCAGCTGAACGATGCTTTGGCTGGAGAAGAGTGGCTCACCCTGCCCTCGGCTGCTTCTGCCAGGGTTCCCTGTGCCGACGCTGCGGCTCCAGCTCCCTCTCGTGGCATAGGAGCACAGCCCAAAGCCTGGTCTTGCGGAGGCACCTGCAGGGGCTGACTCGGCCCGGGATCCCAAGTGCTCCTGGTCGTGTGGCCAGAGATGCAGGTGACTCTGAACAGCTTCACACTCATCTCTGTGCTGAGAGCCGGGGCTCTGAGCACCTCTTCGTCAGGAGCCGCAGGATTTGGGCACAGCCAGGTAGATGGGATTCCTTCCTCCTCGGCTGCTCAAGGCTGCTCACAGGATAAGGCCAGGAAGGGGGCCTGTTGTGACCAATGCTCCTACTCTGACAGATGACCAAAGCTGGGCTGTGCTCCGGGCTGGGAGATTTCTCCCCTTCAGGAACATGTTTAATCAAGGCAGAAGCAGGAACAGGATGTCCTTGAGGGCCTCCATTTAAACTCAGGGTCATCTTAAGTGAGTGCTGCTCTGTCATTTATTAAAGACAATTAATGACCCTGTGAAACTGCCCTCAGTTTCTTACTGCACAACCAGGCAAATAAGTCCATTTGTATCTTGTTGCCAGGTTCAGCACCCTGTGTGCCATCCCCTGTCCATTCCTTTTAGTGTTACTACTTGTGCGGCAAAGGTCATTCGCAAAAATATTGTCAGTGGCTCAGCTCTGATTTCTTACCACTGTGAGAGCTCATAGAGGTCCTGGCTGGCTGGATAACAGTCCATACAAAAAAGTGTCCTGGGTGTCAGGAATCTAGCCAGATGAGACAACCTGGGGCACCAAGTCAGAGAAAACTCTCAAGTCACAGAAACTTCTTTGGCAGCATTGTGCCAGGACATCCTCTCTCCCTAAACACAGATTTTTTTTCCCTCAGAAGAAGCCAAGTCAAACTACAGTAAAATACTAACTTTGGCTCCCATTGTCACCATGCCTAACTGCCTTTCCTGAGGAGTACTTCTAGACATTTCAGTTGTTCACTAACAATCACTTCCAAGCACGTATCAGTTTTCAAGCTTCTGTCAATTCCCACTGGCACTGCAGTAATTTTAACAAAACAGCTGATGGGAAGACAGGCAGGACTCACCCTTTCCCTTGGAGCTGGGCAGCTGCCTGTACCCAGATGGGTTGGATGTCTTCAGCAAAAGGTAAAGAAGAGCCATTGCCCTGACTCCTTTCTTCTCTATGGCTTTCAGGCAGGCAGCACAGCCTCCAGGCAGGACATCACAGCTGTTGAGGAGCTGAAAAGAAGGTAGGTAAATAGCAAATAGTCCTTCCAATAAAACACAGCCTGTAGAAGCACACTCTGATGTGCAAATGATTGTATCTCACCCTGTTTGGGGGATATGTAACCCCCTGCCCCTACTATACAAGGTGTAAACTTGGGACAAAGAGTAATGCCAAAGATGGGAAGAGAATGTAAACTCCACTCAGCAACTCAGAGCAGAGCTGGGAAAAAAGGCATGGTGGGCAACAGTTAACTATTCAAAGAGCTGGAGAAATAAATATAGCCACAGGGGCTGAAAATGGACATGCAATCTCTGCAGCATCTTACAGCAAAATGTCACTAACAATGGTCCTGCCTAGAACATAGTGAGCTGAACTGATCCTAAGGAATTTATACAAAGGCAGTTATTTTTGCACATGGAGAGCAATGAAGTCAAAAGCAGTGGCCTGAATCTCATTTATCTAAGTGCCCTTTTAGACCTTTCAATATATTTTAGTGTATCAGATAATTGGAGTGTATATTCGCTCTCCCCAGAGTATAGTAGAAAAGTATAAATGCATCTGCATAAGGATAAGTGTTTCTTTGGTAACTTACATTGTTCTTTTCTTCTGTATTCAGGATAGGTGGGTCAGTGGCGGCCAAGCATTTTACAAGTGATTCCCAGAAGGGCTGGTTCGTTTTCTCGTGATCCTCCAAGTAACTGACATCAGCAGCAAAAACCTTCTGGAAAATGCCTGCGAGGAAAACAAGCCTGTCACTGTGCAGCAGCAGAGGAGGGTTGCATGGCAGTGTTCCTGTGGTGCTCAGTGGAGGTGTGGTGACAGACACCAGGCTCTAACACACTGCCCAATACCAGCATATAGGGAAGAGAGTGGTGCTGTATTGTATAAAGCATCTCAGTCTGACACAAAACAGTAGAAAAATGTCAATAGTCCATAAAAATTACTGGTGTCTCTGTGATGCTATTGTCTCAGTTAGAGAAGCATGGCAAGTGTTCTCAAAGTATTCCTAGCTATTCAACAGGTGCTTATTCTGACCATGCTATTTCATAGACAGGCAAAAAGGGCCCAAGGTATTGAGATTGCTCATTAGGCATTTAATGTGCAGCCAAGTCTCCCTCATGCATCTGAATTCCCACTAGCATGTGCAYAAAGCCTAACAAGCCTGTGGAAGAGCTGGGAATTGAGTGCTGGTCTTTCTTTTACAAGCAAGGAAATGGATAGAGTGTGTTTTCAGAGGAAGTAAATTTCATTGATTCATGACCACCCCGCGAACACTGCTGTGTAGTGTGCATGAGCCAAAGCTTTGAGCTTTGTGTGCTCCCCTCACCTTGCTGTTCTTCAGTAAGATCTGGGATCTGGACATTCAAGTTCTCCATTGCTGTGCCTGTCTGAAAGGGGAGAAAAAGCATATTTAGAATCAGATCACTGACCTTCCTGCTTTTCTGTCTTACATTTGATTTTCTGCAAACACAGCGTCTCTCTCTAGGCCTTTCAGTTTTGAAACCACTTCTCTGTTGYGATGGGAGTTTCACATCATGATTCATGGGACCCAATGGGCGTTTCACATCATGATTCATTTACCCTCCTGGCACCCAATTCCTGACTCCTCTGAGTGAGCCCTGCTGGACTGGCCTTTGGTTATTAGGAAAGAACAAAAGTCTGATCATCATGAGTACAACAAAAAGAAGTTGGACTTGATCATTCACATTGTTGTTTTGTAAATCTACCAAGGTGTCTAATTAACTATTTACCACAGACGTAAGCTAATGGGCCCTGTTCCATTCATAAAACAGATCAATTATTCTGTATTTTTCACATCCTAATACTTAAAACATATCAGCCAGGGAGAATAGTAGAAATAGTTCATAGAAAAGTCCCACAAGACTTTGCATTCTTGTCTCACAGAAGACTTTGATGCTTCAACWTCTGTTCTTTGAAAAGGAAATCCCCAGYAACTTTAGCTTTATGAATTACAAATTTTTAAGTGTTGATCCCAGATTAATTAATGGTATTTGCCACAGAAACACATATTCTGACACCCCCAAAATTCAACATTTCCTTTTGTTTAGACAAACTCACCACAGAAGTTTTGGGTCGAGGCTGCAATATTCTGATGGTTTTGTGTTGGCTCTGGTTCTAAACTGYTGCCTCCATCTACTGTGGTCCAGGCATCCTGCACTGATGCATCTCCCCTCATGCAACATTTCAACCAACCCACTCTTACTGAGAGATGCAAAAGATTTTCGAGGAACCTGAACCACAGTTTCCACTATGCAGGATGCAATAGGAAAACAGTTTATCCGTCCATGCTTTTTCTTACAATATGACTCTTCAATACATTCAACAAAACACTTCCAATCAAGCAGTTTAAAACTAAGTATATCCTTCAAATTTTCTAGAGGAAAACTTGTTTCTTTTCCTACTGACACTTCCAGTTCTCTAGAGACCAGCACACCAGTCAAAAAAAATATTCTAATACAAACCCCAAGACATGTTAGTTAATATCTTCAGAAGGATACTGTATCACACAAGCAAACACTGAAATAGAATAACTTTTTAGGGTGTCAGTTCTCAGAGGAAATTAGACACAAACAGACTTCAAAGTAGCTGCAAAACCCATCTCCTTTGGAACCAGAGACCAGATCCCACATTTCCAGTGTGTTGGTGATTCTGGAGGCTTTCTCTCTTCCTAGGCTGCAAGTGGTCTTCAAGAGATAAGGTCCTTAGTTTGAAACTCCTTTTAGCCACTGTTTGCTATTTGGCTCTGGGAAAATTACAAAACCTCTTTAACCACTTTGAAGGGCTGAGCCCAGAAACCCTGGCTTACCTGCCTCCGAGGTGTATTGTGAGATAACAATAATGTTTTAAGAACATTTTGAAATTATTTCCAATGATGGGTTTATGCAAAATATCTACAGTGGCAGATAATCCCTTTCCCTGACTTACATGCAGCCTTTGCTGCTGTAGCTGTGGCAGCAGCCCTGTGTGAGCTGTGAGCCTGTGAGCACCCGATAGGGAATGCAGGAAATGCATCAGTCCCCTCTGCCGGGTAAGCACCAGCTGATGAGGAAATGCAGGAACCCAGCACACCGCACCCTGGACAGACTCGTTCTTGGCCACTCAATAAAGAGTGTCAGTTCTATGCATTTATGTATCTCCAGCTATGGTTTCCTGCCTTTTTCAGTCTCTTTCTTGCCTTCCTATTTGCTCAACTTAGACCTTGCAACAGTTGCCTGTTTATACTGAATCCTTTAGGCCTCTCTCTGGACCACACAGTTGAAATACCAGAGCTAAAGGAACAAAAGTACTTTAAATATTAACATTTTTTTTCTGACTGATGAATTCCMTTTCATAAAATAATTTATAAATATCCAGAGATTTTACTGTTGAGTGAAACTCAGGAGGTTTGTCTTTGGGGTTCCTAAGACATAGTGAAGGCCACCTTCATTGGCAATTTGAGGCACATTGCTCTTTCCCTGACATGAACCTGTGACAGCAGCTGCCCTATCCCAGTTTTGCATCATCCCAAAGACAAAGTGAGCAGGTGGGCACTACCCAACCTGTCCTGCCATGCACAAAGAAAGAGGAAATTCAATACTGAAGGCAGAGCAGACACTCTCATCCTCATCTGCTATCAGACTGATTTACCTTAAAACTGCTTATTTGCTGGCCCAAATGACCAGACTGCTCAGCTGTTCCAGCAACAGAAACACATTTGCCGAATGCATTTTTACATYCCGCTGTGGTAAGGCCTGGATGCCACAAGAGGATCCAGGAGCAATCGGCATCTGCTCCCATCTCCCTTTCTGTGCCGCCAGCACCACTCAGCCCAGTCAGTCACCAAAATTTACATAACGACAGAAGCTGGGTACATAATTTCTCTTAGACTATGCACAATTAATTYCCCTGTGGCTTTTCTGGAAAGAAAATCAGATCTAAACAAAGGATAAGTATAGGTGCTTAATTATTGTATGTTTTAAAAGTGATTTAGTTGATTATACCTCACAATGAGAGAAGGATGATGATATACTGGCATTTCAGCCTGGCCATGAGCTCACTGGGGAATGACATGAACAACAGACCTCACCTTGCTTTCCCCACAGTAAATCAGAATTTAATTGCAGTGAGGTCTTTTTAACATGTTAGAATAAAATTTGTGTGCGGAGTCAGACTTAGAAAGTGAGACTAATAACTTCCACATACAACAACGTTTTGCTTAGCTGATGAAATATATCTGAGGGAAATTGCTCAATAGGATAACAAAAAAAATGTAAATAAAAATAAGGTTGTCTTGATTTCAAGACAAAAATCAGACAATCCTAAACTTTTTCTCTTTGAAACTACTTTTACCGTTCATTTTAAGTTCTATGCTGACACCTAATCTTGCTAAATTTTATTTTAAACATAAACACTAAGTCCCTCGATGCCCTTCTCCCAAACCAAACCAAACCAACTTCTTAAAGCACACCTGCAAGTCTTAGGTTGGTCCTAGAAGTTGGTTCCACAGGAAGACGTCCTGGAGGGCCGTGGCTGTGGTGAAAGCTGAATTTCTTCCAGTGATACAACAAAAACTGATCCACACCAGCTCAGTTTTAAATTGTTCCTCTTCCAGTCTCCTCAGGCTGTGCTACCAGTGAAGTAACTTTGCTACTCTTCTGCTTGCTTTCCTGTTGTCAAATAGAGCTGAAATGAGACACAGAAGTAGCAAAACTCAGACTTTTCACTCTTTTCACTCTCCTTGAATACAGGCGTGTGGAGAGACCCAGCAGGTGTGTGTCACTCTAGGGAGGGCAGCTCCCCAGGCTCACTCTGACCGGCCCCATGGGGGTGAGCAGGGAGCAGGCACAGCCCATCCACTCCTTGCCGCAGCTCCAGCACTTCCTTCCTCTCCTGGCTTTCACAGCAAGCCCAGACACGGTGRCTGCACTGCTGCCAGCCTCACACCTGTAAACCCTGAGGGTTTGCTGCCTGTTTTCCAGCTCTGCCATAAGCATTTACATACAACGTTTGAAATTACCTGGTTTGTGTTTCTCATTTCATGCCGTGTGTCTCTGTGGTTGTTGCAAAGCTCTGAAGGGAAGAATATGAGCTCATCAGAAGCCAGAAAAGTTCATGCTTGTAGTCTGAGTAAAATTAACGCAAACAAATCTTTCTCTATGCATAAAGTGTAGGACTTGCCATGAGGAGTTTAGAGAAAACAGAAAATTTAAAAGACAGGGAAGTCAAGTCAAGAAGACTCGAGTGAAGAAGAGAGGTTATAAGGAAGTCCTGTAAGCCCCACAGCACCAGAACCCTTGTGAGTGGTTTGATGTCTCAGACAGCAACCAACAACCCAGCTGTGTACCAAGAGCCAGGACACAGCCCCAAAACACCCACAGGCTTGACCCCAAGAAGCTCCTGAACCCTTCCCCAGCACTCACCCGCAAGGCTGTATGACAGGTCAGGGATCCCAGTGGCAGCCCTGGCTTGTGAGGGCAGGAAGGCATTGGGGCTGGTGCCTCACGTGGCCTCCTCCCCTGACTCACGGGGTGAGCAGCGGCGGCTCCCTGTCGTCCTCTGGCTACGGCGGTCACACTCCAGGCGTGTTTCCACRTCCCTGAGCTGCAGGAAAGGTGGCCAAGGGCCAATCCCGCCAGCATGGAGAGAGGAGCTGGGCAGCTCTGGCCTGCCTCAGACACCAATGGCCCTCTGTGGCCCTGGGTAGCCAGGACCCCTCACTCCTGCCTGTGGCTGCTCCAACACAGCCCCTGCTCAGGCTGGAGACCCAGGCTAGCTTGTTTGGCCTCCCTGAGCCATGAGGGGGGCACTGGGGATGAAGAACCCGCTCTGAGGGGAGAGGCCCTGGGCTCCCATAAAGCTGAGCAGGGACACCATAATGGGGGTCTAGAAGCCCAGGCAYAGTGCCCTCTTGCTCAGGGCATCCCAAGGAGGCACGGGTGGGATGCCCGTGCAGCCGGGTCTCGGATAGGGAAAAGAAACATGCCCTCCACCCCACCTCTCTCCAACAGCCACAGACGGTGATGACAGCACAAAGCCTCTGGCTCTGCTTGTCCTATACCCACTGTAAGCTCATCGGTGCTCCCCTCCAGCCCTTCTCAGCCACCTCTGACACGTCACTTCTTCAGCACAATAGGTAACCGGAGCCACCCCAGGGCTGTTTGCTGTTGAGGGCAGCTGCTCCTTTACTGGCAGGTGATGGTTTCTGACCCAGCCAGCCTTTACCAGAAGGCAACATGAGAGTAGGAAAGGAGGGGGCAGATCCCTCCGGTGCACCAGCRCAGAAAGAGGCAGCAGATGTTTGGTCACCTCAAAATGTACGTGAAGAGCAACAGCTGGGGTCCAAGGACACTCCGTGGGACATTCCAATAGCACAGTGGCTATTGATTACACAAGGTGTGGCCATGTAAGTCATTTGTCAAATTAAGCTAACGGTTTCACCCTGGTGCAGTTGGTGCCACAGCAGGGGTTGTGTACCCTCCCTCTGCTCTCCTCACTTCATCCTCTGATTTCGGGAGAGACTGGGACATAAGTAAAGTAAGTTATACTTCCTGTAGTAGGTGAGCATTGATTTTTCTTTTTTAGTTTGTTTGGCTTTTTGTTGGGTTTTTTGATATTTTTTCAGAAAAGGGGAGGATTGGGTTTCGGGTTTTTTTAAGCAAGCTGTTCCACTAGTTTTCTACAAGTGCCTATTCAAGTACCTTGTCTCATCTACCCTGACATTTTTAATTAGATGTAACATTTAACACTTAAAGCAGCTAATACTCCGCATCTACTGCTGGGAAGAATACGATCTAATGAGTTACATGTGTTTACTTGGCCCTTATTTGGGATCTGACTTCTGAGACATTTAGGAGAATGGTGATTTATCCTTTGTATGCTGGGAAAATTGCTTCCAGGAGGGGTTTAGAGAGGTGAGACACACACAGAGCAGCTCTTAGGCTTGACACTAATTGGGTGTAGCGTGTGTGAGGATTTGTCACACAGGCAGGTTGCATGAGAAATGTAGAAATACTCCTAAGTGAGTGTAGGAGGGGTGCAGTGATGGTACACAGAGTAGTAATTGCTCATCTAGTCATCACATTTCTGACAGATTAAAACATTCCCATGACACTTCTTGCCCTACCCTGAGTTTTATCCAATGGGTTGGTTAAATTAGTCCCTTCTGTGCCTTTATTTAGATGCTACTTACTTTCTTTTAAACAAAGTCTACTTCAACAATTGTTGTGAGCCTGTTAAGCACAGGTAAGTGCAGGGGGATTATGCCTCACTCTCAGCTGCATTTTGCAGGCTACACCTAGTTTAGAGGTACCTTTCTGGTTTTAAACTGAGATTTTTGAGTAAAAAGCAACATGCAGTAAGTACAACCCACTCCCTAACCTTCCAGACCAGTAACAYCCTGTTATGCTGAGATCATGAGAAAGCAGCTGTTTGCCTTTGGCTGGGAGGAAGCCTGAGGTTTAGCCATGAAAGATTTTGTGGAATCATATGAGAGAGCGGATCATGTTGTACCTTAGATCTTTTGGAAATTTTTTTCTCATTCTGTACCCTTCTGTGGATTTACTTGCGATAATAAATAATTAATTGTATTAGTATTTCAAATTAACACAGTAAAATCTCTGCTAAAGCCTGTTAAATTTAAGAACTAGGCCTGTTTGAGCAAGCRAAATCAAAAATGTAGGCCAGGATGTATCACTTCCTGGAAGATTAGTGACCTCCTCAGGTGCTGTTATCAACAGCTCATGAGGCTGAAGAGTGAGTGATTCTAGTACTGAGGCAAGGACAAGATCCCCCCCTTAACGGCTACAGGTAATGATGGAAATGTTCCCTCRTTATGGGAGCTCCCCTTTATTATGGTCATCCTGTTACAGGGTCACAAACCAGCTTTGAGGGATGCAAGAGGGAGAGGGTTGTCTGGCCTCTGGGGCATTGGCTGCTGGTCCTTCCAATTTAGCTACAAGGGCAGTTTTCCAGTTACAGTCTGGCTGCTGAAGCCCAGGCCCAACACAAAGTGCAAGTCCATAAAGGGCAGACTGCTGGCTGCCAGAGAACTGGGGAACAGTGAGCTGCACCCAGCCCCTGGCCGGGCTGAGCAAAGTGCTGCAGCAAGCACAGGAATCAACATGGGCTCTGAGGATACTCTCTCCACCCACTGCCCTGACTGGAGAGCTGCTTCCAGGAGCAACCTGTGAAAAAACCTGCTCAGTATCAGGTATCCTCTCCTCTTCCTTGTTCTCCCAGTTCCCTGGGGTCCCTTCCCATCCCCAGTCTTCTGGTCTAGCAGTAGGGCTSGAAGTACCTTGTGAACGCAGATCCACTAGCAGGGGAGCACACATGCTCCTTGGGAAGCACAAGGAGCCCAAGGGAAAATTCCCTGCTTCAGCTTACCCTCCCTCTTGATAAAGCCCTTTTCCTCAGCACTTTTAAGCACACAGGCAATGCCAAGGATATCGATATTTAATCCTGACATTTTGTGGAACGGGTTTGGTCCTAGAACCCATTTTGTAACCCTGTCAGCAAGGCAGGCTGAGACCTGTCCCCCCACTGCTTTCTCTGATGTGTCTGCTGGGAGATGGCAATGCCAGGCAGCAGAAAAGCCTACAGAGGTAACGAGGCACAGCCCGTGGGGATTCCTGTTGGCACGTGGGGTTACCTGTTGACACAGAGGCAACACAGGGAGAGTCACAGAGCAGGGCTGGGGCTGGGCCAGCAGTTCTGTGCTGCACTGACCAAACTGGCTGGGGCATCCCCCAGTCAAGGCAAACCCCAGATMTACCACAAATCTGACTCCGAAGGCAGAAGGGCTCTGAGTTTGATCTATCCATTGTTTCCCCAGAATATTATTCTCAAACTTTTGCTTCAGGACATACCCAACCATAATCCTCTCCTCCCAAAAGAGGGTTCTGTCAACTCTGGCTTCACATTTCTGTGACATAAGGTGAAAATCCACAGGTAGTGTCAGACTGCAGAGGGAGAGAGGGACACGGAAAGTGAGGGAAAAGGTGAGCTGATGGTACATCCACCCTAAAGCTTTTATGTGTTCTASGGCCAAGTCCCAGGTCCTCAGGCTCTGCAGAGCTCAGAGCAGTACTGCTGGAACCTTCTGGAAACCGGACATAAAAGCTCAGTGAATCTGGAGACTTCCGATACCCCTGTGACTTTCCCATCTCACTGACCTGGGGATCAGCAGCAATCCCAAGCTGGCAGGGCCAATCTTTTCTTTGTGAGACTACTCGAGTGGCTTCCACTGCTGTCACTGCCTTGGCACCAGGATGCAAGCAGACACCATCTTCTGAGATCTTTAAATTTCAGCTTTGCAAAGCTCTTAGTCAAAGTGCAGCTCTCCCTCAAAACTCAGCTGTGTCCTATCACATCCCTCTCTCAATCACCTCAGCTCACTGAATTATTATCAGGTTCAATCACCTGCAACATAAAGTGAATGAAGGTACATTCGACTTTAAAATTGCTCCCTAAAATCAAGGCTCTGCTTGCAATAGGCACTGAGAGAGCCCAAAGGTTACTTACTAAAAGCTAGAACTATTTGAGAAATCTGGGTCCAATCCATTCATCTYAAAATATGTGCTTTGGATCAGAGACTACCACCTTTATGGGCTATGCAAAGCTTGAATTCAAGCTCTAGCTCCCTCTCCTGCTGACACGGCAAAAAGGGTGATGCCAACACAGCATCACCTTGTCTCCCACCCAAGACCAAAACCTCACAGCCTCAAATTAGTGCTGGACTGCTCCAGTTACTCCATGAGGCCTGCCTGCCTATCCAGCAGGCAGCGAGCACTACAGGCCCACTGTCTGCCATCTGAAAGCGCAAACCTTTCTCAAGCTGCGGATTGGCTCAGGCTCTTCAGGTAAATTCTGACATCTTCACAAGGGGCTTCAAACCAGCTTCTCTGCAGTTCAGGCTCTGGGAAAAGGCCTTAGACCACCAAAAGGTCTCTGCTGACCACAGGCAGAGTTGTGAGGGTGCCTGAGCACCTGGCTCTCTCAGGACATGTGGACAGCATGCTTGGAGGACACAGAGCACACAGCCACCGCCTGCTACATTAAATGAGTGGTGCTGTTCTCCCCACCACAAACACACCAAGTAAATCAGTCTTCTAAATTAGAATACACAGATCCACTCCAGAAAAGTTTAATGTAGGTTCCTGGGGCATCATATTCTGAAAAAAAAAAAAACAAAAACCAAAATACAGTACAAAGAAAAGAAGGCAAACAGAATTCCCCAGTATTTAAAATAATGAAATGTATCAAAGCTCCATCTATTACAAGGCTGCACATCACAGCAGCTGCTGGAAGAAGCAGTATCAGCCTGAGGACCAGGAGGCTTCTCCACCTCCCAGAGATGGACTGGAAGCAGCATCCAACCAGGTTCCTTAGGGAACTAGTAGGACTCCGTGAAAGGAGCAGAACTTGGTACTGCAGTGAGCTGCCCAGCATCCCTGCTGGGAGATGAACCAGACAGGCTGAACTCACGGTGCTGAAGCTCCGTGACAGCACATATCCTGGGGGAAGTGATACCTTCTAGCAGATCCCACCAACTGCATGGTTAAACCTACTCCTTTGAGAAATCCTGGTATCAAGAGGAAAAAGAGCCATTACAACAGCCAGTCAGCAGAGCAGGAAGGACTCTGAGACACACCACGCTACTGGCTGGGAACAGAAACAAACAATGATCTTGAGTTAAGAGGTCAGCCCAGTACAGCCCCAGTTGCAGGGATGTCTGTGGTACCCTGTCTCCCATTCAGTCTTTGGGTTGAAGAATCTTAGCATAATTTAGGCAAGAACCTCTGGTGGTCTCTGCCTCACCCCCATCTCATTCGAAGCAGGGCCAACTTCAATGTCCAATCAGTTCACAGCCTTGTCCAGATACATACTGAGTTATCCTCAAGGATGGAGATCTCAAGACTCCACTCCAGCACACTCACAGTGAGCAGTGCATGGGCCGTGGCAGTACTTCTGATGTACCTGGGCTACAGAGCAACCACCTTGGAGCCAAGAGATAGCCACTTTCCTTCCATCTATCAATCTCATATGATAATAGCCTAATCTGATATCACCCCTACACATAAGTGCAGTGACTGGCTCCTCCAGTGGAAGTTCTGCAGGACTGCTACAAAGCACTTATTTCCACAGGTACTATGCTCCAAAAGCAGGCAAGCCTTCCTGATGTGCAGCCCAACCTGACAGTAACCGCTACAAGAGCTGAGCGAAAGGCTGGAGGAGCACTTATGCAAACAATGGAAAACACAGAGATTCCTATGGAGAACAAAACCGTGAACTTGGAGGAGGACCTATGTCAAGGAGCAACCAGCTGATGTCAGACAGCCTCAAAAATATAATGAACTTTAAGTTACCCAGGTGCTCTGTAAACACTGCAGGCGTAACGCTGCCATAATGAAAAAGCTAAGATTACAGCTGGAGAATTTACCGAGATGTTTAAAGCCTGCTGAGAAGCAATAAAATCTTTGCTGATACCAACGCCATGGACTCCCCAACAAATGCTAAGTATGAGCAGTGAGTGTGCAGATCTAGATGCCCACTGAAGAACTGAGATAAACAGAGGAGTGGTGGGAAGGGCTGAGAGACTTCCTTCTCCTTGCCACTTGCCTCGCAGAGAGGAGGAGGAGCACCTCTTCCCAGGTGCTGGCAAAGGGCCCTCTCCTGTGGCATGTGCACCACGCGGGGTGAGCCTGCTGTCCCCACATTGCCCTGACGTGCGCACATGTGAAGGCTGAGACACCCTCCAGACCATACGGATCACCAGATCTTCTGCTGCGACCCCAGCAGGAGCACAAAGCACCCCAAAGGCCGGTCAGGTGCCTCCAGAAGCTGACAACAGCCAGGCCCACGGCCCCTGTGGCACAGCCCCCACGCGTGGGGAGGAATGTGTGCCCAAACCCCGTGGGTCAGGCGGGCAGAAGGGCAGGCTCTGGACATCCAGGACGGTGGCAGGGAGCCGGGCATCCCGCGGCCCGGCGCCAGGCAGGCAGGCAGAGAGCAGGCAGGGCAGGAGCACAGCGGTTTATTGGCAACACGAGCAGAGGCGGCGGCGGTGGCGGCGGGCCCCGAGCGGGGTGCGGGGCGGCGGTGCTCCGGCGGGGGGGCCGGGGTCGCCCCGGGCCTATGTCAGCGTCTCCCCCTTGGTGACCTACGGGAAAAGGAAAGGCTTCAGCCAGGGCCTACCCCGGGCCCGGCCCGCGCCCGCCCTACCACYCCGCAGCTCACCCGGGCCTCGATGTACTCGATCCTCCGCTCCAGCGCCGTCAGCTTCTCGTTCAGGGTGGCCAGCCGCGACCGGCACGACATGTCTGCGGGGAGGCGGCAGTGAGACACCGCGGCCCCCTCACGGCCCGGCCCGGCCCGGTCTGTCCCGCCCGCAGCCCCCGCCGCCGCCGCGCGCCCTCACCGAAGGAGTTGAGGAAGTCCGCGATCTTCTTGATGGAGCTGGTGATCACCTCGATGTACTCGCGGTTGGCCCAGTCCTGGTGGATCTCCCGCTGCACCGGGTCCTCCTGCACCGACATGGCCGCCGCCGCCSCCGCGCCTGCGCGGGAGCCGAGCCCCGCCCGCCCGTCCGGTGCCTCAGGGCCGCGCTGCCGAGGGGCCCGGCCCGGCCCCGCTGCGCTCCTCGCTGTCGTCCGTGTCGCTGCTGCTCGGCTCCTGCGGGACGCGCCACCGTCAGCGCGGCGGCTCCGCAGCTGCACCCCCGCCCTCCCGCGCCTTCCAGCCCGCCGGCCCCTGAAGTACCTCCTCGGCGGGTCCCTCCGCCGAGTCCTCCTCGTCCTCATCCGAGCCCCTCTCCTCAGAAGCCTGAGTCAAAATTTCTTCTCCCTAAGTTGAACGCAAAAGACCTGTACTGAGTGTCTGCGAAGCAGCCAAAGTGTGCCAGGGTGGGATGCAAGAAAACGGCATTTTGCTGCCTTCTCAAATAAAAAGCTTTTGAGTAAAAAAGTCAGGTTTTGTTTAACTGTCCTGCTTCTACAGTGAAAGATGAAGAGTCAGAATTGGCTTCCGTTAAAGCCACACAGAAAACTTGTGAAGGTGTCCAAGTGACCTTTATCTTTTTCCGCCTGTGTGTGTAGCTCCTGCCACTGAACAGCCAAAAAACCCCCGTATCTGTTCATTACAGACAATCAAATCTGACCCCGCAGTGCAAGAGTCTTATGGCAAGGAACCTTCAGAGATGCAGATCCTTAATCTTGAAATAAAATGCTGCTTTCTCCTGCACTAGACATGACTCTACTACAGCCACACTGAATTTGGCCTTTTAGCTATACCCACACACAAGGGCAGAGTTAGAGTTGTCTGAGCAAGATGAGCATTGTCCCCTCCCAGATTTTAATTGCCCCAGGCAGGACAGTGATTCTCACCTGAAGATCCCGATTTTTGAGGATGCCAACCCAGAAGGCCTCCTGGCAGTGGTTGAATGCCAGCATTGCCTTCACTCGGTACACAAATTGTTCCAGTGACTTCTTCAACAAAGGCACATGGTTGGTCAGTCCAATGTCTTGGTGAATCTATGGAAAAGTAAAACATGAGTAGGATTCATTCTGACTGTTTAAAAGCCATCAGTTACCAGGTGGGAGGGATGGGACATGATCCCCAAAAAGCTTGCCCAGATTAYGTCACTTCTTGGCCAAATTATAGCTATTGTTAAAAAATAAAGCTCAGATCAGTATTTTGTCTAAAATGATCCCTTGCAACAATCCAAACAGCCATATCCACCTGAATTAAAACAGAAGAAAAGAAAACATGAGAAAGGTGTTGAATACACCACTTCCATCACAGTCTTTTCTTGCTCAGTGCCCTCATGCAATTCCTTTACATGGAAGGAAGCACTGGCTTTTACAGAACTAGGACAGGAGGGAACAGATGGAGTTGCTGTAAGCAAAAACCACCAGAGGAAGGGCAGCTATGCCAGGTATCGTATGAGATTTAGCTCTGGGTGAGCATATCCTCCTGCTAGGCTTCAATCTGCAGTACAGAATAGTCATTGCTAAACCAGAAAACTTGTCAACCTGCCAAAACCTGCACAATTATTTTGTACATAACTATTTTCCTCTTCCATGAGAATACTTTGTCATCTTCTGGGATTAAGATGCTCTTATCAGCTATACTCTGAATTCAGATCACCTGCATTTCTTGGAAGAGTTCAACATGCCTGGGCAGAGGGACACTGCTTTGCTTCAAGTTCTGCCAATGGGGAATGGGTGCCTGATTACCAACAGCAAGCTGTTCTCTAGTGTGTGTAACAGGCAGGAGCTAGCAATCATCAGCACTAATCAGAACCAAATCAGCAAAACCCTTGCTAATGACACAATCAACACTCACAGTGCTCTCTGGGCCCTGGAACCTGCCCAACTGTGTGCAGGCAGTTTGGAGACTCAACAAAGTACCACGGCATTGACAAAAATCTGTCTCCAGAAACTGTCCTTGTGCCCAGGGTTAGAGACGTAAGCAGAAGAGAGGCTCGGTGTGAAAGAGGAAATGACAAATACTTAGGAAATGATAGGAGAAGCTGATTGCTATTGCCTGCTGTGTGATGCTCCTTAAAGACACAAGTATTGAGGGAGAGTGACAAATCTTAGATCACACAGCATGATGGGTCAGTGAGCATCCATGAGATTTGTATGAAAGTGAAATCAAGGTTGGTTTAAAAAATGTTGATGTCAGCTCCTCTCCAAACAGGAGCATTTATTGCATACATTTACTAACCCAGATTCAGTTTCTGCCTTCTCATTCTTGCAAAATGATTTGGCACAGAGGCCTATTCAGATTGCAGCAGGTACAAGAGCAGGGGTAGAACATAGGTGTTCACTAACTGCAGCTCTGGGCTAACAGGGACCATGGCACACAGCACTTGAAAATGCTGGTCAAGTGCAAAGACAAACATGACATGGAAAGCTGCAATGCTGTTATCTTGCTTACAAGGTGACTTTAGAGTGGGCATGAGGATTTCACTTTCAAACAAGAGAAGGACTTTTCAGCATCATCAGGGTTTGTGCCAGCTTCCAATTCTTACCCTGTGCTGAGAGTTGCAAATAGCATGTTCTGATCTCCAGCTAAATTTCTATGCTCCTGATGCCAGCTCTGGACTAAATGGGTAGCAAATCTGTCTTGGGGGCCATGCTGGTAGCTGGCTTTCTCCCTTCAACTACTTTGGCAAAGCTCCCATCTTGGATGTGTTCTTGAACCGTTTAGGAGTTGGGAACAAAGCAGCACACATGAAGTTCTCTCTGCCTTCTCCCATGTGATTCTCTCTTGCAACAAGCACTGTCTCTCTACACTGGAAGCAAGTGCTAATCCCTCCCTCCCTCACTTCCTTCCTGCCCCAAGTCTCCTACAGAGACAAGCAGACTGACTGTTACCACCTTCCTCCCCTCCCTTTGCCCTCTTCCCTTGTATCAATGTAACAACATAAAAGCTACCTCAAGAGGACTTTGAGCAGGGTTTTTCCCCATCCGCCTCCTGTTGCTGATTCTTCTGACTCACAAGGCTGTTCATCTTTGGCAAAGCTTCTCTCCCATGTTATCAATCTGGCATCTGTACTTTGTTCAAGGTCTCTAAGGTCTTAGCTTGTGTCCTCAGAAACACCCCCTTACAGATGCCAACAACCAAAGATGTCAAGAACCTCTGTCCTAAAAAAGATTATGCTAACCTGATCTGACATTCAAGTCAGCCACTTCCAGAATAAATGTTTCAACTTTTGGGCCATTAAACAAGGCTATTTCACCTTCTCTCAGAGTTTTTGCTTGTACAGACACTGCTGGAAGCATGAAAGTAGAACCTGCCTATGCCCTGGAAAAGCAGTGGAAGGGAAATAATACCGTCCTTAGGACAGGAGTTTGTGCTGCAATTGGAACTTACCTTGGAATGGCCACACATGTGATGAAGTTGTCTGGTACTCAGCTGCAAGGTTTTCAGCAAACTCTGCACATCATCCTGCAATAAATAAAGAGACCAGCAAATCATTCTCAAAGGACTTTTCCATGAGGGAAACAAGGATACTGAAAGAGCATGAGTCCTAGCAATCCTTTCAAAGGGTTATAGGATAGATGTATGATGCGTATATGCAGGAAATATCAGTCCTGCTTCCCAACCGGCTGCAGCCAGTTCTGTGCCCAGAAGGTTTTACCGTGTGCTTTTTAAAGCTGTGGTCCAGGAGAGGCATGGCAAGCTTCAGAAATGCTTCTACAAAGAGACGGCCGTACTATAAAAGAGGGATAAATATATCAGAAGGCAAATTTAAACTCCTTTTCAAGGAACCATCACAAAGTCAGATGAGATAATGATACATTCTTTCAAGCTACCCCAGAGACTGTTCTTGCTTAGAAAAAGATTATATTCATGTGAAGGCTTTACTGGAATATACAGGATCAGTAAAGGGTCCCACTTTAATCACTGCAAAGAGAGGCTCGAAGGACAAGGTCTCATCATTGTACATCATCCCTGGTTTTATCCACAAGGCATCTGGGAATAAACTGAACTAAATGCAAAATGTTAGAATCACTATACAGATATATGTATAGCAAGGTATAAGGAACACAGTATCTGCTTCTTCCAGAGAACCCAGTACCCACTCTACTCCACTGGAGGCAATGATTCAAGAAAGCTGGTACTTAAACTACTCTCTTATTTTGAACTCTTGCTTACCTTCAGGCAGATGCTGAGTACAGGCCTGCTGTCAAATACCTATGTGGGCAGGAAGAAAAAGAGTCAGATCAGTCCACAAGTCTAAAGAAAACCATGTAAGCACAGAAGCCAATTAAAAACAGCCCTTCGTTGCACACCCTTATGAAAGTGTGAACCCTGTTCTAAGGCAACATCCATTCTCAAATTTCAGCAGGGAACACCACATAAGCACATGAACTGTAGTGGCTATCAGGTTGGCAGGATGGCTGTTTGGTGATCGAAGGTGCCTCTTTTCCAGATGGCACAAAATTATCTCAACAAGTTCTTAACAGTTTGGGACCCAAGAGACCCAAGTCCAGCTGGTGGGCAAGTAACTATATAACGGACAAACAAAATAGGCAAAATGACATGAAGGTATCCTGGTGCTGCTATGGACTAAACTGAACTATGGACTAAACTCAACTAACTGGTCCAGCTCTTCCCTTTATGCTCTCAAAAGGCATCTGGAGCACAGGGCTCCAGTGAATGCTGCTGTGTAGAAAAATCTGGACTTGAAAAATCTGGGCTTGCCAATTATCACTTCAGATATGTAAAAATAAACAGTAATGATCAACCTAAGCAAGGAGAAAAGTGCAGYTGTACCTATCACCTTCTGCCCCAAAGAGCACCACACTCAGAAACACTGAATGAACCAGCTCCACAACTGACAGAAGTGAATATTTCATCCAGGGCGACTGGACATAGATTATAACTGGCTTTATTTGCCACCTTCAGGTTGTTCCACTAGTAAGTCAAACTTCACATTTTTCCTTGGTGCTCATGAGCCTGGGAACACCAGGCTTTGCTGGGAATTTGAAGGTAAAGGCAGAACAACAACCAGAACCTCACCTTGACCAAGTTAATGAGGATGTGGAAATTCCGCACAGCAATGTTCCAGCGCAGCAGCTTCTCCAGCTGCACCTATGGGATGCAAGGGGACAATAACCCAAGATGGTGCAYTCCCTCTCACCTTGCTGGATGTGCTTTCAGCATTTGCTGTACCCAAAGCATTTTTGTTGTTGAAGACAGAGGAACAAAACTTCACCCCAAGCAGATTTATCACAGCAAAAACACTCCATGGCAATTCCAGCCTGATCAGTGGCTTAAAGTACTAAAAGTTAACTTGCTTGCYCTCAGAGCAGCTCTTGGTTGCAAAATAATGTTGCGCTTCCACRCAGGTGTACAGACCAACTGCACAGTTTAGTATTTTGCTGATTAATGCCTATTTTCTGGTTACAGCTTCTGCTAGATTTACTAGATTTTTGACATGTACAAATCAGGAAAAAGAGATGCTACTTATATGTTACCCTGTATATCAATGTTGGCTGATGAATGAAGGCTTCTGACTGCATTTCCTAGACAAAGTTCAGAACTAAATTCCTTTCCAATTTATACATCTATATTGTACTGTGCAGTTTAACTTATGTTTTCTTCCCCTCAAAGAGTCCAGTGCATTTACTTTCCTACCTCACTTGAGTCCGATGGTTTCCCAGCTGGGATGCTTTTCACTGAACTCTCTAGCTGAGCCATCATTACTCTGAAGAAAACTGGGAACGTCTGCCTATGGAGAAAATGCAAAAACTAAAAGCCAGCTCTGAGCATCTAGATGGGCTGCTTGTCACCAGAATGATGCAGAAAACTCAAAAGTTATCCAGCTGGGCGTCCTTCTCAGTAGGAAATCACAGGAGATTGACCCTATGACTCATAAACATGTCTAGTCCAGTCCTATTTCCCAGACAGATGGAGAATCCTGGGGAGTCACTACCACTTCCCCAGTATGAACCACACTTAGACACMACCACTTCCTTGTAGCTCTGGGGGTGCACAGTGCAAAGCTTGCAGCTCTCAGCATAAAATGATTTTGGTAGTTTCAAAGTGCAGGAACTTTGGTCATCCCTGCATAAACAATGCTTCCRAATTCCTGTGCCAGGGCCAGAAGCACCCTGAGTGTGCTTTTGCACACTGCATACCAGCCCAGGATTGCCTACAGCCACCCCAGGCCTCTGAGGCTGGCTTTTGGAGTGCTTTACACCACCACAGTMGCACAGAAAGAGACAACACACCTGATAACAGACAGCAGTTCATTCTCCATTTGAAATGGTTCACAATAATAAAACTCAGCATAGTGAGAACACGACATTCCACTTGGGCATAAAGCTACCATGTCCTATCCTGTTGCATACTGCCAAAACAATGTTTACAAGTGGCCAGAGTAGCCACCACAGTACCAACATGAAACTATAATAGACCACAAAATAAGAAAACTAAATATTTAAAAGCAGAAATTGCCATTATGCATATCACAGAATTCCAAGTGTCTATTGCTATAATTACCTGCTTAGTGTAGGATAAGTAGAAGAACATCCATCTTTGGCAGTGTTGATCAGTTCAGGAACACCGACACTGGAGATTTCCTCTATAGCTTTCAGGATGTTATCTGTGTGCTCCAGGTAGACACTAAATCCAAACCCAGCATAGTTGATCAGTAAATATTATGCAGAATGACACAACAAGGTCTTCAACACTGCACTACCTGCAACACGTGGCCTCAAACTGTCAAGCTCTTCCTTATGCCAAAGGCAACCATGTGTAGGAAACCCAAAGCAATACTTAGAACTGCCACAGTGACGTCATTAAGAGCTACCATGATCTGAAGCATACATGGATTCAGTATTTCCTCATTCTTGTGTTTAGGAAGGACAGGCTAGGAAGAGGATGAAATGGAATTGCCCTTTATGAGAGAGAACACCCAACCAGTATGGATGACATKGAAATGGGTGCCTGCTGTGGGGCACCAGGATCAGGAAACAAGCAAACAAAGCCTTCTACAGACAGCCAGGAGTAGCCTCATGCTGCAGGCCCTGGTCCTCATGGGGGACTAACCACCATGACASCTGCTGGAAGGACAGCCCAGCGGGGCGTAAGCAAACCAGAAGTCTCCTGGAGGGCATTGAGGAGAACTTCTTCACACAAGTGACAAGGACTTCACACTTCAAACCAAGAAAGAAACTGTGCTTTAGAAACAGTGTAGAAATAGTGCTTTAGGCCAAGATGTGCAAGCATGAGGATTATGATTCAGAGGGGTCACTCCTCTGCAGCAACAGTAATTAGTAGAAAAAGAGTGTCTTGGCATGCCTGAGGCAGTGGCTTGAGCCTTACCAGAGCAGGGTGTGCAGGGCACTGTTGAACTGGCTGCCCTTCTCTCGGTCTCCACTGGGCTTCACCCAGGACTGGCAGAGGAACTGCTTTGCTAGAGAAGCTGTGAAACATAAGGGATAACTTACTGAAAGAAGAATCCAAAAGAATTTCCTTCTTCCATATAAAAGCAGTGTGTTCAAATGATTTTTTGAAAGATCACAGTATCACTACCCCTCATTTGCCTGAACTTTCCAAGTCAGAATGCATTTTCCCTAAAAAGCAGTAAGGCCACAAGGAAATAGATCATGGTAACAAAATATATGCACATACAGTGTGTTCCTGGTCTGGAATACCTGTTCACATCAGAACTGTAATCTACCTCTGGCAACTTCTGCCTGACAAGCTTATGTTCAACCTTGTTTGTCTGGTAGCTCCTACAGTGTGCCATCTGTTTGTTTTTAATTAGGCCATATGCAACCCTTAGGGTATCCATTTCTAGAAACGGAATTCCAATAAAAAGTGACTTGGCCTTTTGGCCACAGCATTATAATAATAAATGTGAACAGACAAGTTTAAAGTTTACAGATTTCTGAAATCAAAACTGCTAACAAACCTGCTTGTCTCTTGCAGAAATGCTTAAACCCAGGAAATTATTACTTAAAATAGGTTATTCCCTGCCACACTTAGTAGTTCTCCCAACGTGGGACTGTTTAAAATAGTAAAACAGTCTCAAAGGAGGGAACTTAAAATTCTGCATGGCTATGGGGATTGGAGAAGAACAAATTATAGAGGTGTCTTAGTATGACAAGGAATGGCTGAGAGGCAGCTGTCTGGAGTCTTTATCTCAGTGTGTGCTGAAGTGGAGACTAACCAGTTTTCTTGTGTGTTCCCTGAAACCATGTCTGTGCCTTAGTTGCTGTTTATCTTACATAATAGGTCCTAATTCATGAAAGGAACTCTCTTAACTGAAAACATTTGTTACATGGAGTTAAGAACTTACAGGTTTTCCTCCCTCTGCCCTGGAGTAACAACTGTATTTGCAGCTCATTTCCACAGTTTTTGGAAACGAGCTGCCACAGACATCTGTACTTACACTAGGAAGTTTAAGTCTATGATCAATCACCTCTATAACCAGTGACTAAGCTGGTACCAAAATTGAACAGCAGCATTGTGCTTAGAATTTTTAAAAGTTGTGAGGCTCTGATTTTTAAAAACACCAGTTGAGAGAGCTGGAGTGTGCCTGTCT
Organism: Amblyornis subalaris; assembly: GCA_018881555.1. Taxonomy (NCBI): domain Eukaryota; kingdom Metazoa; phylum Chordata; class Aves; order Passeriformes; family Ptilonorhynchidae; genus Amblyornis; species Amblyornis subalaris. Next base: position 14,261,100 of record JACAXG010000008.1, read on the forward strand.
GCAAGCGTCTGAGGCACAGCAGAACAAATATCAAAGAGGTCCCAATATATTTACTGCTGTTCCTTTTATTAACAGCAAGGACTGTTCACCCAGTGAGATTACTCCCTTAAAAGATGCACTCTCTAGACAGGACCCAAGAGTTACGGGCAAAGGACCACMGGAAAACTCATCTGAGATGAGTGGCTCTTCCCACATTACCCATTTTCTCCTTCTTCCAGCCAGACATTGGTTTCTCAGCGATGGCAATCAGGAGCTGAGTGAGGATGTAGGCACAGTGGAAGCTGGGAACACTCTGCTGGAAATTCAGGAGGTACTGAAAACTCTCACTGGGGATAACAGGAAAGGGAAAAGGTAAAAACCGCATAGACAGGGTAATTTCTCAGACACACATAAATAAAAAGGAAGCATTACACCGTCTCAGATCCAAGGTCTCCCTATCCCAGTATTTTATCTATGGCAGTGGYCTTCTGAAGGGGTGGTCAGCCACTAATATGTAAAAATTCAGTCACTGAGAAACTACTCTCAAGTCCCAGCCACTCTAAGTCTAGCAACAGCTTTATATACTGCTTTTGCCTAGTGTAGCTGTAAGCATTTGAACTATCCAGAACATGCTCATTCCTTCTGTGAATCCGATTAWTCTCCTTGTCTCAAATAGCATACAAACAAATGAGACCCACAGATTCATGCATATTTTATATTTTGTACTCCTTTTCATTAGGTTTGACTTCACTACCATKAAATTAATTACAAAGCTCTGTTTGAAGCAARTGTGGTCTCTACGAGAGCTCCCAAACACACATTTACCCGTAATGCCCACACAAAATGGGGAAAACTGCTTGAAATTTGTCCATTTCAAACCTTGTGAAATACAGATTCTACCTTATCAGTTCCTCAAGAAGAAGAAACTCTGTCTCTCCTGGCTTTAGCCTGTCTGCAAGCACCCGGAGAGCTGACCTCAGCAAGTCAGTATTTTCATGCTGAGAAAAACCATTCCTGAGGGGGGAAAAAGAAAATCCAGTTCATCATCAGACTAGAAGAAAGAGAGGTATCAAATACAAATGCATATCTGAGCATATTTTCCAAGATGAAAAATGAAGAATCTGGATACTCAAGAAGAGACCTGCAATATGAAAGTTATAAAGGGACACCAAAAAATGAAAACTCAACAGGAATGGAAGGCCTTGAGCASAAACAATATTAACTTTTCAGTTAGATTGCAGATCTAGCCTGGTGAGGAGAGGCCATTTCTCATAAGTGGAGGTCCATATCCACTAAGCTGCTACGCAGACCTTAAAAAGAGAGGATGTATAATGACAATTGCTGTGCAAATGCAGTGATCGTGGCTGGTCACCTCGTGAACAACAGGTAGGAGCCTAACAGGCAGGAAAAGTGTAGAGATCTTCACTATTTCTTTGAACTCTCAGTGTCCGTGAGGATATGTATGCTGGAAATGCTCAAATGCATCCACATTTTATTTCTATAGACTGAACAGGTGGACTTCATAATGGTAATGCATGCACCTGCAACACACAAGTTAATTAGCAACTGGTAATATAATTGCCTAAATATATGTAAAAGGAGTTGTAATTTGGTTGTTGAACTTTAGTGGCTGGACAGCTCACCCCAATATATGGCTGCCTGACCTAAAGTAAAACAATTATTTCACACTGGACAGCAAAACTGATCTTGAGATGCCTGTTACAAAGTGGACCAGGTTCTTTGATTTACAAGGTAGATGGACTCAGGAACAACCAACATTGACACTGGCTAAAGAGAAAGTCACAAATCTGGGAATGGTCAGGAGTGGATCAGGGGCTCTGAGCCTCCAGGAGTGGCCAACAGGAGAGGCAGACCTCAGACCCCGCTTTTTATGCAGTTACTACTGTTTATGAAGTACAACAAAGGTACGTGAGCTGATTTCCACAAGCAAATCTAAATTGGGGTTTAGAAAGAAACTTTTATGATGCTATCCTGGATTATTTTAGCAGATGCAGAAGTCTGCAGGCATTTCCAAGTTGGACATTTATGAATCCAGCTCGAATGCATCAGCAGCATGGGCTTTTTGCCGATAAAATACACGTTCATCCTTTCCCATTAGCAAAAGAAATTCTCCATCACTCAGGATTCAGGCAGTGACAATTTAGCAAAAGATGAGGAGACTTCTTGGGTAAGAAATTCCAAGATCCCAAAGCAGAATGGAAGTTGCACAACTAGGTGTGCCAGTGTGCCTCTTATGCTGGTCTTGACCCAAAAGCCCATGGATTGAATTCTGTCCAGTTCAGTRCTTCATCTCCTACAGCTTTAGCGCAGCTCAGAATCAGGCAATGAAGCCTGGCTTAACTAAGAAGTGCTTAGAAGTCTCCACCCACTGCAGTGGATTGTTTTGCATGGCTGGCAGGCCATTGGCAGGGTACAAAGAAACAAAAGAAAAGGAACAAGAAGAGGAAGCGATAAATGGGCTTTGCTCATGTAGGCACCTGTGCACTTTTCTTTTAAACTCACCAAGCAAATAAGGAGCGAAAAGTTAGTAACAGCTGTTGGTAGCAAGAGGACATCAGCTGGCGCTCCTGGGTGTTCACTCCTGGTTCATCTTCTGCACCCTGATTTTGCACAGCTGCCTTTAATACAGAACAAATAATTCATTAAAAGCTATTCCAAAGAAAGATAACGGCACAATCCATCTCCATAAATTCCATGTTTAAAAAACCTGAAGAAAACAAAGTGACCCTTTTTCTCCCAAACAAAATGAAAAATATCTTTACAGGAGACAAAACTTCACAGTTTTTTGTGTCAAAATTGTTGCCCACTGACCTGGAAGTAGTTGTGCATGTTCTCCATGTGCTTACACAATGGCTTTAGTAGATCAATTACACACATAGCAACTTCCTTGGGGGATCTCTGACACAGATGGGAAAAGCCAATATCCTTTTGGCCTCTTTCCTGCAGCAAACCCAAAAGATTAAAGTTGCTTCATCAGCCTTTCTTGAGAATAACTTTAAGTACTACATCTCAGACTGCTGCCAAGCAGTGTAATTCCTGATGTCAAACAGGGTCAGGAAYGGTCACAGGGTAAGTTGGCTTCTGCTGAACAAGCACCACCAGCTCAGGGGAGTGGATAACATTTGACTAAAAGAATAAGACTGATGTGACACATAGCTTTCTTGTAGAATCATAGAATCATTTAGGTTGGAAAAGACCATCAAGATTATAGAATCCAACACTTTACTCAAACACTAAGGGAAGGCAGTCTCTGCACATGGGAATCAAGATAGGTAGAAAGACAAGGAGAAAGAACAATGAATATGATGGAGCCCATCAGCTTGCAGTGAATTTCTCAGTTTGATGCAGTGGGACGTGCATTTACTTTTCTCCTGAAGGCATAAACCAGGAGTCCCTGCACTCAGGGGGGGTTCTAAGGCAGAAAAATCAGGATCATGGATGTAGCAGCTTCTGCTGGCTGCTGCAGCCATCTGGCCTGGCTAACCCGGGCTGCTTCTTGAACAGCACAGCCAGTATTCCCAGGGAGGGCTAGGAAAAGGGCCATTTGATCTCTGAGGCTACAAGGCTTTCCCTCAATTAAAAACCCTTTCCTGGGACACACAGAGAACCAGATGCTGCAAACACTTCAGCGAGGGCAGTGTACCCAAGTCTCTTTTGAAAGAGCAAGTGCTGCTCTGACACACAGCTGGGTGTGTGACTTCCATTTAACTGTCATGTGAAAATAATTCTGAAAAACATTTCTCGGGAAAGGCCTGGAGGCCCCTGGTGTGCTCTGCCTCAGCCCAGGCCTAGACCCATCACCTGCTGCTGTACTTGCCTTTGGAAAGGGCACTCTCCTTGTGGAGCCTGAGGTCAACACATGTTCCAGTTTCCAGCACAGGTCATCCAGAAGGAAGCAAAGTTCAGCAGGCCCCAGCTGCACAACTTCACRAGCCTGCAATTAAAAGAACAGTCAGTCCCAGGACCCAGATGTAACTGCAGTGCCTTGAAGCTCAAGTTCACCCTCTCCATTTCCAGTTATCACTCCTGGATTAGTCAACCTCAGGAGGGACTTATTTGGTAGATGCTTGGTTTTATGGCTCCCSCATGGCAGTCAAGCTGGGGCATTGGTTCTGGTTACTCAAAGCATGAAGCTATCCTAATGCTCTAAACATAGCTGTGGCAATGTCAGTACAACTCAACTACTGAGAAAGAACAGATTTATATACATTCACATTGAAAATAAGCTCCTAAGGATAAAAAGAGGTTTAAGCCCAGAGAGTCACAAAACTCACCAACTGAGTAACAGTCAAAAAGTAATTTGAAATAATGCCATATAGCCCAAAACACTTGTCAAACAGTCTCCCAGCTAGCCTGTGACCTGCATGCACAGAGACAGCTGTCTTGTAAGGGCAGACCAGGCTGTGCTCCAGCCTGCCATGGCCTTTTCACATTTTATGCGTCTTACTGCAGCCTGACAAAATGAGACTCCAGATGGACTCAGGCTGCCTACAAAGAGGGTAACAAAATTAAGGACTTCTATTTTCCACATCCATAGCAATGCAGTTTTATACAAGCTCCCAGATGATACAGGACCCTGCTCACTGAGAGCACCTCCATGACACCAGTCCCACATTTGTGCTGTTTCCAGTTTCCTGATGCCTTGAGACACTTGCCTGTTTGCAACACAAGCTTTACTTAGATGTCATAGGTTCTTTTTGATAGGAAAGCTGCCACTYAGTGTATTTAACACCCTGTAATTTACTTGTGCTCAATATTAAAGCCCCTTTCTTTCCATTAGGTCTATATATGTTATACTGTATCTTTCTCCTTCTATGTAATATTTACATTAGTTTGGTTTGAACATTGCTACACGACACATCTGCTCTTCTCAGCAAAGTCATCTTTTTCTCAGTGCCTTGAAGTACTTGGGTTTCTTTGGGATCAAATGCTCTCCAGGTCACCAGCTCACGGCCCCGCACCAACACATCTTAACACCAAGCTGCTGTGCACTTCAGAGGAACAGAAAGGGCCAAGGCCTCCAAGAGAGGCTGTTACACAAAGCCTCCTCAGTGTGGTTTTGGGGTGGCCCACTCACCTCCGTGTGCATCTCTGTGTCCAGGACTGACTTTGTGAGCAGCCCACAGTGCAGCACAGTGAACACCTCCAGGTCCAGCTCTCGGAAGTACGGGCGGTAGCTCTGCAGCTGTGCCAGAGGATTTCCTGCCTCTCTATCAGCAGCAGTCTGAAAAGGAAATGACAGGATTAAGGTTGCAACCTGCAAGACTTCTGATCTCAAATAAAGACACTGTTTATTCCCTGTAACTCAAGTGACTTGTTATCATATCTGACTCAGGTATCATATCTGTACGACAGCAGAGGAGAAGTCTATTTGCCTGGCTGAAACAGATAAAATAATAACATTTATTAGTAGCCGTGGTAGAAGTGGGACCTTCTGGGGTGCTTATGAGATCCCATCTTCCAGAATGCTGAGCTCTAAGTTTAGCACATTTCCCTGACTTCTCTTTCACCCAGATCTTGTATTCCAGACATGATGACAATACTGTAAGAGCTTATTCAAATAAAACCCAGTAATTCATTATGTGATAGGTTTGGGAAATAGTTCTTAGCATGTGATGAAAATAGATCATTTTAAAGATGCTTTATCATAAATACATTGATTAAAATACCTCAAAGAACATTTGCAAAACAAGCACCCATGACTGAAGCAGACTAGAATCTGTGGGAGGTACAGTCCTTACCAGGGTTTGTATTTTCCAGATTCATCTCCATTTCTGACCTGATTCTAGGAATGTCAGATTATTGCAGCAATTTGAGAGATGGGACACTGTCTTAAAAAGAAATCTCCATAGTCTTAATCAGAAAGTAACTAATAGTATTGATAATCCTAAACACTCATACTGCCCTGACCCACACTCCCTGCTGGAGAGTGGCCTCTGATGGGAGGCAGGTGTCAGAAAGCAGAATTGAACCACTTGACTGAGATTAACTTTTGAAATGAACAACCCCTCTCTCAAAGCTTTTGTTTATGYTTCTATGTTATCTTCCCTAGGCTGTCTTCCTTGCAAGTCCCCAGGGATATACACCTACCTTCTCCAGCTCGGAGAGCTCAGTATCAGGCTGGTTTCCCTCAGAACTGTCATCTGCCTGAGAACGATCTGCAGAGCCAGCTTTGCTGCCATCAGCCTTCTTTTTCTTTCCTTAAACAGAAAAGCAGCTTCAGAATCAAAGGCTACACTGTGCTCAGCTCTAGACAGCACCTGCAGCCAGGCAAATGGCACAGGCTGTACTTTAATCAGCACTAAGAAAGCACGGATCATAGATGAAGTGCTCCTTCAAAATACAGTATCTAAAGTGATGGATCCTCCTCTTGTCTGCAGAATATAGTTAAAACTTTCCTTCTGCCTCAATCACTATTATGTAACAGGCTCAGACCCTGCACAACAGGTTTGGCACAGGAGAGAAAGGCTCTATGATCTGTGGCCTCCTCCAGTTGTTTTCATTGAATGGAATGTGAATTTTTGTCCAGTTCGGCTTAAGGCAGAACTGTTCCCAGGAAATGCTAACCTAAGATAGAAATAAATCTAATCTCAAAACAGAACTAGAGAGAGAAAGAACAAAGCAAACCTGCTTCAGCTTGAAAAACTGAAAGGCAAGTTGTGTGTCTTCTCTATGGGAGCAAGCAATGGGAAAGGACAAAGGAAAGACTTCCTTGTGCACAGGAGCCATGACAAGGTTCCCAAGACACTGGTTAGGTACAAACTAAAGCTCAGGAGTTTGCAACGCAGCTCAAGCCACAGATTCAGTACCAGACAATGCCACAAATCCATCAAAGACAGAACTTACTGCTGTAGAAAATACTTTGATAGGTGAAAACAATCAATGAAAGCCCTGGATTTTCACTGTWAAATGCTATGCATCAGCTTTCCCAAAGAGACAGACCATCCAACATCTGTTTGGTGTAGGATATTTTTACATCTYCAGCTGCAACAGGAGCTGATGAGGTAAAATTTCAAGCTAGACAGACTTTGCCAGGAATTTAGTGCTTTAGGCACACACAAGGGCAATGGCTGCAGTGCAATCTGCCAGTCAATACATATCACATCTGTTTGCTTAAACACTTTAAATTTTCTTTACCATTCCTTTTTCTGGCTGGACCAGCAGCGTTAATGGATGATACAGCCTCTGGGGCTTCAGAATCAAAAGTAGCTGGTGGTGGGACATAGCCAGGGGTGGCTGAAAGACACAAAATGTAGAAATTGGGTTAGTTCAGCTCCTGAATGACAACATACAGGCAAGACAGACATCTAAAGGAAGTATCATATATTTCACTGTTCTGGTGAAAGTGTGGAGCCTGTGCCTGTRAGATAAGTGTAAGAATGTGTGTGTCTGCTAGCGAGCAGTGAGCTGGAATAGCTGGTGAGTAGGGGATTGGTGGAGCAGATTAAAGGGCCTGGTGTCTGGACAGGCTATTGGGAGGTGGACAGGCTGTGCCAATACTTGGGGGATCTGCAAGTGTTTGTGTGCTTGTGACTCTCGAGTGTGTCACTTGTGTGCTCCTCATTGAGAAAGTAATTGAGAACGGCAGTTTGGACTTGGACAAATTGAAAATCATAGCTATCCATGCAGAACCTTTAGGCCACTGTAAAAATGCTGTGCATGTTACCATATTCTTCTTCCATTGATTAGACTAGCTCTTTCACTTCATAGCTGGTGCAGGCTCAGAATGTACAAATGTTTCATACTCACCTGCCAAGCATTTTCCCAGCACATTCTGCAGCTCTATGATGTTCTGTAATCGAGTCAAAACTTTCCCCTTCATCTCAGCATCCTGTTGCTGGCAGAAGGCATTTACAACCTAGAGATACAAACCAAACTCACTGAATTAGGGAGATTTGTACCTACTTTCACTACTTTTTCGTTTCTGAATAACATTCTCAAGTCCTGAATAAGCACACAACACAGCACAAGTGACCTGTGTGACCAGATTCAGACTGCATGAACCAAGCTCTTCAGAAGCCCACAAGAACATGGACATAGTTGGTGCAATCTACAAAAAGCAACAGAACAACCTGTGCTACCTGTGGCTCCGAAGACCCCTTGGCACTTCCCAGATCTACCAGGAAAGAGGCAGTCCTGGGAGAAGAGCAGGAGGACTGGGAATGTGGAATTGCACCAACTGTGCCCTTCTCATGTTATCAGAATGACCCCAGCAGGGAACAATCCCACTGACCATTGATGTTAGCAAATACATTGTCCAAATCTGCTTGAAGGCACTGTATTTCACCCTTCTGTCAGCTCACAGAAGTTTAGAACAAAAAGTACAGAGCATCCCCAAAAAAGGAGATTCTACAGCTTCTCTGGAAGTGGAGCACAACCCTTCTGTCAGGTAACAAAGACCATAGTAAAAGACCACAATATTCCCTCCCCTCTGGCTTCCCCACCTCTACTCTCCTAGCCCTCCCTCATCCCTCCATTCCAGAACCTGCRGACAAGGCTGTACTCACTTCACGAAACCAGTTGAGAGCATAGAACAGGAGTGAGCACAGAAATTCACGTTCCTGCTTGGATAGAGAGTCTAGCTTCCCTTCAACCTCCAGGTCAGTCAGGTACAGAGGACAACCTGGCACAGAGCAAGAAAAGTGTATGTTGGACTGTTTGCTACCCATGCTTTGGTCTTTGCATGGACAAAGTCTCTTACCAAAGCCTGTATCAATTCCAACGACTATTTGGAGTAAGGCCCACCAACCACTCCATCCCCTGCCTCCCTTCCACTTCGTGAGCACAGGGCAACCACACAATTCTTCCTGCAGCTTCAGAAAATCTTTGCAGATCTGGGACAGGAACAAGGCAGGCAGCCGGGCTCTAGAAAAGGTCCATTTCCCATACCTAATAAGGCATCGATGTCCTCCAGGCTGCCACTGTTCTGCTCTGCAGTGTAGAGCCTCAGCAGTCGGAAGCAGGGTGACAGACACATGGGTGACACTGCCCTGGGGGAAAAAAAGAAACTGAGTCCTATGCTTTATATATCTCCAGAATGCCCATCACTTTTCCGTTATGTCCTCCCCAGGCCACCTTGCCTACGCCTTCAATTTTGTTTCTTGCAAGTCTCAGCAACACAGAGCAGAAATGCATCATAAGGGGTAGGAAAAAAACCCCTCAAAATTAATAATCGGTAATCACCAGTTTTCTGGAAAAGTATATGAGGGCAGAAGAATGGCTGTAATGAACAAAAAATGAGATTTATTTCTGGTAGAAATCAAAGTCTGAATATGTCTAATATCAAGAGGAGGAAAAGAACACTGGAAACTGGTAAATTCTCTGACCAGCTCCTTATTAGGCACATGAAGTGCAGCAAATGAAAACAATTCCTTTACCTTTGCAGTCATCCCCCAGATAAACGTAAAGTACCTTTTATTTTGGTTACTCGCCCCAGCAGTGATGCTGCCAAGCTCACTCTGTGACACCACTGGTAAGAGGTTAATGGCAATTGCTCCCTGACTTTGATCTTCATCCAGATTATACAAGGACTTCACTGGGAACAAGAACGAACTGCAAGGAAAGACAGACAAGCTCGTGTCGGCAACCTCAGTTCTCAGTGACAGAAACATTACCAATACTCGATCTGTGATTAGCATACCCATCCACTGTGGGGCTGAGATCCACCACAAAGTCACTGGGAAAGTCCTCCACCAAACTCTTCCCAAACTCGTCCTATAAAGAAAGAAAAAAAAACTTGCTCAGCAAAGGGGCTCAGTGAAGAAAGCTCCAACAGCAGCAGTGGGAGATGCAGAAGACAAGGCCAAGCAAAAGTATCCTGGAACAGTCACAGCAATGAAGCCCCACTGCCTGCAAGGAGAGGCAAGGCCTCCCTTTAGAGACAGAGCCGGGAAACATTGCTAAGTGTGCACAACCAATTTCTTCCCTGCTCTTTGGATGTGGGTTGGCCTACAAGTTCCACAGTGATGCAGAGAGGCAGAGCAGGTGGCTGGGAGAGGAAAGCAGCCCACATGGAAAAGGAGCCCCAGCAGGAAGAAAGAGCTGTTCAGTGGCCTTCACAAACCTCTTCCTGTCACCATAAATACCATTTATTTATATATTACCATAACTGACTGTCGCTCTTCCAAGTCTTTAGGGATCAGGGAGCCTTAACAGTCTCACCAGAAGCCAATTTCAATACTAAGTTTTAAGTTCTTTCAGATTCTATTTTTGCCCATGAATCTTAACAGCATGCTCTGAAATATCACTTAATCTCCTTTAAAAGGCTCCCCTGTTGTCATGTAAAAATTCATATAAAAGAAGCTGTTAAAGCGCAATAAGGAATCTGCCCCAATCAAAAAAAGCCAAGAGAGCTGAACGAGAATTTTATATCTGGCCAATCTCTTAGAGAACAAAAAAGTTCTGACTGGAGTGAAATCCTCAAATTGACTCTGTCCTGCCAATGCTTAAAAAACATCATTTTTCTGAAGAATTCATGGGAGTGATTAAGTTCAAACTGCTCTGCAACGTACCAGGAGCTGCAAGTCCAAATTGCCCTTCTGCTTCTCAATCAAACTGGCGAATTCATCGTAGTACAGAGCCAAGACCTCTGGTGTTTGCTCACAGCAGAAGCCCACAAGGTCCAGCAGAGTAGAGAGCTGAAAGGACAGAGAACAGTGTGCAGAAATGGGCAAGGTAAACGGATCCAGCTCAAACTTTTACCTTCAATCCTTTTTACTTTAATTTATTCTGAGGCATATTCAAAGCTTCATCTCTAGGGTAACAACCCATAGTGAATATTCTTGAAAAGACAGAGTTTTAAAGAGCATCATGGGCTTTTTAGTGTCCTGGCCCAGCTCTACCATGAAATAACATGAAAGAGTCTGCCTAGGATCATCCTTAAATAGACTGCCAGCATACAAGAAGGTTCTTCAACAAAAACTGAGGAAAAAAGCCACTAGGCCAACCCTGTACAGCAGAAATACTTTCTCTAGATGGCCTGAAAGCACAGCTACCAAAGCTGAGAGGATGGCAATGGTCACCTTTGGCTCACTAAAGCAGATTGTCCTGTTTCTTTCCTTTGTATTTGAAATAACAACTGGGGAGAAGACTTTCACTAAATAGCTGCAGTGCTGCTTTTCCTGGTCTAGCAGCAGGCAATACTAGTGGGTGCTAYCTTATTACAGACCTTTGTTTCTCCAAAATAATTTTTAATATACTCTTGGCTCTACAGTCAATGTACAAGAATCCCAGGCTCAGGAAAGCTAATTCCCAGACCCACACACTACTTCAGTTAAGACTGCATTTCCAGTCACCCCTCCTTTCTGACCATCCCATCTCCCACACTGCTCMACTCTTGGTACTCACCTGCCCATCACGCTCATTGTTCAGCTCTGGTCTCTCCAGTGATCCACCATCTCCTTCGTTCCTGAAAGCAATTGATAAACTTGCTTTTGTGGCACAAGACTCAAGAGRTGGCAAAACCCATCACACACACAACGTTGTCTTTCCAGAAACTGGAGAATTATGCATGAGAAAGATTTCTTTGGATCACATGAGGAAAAGACATCATGCTGCTCGTGACTTCTCTTTTATATTTCCCTGGATTCAAACATGGAGCACATCAGGTTATTGAGCCCAGAGTCAGAAGCTGATCTGCAGTCAGTCCACCACAGTGCTCAATTTTTCTCCAAGCAACAGGTCCTGATGGTGCTAGTCAAGGCATCCACAAATAGGCATTAACAAGGAATTTGGGCTGCCTTTGTGACTAGCAGCAGGTGAGCAGCACTGAACAGGCTGGAACACCAAACACCACAGTCTGCAGAAGCAAGTTTTAAGTTCCTGGATTTGCCCAAGTTGTGCATGAGCTCAAAGGCAATGCCCTCCTGTCTTTGTTCCACTCTGGGCTTGGCCTAAACTGAAAGCCATGCTAAATTCATCTTTGCTACATTCTCTCACCTTTTTAATGCCACACTGCCTATCATGGAAACAGCACCAATAATTCCCATTTGCTTGTGGTTGGGAACTGTGCTGGAGAGCCATTTCCTGATCACCATGTGCATATCATCCTGAAAAGAGAGACACAGACCATGTCACCTCAGAGGTACTTGTGTGCATCACTCACAATTCTTAATCTTCACTTAATGTCATCTCCAAGGACTGCAGGGAGAWGAAATTAAGCTTAAGGAATTACAGCTTTGCTTAAGGAATGCAGATTCTGATGTTTCCTTTACTATGAAAATACTGGTCACAACTCTAGGTAAGGCTCCAAACACCATTAAAAGTGACTTGCTTTGACTTTGCTCTAACTACTACACAGAATATGTAGTTGGTCCAGGTTTCACCTATAATAGAAGAGTATATTAAAAAAAATAGCAGATGGTCTTGGAGCCTGTCACACCCAAACCGCAGCTGCAGAGCCACACTTCAAAACACTGTCAACTCCATGAGGCTGAGGGATGCAGCAGTTTGTGGTGAAGGTCCAAAGACAAACTGTGCAGTGCAAGGACAAACGCCTAAACCACCTRTAGAGATTTTCATGTCTAAGAGGCATCGGTTTAGAAGTACACTTAGAGAAGGCAAGAGGAAGTTGGTTCACAGGGTACCGACTTCTTTGGTGACCTGTCCCTGGAGTCTTTGGTATCACTGAAGACAGAGCCGAACTGCCAACCTTGGATCTCCACAGTTACAAACTCTCAGCTCAAAATAAATTCTAGACACTCCTCCCCTTCTTTTCACAACTTCTGAGGGTGACAGGCAGAACATCCTGATGGCAAGTTCTCCTGGGCTGCAAAGTCGCATTGTGTGTTGCCAAGGCAATTTTCACAAGTCACACATAAGAAAGACTTGGGGTGGGAGGCAGGGAAATCACTGAGAAGTTCAGAAAGGAGCTAAATCTGCCGTACAACTGGGAATTTTGGCAGTGAAGAGCTCTAATTTAACAGGGAGAGTGGGAAGGCCTGAAATGACTACAGACATGCTGTTTCACATGCCACAGACCAATCAGAAGGAGAGGAAGAGCAGTTTTCCTTTATAGTCTCAAGTTAGCATGTGCAAACACACCCACAACTACAAACTATGTAGGAACCCAAAGAAAGGCGAACACTCCTAATTTCTAAGAGCTGAACATTATGAATGGGAAGATTTTAAATCCAGACATCTCCATGGTGAAATAAATGTCTTTGAATTATTTCTTTATCTGCTGTGCTCAAGGATTCAGAAGTCCAGACAAAGGTATCCAATGCCACCACTGTTATGCTGCAACTGAGTCACACAAGGTATCCTGTGCAAGATGAAGAATGATTTAGACAGACCAGGTTTGATAGCTTCTCGTGTTTAAACCAGAGGCACAAAAGGTGTGAAGTCTGCCACTTCATAGCAGAGTTCTCTGCTCTGTGTGGTTCAGTTCATCTAACAAGAGAGTCTTTTGCTGTCTCTGGTGTATAGATATTAGGCATCTGAATCAGTACAAACATCTCAGGGAAGAAGCTGAACTGTGCTTTCTGAAGGCTTCCAAGTGATGGAGAAACAGAGCTGTTTAAAGAGGCTGCTGAATTTACACTTTTGCAAGCCTTCAAGGCTCAGCTAGACAAAGCAACAGTCAACATGATATCATGCTGGTGACAGCCCCACTATGACTGGGAGGTAAGATCAGGGACTACCATCAGTCCCCTTCCAACAGCATTTCTAACAAGTCTACCTTTATTAGACGTGCAAGAGGACCTTTCCGGGAAAGGTGCAAAGTAGCCACTGTGATAAGCCCTTGATATCAGGAGGAAAGTCTGGAGCTGCAAGCTGGTTTGCAGCCACTTGGGGAGAAGAGAATTTCAGGCTGAAGCACATCCTGACATCAATCACTGTTCACAGATAAGGCCAGTATCTAGTTAACCTAGCAAAAGTACCAAGGGACAGCCTGAACAACTTTCTGTTGTGTCTCTGCTTACCTGAATGTAGCTCCCTTCCWGCTTCTGGCTGAATGCTAATGTGCTGAGGATGTAGAAGAGCTTCCGGATCTGGCATGGATTCAGTTTCTGCGTAGAGTCTAAAATGGTCTGTAAGAAAAGCCACAAACTATCTCAGATGTATCAAGCATCCCTTTCCATATTCTCAAAAATACATTAATTGTCAACCTCAGGGAAGACAATTAACTTTAACTTTTTTGAACGTGTATGAAAAAGCTACATTCAAATTAAACAAACAAATGCAAAACTATTGCTCTGGCCTTAATTATGGCAGTTCATTTTATCAGAGTGCTAAATGGGAAGAACAATTTGGCTACCATAAGCATTTTGGGAGTCCTCAGGACAAGCGACAGCTATTTATCTTCTGTCACAGGTTTGGTCATAGGATTCAAAGTATTTGACAAGCAAGTAATTAAGCAAGTAATTTTCGTTTGGCAATCAACCAACTAAACAGCAAAAAGAATACAGCTTTCCCACAGTGTAGAATTAAATCACAGAGTCCACTGATACCAAGGCAGCACAAAAATGTCAGAAGCGTGGGGGAATACCCACACCCACYCTCTTCAGGGGCTCTTAAATACAGGTGTCCTTAAGCTACACGGACACCACAAGCCCCCATCACCACCAGATGGGGRAGTATTCAAGGAAAGTACCGTTACATGCTTGCCTTGCTGTTTAGCTCTTCCCTCAATCTCCACTTTTACTACTTTTGGAACAGGCAACTGGGCAGGTTTGATCCTGCTTATCATTCTTAGAACTCAATAATCCACTTTTTTCTCCCCACTGACTATTTTCTTCTTTTAAATTTTAGGACCTAAGTCTTCTATCCCTGCCAGCAGTTTTGTCTTAGGATTCAAATACTGGCTAAAGTACTCTCAGTCTTTCAACAAATAGGATGGACAGTCCACAGAGRGGACAGGTTTTTGCCAAGTATTTGAAATAGCTGATGTTAATAAAGACAGCGTTTTCCTTCCACTGCAGGCAGCATTCCATGCCTGCAATTTAAGCATTGTCCAGCTAAAGGGAATTGTCTATCTCAATTTCCCCTGTCAAAACATCATACAGCCCTATCTTACAGCTCACACTTTGACAGCAGATACCTTTCACTTCTGACCACTGCATTTCTCCAGGCAGAAAAGCTTTACAGTTTTTCCAATACCTCTGTTTAGGAGAAGTACTGACCTGTTCTGGATCTGAGGCAAAGTGGTGCAAGAGACCCAAAATATGGAATATGCCCAGRAATGCACCTACCTTCACGAAGGTGGCGTAGCGCATCAGCGGGGACGTGTGCAGCACCACCAAATCCATGAGCACGTCCAGAGAAATGTCCAGTTCTGTCTCACTTCCACTGCACACGTGAGTCACCAAAGCAGTCACAACCTCCTAAGGAAAAAAGTCCCCAGAGGAACCACAGTGAAATATCAACAGAAAAATGTCTGCTTTGYTCTGCTCATATGGAATATGTTGATCAAGCACAGAAAATCACAGCAGTCTCTGTGCTTGAGGCACTTGGTACCAGTCTTGCTGTGATTGTTCCCCATCTTCTTCTTGGCCTACTCTATGGCATAGACCTTTCTCCAAAGGCTTCTAATTGCCCAAAATCCTGTCCTCRTTAAGGATCATGACATACACTCTAGAACAAAGTTCAAACACAAATAAAACAGCTGCCATCCACCACACCGTACCTGCTGGCAGTAGGAATCAAAGGCTGCAAAAGCTTGTTTGTACATGCAACTGCCAAAGGAGACCACAGCTGGGTGCGCTGAGTGCAGAAATGTCTGAGCAAGGGCTAGGATTGAAGGGAAGAAGTCTTTGATAACCTGAAATACAGATATCATGAAAGAGAAGATTACTGTTGCTTGTTTTCAACACATYCAATGCTGAGGAAAGCTCAACTCCAAAAAAACCACATGACAGTCACAACAGAGGACATGTG
Organism: Amblyornis subalaris; assembly: GCA_018881555.1. Classification (NCBI taxonomy): domain Eukaryota; kingdom Metazoa; phylum Chordata; class Aves; order Passeriformes; family Ptilonorhynchidae; genus Amblyornis; species Amblyornis subalaris. Next base: position 14,276,976 of record JACAXG010000008.1, read on the forward strand.
CCTTGAGACATTGATCTGGACCAAAAATTAAGAAAGAGAAGTAAGTGTACATAACTCGAAAGGTATAAATAATGCAGCAGAGGCTAAGTCATCATCTGACAAGATCTTGAGAGATAAAAAAGAGAGTCCCAAAGCAGAATCAGCACTGACCGTTGAATGGTTTTGGAAGGCATTCTGCATCAGCTGTTCTGGCATGCAGCCCAATCGGATTTTGCTCCTCAATACCTTCTCAGTTTGCTTCCTGTTCCTGGTGTTTGTAGAATGGATCAGTAGCAAAACTATCAGATCCAAAACCTGTTAGAGGAAATAACCACCACTCATTATGCTGAAAATATATTAAACAGTCCAGATAACTGCAAGTCAAAACTTGAAGTCTAAACTGAGAAGAAAATAAAGAACTCAAAAAGTCCCAACAGTCACAACTGCAGAAAAATCTTGTCAGTCCAACAGGAGAGAATTAAAGCAGGATAACTCTGTCCCYTGACATTCAGAAGGGATTAACCAATAGTTACAAAGAAAATGGATGGTTGTTATATTGGGAATAAGTCCAACACCAAAAGAACCATCCATGAAACATCACTGGCTGTTTTTGCTCCAACTAGAAAAATCTCTTCATCTACAACCATGAAGAAAGCCCTTGAGAACACCAGCAGAAGAAGACACTCCCAGAGCAAAAGTATTACCTTATGGTCAGACACAGACGTGCTGTTCTCAATAGCCTGAGAGAAAAACAAACAAGCAAACTGTCAAGCTACAGTACAATGCTATATTCCAAAACCAAATCAAAAAAGGTAGACACCAAAAGTCTGTGACACCCTGCTTGCAGATTTCTCTCCTCTACAACAGGATACCTATCAAAGTCAGCAAACTGGATCTTGCCAACAATAGAGAATCAAACAGGCATTCAAAAAATAGCTGAAAATTGAGTTTGAACAAGGACGTTCTCAAATAACATCAGGCTTGAGAAAGGAACTGAGGTATTGAGTAATGAAAGGCTGAGAACAAGACACAGTCTCATGGTTTACACTGAAATGCAACTTAAAATTAAATTTAGTGCAATACAAGTCAATATTGATTTCTAGCAGGACATTTTCAAGCACCTTAAGGCTTCACAGAGCTCAGTCTCAATGTATTGATTACAAGAAAGGTTCAGACTCAACAAAGGAGCCCAAGTAAATAAGGAAACAAGAACTGAAGCATGTATCTTACCTTAATCCATGCTTCAGAGACATCTTTCTGAAATCTCACAGCTAACTTGATCACATCAAAAAGTAGTTTCACACAATTCTGGCTGGTGGCTACTTGGCTCAGGGAAGAACTGTAAATGATCAGAAAGGAAGAGACTGAGTCCCTGCAAATACTGTCACAAAAGGAACAAGGCAGCCCAGCAGTCACTTAAAGCTATGGGAGGGAATGCTCTGGCTAGCATAGGGAGTTTCACAAGAGGTCACAGAATCAATGGGAAACACACTTGAGGGAACTTAAAATGGATGAACTGGAAGCATCATTACTATAAATGAAGTTGCTTATCCCCATGCAGACATGGATGCAGATGTCTCAAAAGGAACTACATCCATGGCAGGAGAAGCTGACTGAGCAAGGACCAACAAATGTATCGTATTAATATAAAGAAGGAAGAAATAAAGGTGTCAGCACCTTTACACATGTTAAATTAGGCTCAGGTATGTAGCCAATTGTGCCAGAGAGATCAGAAAAGACAGCATTTAAGTCTTCTTGTCCCATCTTACCCTTGGAGAATCAGGTAAACCTGTTTAAGTACCTGGCCTGGACTTGGCTTTTAGTCTTCTTCTGGGAACTGTGGATCTGCACGGGCAGAACACATGATGACAGATCCAAGTTCTTACGAAGATCAGAAATCACCTGTAAAGCACAAATCCATGCACAAATCACTGTGACAAATGAGGGAAGAACAGAAATAAACTGATGAAAAGAAAACAATTTCCCAGAATAAGCCTAAAACTACAAATCAGATATTTGTAAAGATTCATAAGTATTTAACCATGTCCAAATTTAATTTTTTTTAACTTAGAAAATGAACCAGACAAACTTTTCTCTTCACCTGTCATGTCATATAGAAGACAGAATTTTTTAAGACCTACACTGTGAAATTCTCACCTATATCTGCTTTATGCTGCTGTGAACTATTTTTATTCTGTTTAGCAGCTGAGCAAGATATATGACAGGCACAGGAATTCTGGGACATGCAAGTTTACCAATCTGACTGCTGTTGAATTGCAGTGTACCAGCACAGACTGGTTTGCATGTCTTAGGCACTCTTCTCTTTTACAGGAATCTCCCTGAAAGGTTTGGGCAGATCACAAACCTCATCTGGCTTAGCCTGAGGTTTTCTCACATATGAAAAGAAGCATGTTTGATAGTTCAGCAAGGCTAGCTTTGATTACTGGCAATATTAAAATTTCACTTGAAAACAAAAAACATACAGGTCTGTGTGTGCAGCAACTTCTCTCTGTTAAAATACACACTGGTATGAGAAAAATACTGTACCTCTACTGCATCTGCTGCCTTGACATTTTGGAGGATGAATTTTACTACTACAGGCAAATCTTCCAGTTTTACCGAAGGCACAATGGTCATGGCAGACTGCCGCACCTGAGGAGAGAACAACACTCCATCAGCTGGAAGAATATGGTTCACAGAAACTTAGTTATGTTAGAGGGAAGGCATCTTTGGAGTCTTAAAAGTCCAGCCTTCTGCTCAGAGTGGGAATATTGTCAGATTTGCCTTGGCTTTGCTGAGTCTTGAAGACATCCAAGGATGGAGAAAATCTCCAATCCCTGCCACCTCTTTGATAATTTATGTCAGTGCTGCAGACCCTAACTCGTTTTTCCAAATGTCCAACCTGAACTTCCTATTGTGGCCATTGCCCCTTATCACTTCACTTGGCACTGCCATGAACAGCTTGGCTCCATCATTTTCTAACCAGCTTTCAAAAGGAAAAAGTGTGGAGGATGTGTAGCCTGTTCTGCAGCACCAGCCTTTTGGGACTATGTAAAACACTATTTAATGCACTCAAATGAACCAATTTTGTTTTATTCATAAGACCAACTCCAAGAAGTGCAGCAATGCAGCATGTCCAAAAGACACACTGCACATCATCATCTCTTCTCCTTTATCAGCATTCTGCAGAGAAAGTCTATTTAATTATTTAACTACTAATCTGCCTTTCCTTAGRATATAACAGTCTAGTCTGGTCACTGTACGTCAACAAGATGAAATATTGACAACAAGCAGGTTTAAGACAGGCAGTAAAAATTTACTGCAGCAGGACAAAGTGCTTCTGCATTTGCTAAAACAGCAGTGTTTGAAGTTTCTGAATGCATATGGTAACAGCCAGAAAACTTCTCTCTGCTCTTCACTGAACCCCTCATACATGTTTCCAAATCCACCTTTAGCTTCTGACCTCTTTCCAACTTCAGGAGCTTGGGATTTTGAAGGCCTACAGGAGTCAGACTTAGCAAAATACTTGGAATGACCACACAGTTCCAGCTCTCATGTTGCTAAGCAGGGGCTGGGGTCTGCTGAACTGCTCAGTAAAACTCTCACCTCAGCCACAAGTTCTGCATCGAGATCCAGACGAGAAAGGGCATCCAGGATTGGAACTGTCAGTCGTCTGCCCTGCTTTAGCAAGCAGCTGATACACATGGAAAAGAAAACAAATGGTCCTCTTAACAAAGCTAAGAATGTATATTTAGTATATTGTATGATTMTAGTAGTTTTTGTGGTCACTGCAAAAAAATCCCTGAAACTGACAACAACACATGCCACTGGCATTATGGAAAATTTGTTCCCTAAATTATTACTCCTCCTGTAGGGACTGCAGCTGTGTTTAACAGCCTCATTGGCTTTCCCAAAATTCATCTAATCATTCTTGGCTGACATATCAGTTTCTTATAAACTTTCTCTAGCAAGAAACTCTACTTGAATTGTGTTAGTTGAAAAACACATCATTCTCAGCTTCCTGCYAACTCTGTTTATGCTACCTAATTCGTTACAACAGAAACAGTGAGTATGTAACTGGATTCTACCTGTGCTGTATCCAGGTAGTCAAGAGTTTAATAATTGTTTAGATAAAAGCAGTTTTGGAGTCTTGCCTAAATACAATGTCTTTTGCTGCATTGCCTGTGCTCTCCTTAAGAGCATAACAGCACAAATGAAATGTCCCAAGCCAGTGCTAGGTGTCCCCAAATGTTAACAGGAACACACTGTCAGTGTCCCAGAGCAACCTGCATTAATGCACCCCGACCTTCTCTGCTAAGTGCAAGCGGAAAAATAAAACAGACCAAAACAACCCCCCCAACCAAATCATCTGTACCTGAGCTCTCTGGCAACCTCACTTTGCTGGGAATCCTCCAGGATCTCAGGTAAACTGGTGATAATATCATGTTGGATTGGTACTGGAGAGACACTAACCATCTGCATTAATTTCTTGACCAGATCCTGCAGACAAGAGGAGCACTGGTGAAATGCACAAATCTCACTGTGAGGTTCATCAGCACAACAGTATTATGCACGTAAGGTCATTCAGTACAACAACTGCCTGGATTTATGCCAACTGTCCCTTAACTCATTGTCCTGCTAAAGTCATGAAGCTGAGCACAGACTGTTGTGGAACAATGGTATTTTACAGGTAGGATACAACCATCTTGGTGAGCAAATGAAATTGAGAAACATAACAAGCTTCCCAGTGTTTAGTACAGCTTCTTGATTCACTTAATTCTGGGACTCTCTAACAACAGACCTCCAGTACAGAGTAACCCACAGAGACTGACTAACTTAGGGAAAGAAGGAAAAGAGTCACCAAAGCAGGAACAGAGAATTCACCCCCAGACGCTTGCAAGTATCCAGTATCTTGTTAAAATTAAACAAAAGGGGATTGTAACTTCCTGCCAGCAACAGCTTTAAAACAGGGTCACCTATGTGAATATGTATGAACGGATACAAATTTATGTAAAAGATTTACAGCAAGCAAAGAAGAAAAATAGTAAAAAGGAGATATTCAGAAGTCACTGAAGACAATCATAACAAAACAGAAAAAAATTAAATCTCTCCTTGAGCATATGAATATGAAAACAACATCAGTTTCCATCAGTATAATAACTGATCTAATCTCACCTGAGAGGCATTCCAGAAGTTGTTTGGAAAAACCATCCATGTGATTGCACCACTGGTACCCACCTGGCTGTCAAGAAGCCTGTCAAGCCACTTAAACTGATTGACAATGAGCCGGGGAAAATTTGTTCCAAAGGTGCCCACGCTAAAACAGCAGAAAATGCCACAAGGATTAGTCACACCTACAGACTGAAAAGCTTTGCTGCTGGCCAGCAAGACCAACTCACGCCGTTCTTAACTGGTCATTAACACATGGAAAAAACTTCACTTTCTTACAGTTTGACAGGAGACAAGTGTAACAACATCCATTTTTAAGAATTCCTAAAGGATTCACAGCACAATTAACAGCTTATCACTTTTACATTCAAGATCCTTTAGAATTCTTGGGTGAAAACAGTTCAGTCCTTGTGGCTGGCTGTGTTAAACCCTCCACAAACAAGATTTCAGTCTGAGACAATTTCTTTGGCTCAACCTCAGTGCAGTACTTGTATCCTGTATTCCAGCACTGGAACAAATACTGCAGCAGGAACAGCCTCAGCTCCTTTCTGCCTCTTGGCTCCACTAACTCTGTGGTGAGCATCCAGGGCACAGGAAGAAGAGATGAAGTGTTCAAGTCTTGCCTGTGTTACACCTGAAGATCTCTCACTCCACTATGACGTTCTATGTTCAAAAACCAACAGATGCTCCTTCAATTTTCCTTGTTTGAACACAATCTGCATTTTTAAAAGGAGATCTGTTTGCATCACGCAGCCTCCTAAAACTCTGCCAGCAGCCACTTCCATCTGGTTTTTAAAAAATGAGACACTCCATAGTCCCTCTGCTGAAATAATCCCTAATCTTGTGTCAGTAGCTATGAAAAGCACAATCAATCGATCAATCAATACACAATGTCTGCATTTCAGCTCCTAGAAATTTGTCTTCTGCTTTATGCACCGCCAAATTTAAGGTCATGGTACTTCACAGATAATTTGACACAGGTGTGAAGAAAAAAAACATAATCAGTGCAAACTGCCATTCAGGTAAATTTGAAGTAACTGTTACAAGTCAAACAGCTGGTGATTGTCCAAAAGAAATTTAATTTCAAGGCAGAGAGAAGCCAGTTTATACTCACATGTCAAAAAAGAATTCGGGGATCTTTTCCAACAACAGTGTTATGACAGAAGGCTAAAAGAAAGGCAAAAGGACAATGTCAGGATGATTTCTGGTTGTGCTGTGGTATTGCCCCCAAAACTGACCTTTCACAAAAGATGACATATACACAGAGAATAAAATACTCAAAAGGATCAATAAAAGTGTTTRCTGTATAAGAAATGGCTTGCCTAATGCCAGAAGTGAAGCACACAGCCTGAGAAGTTAAAACCACCAGTGCAGAAGGTGGTATAAACTATCCACATAACCCAACAGAATCAGAGCATGCAGGCAAAATGCACAATTCCTCTGGGCCAATTAACCTCTCTTTCTCAGACCCAGCTGAGTTGCTTTTCACCACACAGGAAACTAAAGCATCGACTTTAGATAATTTTGCAAACAGTGCCCACATGCTTCTGTCAGTCATTCTCTTTGCAGCTCCAAATCTTTGCCCCTTTAATCCAGGCCCAAATGCAACTCTAAAACTGTATTTGAGCCAAGAACATTTAAAACATTCTAATTATAAGAGGATTGAAGTCCAGAGCTGTTCTCAACTTTCCCATGCCTTGGTGAGACATCTGTCATCTTCATCTCCACACAATTTGTATACAACTTAACAACTCTTTCTTGCCAGCAGGTTGCTCAGCATCTTACCCATTTTTAAACATTTCCAAGATTTAAATTCCCCCAGTAATGGAGTTTCAGTCACCTCTTTAACCTACCTGTTCTGCCTTAAAAAAAACACATTCTCCACACTGGAAGTGGTTATATCATATCAGAATTTCCCATCTGACCTGAGCCATCATCTCTCATTCTGCCCCTGTTAATTTTTGACAAGAGTCTGGCTCTGTGTTCCCTACACCTTGCAACTAAGTATTTGAAGACAACAAAACTTCCATTCATCTTCTCTTAAGACTGAACAAACCCAGTTCCCTCTGTCTCTGCTTGTCTGCCATGCACCTCAGGCCCTGAGCATCTCTGCGTCCCTAAAGTGTGGACACTATTTCACAGCCTCGCCTGCCTCAAAACCTGTTCTATTAATCCTTTACTTACGTAAGCAAAAGGTTCTCTACAATCAAAACCGTTGTAARGAGCAAACTAAGGTGCCCATACCTGTAAGATCTTAATCCCAAGAAGCAGTTTAATGAGGCTTTCGCAATACGAGTGCACCAGATTCCTGCAAGATGAAAGCTCAGTGTTACAGGACATAACTGGAGACTGGCTTTGACTGAAGGGGAAGGCAAAATACATTTCCTCTACCTTGACCCCTCAGTCCGTACAGGAGTGCACGGCAAGAGACAGTTCTTGAACTGGTTCCTGTCCTTGATGTGAGACTCCAGGCCGCTGATGAACAGCTTCACAACCTGCAAAGCAGAGAGAAGTTATCCACCTTGAAGGGATGCCCCAGTCAACTGCTGTCATTTAGGATGACTTTTGCAAGCGGATAATGAGAACAGGGAAGAGCTGGCCAGGGAACTGCAGACAGAAACTGTGATGGAAGGAATACTGGATAATAAATGAATGCTAGTCTAGACCATTTCCAAAAAGGAAACACTGATTGCTCTGCAAAATACCTCTAAAGCAAGTGTCTCCCATTTTGCTTTGATTTAAAAAGGCTTTGTCTTCCTTCCTGTTCAGCTGAGACAGCAACATTTAATGTGACAAGAGCTGTACCCAAAACACATGTGCAGTCAAATCACTGGCCTCAGGACTTTCACCCTGGACTTGCTAACTGGAAAGGAGCATCACATCATGGCAGTTTTACTGCTGCCAGCTCCCACTCAACACAAAACCAAACTCAGCTTCCACCAGAAAGCTATGCAAGTGATTTTTCTCCTGTAAGAGTCTTTGTCTATTGAATAATATTGTCAATGAAAATTACTTTGACAAGGCATGGTCAGAAGAACAGTGGGACCAAAAGGCTGGAACAGCAACACCGAGAGAACTGGAAAATCTGGACCACAGAAATCCAAGACAAGCTGCTGTGCTGCACACTTTTGTATGGGACTAGCAGGGACAGGGAGCTGCATTTACATCTTTTGCTACTCAGCAAAGAGTTTGAAAGGTGGCTCCTGTCAAAGTTACTTACGCCTGGGTAAGTAGGGTGCTTCTCCAGGGCCAGGCAGAGCTTCTTCTGGAAAGCCATTTGATCAACAGCTAAGGAGAAAGTTTAAAAAGAAAATAAAGAACCAGACACATTCTGTCCATATAACATCACAACAGCTACACCAAGTACAAGCTCTCAAGCCCATCCACCAATGTTTCTGCATTTGCTCTATTGAGAAGTCCAATTAGCAAAAGCCTGAGTGGAATCAACACTTGTGCTTTCTCTAATCAGGGCTGACAGTAGCTGATAGCATTGAAAAGGCTGAATAGAGGAGTTCCTGAAGGCCTTGTCTGAGCTGAAAGGTAACAATGACATGTTTGTTTTCCTGTTTCAGAGTTCCTGCTTCTGTAATTCAATACTGTAATCACAGATGCAGTCTAATATTTTTCCATACACCTCCAATAATCTTTCAGAAGTCTTTAGACTTAGCATGCATACACTCAAAGAGCTGGTATAATGAGTTTAGGTGATGCACTGAATTCAGCAGGAACAAGAGGTATATAACAAATAAGAGGCCATATGAAGGTTTGCTTGAATTTTGAAACAAGCTGGCTCAAGCACTTTTGTCCTGCAAGTAAAACACATCTTTACTTTGTATCAGCCATCTTTGCAGGTTTCCAGCTAAAAGCAGAAAAGGCAAGTGTTAAACTCATACCTATTTCATTCTGTCCCTCCCCAGCTTTCAGCACAATTCCTGATGTTCTAAGGAGCTCTTCAAAGACTCCCTCATTCTCCAATCCACAGAGGGCAGAGGCATCTTCCTTATCAGAAATCCGTGACTTCTTACTTTCTGAGAAAATAAGACATGCTATGTCAAATATATAAAAAATCAACAGTGTCATTAACAATCAGCATTATCAAAACTGCCTGGAAGCTGTTGCCTCTATCAATGGGTCTCCACCCCAGTAAAATTACACCCAAACACCTACTTGGCAAGTCTGTCTTGCAGCTCTCTCCAGAAGTATCAACTTTCGACAGTTTCCTTTTTGAAATCATGGTAACAAACCTTTGTTGTTGCCTTAAAAAATGCAGGAAAAAGACAAATGTTTAATTAATCTTTTTTTTAAGCAAATCTAGAATCTATTAGTGAATAGCAAAAGGGAATACAACAGAAATTKAAAGTGCTCAAAGATTGCCTGGGTAACCAGTATCACACCACATTTTTCTGCTGTACAGGTTGAAATTTTAGAGCTTGTCATATTTAAATAGCACAATACATCACTTTTTCTAAAATTCAGCTCCTCATAAAACTAGACTTGGTCGTTTATTCAGACACCAGGCAAATTAAATGGCAAGTTAAAGTGACCAACTATGAGGACTCAGATTGCATCCACTGATTTAAACTCATGACCCTCTCCGCATGCCTGGGCAAAGCAACAAAGGATTCCCAGATGAGTGCTCAAGAGCCCAACCACATTAACTGACCCTGTTCATGTCCCTAACCAGGTACCACAACAAATGCGTTCTGTCAGCACAAACCTCCAACTAACTCATCCTCTCTTGGGGGGAGTAGCARTGATTAAAAATAAAAAATAAATCTTGACTCACCTTTCAAACTTAAAGGTTATTAAAAAACAGATGTGTGAGCATCTCACACTAAACTTCAACTGTTTGGCAGAGGCTAGCAAAATGAGTTACATAAAATATCAGCATGGAAGTGGAACAATTAAAAAACAGAAGTGCAATGAGCCTTTCACAGCTGTTTTGGTGCATAAATATCTGAAAGGTAGCTGCCGAGAGGATGGGTGCCAGACTCTCTTCGGTGGTGCCCAGTGACGGGATGAGGAGCAATGGCCAAAACTAAAACACAAGAAGTTTCACCTCAACATGAGGAAAAACTTCTTTACATTGAGGGTGGCAAGCACTGGAACAGCAGCCCAGAGAGGTCGTGGAGTCTCCCTCTCTGCAGACATTCCAAACCCACCTGGACGCGTTCATGTGTCACCTGCTCCAGGTGACCCTGCCTGGGCAGGAGGGTTGGACTGGATGATCTCTAGAGGTTCCTYCCAACCATGACAATCTTGTGACTCTGTTCTGGGTGCGAGGCGTAGCCTGACAGCCCAGGCAGGCGTGCTATGCTGCCAGTGGAGAGCCCTCTCTCCATCGCACCTACCCCCAAAGGCTGGGGAGTGCCTGAGGCGGCCATTTCACCTTCCCTCAGCTCAGCTCACCTGAGCCCACCTCACCTGAGCCCGCCTCACCCGAGCCGAGCCGAGCTCACCTCCCGTCCCCTCCGGGCAGGGGCAGGGCCTGGCAGGGCAGGACACCCCGCTGTCCCCTCACCGTCTCTCGCCCCGCGGATCCCCTCACGCCGTTCCCGCCGCTCGCGCTCGAGTTTCCCGCCAGCGGCGCGCGCTGACGCCGTTCCGCCGGCGGCGGAAGGGCCGGTCCCGGAAGCGGAAGCGGAAGCGGGGCGTGCGGCGGCCCGGTGTCGGCCGGAGCCGGGCCCAGGCGGCACCGCCGCGATGAGCGAGCCCGAGCTGCTGCTGGACTCCAACATCCGGCTATGGGTGGTGCTGCCCATCGTCTTCATCACCTTCTTCGTGGGCATGATCCGGCACTACGTGTCCATCCTGCTCCAGAGCGACAAGCGCCTCACGCAGGAGCAGGTGTCCGACAGGTCAGGGCCCGCTCACCCCCGCCCGCCCCCCGGCTCCCCCGGCCCGGCCCGCTAACGCCACGTGTCTCTCTTCCAGCCAAGTCCTGATCCGGAGCAGAGTCCTTCGGGAAAATGGAAAATACATTCCAAAGCAGGTACGGAGCTGCGCGGTTGGGCTTTACAAAGAGGATAAATGGGAAGAGAGCACAGAGCGCGGGGCTGTGTCCGGGCAGTGCCGGGGGAGGAGCAGCGCCCACAAGGGCCCGCGGAGTCGGACACTGCCGGGTCTCCCCCGGCCCAGGGCAGTGTCCAGGAGTGCAGATTCTTAGGAATCTTGGACACAGGACCGCTGTACATGTCTTTTCCATGACGTTTTATGTTCGCTGCCACTGCTCGGAGTTTTAACTGCATGTTGACGTGAGGTGTGCCTCCAAAACATGGTGTTTGATATCTGCCAGCAAGCACACGGGGTTGTACTACAAGCTTGGGATAACGAGGTGGTCATAGAATGTCAGCTGAAATGTTTGCTGAACTAAAAATCCATCWCACATTTGCTGCTAAATGTGTRTTTTGTGAAATCCAGAGTCAACTGGGAGAATAAAAATGTTCCATGTRTCAGTATTGGTGCTGAACCAGCACAAAGAACTAAGAGCTCTTTAATTAACATGGGTTTTTCTTCAGAGAATTCTTATAATTATTTTAAGAATTTCAGAAAGCCAGAGCCCTGGTACTCTGGATGCAAAGAAGTATGAGGAGCTAAAGAGCACATGGGCAGTGAAGCCCCTACCCAAGAAGGATGTGATATGAAAGAACTTATAAGATGTCTGCATGTCTGAGCAAGAAATAATGCTTCTGTCCTTTCACTTCTTACGGTGTTGGCATTGCCTTTTTCTGTTTTCAGTCCTTCCTGTCCAGGAAATATTTTTTTAATAACCCAGAGGATGGATTTTTTAAGAAAACAAAAAGAAAGGTAGTGCCTCCTTCACCAATGACAGGTATGTTAAGGTGCCATAACTGCAATCAGGTAGAAAAACATGTCACTTTCTGCCACAGGAGGAAGGTGAATCAGCCTTGCAAGGAGCTCAGGGAGTGTGAGAGAGGGGTGGGACTGTTCAGCTGGGTACTGGGGAGGGGGGGAGTGGGATCCCTCTCTTGGGTAACAAAACATTAGGTCWCTTCATGTTGCTTAACTTCAGCCTTGAGCTGCTTGCAGCATCTCAGGAGACCATGACCTCCTCAGTGTAGCCAGAAGTGGGAAGTTCTGCTCTCACTCATGTTCTTTTGTCAGTGTTTTGCTCCAGCTCCTGCAGGATCTTCTCTTAACCAATTTAACTAATGTTTCCACGGCAGCAAAATAGTAGTTTGTTGTCCTTTTTCTACCCAAATCAGCTCACAGAGGGGTCAGGCAAGTTCAGAGGTCTGGGGTCAGCCACAGCATAGAACACAACACCCCTTTRGCAGCAGCCACCACCACACTGGCTACTCGTCTCATTTTGCAAAGTCTTTTCAACAGTGGAAGATCATATTGGGATAGGACTGTTCTCTCATGCAATTTCTTAATTAAATTAGCTGACAACTAATGTCTTGTTTCCCTTTATTGTGATGCACTGTTACTTCACATCCAATTTATGGTTTGCAGATCCTACCATGCTGACAGATATGATGAAAGGGAATGTAACCAATGTTCTGCCTATGATCCTCATTGGTGGTTGGATCAACATGACATTTTCGGGATTTGTCACAAGTAAGTGTCTGGAATAACGTGGGTTTGGCTGTGTTTCTAATGATGACTTTGAGGGTCTGAGCTGCATCAGAGGTTTGCTCCTCAACCTGAAAGCAGTCAATTGGAAGCAGCATGAATTTGGCTTGTGGCACTGCTGCTCTCCACTCCATGAACTGCACAGATTTGCTTGTCCCATTGCAAAGGGGGGGAAATTGTTTTCAGAGTATTGGCCATGGTCACAAAGCAAATAGCTCATGTACTCAGAAACAACTGTAGTGACAAAACCAGTATTTTATTAAAACTGCCTAAACTTTGGTTTGATACAGTGGATTTTCCTCTGAACCTGTCCAGGGAGTTACTGTGTAATGCAGGGTGTACATATAAAAAATACTTCCTTAAATTCATAGTTCTGGGGTTTTTTTCTGTACTTTTCATGTGGTAACTCTTTCTTTTAACGAGACATTCCACTTCACAGTCACCGAAACAATACCGATGAGGGTTTGGTCATCTGATTAAGTTTCAGAAAGTCTTTTCATATTAAAATGAATACAGAACTGCAGCTTTTTCAAAAATCCATTACATTAGATGTAATAAAAGAACTGCCTACTCACTTTGACGTGCTTTGCAGTTGTGCGGTGTCACTTTGTGAAACTGGGCTTTTTTTGCTTTTTCCTGCAGCAAAGGTCCCATTTCCTCTGACGCTGCGTTTTAAACCAATGTTGCAGCAGGGGATTGAGCTGCTCACTTTAGATGCGTCCTGGTAAGCCTGTGTCCTCAGCAAGCAAGGTCCAATTCCCACTTGGAAAATGTTGAATGTATTAATAACCCTTGGATGGTCTGTGTGTGCTTCTGGAATGAGGTCATGAGCCAGCTTTAAACTGAAATCAACCGTGCTTGTTCTGATTTGTCAGGGTGAGCTCTGCTTCCTGGTACTTCTTGAATGTGTTTGGACTCAGAAGCATTTATACTCTCATCCTGGGCCAAGATAATGGTAAGACACTTGTCCTTTCTGTGAACTGGCTTCTCCTTCCATGGGATGTCTTTTGCAGGAGGCTGGGGAAAAGATTTCTATGTTTTGAGCMAAAAAGTTCTTGAAAGCCTCTCTCCCTTCTCTGAGGTTACTGCAGGTTTGACATCACCTGCACCCAGTACTCAAATCTTCTGCACCAGCGAGTGGCTCATAAACTTCCATGGTCATTAGCCTCTGCTTTCCTTCCCATCAAATCAGTGTGCAGAAGTTTTGTGCTTGGGCTTGTTTTTATTTCTAAATATTGGTTTTAAGGAAAGCTGCAAATATTTCTTAATGTCAGATGCGGGGCAGGACAGATGTGTATTGGGAATGTAGAAGACTCYCTTTTCCTCAATTTTTCTGCATATTTTATGTAAACTTGGCTAAGATGTAGCAGGTGGGAGCAAGATGTCTTCTGAGGACTTGTTCTGGCACAGTAGTATTGCATTCTAGGTGTTTCTGCAGTGTTCTCATCTACAGCTGAAAACCAGCCTGATGGCMCCATGCCCCAGGGAATGCTGTTTAATGACACAGAAATCAACCTCTCTCTTTTGTAGCTGCAGATCAGTCCAGGGTGATGCAAGAACAAATGACAGGGGCAGCTATGGCCATGCCAGCAGATACTAACAAAGCATTTAAGGTACAGTATTCCACCTGCATTCCTGTTCGTGTGAGCTTGCAGGGTCATAGGCTGCATGCAACTCATCCTCTCCCTGTGTCAAGTAAAGGAATTCGTCTGGATTCCTGTTCCTAAAATTAGAGCTGACAGCTTATGAAGGCTGTGGGAGTTGCTCAGGGTCTGGCAGAGCTCGAATACTCTGAAGTAAACCTGACACATCAATCATTCCTGGTACAAAAGCTGAATTTATGTCCCATCCTCTGCTTTTGCTGAGGAAGGGTTTTTCTTTACCTTGAGGCGTAGTTCCAGAGCAGAAGCTCTCTCCCCAAAAGTTGTGTTAATGGTGCAGCTATTAAAACAATAATAGAGCAGAAGGCCAGCAGGCACCTGATGGAACTTGAGTGAGAAAATCAAATCAGTGAGTCAGCTCAGTGGAAAATCCATCAGGATGTGACTGTCTTGAAGTTSTAAAGCACTTTCCATAGGCACTTGCTTGTTAGACTGCCTCTGCCTTTCACAGCCCAGGTTTATGCATGAAGGGACAGTCCTGGTTTCTATTTTTATGTACGTAGAAGAGGTTTAGACACAACCTGCTRCCTGCAAAGTTGGCATGTTCTGCTCCTGCAGTTTCTTACCTTTAGGAACCTTCCTGGTTAAAAAATCCCACACCACCCAGGCAGAGTCTCAGCCAGGGAAGAGGGTGGCTGCAATTTGCAGTGGTGCTGGAGCAGCAGCTGTTCTGTCACAGTCAGCAATGAGGTGCAATTCCAGCCACTACTGGCTCTCCACAGCACTTCTGCCATTCAGCCTTGTAGGGACCTAAACCCACTATGTGCTCTAGCAGGAACAAAGGAAAAAATCCCGTATTGCAGGAGAAGTGTTCTGGCCAAGAAATACAAATCTCTTGCTGGGCATTGTGTGACATGATTTTGCAGGCTATGTGCCSAAGTCTCTGATCAGTCTGCAAAACTTCTGGCCTCTGTTGTTATAAGTAACTCTGAACTGAAGAATTAACTCACTACAAAGCATTTGACCCACCAGAATAGAAGTGGCTGTTTTAGGAGCAGTGGGTATTCCAGAAGGTTAGAGGGTTTGCAGAAAGTAAATAATATAATTTGTCTGATTTCTGTGATGTGTTTTGTACTGACCAACTAATATCTAATTAAGCATAAACCACTGATTTCAGAGASCTGACAAGATTGCAGGTTTTTAATAGAAGTTGGGGGTTGTTGCAGTTTTTAAGGCAAGCAGTGCTTCGTGTAGTGCTTTCCTAACTAATCCCGTGTTGCTTTCCCTTCCCTGCTTCTGTTCACTGCCAATGCAGACGGAATGGGAAGCCTTAGAATTGACGGATCATCAGTGGGCCTTAGAAGATGTAGAAGAAGAGCTCATGGCAAAAGACCTCCATTTTGAAGGCATGTTTAAGGAAGAACTTCAGACCTCCATCTTCTGAATTTGAGAGTATGCTTTGTCTCTTCTTGTAAAAGTTATTTGAAAAGAAATCTGTTATCTAAAACTACATAATGTATTTTAGCAAGGCTGATAATAAAAGAAAAACATCATGTTCAGAACTGCAGTGCCCTCACTTTGATTCGAGCCCAAGGACCAAGGATGTTGTGTCTGAGCCAGAGGCTCCATGTGGGTTTCTAGCTGAAGTTCTTTTTCTCTTCCTGGGAAATGTATGCTGGAGAAAAGACCTAGGATTTTTAGTTCTATTTAAAAAGGGCAAGCTTGTTTGAGTTAAGGTTCCAGAGACTGAAAAAGTACAAGTTGTGCCTCTGTTTCTGGTTTTATCCTTTAAATAAATGCACAGCTAGTTATCATTTGCTTTTGAACAATTGAGACATCATCCCMTCAGCAACTGAAACTTGGCTCAGTGACAAAGTATCTAACACACCTTTAGAAGCAGCAGGAGGATGCAGTGCTTGGCCTCACCCTTTACACTTTTTCCTGTTAAAATAATCAGGATTTGAGGCTTTCAGAAGAAAAAAAGCATGCGGGAGATACTCACCAAAGCATGGGACAGCTCTGGTATCCAAGCCTGCACCAAGGCTCGCTGGTGCTGCACAGTCCCCTCTGCTGGCTCCTGCCCTGGCAGCCTGCTGGACACCCTGGCAATTCTGCAGAGCAGCTCCTTAGAGGTCTTTGGGCAGCAGAGAGCCAGAGATGGCATGGCAGTGCAGAGGTACCAAACACATAYACTATTTCTCCACTCATTTAATCCTTCCCAAGTCTGT
Source organism: Amblyornis subalaris (assembly GCA_018881555.1). NCBI lineage: Eukaryota > Metazoa > Chordata > Aves > Passeriformes > Ptilonorhynchidae > Amblyornis > Amblyornis subalaris. The sequence continues at coordinate 14,293,549 of JACAXG010000008.1, forward strand.
TTGTAAGCACCTGAGTGCCCACACAGCCCCTCCTGCCTGCCACACACACACTAGGGCGTTGCCTAAGGCTGCCTGGCTGTTCCCTGCTCTCCCTGTTATTTCCTGAGCCAGGTGGGAATAATAAATGCTTTGTTTTAAGCACCTGACCATCTTCTTGCACTGCAGAGAACAGGGAGCAACTGTTCCTGGCTTGTCCCTCAGCAGAAGCTCCTAGACCTCTTCCCTAAGGAGAACAGGCCCAATCTGGGGAAATGCTTCTTAAACAGAAGTGCTTCCATACTGTGTGGCTGTTGTTTTTTTTTCCCTTTCTTTATTCCGAGCACCTTTTTCTCACAGTGAAACTGCACATCCTCTTCAAAGCAGGAGCTGAGCCAGGACTGTGACACAGCCTGTTTGCTGTTCTCACCAAATCATCTTCCCAGTGAACAGGAAAGCTGCCCCTTTGCTTTCCTTTCTTCCCACGATGGGTTTCACGCAATGCTTTGGAGGTCAGCCCTTCACAGCAAAGCTCACCAGCTGCTCTTCTACATTAAGGCTCTCCTAACCCTCTGAAACTCCAGCTGAGATCAAGTTTCTCTGCTCTTACACTGTAATTGTGGCAAGAAGACTTCAAACCTTCTCACAAGGGCTTCACAGCCCACCTTGAACTGCAAGACTGGGACAATCCCACTTAAAAGCCCATTGCACTTCCTCAACGTTTTCCAGCCTGCTCTCATGAATGTGTTCAGGCTGCCTTGAGGAGGAAATTACAGAGACTGCAAGACAACTATCTCAGTGGTACAGCCACAGGCAGCCCTGACAACCTTGRCGAAAATGGACAGAAGGTAGACCAGGACCTCCCAGAGATCTGCAGAGGAAGAGAAAGGATGAAGCCACAGCTTAGGCTGCCCAGTGCCACAGAAGAGCAAGGACAGGCTTTGCTAGAGCACCAGATACCAGCAACCCAGCAGGTGAGAAATGGCAACCCTAAAGCAAACTGAACCCTCAGCTGTGCAGAGCTCTGCCCTCAACAGCTGATTTCTCCCAAATCCCCACTGGCTCTTCAGGACTCGCCCTCCCCCAGCCCAAATTGCTCCTGGAGCACCAGGCATCCCCACAACCAGCAGTCTTAGGCCACAATAATGAAAGCTGAAAATATAACAGTACCCAGTTTCAGTGCAAACCACTCTTTAATTTTCCTCTTTGTACAACAGAGCCAGCCACTTACAAAGTGCTAGTCTAAAAAACAGTCTGGTATTACAGCACACACACACCAGCCGAAGCCCAGCAGCTCAGAGGCAGAGAAAGCAAGAGCTGGGCCCCTTGTTCTGCAGTACAAGAGTCTGTTCAGCATCTGAGCATCAGAGATTGAGCCCCACAGATGCATTTCTCAGTGTCAGCACAGGTAGGGAGGCGAGGAGGAGAACAAAGGCTATTTAAGATTGATTTCTCTTTCAAAAAGGTCTTTTACTGCCCTCCCTTTCCTCTATTCCCCATTTTGGAATGCCCACATGACTTTCAGGGTAAAACAAACAGAAAAATGCTGATTAATTTCAGTGCAGTGCTACAGCTTAAAAATTGCCTTTTGCATGCTCCCCTCAGTAATAAGGAAAAAAAATACAATATTAAGAGTTGCAAAAATAAAAATAGAACAGCAGAAGCAACTAAGCAATTGTGATCTCAAAATTCAAATTTTAATGCTTTAAAAGCAAAATTCCACAAAGGAGAATCACACCAGTAGCATGCTGGCTAGAGGCAATGCTCCCTCCTCCTCTCCATCACCTTCCAGTGTCCTGGCAAAGGGCTGCCTGGTGCTGCCCTCCCAGGGTGCARGGACGGGCACACTGCAATTTCCTACAGGAAGCTGCAGACAGGTGGAGCTGGCAAGTTCGGAGTTTAGTGGATGAGCACTGCTGACCACGAGAACAGAAGGTGATGGTCAGCACTGAAGCCACAGTGGCTGCAAGCACATATTCCAGCGGGGAAAAAAGCACAGGGATAGCCAGTCTTAGTCTTTCGTTCTGCCAACACGCTTGGATACAAGAAGGAAAAACCTTGTTTGGTTCACCACCCTGAGCTAGATCTTTCCCTAAAAAAACACAGGCTAAGGCTCTGGAATTTTTTCCCATTTTTCACATGGAAGACCAGTTCTCCCCTGAGGAGAGACTTGCACGAGTCTCTTTGCAAGAAGAAAGCTGGACTTRAGTCCTTAAAGTAAAAGAGACAGTAAAGGAGGACAGAGAGAAGAGCATTTGCCAGTTGTGCCAAAAGGATGGAGCAGAACCATTGAACAGCAGAGGCAAACAGGACCTGGGACAGGACCATCACACCTGCAGCCTCACAGAGGGTGATAAGCTGGGGATATAAAGGGCAGTGCTCAAGGAAGGAGGAGAAGGAAGGCTGAAAGAACAGTCCAAAAAAACCGAAGTMGCAAGAGAAAAGGCTGAAAACTCACACAATCCATTGCTTTGGGTTGTCACACTTACAGGTGACAACTCTGGGGACACAGTGCTGAGCTTGGCTGGACACATATATGAGCAAAAAAGCATAAAAATGCTGTCACTACACAAACCATAGGAGAAATGCTGGCAGCAGGAAAGTGCTTACAGAGCAGCCTGGAACTGAGGGGTGTAGGAGATGGAAAGGACAAGAAATCATCAATGACATTTTCTCTGCAGAAGAACCGAAACCAGAGCAGCTGTATCCTGCATCTCCATGGGGATCAGCCTGCACACATGCCACAGCATGGGCARGTATGATTCGCTTTTGGCATCACAGTATTCAGTGTTCACATGAAAAATGCTGAGTCAAAACTGCCCAGAAGAGCCTCAAATGCATCAGTGAAAGGATGCAAGCAAGAAAAACGTTTGCTGCTTTGCCAGGGGACCAAGGTACAATGGCAGAGACTGCAACAGACGGGCCAGATGTACAAAGATTTGAACTGARCTCCAGAAAGGGTGCAGGAGGCCTCCCTGACACAGGCAGGGCCCAACAGCAACACCAGAGAGTTGGCAGGAAGCCCCAATGCCGATTCACAGAATCGTACCCACCATTCTCCTCCACGGGCCCCTGCAAGGCTCAGCTGTGCCTGGCCTCCAGCTCAGGCTGTCCTCTCCCGACCCCAGCTACAACCCTCAGCCCAAGAACCACAGCCCCAACCCCTGCCTCTAGCCACACAGCTCAGCCAGATTTTAAAAAGAACTTTATTGAAGCTCAATATATATTATTTTTGGCCTCTAAATACCCAAGTGTCAGCACCTATTCCTGGCTCTTCAGTGCTATTCTGCAACCCCCAGCACTGAATCTTTCAGTGCTAGATTTTCTGCTTGACCCCTACAGAAGGAAGAAAAATTTTCAGGCGCCTCAGGCATTTCTTTACAAGAGYAACCACTATGATGGTGGCTGAGTGCTGGAGGTGCTGCTTAGTTGGTGTCCATGCCATCACACTCTTCTTGGGGAGGAGATGGGGCAGAATGTTCCTCGCTGTTTCGGCGCTGATAAAACAGCACATATGCAGCTTTTGTCTACCGAACAAAAAGAAAACCCACCTGAARCCATCCAAACAGCTTGGCTGGAATGTCACATCCAAAGCAGGRAACTACACTTTCAGCATAAACTCAGAACAGCCTCAAGCCAAATACTCACCACTATTTGGTCTTCTGAAGCCACCGAGACGCTGCTGTCGTCAAAGTAGTACCACTTGTCATTCACCTTGTTCTTTGCGTAGGCAGTGTCTGTCAGGGGGAGAAACTGCAGCTCAGCATTCCAGGGAAAGTCGGCAGGGAACACACACCTGGGACACTTGGGACTCCAACCATGTGTGCATGGGAGGCCAGGAGCCAGCTTTGACATTACCTACCCCAAGCCTAGTTCACCAACATAAACATCTTCTACCACATGCCAGCTGGCCCAGCTAGTCTAGGACCAGGTTCCACATACCAGACTTATCCCTGACAGCTGAGATACAGGGAAAAGAAACTGAGGGAAAAAAAGCAGTAGGCTTTGTTCATCCACCTTGAGTCAGAGTTTTCCCAAACAAACACAGTTTAAGACTCTGCATTTTCACTTGAAAGAGAAAGTTGATGATGGATCTGATCTAGTGCTTGCTAGAGTCCTCACTCAAGAAGGAAATTAGAAGTCCTGCAAAGTCTCTTCCAGCCAAGACTTCTGTGACTGTGATCTCCAATCTCAGAACACATTCCCCTTCAGCTACAGGAGTTCATCATCCTCTTACAGTAAATTGCTTCTGGGTGGCTCTACAAGTGGCACCTACAGCACGGATCTGCACAGACACCTGGTACAGGGAACTCACCTACAGACACATTTCTTCTACACTGCAGCAAAGCCAATGACAGAAAACACAGAATCGTCATGTATCAAACTCATATATAAGTGKTTTTTTCTCCTGATGAAATGACATTTTCCCCTATGTCAGTCCTTGTAAATGAAAAGGTGGAGACATTCTACTGTCAGTCAGTGTCACAATTTCAGGTCCAGTATGGAAAAATCTTGACTCTACTCATAAACTGGGGAACATCATCACACAAACTAATGACTACTAACCAGGGTCCCACAGGCATCAGTCAAACCTCAGGCCAAAGTGCTGCTACTTATCTGCCCTCCACGTCCTAACAAGATGCCAATATGACACTCACCTGCACACAGAACACAGGCAAGTTCTGGACTAGACACCTTTCGTGAGGGCTATTGCAGGTGCCCCGATGCACAGAGCCCTCCCATGACCTCTCTGCCCACGTTTCCTTGCACACAAAGGACACAGCAGTTACTCACAGTGGCCTACTCCCATGGCTCCATAGTGATTGGAAACTGCAATGAGGTCATACACGTATGAGCCTGCTCTTGGGTCGCAGACAAACTCGGACATGTTTAAACCCCTGGAAGGAAACCCAAAAGTATCAGTACACCAGTAGTTAGGAAGTGAAGCATGGGACCAGTGAAGCAGTAGTGCTGCTCTATTGCTCAGGGGCCAGGTGTTGTTAGTGTGAAGACCAGACTTGTTACCCCTCCCACACAGGGCAGGTCCTGGCAAACACACCAAGCACTGCCAAAAGGTTTAGAGGGAGGTGCTGAATAAAACACAGTTCAGAGTGTCCCTGTGTAGGCATGAAGAGTGAGATAAGAATACTAAGGAATATGCTTCATCCCACAGCTAGATGCTGGCAAGCAGAAGCAGAGGGACAATGCAGGCCTTCATCTTGTACTTGTGCAATACTCAATACTACAAGTGCAGCTCTGCCCCAAAAATTTGCTAAAATTACTATAGAAGTTCTCTTGGTTCAGAAGAATCACATGGTTTTAACCTAATTTCAAAAGAAACAGTACCTGCTAGTAACTAATGCTCTTTGAGATGCATAGAACTGATTAACCTTAACAAAAACCACCCCTCAAAAAACCAACCATCTCAACTCACGCCTGCTGTCCAGCCATTCAAACCCAAAAGACACCTGTTCCAGTTACAGCTTTAATAACAAACCCACCCAATAGAAACATCAGAATTGGACTTTTCCTGACCAGGTTCTTCAAGTTCTTCTTAGCTTGAGGGAAGAATCCTACCTGATAGGGAACTCCACAACGGTGTCAAGTTTATCCCTCCAGTATCTGCTGTACGAGAAGCGTTTTAAGTGTACCACCAAAATCCTGGGCAAAGACCACAAGTCAAACTTCTTTGTGGCCTGCTGATGTTTCTTACAGTTAGGGCAGTACCTGAGGAAGGAGTAACAAACAAGGAAATTAACGACTGCATTAGAAGAAAAGCTTCTGGCTTTCCACTAAAGRTGCCACACTAGCACAAGCACAATCCCTGCCTTACAGAAGGCACATTGGCTGTGGAATATCCAGGTGAACACACTGCCTCAGAGAATTCCAAACTCCAACTTGCTTTCACTTTATAGGCAAAATGTCCTATGGCAAGTGTATTAACTGCAGACTGTACAAAAATTAACTCTTAAAAATAGCCTGACAGTTGGAAGCTACATTCCCACTGACACTTTTTTCCTTAAATAAAGGCAGGTAACAAATATTTTTTATTAACCTAGGTCCACAGCCTATTGAGTCAGTTACTTAATACAGATCTGATAGACTTCTCAAAGATGAGGACAAAAGGACAGACCTGGGAAATCATCAGAATCCCATGACAAATAATTTGAATTCAAATAGTTACTGCATTTTATGGTAAATATAGAAGGCAGATAGAGGTTCTTACCACGGGTCATGTTCACCAAGCGTTTCCATAGTAGTGAAGAGCTCTATGCAGTCTCTGAGGGCTACTACAGCCTTCTTCTTCTGTGGTTGTAGCATGCTTCCATGTTTTTCAAAAGCCTAGTGAAAGGGATGCTTTATTCAGTTCCATGTACTCTGTAATCCTTGACATCATAAAATTCCATGCTCACCTTCTCCACACTGCCTATTTCTGACCCCCGTTCCCCACCCAGACAATCACCTCCAGCTTCCAGCCACTCCTTCCTTGTGTTAAAATAGTCCATAAGAGAAAATATAATACATCCTTACTTGRGTTTGGAGCTTTTATCAAGACAGTAAAAAGAGCTTATTCTGTTACAAAAGATGATCCAGCACAACACTGTTTACTGACACCTTTTAAGTACCATGAAAGTTTACATAYAGATTATTTATGAAAAGAGCACACTACCTGTGCCTCCTGTTCATCATAAAGTAGCCTCCGTGTCTCGGAATCCCAGTCAATAGCAACTGCAGAAAAAGCTACAAGAAAGAAGAAACATTTATTGCACAGGTGTAAAAAGAAGGAAGAAAAAAAACCAGCAAGAAAATAATTACCATTCAGTTTTAASATTTTTCCTTCAACAATGGAGTTTATCTCAGAGGTCCCAGAGGAATTCACAAGGCTGAAAGTGAAATGCTGTTTCTTGCAAGGCTGCAGGTCCCTTGCTGACTCCACTTGCATACAACCCTCAGAGTGGCAGGGATCAACTTCTGTCAGCTTTTCCTTGCCTTCCTCTCCACCATCCTGGTGTTCCATCTCTTCAATGTCACCTGCAAAAATTGAAAACAAGCACAGTATTAAAGGGCTTCAGTGAAAATTTAGCCTGACACCTCCCAAGGACAGCTGTTTCCATCAGCCTGTACAACACACACCAATTACTCAGAAAGCAATGAAAAGGCACAAAGAAAAAGAAACCTGTGCTTGGAAACCACTCAATCTGAACTTTTATTTTTCCCTTTAGCAGATGCCACGTCATGTGCTGGGTTTCATATCCTAGAATAAGGCATGACGGAAAGTGCTCAGTTCACAGTAGGTTAACAATGGCACCTTCTGACAGCACACCCTAAGAAACATCCTCAAGAGGGAATGAGCAAGGTTGTAGCTGGGTGTCTTTACAGAAGGGAATATATAAGTCACCAGGAAAGTTATTTCCATTCTTAGGGAAAAATGGGCAGACTTTTTCCCCCATTTAACTTATTCCAGTTGTTACCCTCGGGGTAAATCATTTCAAACAGAAAAGGGAAACATGCATTTGCTATCAGCRTTGGAAACTTCCTAGTAARCATCCAGCCTAGGAATGAGACCTTGTGATTCTATATCCTCCAACAGAAAATACCACTTTATTTCTCCACTATTTGTCTTTGTGACCTAACAGGCCAGTTTTCATCACCAAAGGGTGTATCAAGAAAGGAGCTGCCTCTGGAGGGAGGCACCTGAACACCTCACAGGTAAGCAAGGATTTCTCTAACATTGKTCAGGGTGACAGCACACCACACCTTGTTCTCCAGCAGCTGCTTACGCACATCTGATCTCCCTAGGAAGGAAAGTGGTCTACAAGACTGTCCCCGTACCACGCAGACGTCCTGGGCAACAGCGTGGTTTAATCATGAGGGAGAAACAACCTGCGAGAGCCTAAGCCGAATACACACAGCACAAACCAAATGCTAGCAAAAAGCTTAAAGTGCTGAAAAGCTTCCAGCAAATTTTGAAAGGGCTTTACCTTCAACCACACCATTGGAGCCATTGCAGGTTCCTCTGTCTGGGCAGGGTGGAGAGTATTCTTCTGCCAGAGGGAGCTTCACATAGCGGCTGAAGAGAGGGGATACATTTATCACACAACCAAACTGCGGCTGCAACAGAGCAGCAGCACCCCCCTCTATCATCAGCTCTTGCTGCCCAATGCCCCCCAGCAAACCAGAACTCATCCTGTACAGCACCATTTACTAGAGTCTTCAGAATGAGTCAAATAACAATTCACTAAGTCTCTGCTCTCACTGCTTGTTCCAAGTTTTACTGGCAGTAAATTCAAAAGGCAAAAGTAAGTTACGGTGGCCCCATCTGTGAGCCCTGAAAACATGCCCTGAATTCTGCTCCTGACTCCTTCTGCAATGCTGAGCCAGCAGTATCTGTTACAAAGCCCAAAAAACCAGGACCTTGAAATGTCCCTGGGGCCTCCAGACACTAATGCAATGCAAATCCTGGTTTATACATCCCACACAAATCACGGAAAATTCTCCCTGTTAACAAGGATGCAGTAATCCTATTACAGTGTAATTGAATCAGCGACCTGTAGAGCTTGGCATAGGATTCAAAGGTACAGACATTACTTACCTGATCTGCTCCAAAACCACACTGTACAGGTGATCCACGGTGAGCTTGTGTTTGGGCACAGATATTAACAGTGGCTGCCCAAAGAGCACAGTCCCTGAAGTATTGCTGGATTGCCTCATTGTCTTTTCCCGAAAGTAAATGCAGAGAGTAACATACTCTGAGCCATCCTCGCTTGGCTTGCAAACTTCGTATCTGTTTGAAAGACAGGTATTTCCATGGGTTATTTCCACTGCCAAGAAGCACAGCAGGTAGGACCAATATGTACTCAGTCCAGCAATATCTCTCCAACAGGTACAAAAGGGTTGTACTGTCCTCATGCTACAGAGCAGTTTCCTGGACATCCCCCACGGCTCACAGTGGCACAAGATACACACCTGTCACTGACTCAACACACCTTCCCTCTCTATTCCTAATTCAAATCCCTATTGCCACTCACCTCCCAAGACACTACCCTGACAACACTGTGCTTCAACCAGATCATAGAATCAGTAAAAAATACTACATGTACTTTGAAATCCCTTTGACAGTGTTTGTTCCCCCTGGAGAAAGAAGCCCTCTTGATACCTTGGGTCTTGCATTCTCCCAGCCTCTCAAACAGTTTTATGGCCTGAACTCATATCACTGAGCAGCTAATGTTTCATAAAACCAAGAGTTTGGAAACATCTGCTTCACAGAAAAATCCAAGGACAGTAAACAAACAAGAAAAATTCTGGAAGACAACAAACAGCCTGGGAGAACAGTGAGGGGACTGAGATGCAGTTTCTGTTCTGAGTGAAATAGCAAATGAGGCATTTGCAGCTGTCAGAGGCAAAAGAAACCACGTGGTCCAATACTATCACACTGCTTCAGGGCTATTCATTACAAAAGATTCATTTCAGGCATGCCAAGTCACACTGCTCTTTAATTTGGTGAGTCACCTGTCCCACATTTATCTTAAAACTGAAAGAGAAAGAAAGATTTCATGAAACATGTCACTACACAAMACAACCAAGACCACAATCACATATCTGAATGCACCAAACTCTGACAATTCTCTTACATTAGACAAACCACTTCCCTTCTCTCAAGGGTTGAGAAATATTTTTATTCCTGTGTTCAGAGCAGGGAGAAGAACGAATTTCAGAGCTGTCGTTCTGCTTCGTTCTACTTAAAACAAAATAGCATCCCAGCTTGGGGCTTGGACTGAGTCAGTAGAGTACATGAGGGAAAACATCCTTCCAGAGAGTCTCAGCCCAGCCCATCACGGACACAAGAGCTCAGAGACAGCGTAAGAGAGTCCAACGCCAACGGCTGTTGAGGTTTTCTAGGCTGTCAATGCTATTCAGCTGGACACCAGCACTGCATACAGTTCACACCTCCTAAAGTTTCCTGAGAAACAGCACAATAAAGAGGTTGAATTATTTCACTTAGTTCTGTTTAAGCAACAAAAGGCCATACTCAGCCACAGAATATAATCTGTGATTAACTCCACGTCCTACATGACCTGGACTCCTATAACACAGACCAGTGCATGACACTCCTGTGACTGCCTCTCACACCACCTACACTGTGCTCTGCAAGCAGCAATTAACAAAGCCCCATTTACACACCACCCTCATGCTCCTGACTGAAGCCCTGCCCATGCAGTGGAACAGATGGGACAGAGAGAAAAGGCTATCACCAAAGGCAGGAGTCATCCATCACAAACAGCCAGCATCCAGCACCCCACAACACTCTGCAAAGAGCATCTCACRCACTTCTCACCACAACATAACAGATCTGGTTACTCAACTGCCCCTCTATCCACTCCACCTCAGAAGAGCTTTTACATACTAGTACTTGATTTCAGAATCAAGACCTGTCATTTTTATGATCTGAGCAACAGCTATTGCTTGAAAAAAAGAAAAAAAACAAAACCAAAGATAAAGTACTTCATGTACAGTGTAAGGAAGGCTATAGAGCTCATACTGGGAATTACTGGACAATACACTGTAATTCTGTATCTTAAAACTTAATTGAAATAATAGAACACAAAGATGATGCTACTCCAGACTACACAACACGCTTTTACAAGCCAGAAACATTAGCTCAGCTGCTACCACACTGCTACATACTGGCTGGTTGCCTTTATAATTCACGATAACTTCCGAAGTGTCTGAAAACTGCTAAGCAATAAGGTAGGACCTTATTCACCAGTCTTTATCAGCATTATGAAGGCTTCAAGTCTGTGGTGACAATTCAGAAAAGAGGCAGTGAGCAATGAAGTAACTTTCGTTCCCTTGCTTAATGAAGTTGAGCAAGTGCACAGGAGGATGGAAAGCTAAGAAGGACCAGGCAGAACTACATGAAAGGGCACTGAAAGCAAAAAATACTGAGCTAAACACCAGACTAATACATAGGTTGTATGTTACTGAAACATTCCCTCCCAGATGCTGGGATCTATGATATTAACTCCAACTGCAAAACACTGTGGGTCACAAATCAGTCTAGAGCAACAACCAAGAAGTCTCCTTTGTAAGAGAATACTGAACGGCAGGAAAAAATGTTCCTGCAGAAGCTGCCAAACAGATCTGTCTGAACAGGGTTACTACTGCACACCAGCCCAGAGATGCTGCTGAAAAAACCAGTCACAACAGGGTCAAAAGTAGACAATAAGAATAAACAGAAGACTGGAAAAAAACTGGGAGAAACTGCTGCACATATTCTGATCTCTTCTAGCAAGTGGAGACACTCCTAATCTGTTTACATTCTTTCATAATTCCAGAACACACACAAACAAGTAAACTAGGAGATAAGAGACTCCAAATGCAACTTTCTCAAGCAATGGTAACTTGTCCTGCGGAACTTAGTCAAAGGATTTTGCCAGTCTTGCAGAGGAACACGATTAAAAACTATGAGAGAATTCATAGAGCAAGCTTTTACAAAGCTTAAATAAATACAAGTTCATTTTGGAAAGGATACAAACCCTCATTTCAAACAAGAAAACCAATTTCAGCAAGTGTGAACAAAGTTCATAGATCAGTCTCACACATCTCAAATGTTTCATATAAAACTACTGGACTAGCTGGTCTGCTGACCTCATTAACTCAGTTCAATAATTGCTGTAGCCTCAGTCACATTAACAAACCTGACATCTCTGCAGTCACTCACATTTTTTCAAGACCATGAACTCATCTAAATGTAATACACAGCATGTTGTAAGAGAAGGCGGAAAACAYGGTATGTATGGCAAACTAAATAATCCTATTCAAATATGCACACTTTTGTAAGTTAAAGGTGACCTGCAAATCAATTTGTGAAACTTTTACCAACATAAACAATATACGTTATATAATATGCCCCATTATCCAGGCTAAGAGAACAGGGGTATCTAATTTATCCATCAAACCATTTTTCTTCTTAGTTCCTAAGAATTAAGAAGAAATACTAAGAGCAATACCCTTGAAACGGGCTGTGGAGCTTGTTTTTATGTGGCACTTACCTGACCCCTTGTAGGCCGGCTCCAAGCTCCAGCAGGATCCCTGGTGATGGGATATCACCAGCATGGTGCATGTGTGGGTGTTACATTGGAGCAGGAGCCGGAGGTCCTAATGGGGCTGGGCTTCCCAGAACCTGAGAAAAAGAAATAGCAAGTGTTTGGGTTGTGTGCTGAATGCTGTGCTCTGCTTAGCCTGGGGAATGAGAGCATTCAGCACAAACACTGAACTACTGTCATCAAATTGATTTGCAGACCACCTTTACAGGAATTATTTCTGACCACTTGCCACAGACCTCCCTGTTGTTCCACAGAACAACATGTCTGGAGAGAACCATTTCCAACGTCGTGAAAAGTGGGATACTCCCCGATTTTTCAGCTGTACTGCCCCTACACGTTGTGTCAGTGATCTTGTTTCATGAACAGCACAGTCTGGACTACAATATCTGTGCCTGCAGGACATGTCCTCTGTCAAGCTGTTCTACTCCTGCTGTAATGTGTTGTGAGAGTTCCTGCTCAGTGACATTTCCAACCCAAGCATTTCATGGAAATCCATGATCTGCTCAATAACAAACCAACAGAGGTCTACATCCAAAGCTGAGACTTAGCAGACATTGGTGTCAAAAGACACCAGAGTTTAATTTTTTTAAAAAATCACATCCCTGCTGGCGCACAGATCACCCACAGCATTAGTCTTCAAATTGTGAATTGAGATGTGTGTTGCCAGCTGCCTAGTGCACAATAAAATAAAATCAAAAGTCTGTCAAACCACAGGGGTATTGTTGTCACAGGCAGGTCTGGCTACCACTTTCAGCAAAGCAAACCTGCAGAAGCACTGTAAGAGACTGACATTTATATTCAAATTTTTCAATCCTGAGACAACTTAAGATGATGCTAAGAAATATACAGAAGGCAAGAACTGCCAGTTTAAGTTACAACCAGATCCTAAAGCTTCAAAACCATTGAAACAACTGATTCCTGTTACAAAAGGCAGCCACAGAGGTGATCACAGGTGGCAGATCTGCTGGACTCTGAGCAGTGTCCTGTTCAGAGGGGGACAATGAGAGCAAGGAACAAAGGAACAACTGGATGGCAGCTGCTCATGAGCTCAGAGCCCGAGGGCCTTGTACTCCCCTATCATTACACACTCATTCTCTGGATTCTCAGAGTCCAGCAAACAACCACAGACAATTAATAACACAACCTTGGTTTGCTTGTGCCATTGGAAGGGAGGAGTGCTTTTCAGGTGAGGAAACTGTTATGCCTTCCAAAAGATTATTTAAATAGAAGAGTGCAGTCTTCAGTTTATCACAGCTTCTCTCAGAATTCACAGTGTGGCTATCAGGCAGAATAAGACCTGTGAGCACATTCAAAGACTAGGCAGCAAAATCCTTCAGAAGACCTCAAAAATCAATAGGATCCACTGAGCCATCTGTAATTCTAAAATATAAGTTTGGGGAATGCATTTTTGGGGAAGTTTTGGAGAAATACACATGAGAAATATCTATTTCTGAATATGCTGTACTGATTTAACTCTGTTTTGCATAGAGTTTGCCCTTTGTTTTCTAACCAGTGAAAGAAATTTAGCACCTAACTTCAAGTACTTAAAACAAGGAGTGAGATGTACACATTACAGTTTTCCCACAGGGAAGTCTTGCCACTGGACATTACTGGAAAATAAGAGCATATGATGAGTATATAAAAGGGACAGGATCAATAAAACATGAATTAGGAAAGAGTTCAAGTACATGAGACAGTGAGTGTCATGCAGTGAGCATCATTTAAATGTAAGAGATGTTTTGATTCTCGAAAACATCTCTTACTTGAATACAAAAAATTAACTAATGGTACTCAGCCATATTCCACGTTGCATATTATAAGTCAACTTTAAACACATCTAGGTTAACATTTAGTACCTAAGAACACACCCTGCAAAAGGTACCACGACCACCAAATAAGCCCTCTCCAGTTTGTTTTTCCCACCTGACGACTGACATAGCTCTCACTTGGCTTTGCTGCAGTGAGCCAAATACCCTGAAATGATGCACCTCAACACTCTAGAAGAGTGTTCTTAAAAGTTTATTTTGTGGCAATATCTGGTATAAATGTAGCACAAGCAAATGTTTGATGAGTTAACATGGTTTATTGAATCGTTTTTAGGTTATTTATTTCAATTGTGAAATTTGGGTGAAAATACTGTGACTGTAAAACCCTACACTGTTGTACTTTCTAATAAAAGGCATCTGTTCCCCTTTATTAATTGATACAAAGACACTTTTCTTTCAGGAACAGGAGAGATACATAACTCAGTGTAACCAGTGGTACACCCCACAGTTACACCAGTACAGCAGCATATTTTCCAAGCTGAACATTTCACAGACTATGCAGGCATACAGAGCATCCTTCAAGACATAAGCAGCAAGTCTTCCCCTGTCACTTCTCTAAAAAATTTGCCTTAATTTAAGAAGAAAAAAATGCATTTTAGTGAGTAACTCTTCTTCATGGACTTTGGGGAAATAAAATGTTTCTCAACATTTCAAGTAGAAACAAGCTTCTTCTTTAAAGGTAGAATACTCTCAAAGACCTAAAATTTTTTGAACTTTTTTTTATTCCTCCATTTAATAAACAGCAAGATATTTGCTTGTAATTTAGGAAGTTAAATAAGTTGCTGAGATATCAGAAACTCCTTAAGTTACCAGCAGCAGCAATCTGAACAAACAAGCACCACATGCCATGTTCCCCAGCCACACGTCACAGCACCTGCAGGAGGGCAGCAAGCCCTGCTCTGTCACGTCACTGTCCGTAACTTCTGCCAGAAACACAACAGCTTGAGCAGCACTTCAGAAGTTCCTGTTTAATTGTAAAATCATCCTTTCTGGAAGAAGCAGAAGGCAGAGATGTGCATCCATGACTACAAGTACATTCCCTAATGGAAAAACAAGTTTTGAGGCCAGCAGGGCAAAAATATTCATGATTACTTTTGACCTTGACATACCAAATCCAAACAGGCAATATTATCCCTCCAAAAGCAACTCAGACAACCCTCACCATCTCAGACCAAGATTCAGAAAGCCTGAAAAAACTTATATAAGTCAGTATCAACTTCATGAAAAGTTTCAATTCAGAGATCTCAAAGGATTCCTTAGACCATGGGCTAAACAAGGCAAAATGAAAAAGACTTAAYGAAAGGAGAAACTACAGAAAAATAAAAATTTCTTAGAGAGATACCAGAAACACATAAAACATGCTGTAGCAAAACAAAACATCAAATAAACAAAGCCTTCAGTATATCCTTAATGTTGCCAGTTTGAAAGAGCAAAATGAACCTAAAGCCTAACACAGTTTTAAATTCAACCAAGTCCTTTCAGGGACAATTTCAAATTTCTCCCAGTGCCATCACACTTTCAGAGCCTGCTCACCTCAGGCTCTATAAGCAACAGCAAACAGTAAAAATCCCTGAAGAATCACTCAAAACTGCAGTTCAGAAACCCCAAGTTGAAGACCCACCCTGAAGGATCCCACCTTAATCCAATCTTAACACAAAATTGATATACTGTCAATCCTTCCTTTCACACCCACTTCAGCAGATACAAGACCTTAATAGATGGAAACAGAATGGAATTAAAGAAGCTTCACACTACTGTTACCATTTCTTGAATGATTTAATTAAATCTTAGAACACCCAACGGCAGACTTTTTATAACCAATGTAGGTAGATTGTCCACACTAAAAGTAATTATGCATTTGCCTTTAAAGAACTCTTCCTCTTTATGAACAAGTGTTTCTCTGTTGTGTTTTTGAGACAAGACTTCCTTTCAATAAAAGAATGCTGGGTTTTAGCTGTAGTTAGAATATTACTTTACATATCTTTTTCCTGGCAGCATCACCCATTAAAGGGACTTCCTATGAGCAGCTTTTTCCTAATTCTTCCCCTGGTGCCTGGCTGCTTGCTCTTGCCCCTCACTGCTGAAAAGGTCTTGGAAAGTGTACATGGAAAAACAGGATTTGCAAAACTTCCTCCTGCTACCTCTCCTCTTCCTTGGAAGGCTATTTTTAACCCAGGTCAGTTCACTCAMTGTGACTCATGGCATCACCTCATTTACAGTTGCCCTGCACATAAAAGGAAGCGGGAATTGCAAAGGAAAATACACTTAAAGCTGCAGATCAGCCAATGCTTCCACACCCCAAAGCAGACCTGATTCAGACACAGTTGTTTTCTGTGGAGGGATTTACATGTTATGCTTGTATGAAAGCAGGGCTTTTTTGCAATTACCATTGTAATATCATGCTTCCTGTTTTTAAGATGTTTTACTGGCTGTGGAGACAGACAGATTTACAAACTAACACTTTAAAATACCCTCCCAAACAGATTTCACAGAAGCCAAACGTCCTTCCCAGGCATCCTAACTGGCCACACTTTTAGACACAACTTAAGACAACAACATGACAAGAACTTTTAAAAAACTCCTACGTTACATCTCAGCAATAAGGTCACAACAGAGAGCATGACAAAAGGGCACCAGTATGTCACAGCATCCCATCCAGCAAAAGGTTCATGCTGCACCAGATGTTAGTGCACATCTTCACACTGACCCAACAATTTAACAGCAGCAACATTCTTGCACTGGAATGYTCTCACATGAGGAGAACTGGACCTGTGCTGGAGGGCTGGATTTGATCCTTCAGCCTCATCAGTTCAGCTGCGAGCCTCAAAGTCCATTTTGCACTTAACATGCAAAATTTTTCGATTTTCAGCTGCAATAAAGGAACATGACTTTTGCTCTTCTCACCTCACCAGATTTCAGAGATGACTGAAAACATCTCACCCACCACACGTATGTAGAACATCAACCACAACCAAAGCCTCAGCTTCACTCAAGTCCCTCACAACCACAGTTAAGATACAAACAGTGTTTAGCATCAGTCAAGAGTCTGTCAAGAACTCCCAGTCATGGTTATCTGAGTGCTGTAACAACTACGATGGATTTTGCCAGAAAGGCAGAACACAACAGTTTAGACTTCATGCTATCCTAGTAACAGCTCCAAGGCTTTTGGCTGATTTAGAAAACGTAAGAACAATAAGCTTGAGCTAAACTAAAAATGCCAGTGAAAGCATAACCATTATGCAGACATAGATTACCATGTCTGAAAGAGGCTTGTAGGCAGTTCTAAACTGCTGAACAGAGACCAAACTAAAAGTTCGTTATTACCCAAGGGCCATGACCTCCTTTGCATTACAAAAATACCTACTGAACCCTGCACATGCTGATCTGCTGGTAAGAGCAGTCGCGCATTACTGCTAAGTCATGCAGAAGGCCTACAGGTTTGGGGAGGCGAAAGGAACCAGGTTTTAGAACCTGAAACCAAAGTAAACGTTTTGCAGTCTTCTTCACTTATAGTGTCTTCCCATTTTACTCACACAAAGATGTCGTCTTTTGGCATGATATGATTTAAACCTTCATCCATTTGGAAGATTTTGTGGAATCGGTGATTATACACGTCTGTCACCACCATCTAGAACAGCAAGTGATATTTGCAAAGTGATTATAGTAAAAGCTTACATAAATTTAGGCAAACTACCTTTAAATTCAAGCAACAGTTTATTCCAATTTTCTATCACAATTGTCAGCACACCAACGTGAGTTGTACTTTACTTTTCTGTCCCTTCTGTTAAATCTCTCTATTGCACTAGAACTATCAGAACAAACATAGACTGTTCCATGCATCTTTTTCATTTCACAAGCAAAGAACATAATTTTAACTTGTTACAGTTTTGTCATTAGCCCTTTAAGTTCAGCTTATCACCCTTATAAAAGCTAGGCCACCAAAATGCTTCAGGAACAAACATTTATCAAAATTACTGTCTGCATTTATCCTTACATTTTCTGCAGGAACACCAGAGAGTTTGGAAAGTGATTCACACAGATCCAAGATGGCCCCCATCATTGGCACCACAACCCGGTACTAGAAACAAAGATAACATTATGCTTACACCAGGCAAAATAAACCCATGCAAGGCAGACAGCAAGAAAACGGAAATAAAATCTTAAAACTCTTAAATCTTTAATTTATAGGAGTTCTGCTGAAGTTAAGGTCATAACCACCCACTTCAAGGTCTTCTGGATCTCAGCTTTACCTTACAAAGCAGGGATTTGGAGGGAATGAAAGCACTGAACAGCTGGCCTTCTGCTGTCATCAGGCTCAGCAGTAGTAAAACCCAGAAAAAAAATAATCACCAGATGCAGCAGCTTGCTCAGAACATAAAATTGCTTTCTGTGATAAATTTCTCTTCACTGCCGCTGAAGGTCAAGTCAAAAGTCTTGACAGACATGGAAATACTGCTCATCAGTTCCTCCAAAACTGCATCAGGGCATCCAGTCACTGTGCTTGGACCCCCCAGATCTTGTGCTTCTCTGATGTGTGGCAAGCACAAGGCTACTTTAGGGATGTGTGTGTCCATTTGACAATGAAGTGGGGGGCAAATTTAAAATAAGCTTAAAAAGCAAACACGTCATTTTTCATTTTTTTTTCCAAGAGGGATTGTTTTCCATTTCTGTTTGAAATTCAGAGGCCTTACCCATTTAGAATCACAAAACCATAGAATATGCTGAGTTGGAAGGGACCCTCACGGATCATAACGTGCAACTCCTGGCCCTGCACAGGACATCTCAAGAATCCCACCATGTGCCTGAGAGCATTGTCCAAACATTCTCTGAACCCTGTCAGGCTTGGTGCTGTGACCACTGCCTGGAGGAGCCCRTTCCAGTCCTCTTCCCTTCATGAGGATGTTAAATACCACAACGAGGTCTCCCCTCAGTCTCCTCTTCTCCAGGCTGAACAAATCTAGTGATATCGTAAGACCTCCMCCCTTCAGACCCTTCACCATCCTCGTGGCTCTCCTTTGGACACTCTCTAATAGACTAATGTCTTTTTTTCTATTGTAGTGCCCAAAACTGCCCCCATGACCCAAGGTGAGGCTGCCCTAGTGCAGAGCAGAGTGGCACAATCACCTCCTTTGACAGGCTTGTGATGCTGTGCCTGATGCAACAATATAAGTTTCATCTTTACATTTTCCAAGGTAACATGAGGTAAACATGACAGTGCAAACGCATTAGTGCTTTCAGGGAGCAGCACATCACACACGTCATCTCACCACAGGAAGCCACTTCCAGCTGACCATGACCCTAGCTTCATGAGCCAAGACTTGATAAAGCCACTTGATTTCACATCCCAGTTTTTTCGTTAAAAAATCCATCCTACCTCACTYCAAGGTGGACTTCAATGTCCTTTAGATTACTTTAAGAGTCTCAACTTTAATACCTCGGATGACTTAAAGAAATTTGTGTCTTCAACTTGCCTCACCTGGACAGGTCTGCGCTGTGGGTCTGCATATACCAGGGTAACTTCCATGAGACGATCTCTCCTCAAGGGCAGTGGGAGGGTTAAGTAACAGAAGGGATCAAAAGTCACAGAAACTTTAGAACATTTGGGACAAACAAGGGTAGACTTGAAAAGACCATGAAAAATATCCACAATGATGGAATCATTCCTCAGCCTGTGATTCTCCCATGCCTCTTTTGCCACCTCCTACAAAAATAATTTTAAAAAATATATTAGAAGTTATTTCTTGCAAAGATTTCTACAGCATGGTGAGCACCAGGACCAAAGAAAAATTGAAAAATTGATACTGATGGGTCAATTTCAAAGGAAAGGGAGTCTAGCAGTATGTCCCATATAACACACTGGGATTTCGTCTCAGTGAAACCTTGCATCAAGTCAAATTTAATCCATCTGTTTTAGCTGAGTCACTTAATCAGGTATTCCTTGGTTAYACACAACACCAAAAGCATGAATGGAGCCAAGGGACAGTGACAGGGTCACACACAGCTCTTCAGGACAGCGAGCTGCCAACCAGATATGCTCCACTCTCCATGAGGAATGGACTGCTGTCTCCTGCTTTGGAAAGACTACTCCAGCTACAGCTTCCAAGAAAAAAGCAGAGAGTTTTTCTTCTTGGAAAATGATAGCCACGTCTTATGAAGAAAGTCTAAAGGGAGACAAATTACAATCCATTGAAGACTTTCACAAGATAATTTGTATGCTCCTTACCAAAGGGCATCTGGTAACTTGCATGTGTCTATTCAGTGCAATCAGAGGCTGCTCTTAGCATGAGACTTTTAGTCTCAGGAAAGCAGGAAGAAAACTGAACACAAGAAACTTACTGGGCCTCTATCAGGAAAACCTTGTAATTTTTCTCTCTTTAGGTAGAGTGCCATAAAGCATGACAGGGCTCTCCTGTCCCAGGTACACTGCCCTGTAGGAAGGATGTTTGTGCAGCCTGTGAGCAGGAAGGCCAGGCAGTGTTCCAGAACCCAACTAAACACTCTGGGAAGCATCACCTGCSCTGTCCTTAAGTAAAGGGCACCGTACCGAATCAGGTCTGCCATTGGCATCCTTCAGCTCCAAGTAGGGCTTCTTCTTCACTCTGTTCAAATCCTCATGCAAGCCATCTAAGAGAAAAGCCAAGAGCTCCTGGGAATCCTGCTGTTGGTATCCTGAAAACTGAGGAGCAAATCGCCCAACCTGTGTCTGAAACACAAAGGCAAGAGTGAGCGGAGGTGAGCACTACCACGGTCAACTGCTAACCCAGGGAAAGGTGCCAGAACAATTTCCCCAGCTACTTTCAGTATTTCAGCTGAAAACAGCTCTCCACACTGAAGAAATGAGAACATTACACCAATAAACAATGTTATAGACAAGGGGATGCATTTTGCTCTTCACTTTACAATTTAATTTTCCGGATTTGTAACTTGCACACCTTTTCTCACTGATCAAAGTTCACAGCTGGCAATTCATATGACCTTGCCTAGTTTTGTAGCAAAGATCATTCCGATTCATCTGTACACAGCTCTCAGGCTGGGAGGTCACTTACTAAGTAACATTAAAAGGCAGTAACCAACTCCGAGGAATGACACTACTCACTGGCTAGTTCCTCGCTGTACCCTGAAAAGCATTTAAACAAAACACAAAACACTGGAGCAATTCTGTCCTTACTGCTTTCCTAACACCAAAGCATGTGGCAGGCACTTTCACTGTTCCTTCTGTCACAGAGCTGTGCTACAGGAACATGACACACTTACTTTAAACATACGTGGGGCCACGTGAAACTGTCTCCCAGACCACATCTGTTTAATGAGCTCTGCATAGGCTTCTGCAATTTCTCCCCTCATCCCCAGTGGGTTGTTCTGATTTATTTCTGCCTCATAYTTATCTTCCAGGAAATAGTCAGTCAAAGGAGGAGTATTGCTCAGACACTGAAAAAGTATTAAGAAAATTAATTTACTGCACAGGACATTATATATGTGTGACAGTGAAATCACAAAACCAACTTTCACATCAGAATATTTGTTAACCAAGTTAACAAAACTGGTGAGACCTGAGAACATGTTTAGTAAAACAAAAAAAAAAAAGACAAAAAATTAAGGCAGAAATTTGCATTTGAAAGACTGGTATCTAGAAAATTAAAGCCTAATGGTAAATACAAGAAAGTAACTAGTCCTTAACATGACTAGTTTGCATGATAAATTAAGATAGCAGTATGTCTGAACTAAGTCACTTTCGACAATAAAAATTTTTAAAGTTGTCTCTCAGCGAAGTCCAAGAAAGCATAAAGTGGCTTAAGGTTACCATGATACAGCTGAAAATAAAGTCATGTTGAACAAAAAGCAGAGCAGTCCAAGTTTATTGTGGTACCCTGAATACCACATGCATAATGCATTACGGTTATTTTAAGACCTGTTCCAGATTTCAAAGCTACCATAGAGTGACTAAAGTAATTTCACAGCATTTGTACCACACTAGAAGTTTGCCCACTGCTTAAATCAAAGTTCGTACAATTCTGCTCATATTTTGTTTGAACTTCTTAGCAAAAAAACTATCCCTAACAAGTTGCTGCATTCTTCAAAATGAATAAAATACTTCTAAGAAATTAAGTTTAAAAGTAAGGAAATAATTATTAGCTTTGCATCACTGTTTCAACTTCAACACCTTGCACAATGACCCTGTAACTCTTTCTGTGGCTTTCATACTCTTAATTTTTCAAGAATCTTTAACAGAGGCTCAGAACTGCATGCAGTGACCTGCTCATGTCACTTCTGCAACCCACACAAGTCAAAACATCCTCCTCGTCAGCCCATTTTTGGCACAGCACTGCGACCTTATGTTACAGTCAGGCATCTGTTTAGCACAACTTTCCTCTGGCCATTTGAGAAGCCACATATTTCAGATCCAGTCCCTAATACTGTAATATGTTTTATAGTACTAATGTGCTAAACATAAGCCAAATCAAACGTGAACTGATTTTTGGTCTGGTTTTTTGAGATGTAGTCTCCTCACTGAATCACATTAAAGCATCCTTTTCTTTTCACAGATTTTAATCCACAATATAAGACTGACCTTTTATTTAAATCTACAGAGGGCTCTTTCTAATTCTTACCTGTAATGCAGAATTCATGAAGCAGGTGTTTCCAAGGTTACTGAGTCCACAGAGTCCAGGTTGTGTCAAGGAAGCACTGTCCCTGCAGTTGTAAGAGTTACAGACAAATCCAGAACCTCTGGAAAAAAAGACAACACAGTGAACTCCACAATGAGTTTGTCGAGTATCAATACCACTTGAAAGTCACACCAAACACAAGTCAAAAAACTGTTTACTGAATTTTTTTAACGAGGTTATGTGTTTCTGCTGCTTCATAGTGGCTAATACTGAATACCAGGAACGTGAAGTGTACATGCTAAGTTTGGAAACATTAATCCTTACACAGTCTATTATTAATTTATGGCTCATAACACGTTCATTTCCTCTGTCTGTAAGTACAGAGCACACTACCCTAATGCAGCAAGAGTCTACATAATACACTGTAAGAAATAATAAGAAAATTTTGATCTGTACCTGGAAAGGCTTCTACCACAATGGCATATAGAGAAAAGAATATAATCCCTTCCCTCATGCCCTGAGTCCCCTCAAAAATCAGGCAGTGCTCTGGTAGTTAGTAAGCTCTGGAACATGCGCTGCTTTTGCAAGTGAGCAAGGAACAGCAGAAGGCAGTGGTTTCCAAAAGCAAAGTTTGATAAACAGGTACACAAGAGTAGTAGAACTCTTCTGGAGCACCACCACACTCCTTCTCTAAACAGGCAAGGATGCATAGGATCACTCACATGAAGGATGACGAAACAAAAAGAACATTCCTGCTCTTACCCCCTGCCCAGGTGGGAGCTGTTCAGTCCATAGGAATTACTGCTATCACCGTTAGTAATGACAGAAGTGGCAGACACTGAGGAATAAGAACTTGCTGATGATTTTGAAGAGGTAGTAAAGTTTCTGCTAGTTGCAGTGCTTGATCTGGGAGAAAGGAAAAAGAAGGAGAAACGGTGCTACTACTTTGTGTATCCCCAGACCCACCTCCCACAAAACTCCAAGGACTTGCCAGGCTACAGTTAGCTACCCCACACAGAATTTACTGCTTTGATTTGTTTGATCACACTTCCAAACATTTGTCTGGAACAGAAACATCAGAMAAAAAGTATCAGAAGTAGGAGCAACAATTATTGCTTAAAGCAAAATCTGGGTCCCAGACAGAAATAAGCAATTCAGACAGTGTGAGCGAGAGGGAAGCAAGCTTTAATTTTATGAGTAAACCACCTTCAAATAAGCAAGGAAAACCCCCCAAATTTTAAGATCACAAAACCCTCTACTTGAATTAAAAAGTGACCAGGTCAGTCCTTTCCTATCTGAAACCAAGACCATCTATTCAAACAGAACACTAATCAGGAAGATAACCAACAAGGCACTAAAATTCAGCAGTGTCCTGTCATAGACAGCTCCATAAAACAAAGCAAAACCAAAAGACAGTACCACATTAATAAGCTTAAATAAATTATTGTGACACTAATCAATTTCTCTAYAGTAAGAGATGACTGGGAAATGGTCTAATGGTCTAATCTCTCCATCTTTGCCCAAATAAACACACAAAACTGAAAGCAAAAGGTGCAGGATTACCAACAGCCACACACCAGGGCTACTATCCCCAAAGCAGAGCAGAGTGCCAGCTGAGGACAGGGCCCTCTCAAGCTTCAGCTTGTCCATTTATTCTTTTTTAATGTGGCCCTCATTCTCATATGATACAAACTAAAAACGCATATTCATAGCTCAGATGGCACTAAAAAAGTGTGTTGGAAAACCTCTGTGGTGCAAAAACTGCAAGACAATGAACAAACCATAATGGCCATGATGAGGCAGAACAGCTGGACAGCCTTATCAGTTTGGAAATATAATAGCAGTAAACAGCAGTAAAATAAATACAGAAGTAAACAAGTTACAACAGAAGCTTCCAGAAGAAATTCAAAAAACCCCGAACACAGTCAAAACCTGGAGCATGCTAAAAAAAAAACACCCGCCAGCACAACCAAAAACTATACTGGAAAGTATCCTAGAAAGAATGAGATCTATCAAAATAACTAAGATAACCATTTCTGGGACAATACACAACATTCTGTCATTACATGTTGCAGGTGGAACTTCATTACCTGAACACAAAAGTAAGATCAACGGGAGAACAGAAAGGTCTTGACTAAACAACAATTATCAGACTCATGCTGCACACACGTGGGTTTCAAGGGTCAAGTATAAACAACATTTTACTGCAGCATGCAAATCCATTATGAGCACATTTTAGAAGTCTGAGTAGTGAATTATCTAGAAGCAAAGAGGCGCAATCTATAAAATGCTAGATTTGAAAATTGAGCATCTCTGCTTGACACATATGATATCTCAGTGAGAGAACAGAGAAACTCAGAAAATAATATGAAGAAAATCTATTGGTGAAAAAGGAAAAGGAGGACAACCTGTTAAGGGATTTCAAGATTTCCAACAGAAGCATAGAGACAGTGCATAATCAAGAGTCACATGACAACTAACAAGTTCCAAGTACTTCAACAGCATCCCACACAAACAAAAAAAAAGATAAGAATTCTGGAGGAAGATAAAAAAAGAACCAGAAAGCAGAGATAAGAGACAAATCACAGTGTGGRGAAAAGCCTATCTACAAAGTCATCCAGGATCTTGAGCAAATTCCTTCTAGAAAATTGGGAAGGTTCATGTAAGTAGCAAAACAACAAGAGAAGTCAACAGCTTTCCACGTGAGGAGATTAAAAACCAGAAATCATTTGGGAAAATATAAAATTGTAAGTACTCTTACATTTTACAAGTTACTCATCTATGTGTAATAACTAAAGAAACGATCTACTAAGCAGAGATGCTTCGCCTCATTTCACAAGATGCTCACAAAGGTGGCCATTTATTCCAGGTGAAGGACACAGGGAAGCTAAGAAAAACATTTCTCTCTGAAAGCTTCCCATTTTAAGCCTGGGAAGCTACTGTTACTGACCCCACAGTACGGCAGGCTCTCAAGAAGACTCCTCATTCACACACAGAGGTCCTGGATACCAAGCATTTATCCCCAATGCCACAAAAAGGGTTTCTGGGGAACATGCAGACTTTTGACTGGTCAAAGGCATCTGCCCCCTCCATTGCCATCTCTCACAATATGTGACTTCTGTTCCCTCAGAAAGGGAGGCCCCAAGACCTTGCTCTGAAGTAAGAGAATGAAGTCATTTCTTCTTTGAAGYTTGTGACTTAGAACCCTCCAAAATATTCTGGCGTACTCGGTGGGTTACCATTGAAACACAACTTCACCTTCGCAATACTGAAGCACATTGCCCCCATCTGCAGGTAAAGACAGCTGGTTTATGTCTTGCTACAAAACCTGTCAAAACCCCACACAAATGGCAAGTGAGGAGAAATCTGGAGACTTACAGGATAAAGACAACAAAGTCAGATTAACCTAATTCAGAAACTAAATCTATACGGTTGTTAAGTAAAAAAAACCTCCTGAACTAAACAACTTGAAAAAAGATTGTAAAAGGCTTTCAACTGGTTGAAAAAGTGTTTCAATTCACTTGAGTCCACCTTCAGACCAGAGTACAATCAATCCTCCTCCTTTTAACTACCAATAAAATAGTAATACTGTGACAAAAAGTTTTTGTCAGAGCAAGATAAGATGGGGTTTCCATTTAATTGACAAAGCAGAGGCCATAATGGATGTTCACTTATAAAGTTCTTACATGCAAAAGCCTCCATAACTTATGTTACATCCTCAGTGCTCCTCTGCAAGCCTGGCATCTGCTGCAAACTCAAGCACTTTAAAGTCATGGAATAAAGACCTGCACACAAAATATTTAGCCCAGTTGCTGAAGGGGTCCTCTGAAATCATACAGTGTCAGCGCACAGTGCCATGAGTAAACAGAGGAGCTGGAAGAGGAAACAGCAGGAAAATTCTAGCTCCAACCAAAGAACCAAAAGGTATTTTACTGCTGAATATTGCAAAGAGAGACAGACAGCTACCAGGCAGAAGGTAAATACAACTTCACTCCTGTTTTCAAATACAATACCTGATGGAAAAGGTGTTATTTTTATAGATCTAACACAATTTCTTGTTTGCTTTTGCTAAGAAAATGATATCTAGGATTAAAAAAGTGTGTTAGGGCTGAAATGGAATTCTGCTAGCTCAGGACTTTATTTTGAGAGTCTTGTAAGTAACAATTGAAGAGCACTAAGTTCCACGGAGTCATTAATATCTCCCTTCAGAAACAAAGTATGCCCCTAATTTTGAAATTCCTAGAATAAGTATAATTCATTCTCTCTTCTGAAACCTTGTCTAGAAGTAAAAGCAGTTTCAAACTACAAGAAGAAAGTATTTTGTTCTTTAGGGAGCAGCAAACTAACAAACAGCAGTGGCCAAGCATGGGCTGAATATACCACCCAAGGACTGCTGTGGAGTTTAAGAGCATTTTTCCTGTAAAATGTCAGCCAGATTGATGGCTGGGGAAATACACAGAAGGCTGCCAAACATGTGGAAAAGCTATTTCCCCTGGTAGGGGGCCAGTGTCTCTGACAAGCAGCAAATGGTGGGGAAAAATCCCGATGACAGGGAACCCACCCATGGTCACTTCGCACACATGTTTTGTGAGTAGTGAAGAACATGAACTCCCAGCTTTCCAGAACCTCTTTTGGCACTTAGGAAGTGATGCAGATGCTCACCATTTATCTACCAACAGCAGAGAGCTCTACATCCTGTTTGGTTTATGTCATCAAAACTCTAAATTCAGGAAAAACTCTCTCATAAGCTTTCAGTATTAAAGTGACGCAGGCCAGAGAAAGAACTCCAAATATTAAGTTCCCCATGTATTTTCTGCAGCTGAGAAAGAGAACATTGAAGCAAAAGTTTGCCTGAGATAGGATGAAGCACAAGTACAAAACAACAGATAATCCTATATGTATCGCTTAATACAAACCTTTCAGCCACCATTATCAGTGTCAAGTCAAACAATTTCACAAGTTTCATGTTATAATAAGAAATACTTTTACGTCATTAGAAAATATTAATCTGCATACCAATAACCATTTTCATTTATGTATCACTAGAGGTTAAATCCAAGTCTACACAGCAGACTAGCTGCTGACAAAGGACAACTCCGAGGCTGAGAATGCTACAAGGCTCCTTTTTAGCTTTGCTTCATGTGGAAACAAAAGGTTATGATCTGGTCTTGCACAGCTGCCTCTCTAACGTTGACTGTCAACCAGTACTCGAGTAGGTACCTGATAGGAATTTTAGTTGCTTTTCACATGATACTCCTCCAGAAAGTTCACTGCAATCCCATGGGCATTCTCCTGATTCATATACCCGGTGTGATCTCTCAGGAGTATTGTTTCAAAACACGTTTCACTGACCTATCTGATCAATTCTTCAAGTTTAGCACTGGTGTAAATTGATCTCAAATGAGATCACTTGGCAGCAAGTTCTGTAAGTTAACTGTATTGTACAGAAAAGCATTTTCTTTATCAATATCAAGTCTGATGGCCCCCAGCATGGCAACTGAGTAGGCCATCAGACTGGTAAAGTCACTAAATTCTACCTTCTGTAGCAGGACTTGGTATGAGCAGTTCCTTATCATTGAAAGCAACTTCCATTATACACTATTCACTCTACACACACAATATTTCACCAAGCCCTGCAATTACCCATCTCTTCTCTAAATCAGACACCTGTGAGAGAATCTGTGTCATATTTACAAGCTTCTGTAATTGTCTCTGTGGGAGGGGAGGTTGGTCAGCTATTTCTATACCCTTTTTAAGGGGGAACTACCAGAACTCTGAGCATTCACTGCTGGCAGCTTTGGAAATACACTCCAAGATCCTTTCTGTTCTACAACAGTAAAAGACAGATTATTTGTTTCACTGTGCAGTCTGCAGAGGTAGTTTTTTAAGTAGACCATTTCAATGCAAATAGCAGTTTTGTCTTCTAAGGACTATAGAAACCCTAAGGTATTTAATCCTCACACAACCTATTTGAGATAGGCTTTAAAACACAGATTCTTGCTAAGGCAAGAAACCAGCAGCAGAACCACTGAAGAATATTTATATTTGAGATTTTTCTCTCCTTCAAAATAACCAAAACAAAGCAAGCCACACCAGCCAGTGATAACCAGCCTTTCACAGAGAACATAAACATGGTCACTAAAGCCTAGCAAACAAGCTGGACAAAATAACAGAAACCTTTAGAACATGCTTGCTTACTTTGCCAGGCAATGCTGTCCAGGCCACGTGCCATCTTCATTTTTCACTTCTATTAAAACAACCTGAAAGAGAGTGCAGGTAATAAAGGTAACTGCAAGTCTGTTACACATTTTGCAAAAGCATTAACAAATCCCATTGTCAATGTCTGCTCAAAGTACATAATAGCAAGTGAAAAAAAAATACACATCAGCAAAAGCACTACACGAGACAAAAAAAAAAGAGAGAGAGAAAAAGTTATGCCCCTTACCTGACCCTGATAGAGCCCTGCATCTTGCACTGTGCTATCCAGCTTGCTGAGCTGCTCATAAGTGTTACTCATATACCTGTTCCATAGCCTGGTTTCCTTCTCAGCTGGGATATTAAATAGTTTTCTCATTTCTTTCTCGATGGTAGCTGTTCAGGAGAAAAAAAAGCACCAAAATTCCTAAAACATGAGTGCTTTTGAAAAAACACTAAGACATTCAGCAAGGAGTTACATCATTGATCCTTTAAGATCCTTCGAGTAGAAAACATATCATGGAAGTTGTAMTTGTTCATATAGTTTGTCTAATATTTAGTCTGAAAGAATGAAAAACTTCTGTTTTCAGTCATGTATTTGCTGTCAAGCCCTCAAACCAATAACATGCAGAACACATTGAGAACTTTCTACCCAAAGGCCAACTTTTGTTCATCTGAAAACACAGGTTCAAGTTTTCAGTTACTACTGTCAAGTTGCCCACAAAGATGCCTTTTTTCAGTTTAGTGATGTACATACAGGACAGCTGACATTCAGCATTTTTACATGTGAAAAATCTAGCAATGAGAGAGACAGAAGTCAAATTTCAGGAAGAAGTGTAGAAAGTGCCAATGAGATGACGTCTAATATACTCGCACAGTAGGAAGAAGGCATTGTAGGAGAACCAGAGACAGAACTGCTTTACATGAATTATGTGGATGTTTAAGGACATGAGTTAGTAAGGCATGCTCCTCAAAGCTCTCAACCACAATTGCCTGTGTTGCACACAGAATCACTGCAGCTGGGAGAAACTCAAGAGGTTCCTAGTCCAACCAACTCAAAGCTGGGGCTCAACACCGAATTCAGACCAGGCTGCTTGGGGCTTATGGAATCAGACGTTCAACACTTGCGAGGAGGGAGATCCCCCACTCCTCCAGGCCCTGTTCACATCTTGCTGTCCTAATAGGGAAAACTTTTTCATTATATTCAGTTGGAATCTGTCCTCTTTCAATTTATGACTGTCTGTTTACTCAGTAAACAGTCTGACTCCATGTTGTTGACACCTGACTCCTGACACCTCTTCATAGGTGCTATGAGGTCCCCCCAAACCCTTCTCTTCTCCAGGTTAAAGGCAGCTCCCTCAGCCTCTTCTCACAGACTACAAGTTCCAACCCCAGCTGTCTCGTTGGTACCCAGGTACTCCAGCTTGGATGTCCTGGAGGGCACAAAGTATCTCTTGAGATAGCCTCAGAGCACAGCTTCATCTATCAGAGAAGTACTTACCAACAGTATCTGCTTTGCTGAAGTGGCAGCTGATGACATTGTCGGGATCGCTGCTCTCGCACAGCTTCAGCTCCAGGAGATAAACTTCAACCTTATAGTGCTTCACAAACAGCCCGTACTCCACCACCTGCACACAGGCAACAAAGTCACACAAAGCTGGAATACTGAGCAGTCCTCTAAGGTACACAGCTCTAAATATTGTAAGCCTTTTGGAGAATTGAGAGTCAAGCCATAAACTGAACACTGACTTGCTCCTAGATTCAGTCACCAGCTTGTTTGGGGGGGTCTGTTTTTAAAACATAGGGAATCCCAGTGCTTTCCTTCCACAGTGCAAAGTTCCAAAGATCCATCAYCACAGCCAAACTGACAGTGTCAATTAATTACCCATGAAAAATATTTGATCACACAGAGCATTCTACAAAAAAATTATCTTTTGCCTCTAGTCTTTGGCTAAGGTTTACATGAAGAAGAAAACAAGCCTGGAACACTGCAGCAAAATCTCTTCTATCAGAAGGGAGTAAACCAAAGCATTAATTATTTTTCTGCATGGTACACACAATCTGCCTCATTACCCTCTCCTTGCAAGAACAGAAAAATACCTCTGAAGTTGTTTTGATGACATTGCTCTACTTCAAAGTAATTTTCAAATCAATTTTGCATTTGAGAGAATACTCCAATAAGTATATTTACTCATGCCACTAGCCTGCGGCATATTTTTAGAAAGGTTTTCCTAAGACTGGACACCACTCTTCACCTACAGATCATAAACATACTATGCCAGAAAGAAAAGCACATTTCACAGGCCAGTAATGAGACAACTGCGATGAAACAGGAGGAGAAAGAAAAGCCCACGCCTCAATTCTCACCAGAGTTCTTGGCAGCTATAAAGCCTCTGAAATTGAGACCATATTTCATTGAACTAGCTGTATAATTTTTAAGAAAAACAGTGTTTGAGACRCATTTGGACAATGATTTTAATTTGTTTTAACTTTCAGTCAGCCCTGAACTGGTCAGGCAGTCGGACAAGACGATTGTTTTAAGTCCCTTCCAACTGAAATATTCCATTCTTTCATGTGACACCAGATTTGGTATGATCTACATCTAACATTTTACAGAAAAAACTACCCAGCTGTGGAAAGAAACAAAGAATTAAGACCAACACTTATAGTGACAATTCTACTACATTATACTTTCGTCTTCTGAGCTTTTAGAGGGTTGTATGAGATATGCAAGGTGCTTTAAAGGTAAATAATTAACAAACACATTTGGAAAGAGATTCAGTATTTTGCTGTTACAACAGGAAGAGAAAGTAAAGGTCCCTGTTTAAACAGCTGTTTAAACAGCTTATTGACAGGCAGAGTAGACTTTTTTTTAAGAAAGCAAAAGAAACAAATCAAAAGTTCCCCATTTCTCTTTCAGACTAAATTTCAGTGAACATAACTTCCTGTTCTCCAGTATTTTGTAGTTAGAAACAAATAAATAAGAGCCACATTCAGAAAGGAAAGAACTCTTTCCGAGAAGTTCCTGATCAGATCATTGTGTCCATTATAATGGAGGAATGGAGTCTCYAATCACCTGCAGATGTCTTTTAAACACTGTCTGACCAGATTCCTTGTTCTCTGTCAAAGTACAACTCAGGTCATGCTGTTGGACAGCAATCTCAGCACAACTCAGCTGCTGAGGAAGCACATTTAATACACTTTCCAGTGGGACTCTAGAGATGACTGCCCAAAAAAATGGCTTGAGACTACCAAAAGAAACCTGAACCACAAATAAATCTCACCTAATCCTCCCATACTTGTCTCTGATCATCAGACACAGAGAYGGAAGATGTATCATCTTGTAAAATCATAAAGATGCCTGAAAACTGCTTCCCAGATCTTACTTTTATGGATATTTTAATGTATGAATTGCATTTAAGAAAAGGCTTAAAGCATTCAGGGACCACAAGCTTAAGTGCTTGACTTCCAATGCTGTCTGGAGAATATCGTAGCCAGATCCTGCCCACATTCTACTCAGGTGCAGCACTGCAGCTTCTGTGTCTCACTGACCCACTCTGGATTTTTGTAAGAGGCTGTTACATCCCACAAACCTACTATTCTGCTGTATTTTTAGCACCTTTATATTTAAATATAAAAACCCACTTCAGTTACGAGGTTAACAATAAACAGAGACTGACAACCTCATAGCAACTCAAAACTTTAAAAAYTTCCTCTTAACTGGACCAGGATAACTTGGTATGTTATGTCTGTAAACCAGCACAACCTCTGAGCTCTACCCCTCAGTAATTACAGCATCGAAAGGAACATCAGATATGCCAAGAAAAGGAGGCTCATGCAGTTAAGCCTGTCACCCAAGTGTTTCCCCAGTAGCTCCCAAATCTCTTGTCAACTTCCAAATTTTTCAGAAAAGAGAGTGTGCAATAACATGCCAGGTTTTGTGAAAGCAATTAGCCAGTTCATGAGGGAAAGCTTCCTCACTCAGAGAGGCACTAATCAGTAACAGTTCCAGTTCTCCCTCTCAGTGCAGGCTGGAAATTCCTCAAGAAGTTACCTGTTTCTCTAAAACCATATCTCCTTACATGCTGCAATTATTTTCTCCTCCCCTACTTCTTGCTTACACTGGAGTTCTGTCTACTCAGCTGAGTGAACCTGAGGTCACCTGGTGATCCTGGGTTCATTCACCAGTTCTGAAAACATCAGAATTTCCTACTACATACCATTTCTACCCCACACTGAACGACAACATTCCAGTACCACTGAGCAGCACAAGAGAGGGATCGATMTTCCTTTCTGGTGCCACACTTTCTCGGGTTTTCCACACCTTGGAGTAACCCGTACTTACTTACAACATAGTGCTACTTAAACATAAGTGATACTAATTCTGTACATTATATCAACACKTGGTGATTAGTCTTTTAATGAACCCACAGACTGGCACTGCTCAATTCAGTCAGTGCAAAAACCTAAGACTAAAATAAAAACAAAAACCTTCTACCTATAAACACATTTGCAGGAAAAAAAGCAACTTGCCAATTTCACCTCCCAGAACAGGTTATTATAAACAGACTGCATTTGCCAACCAAAAATAAGACTTATGGGATAAAACCACATATACCTCTCTTTACAAAGATTTTAGAATTGCACAATTTTGGAAGAGAAAACAACAACCACCTGAGACTCCAGAGGAAGTCCCTAAGCCATCTGTGCTATAAGATCATTTATTGAAATGCCTCATTCTGTCCTCTAGAAGTTTGGCTAACAAGTTACACTTGTCAACAAACCATTCCATGCAACACAAAAAGCACTGTCCAAACAATCATAATGTAAAATGTTACCCAGAACAAAATTCATAGTTTTCATCCCAAACAACCCATCAACTGAGAACTCCTGAAGATTCAGGCATTTTAACTGTGATATGGGCAGGTCACTCTTTCGGACAAGTCAAAAAGACCTCATGTTATTATTTCCAAAGAGCTGCTGAGGATTCTGTCTTAGCTGACATACAGCAAAATAAACCATTTAAGTTTGACAGAGATCAGAAAATGAAACCAGGATGAAGAGAAGTTGATTCAGCCATACTTACTTTCCTCACAATAGGCTGCTGCCCGTCTATGCAGCCATACCATGCTACTAGTTTGTTCCAGGCTTCGGTGGGCACCAACACGTAATCCAGCTCATCAATGAGGTGTTCTTTTAAACTCTGAGTTTCTGGATCTAAAAGGGAGACAGACGGCAGAGAGCATGGCATGAAACAGCACCTCTTCTTTTCCAGACCCAAACACCAGCGCTCGCAGGGCAGGCAGAGTCCGGACAGGGCTCTCACGTACAGGGCGGTGCGGCCGCGTGCCCTATCCAACACTCGACTTCGAAAGCGAAAGCAGGGCGGGGAAGTTCCCCTGCCGAGCCCGAGCCCGAGCCCGAGCCCGAGCCCGAGCCCGAGCACGAGCACGAGCCCGAGCACGAGCACGAGCCCGAGCACGAGCCCGGCCCCGCTGCCCGCAGCACTCACCGCCGAACAGGCCCGAGTTGTCGATGGGCCCCGGGAACAGGCCCGCGTTGTCGACGGGCCCCGGGAAAAGGTTGGGATCGCCCGCGCCGAACATGTCCCAGCTGTCGAAGCCCACGTATTTCTTCCACTGCTTGAACCACCGGCTCTCCACCAGGTACCTGCAACACACGACACCGCCCGGCGCGGCCCCTCAGCGGCGGCGCGGCCGGGCCCGCAGGCCCCGCCGCCCGCAGGGGTGTGGGACGGGGACAGAGGGGAGGCGGGGGTGCGCTCACCAGGACTCGCCGGGCCGGAGGGCCGTGGCCAGGAGCGGCCCCAGCTCCGCCCGCTGCTCCGCCGGATCCGGCCGGGCCGGCTCCCCGCCGGCCGCGGCCGCCGCCATGTCCGTGCGCGAGACCCGGGGCGGGCGGAGGTCGGAGCGCGCGCGCGCGCGCGCAGGCGGGCACGCGCTGGGCGAGTGGGAGGGACCCGCTCTGCCCGCGCGCGCTCTGTGACGGGGGTGGGCGGGGCCGCGCGCGCCGTGGCGGTGGCCGACATCTTACGGCGGCACCGTGASGGCACTGGGGGGGCGTGCAGTACTTGTAGTGCTGATCGACCTCCCCGGGCCTGGCTGGAAGATGCGGGACTGCAGGACGACCCCGGGGAGCAGGAAGACTCACCCCGCGGGAATGGGCCTCGTCCCCATGGGGGCTCCGTGGCCGAGAGGGKCTTTAGGGGCAGCCTCTTAAGCGCTCAGATAAAAATGATTCTGCCAACGCTCTGTTCTTTTCTGCCTCCGCGGCAGCGCCAGCCCAGCCTTCCCCAAACCTGCTCAGGGTGGCTGCTGCCAGCCCACTCCTCTGGGCTCCAGACACCGCTTTCTCACCAAGAATCTTTTCCCTGAACTATAGCTCAGTGAAGATCAAACCCAGGCCAAAACCTTTAATTCTTCATAAGGATTTTATTTTTCTCTCTCCCGGGGCAGCCTCTGCCAAAACAGATGGCAGAGCCGTTTGGTCAGACTGTGGTTTCAGTTTTAGACACTCCATTTTCTCACGTGGAATACACTGGTCAGGGCATTGGACTTCAAATTGTTATGGGAATAAACGGGAGAATGGGTCTGTGTAACCGGCTGAGGGGTGCTCAGGAGCTTGGGAATTGTCTCAGAAGTGCTGAAAGAGATTTAGGCATTGATCCCTCGAGTAGCACGGCCTGTGCTGTTCAGGGAGCCTGTCCTTGAGAAGTGGGGGAATTGGGAAGGATTCAAATGATGATTCAGACTTAAAAACCTGTCTTAAACTGATAGACCAAAGWAATCCTTTTACCTTAGGGGAAAAAAAGGCAGCGGTGATATGTGGGAGCTGTGACTGCCGTGCCAGGAGCGTTCTGGCAGCACTGTGGGCAAGTGGGCTCTGCCGTCCTGGCACTGCTGCAGCAACGAGGGCAACATAATAAAGGCCTTTTATCTTCCTGACAGCAGGGCAAGTCCATTCAGTTAACACTGAAAGGACCATTTTCTCCTTCCCGTAAGAGTTCAGTGTTGTTACTTCAGTTGTTCTCAGAGGGCAGGGCCCCTTCGGGCTGTAACACACCCTATTATGGCAAGGCTGGGTGTGTTTTTAAAATGAGTCAGCTATTCTGAGAGAGTGCTGGTGTGGCTGACCTCACTGCTAATGAATTACCGACTCCTTATAGAAAGTGTGGTAAACAAATGGTTTCATTCAGGCCTTTCTGATTCAGTGCAAGGAAATTACTTTGTTACAGTTTCACTGTAGACAGGGGTGTCTGTGTTCTGTCTCCTCAAGCCCTTTCCTTTCACCCACTGACTTCCTGCCCTGGTCTCCAGCTCATCCCGATGGGAGTGAGAGTGGCACTGACAGGAGCAAAGCCCCTCAAGTGCCACACGGCTGGAGGCAGGTGTTCCTCACCTGCCTTACAATGACAATGATTAAACACGGTGACTGAAAGCTGTCGAGGACAGAGGGAATTTAAATAGCTGAAAGAACTTTGAACAGGCCTCAGACCAGAAAGGTCTCAGACTCAACCTGATGGCATTTCTGTTGAGTAAGACACTTCTGAACACTACATCTCATCAGCCAGGATTTCAGGAGACAGGCCGTGGTTTGGTGGACAGAACACTAGGGAATCTGGGAGAAGGAGATAGGGCCAGGAAGGATAATTTTCCTTGGAACTAGTTAACATTCTGACAACTGCAAGTATTTGAACTTGTTTAAAGATTTAAGGAGATGCTGGCAACTACCAGCAGCTAAATGAGGGAAGAAATAAATCACTGGGAGGGGCGAGAAGTGGGGGACAAACACTTTCTAGAAAGGAGAGAATATATGGAACTTTGATGTGGAGAAAAATGGAAAAGCAGGATGAACACTAACAGAGGGATTAGGTGTTTGCAATGCAAGTGTGGAAGTAGGAAAAAATAGTGTGGGAGTATAGCTGTGACAGATGGGAGATGTTGAAAGGACAACATCCTCAAGCCACAGAAGCATCCAAGCGTGCTAAAGTAGTATTTATTTAAGGTTTCCCTCTGAGTCAGTCTGTTTCTCTCTGGAATTACAGAAATTACAGAAATAGAATTGAGCTGGTTTATAATCCCTGAGGAATTGCCTAGGATGTCTCCCCTTGGTGAAACGTTCATCCCCTCTCATCGTGACACCAGCCAAGGTTTGGGTGTGGGATCCTGTGTGGGGGCTGTGCTCCACTGTGCCTGTCACTGCCAGAGCGCTCCTGCCCGCGCCCTCTGCACCACAGCCYGCTGGACCCCAGAGCCAGCTACTCCAGGGAATGCTGAAATGAGACTGGGAATAACAAGGCTGGGCAGCTTTCATCCACGCTGCAGAGTTCCTGCTGGTGTGCTTTCACTAGGATCGTTCATTTTCCTGCTGGC
Source organism: Amblyornis subalaris (assembly GCA_018881555.1). Lineage (NCBI taxonomy): Eukaryota > Metazoa > Chordata > Aves > Passeriformes > Ptilonorhynchidae > Amblyornis > Amblyornis subalaris. The sequence continues at coordinate 14,330,652 of JACAXG010000008.1, forward strand.
ATGGCTCATTTCAGTCCTGGAATCACGTCACTGTACTGCTTCTGGCACGGCCGGAGCTGTTCTGGAGCTGTTGCTTTGTTTTTCTGCTAGCACAGCCCCGGCAGCCAGAAGGTAAATAAATCCCTTGGCCATTAGCACAGAATAAGCCCAGTGTAAGGTGCCTTTCTGACTGGCAGGCTTGGTGAGAGACCCTTGTCAGCAGGGTTGAACAGCAGCAGGTGTTGGGGTGTGCTCCCTGTAGCTGTGGGGCTCGGCCAGAGGCAGAGGCTGATGAGGAACAAAGAAGGCCCCGCTCAAACGGCTCGAGTTTGGTGAGTCAGGAATCAGGAAGTGCCACAGCTCACGTTTAGAAAGATTTTTCAGTGCCGTGAGTTCCTGCTGCTCATGATCCCCTGTACTGTCCACATATTTCAACATCCTGCATTAATGAAGGAAGTAGACTTAACTGAAAAAAAAATCCCCTAAACCATTCATCATCTGCTCCGAAGCTGAAATAGCTGCTGAAAACATCCTGGTTTTTTTCTATGAAACTGTGCTGGGATTTAGAAATAGCTCGGTGAGGATTGTGCAATCTGAGTTCAAAGCTCGATGACTCAGGGGTAGCAGCGAGCAGGGTGGTGCCAGTTGGAGGATTTGCCCCAATCTCTCCTCAGCCTTGAGGGATCCTTCGTCATAGGTACAGTACCAAAGCACCTGTGAATTTGTGAAATGAGAAGCTACAAACAGGAAAAATAATCTCAAATCCCTAGTGGTTTTATTATGAAAACAGTGCACAAATGCTTGAAAGTGTTGTGCCTTCCCTTGGACAGCCCAAGTTTCTAGTCTGGGTTAGGACTCCTCAGTCCCACACCAAGTTTATACTCAGTGCTATGAAGCCTCGTGAAGGAGCAGCGTTGTAACGAAAATGTGCTCACTGAGCCATTAAGGAGTGAGAATTTTCCTGTAGAAGGACCTGAGCTACTGGGCAGAAGGATGGCAGGTGAAATCTGGCACAGGCTCATGATTTCTCAGGGGAAACCAATCCTATTTCCAGCTGTTCAGCAGCAGCCTGTAAAACCAGGATTGCTGTGCAGGGACAGTAGGTCAGAATTATTATTGAATCATAGAATCATTAAGGTTAGAAAAGACCTCCAAGATCGTCGTGTCCAATTGTAGCAACTCCATGGAATAATTCTCAGCTCCATGGTTAGCAGGAGTCAAAAAACTGTTAGGGACGAAGTAAAAAAAAAAGAAAATATTTCCTGGCACACCTGCACTTCGGAATGTTACATGCAATTCCTGTGCCCAAAGGGCAACAAGAATACTCTGAGGCAAGGCAGAGTTCCCATGGGACAAGTGGTTCAGTGGGGTGGTATTGCACTCAGAACACGAATGAACTGGTTTGTCATGTGATTCCCTGCGTTGTGAGGTGCTGGGGATGCACAAAGGTGCTCTGGGTCTCATGGAGGACTGGGCAAGTACGTAGCGATACGTGCTGGGCTACCACTGACGCAAAATGGGGTGGAGACAGAAGACAGCTAAGCTAGCGAGGGGGGCAGTGGCTCTGGGGCAAGGGGTGGGACAGCGGGTGCTGCTCCTGGTCTGGGTCCCCCCAGGCTGCAGGACCTCCCTGCCCCAGCAGTTATTAGCCTGTTGCGGCCTGTTGCTGGTAGCCACGCTGGGAGTTCATCAGCCAGTGTAAGATCACCCCCTGGCCACGTGCCAGCATGTTCCCTCTGCAGGGAAGCCTTAAGGGAGGGCCAGTGAGCAGTGTGGCGAGGTCTGTGTGTTCTGTGCCGCCCTCTCACCGTCAGGCTCGTTACACGTGGGTCAGGACATGGCCCTGATTCACAGATTGCAGAGATCATGAACGTTGCTTGCCCATCACAATGACCTTGGCTTACGTTCACAGTTCAGCCTGACTGCACTGCTGTGCTCGAGTGCTCCGAGCCTGCCTGTGTRAACACCCACATGGGCTGATGAACAGGTAGCACACGCACCATGTTTTACCCAACTCCTCCAGATTTATCAAGCCACAGTCTTAAAGAAACTACACATTTTTTATTCAGAGAATCACAGTAAACTACTGAGACTCACAGCTGCTTGCCCCGGCATAGCTTCCCAAACATTCCCGTGCAGCTTTTGAAAACATCAAGCACACTTCAAGGATTTGGAAGATGCACCATCATAAGCAAAACCTGCACGAGACATTGGGATTTCTGCCAGAGCAGCAGCTCCTCGCGAGAAAAACAAGCAGGTGTGCAGCAAGCAGAAAGGGCAGATAACTTTCTAGTGAACCTTCTGCAGAAGCAACTCAATGTCGTCCTGGATCTTGATGGTTTCGAAATTGCGGCTGTAGCGTTTGAAGGGCACGCCGTCGGGGCCGATGAGGAACTTCTCGAAGTTCCAGGCGATGTCGTTGCGGCAGACGGGGGACCAGATGATGTACTGCGGGTTGGTCATCAGCGCGGAGGGCTCGTCGTGCGGGAAGGGCAGCGCGTCTTTCAGGAAGGTGAAGAGGGGGTGCGCGTTCTTCCCGTTCACCTCGCACTTCTCGAACATGATGAAATTGGGCTTGTACCCGTTGCCAGGACGAACGTGCTCAAGCATGGGAAGGATCTCCTCGTTAGTGGCGTTTTCCTAAGGAAACAAAGACAAACCCGCCCCGAGCACGGCCCGTGAGAGCACGGCCCGTGAGAGCTCGGCCGGGGCGGGCGGCTCCCCCTCCCCGCTCCCCGGCCCCGCTCCCTGGCCCCGCTCCCCGACCTCGCTCCCCGGCCCCGCTCCCCGGCCCCGTGCCCGCCTCCCGCCCTACCTGGTGGCCGAACTGGTTGCAGGGGAAGCCGAGGACCTGGAACCCGCGGGGGCCGTAGCGCTGCTGCAGCTCGTTGAGCTGCGGGAAGTCGCGCTTGGTCGTGCCTCAGAGCGACGCCACATTGACCACCAGCAGCACCTTGCCCCGCAGCGAGCCCAGCGACAGCGGCTCCGCCGCGCCCAGAGGCCGCGCCGACAGCCCCGCCAGCCCCGCTGCCGCTGCCGCCGCCGCCATGGCTTGCACTGCCGAGAGACCGACCCCGCTCACCCTGCCGTCCGCTCCGCCCGCCCCGTCCCACCGGGACCCGCCTCGTCCCACCGGGACCCGCCTCGTCCCACCGGGACCCGCCTCGTCCCACCGGGACCCGCCTCCGACACCGCCCCGAGCCCCCGCCTCGCCGCTCCCGGGCTTGGCGGGGTAGGGAGAGTCGGCGCGGGCCGGGGATGTCGGCTCTAAAGGGCTCGTGGGGGGTCTTTGAGCGGTGAAAGGCGCAGAGCGGGGCGGTTTCAACATCTACGGGTAATAGAGAAGTGTCACCGGTCCCCGGAAACGCCGTGGAAAAGCAGTAAAACCAAAGTGGTCCCAGGAGTTCCAGCCTTCGTGGTGACACAGCCACCCGAGTTCAGCGGTGGCACAGTGTGGTGCCAGGGCTGCAGCATCCTCCGAGGACACCACTGCCACCGAGAGTGGCTTTGGGGAGAGAAACACATTCAGTTTGCGCATCAGGAACAGGAGGGGCCCAAGAAGGAGGGGCAACAAATTCCCTTCTTCAGTCTGCTTCTATAATTTTTCCACCTGAGTAAGGCTGGTAAAGTCCACACACAGCTTGGTATATCCTCACTAGATAAAGAGAAGGAAACTCGTCCTTTAACATCAAGGGTTGCTTTACCCCATCCTTTATTTTTCCATTTCTTGCCTTACTGCTTCAGCCCGTTTTCAGGAGTGTTACATCACACAGTATAGACTGCTTCTTTTCCCCATGGATTCAAGGCAGCCCTAAGTGAACTGGGCTGTTTCTTGTACTCACACCAAGCCAAGTGGCCCAGCCATCCCTCCATAGGTCTTTGTGAACCACTGCCCCAAAGGTCTGGGGCCTTGAGGCCATGTCCATGGGTTGGACCAGCTGGGACTGTGGGGCAGCACAGTCCAGCAGGAACAAAAAGCCAGTGCCTCGGCTCCAGCACAGCTCCCAGGGGGAAGTAGGGAGCCCCTGCTGAGGCTCCTGTCAGCATCTGTGCCAAGTGAGCTCCATTCACAACAGCCCAAGGTCAGACAGCTGCTTATCAGCCCTGGCCCCCAGCCAAGGCAGCCTGGGCCCCTGCACAGGGGGATGCGCTTAGGGCCCCCCCCATGCTGTCTGCTCTCTTTCATGCTTGGGAGCAGGGACTTGTCACGAAATGCCAGCTGTCACTTACAGGCACCACATAATGCTGCATCAATGGTCTGGGTGCCCAGGTGACTGCAGGATCTGGGGGGTTTGGCACCCRCCCCATTGACTGGGAACTGGAATAGTTCCAGTTCCTGCTGTGGCAAGTTTTGGGGACTTGCCTGATTATCTTGCATCTTTGGGGACCTGCAGTGTGTTGCAGCAGTGATGGCAGGAGCCATGACAAGTGTCCTGAGAGAGATTAGAGCTGGAAAACGGCTGACGGATGAGCAGAGGCGCATGATCCATGTTTGCTCTTGAACAAGTTGACGGTTACAGCCGACACAGACTCCTCCTCACCTGCCCCTGGGCACGGCGAGCCACAGTTTCTGAAGACGAGGAATTTCCCTTCAGGGTGATCTTTAGGGCACGGCCACATCTCTGCCTCCACTTTTGACCTCAGGCTGGCACCTTCAGTCCTCTGTCTGGTCCCGGAGAGTTGCTCTGAAGTAGGAGAGTTTACTTCTGGGGCCCTGCCCTTTCCAGAGAAGTGCAGGTTAGGGCTTTTCCCTTCCTTGATGAGCAAGTTCTAAGGACACGGAATGAACTTCGTTGTTGGCTTGGAGCTATGGCCTGTGCCTGGACATATTCTGTGCAGCCAGCTGAACTCAGATCCAGAGGAGTGCCAGAAGCTCCAGGGGGGACTAGATGGGTTCAAGGGACGCCTTCTGAGGTGACAAGTGACAGTTGCCCTGCAAGGTCAGAGAATTGCTGTTTAACAGCAACAGCGGTGAATAATCACAAAGGCCACAAAACCACACTTTCTGGCCTCCTGCTTGCATCATCTCCCTATTCCCGGTACTGAACTCCCTTCCCTGCCCAGGGGCTTGGCACTTGGCTCCTAGCTTTCCCCCTGCCCCTTCCACAGCTTTTTGCCTGCCTGGATCACTCTCCACAAGTGCTGATCTTTCATTTCCCAGTTCAGGTCTGGCCATCTGTGTCCTCAGCTCAGTTTCAAGCAGAGCAAATGCGGCTTCCAGAGGTGATAGATGTGGCAGGAACCCAGAGCTGCCAGCCCTCAAAGGCAGGAAAGCTGAGGACTGAAAACTGAGATGATGCTGTAGGTCGGCAAGAGCTTAGAGTAAAACTGGGCTAACAGTCACTGCTGGGTGGAAGTGCAGCAGCAGATACAGTCACAGGCTCTGAGGAATAGGCAGCCTGACTCCAAACCCCTGTAAGAGCTGCTCTGTAACTGTGGCCACAGTAAACTGCAACCCCACGGCCCTGCAAGACTGAAAACCCCCAGATTTGCTCAACTGCAACACCCCCCCAAAAAAGGGAAGTGGAAATGAGTGACTAAACTTGTCAACAGGGCAGCAAATGAAATCCTCCTGGGCAACTCAACCACTGCAGCTGAGAACTTCCTGCTCTGTTCAACCCAGTCACCCTGCGGGGGGAGAACAGGCACCCAGGAGAGGAAGGAGGGAAGGGTGGGACGGGTGACACCACGGGGCTGGTCAGGCACTTCACTCTGGATGTCTGTGGCTGCAGAGGAAGGACAAGCACGAGAGGTACAGGGCACTCTTATGGCTGGGTCTATTTCTCCTTTGCTGCAGGAAAAGCCATCAGGAACATTGTCCAAAAAAAAAGAAAATAGTGACATGGGTGTTTTGTAGGCCATTATGGGAGGCAGCCAGGTGCTGGGACATAGATTGTCATCAGCAACTGGACTCTTCCTGTCCGGCCCAGCACGGAGGCTCTGGGTGCAGCAGAAGCTGCTGTTAATACCAGCATGAGCACAGAGATGCCCACTGCTGTTCCCYGTCCTTTCTCCCCCAGGAGCAGCACAATCCACTCTCCAGCCTGGGTGCAGCACAGGGCCCACACCTCAGCCCAGCCTGTGCTGCAGCACTCGAAGGCATCCCTCACAGAATGGCCCCATATGCAACCTCTGCTGCTGCTCCAGCAGTGCCCGACTGCTGCAAACCATCCCGTGCTCCCACAGCAACACTGCTCCTCCCTTCCTCCTACACAGCCTCCTCCTGCTCCTCTAGTCCCATGCTCAGGACTGACAAATCCAACTCAACCGATGCACTCTCATCTCATCTGAGTATCAAAAGAAGCTCCTGGGAAGCTTTGCTGCTCACTGCAGAGGCCAGGTGAGACACTGCACCTCTGCTCTGCTGCAGCATTTGGAACCACCGTGAGCAGCAGATGGGCATCCCTTGCTGGGAAACAAAAACAAGTACTAAAGCACTTGCAACTGCTCAGCAAATCCTCTCACAGCTTTATCAAAAATGGTATTTCTGATTCAGGCTGTCAGACGCTGGGACAAAAACCCAGAGTGAGGAATACAGACACCAGGATACAGGGAGCTTAGAAAACTGCCTTTATTCTATTAGTTCTTGGAAAAATGAAAATACAGAAAGAGTTTAGTTGGCTGCAGAACAGCAAGAAGTTCACAGGTTAGGAGTCTGATCACTACATGGTAACCAAACTTACACAAAAAGTTTCTTTTTTTTTTTAAAGTTTTGAAACTGGGTCCAGCAATGAATTTAAGGCAACTGAACAGTTCAGAAGCTTTGAGTGTGAGCAGGCTGTCTTTTCTCATCCCTACAGCACGTCATGGAAAAAACTCCTCCTGGGTGTGCAGACCACTCAAGTCATTCAAATGGGTCAGACTCTTACAAATGAACAGGGGAAGAGGATCAGCTGCTTTCCATCGGACTTTATTTTCAAATACAGTTTCTTAAAAAACCCAGAACACCTTAACGCAGAGGTTACAAGTAACAGTATTAGGAAATCCAATTATACAAAAAATACTACATCTAAGCTGGGGTAAATAGATTTATTTTTGGTAACATACATTTAAACTGGCACTAATTACACAGTAACTAAAAGGTAACTAACATGAAACCACAGAACCCTCACTTTTCCTTAGCTGAATGGGACTTGGTCATTTCAGAGTGATCACATTTTCAAACTAATGTTTTACACCACCAAGCCATGAAAATCAGATCTTCCTAAATGTGATAGCACTGAAGCTACACTTGATTCCATACAGCCATGTAACTGTTGTACTCAATTAGAATAGGACGTTAGTTATAAAGTAGTTACAGACCAATCCTCTGTGTTGACAGCTTTTTCTCTTTCTAGAGAGAAGAAACAAGATAGAGAATTGTCTTCAATTAGCGCCTGGCATATCCTGTGAGTGCAGAAAAGGTTTGTTAGAGGAATGTTGAGGTTAACCTTGGGTGCACAGATGAATTTGATGCAGATTGTTATAAAAATCATGGTTGGCTTCTAAATACTGGTAGCAAGATGACTCGATTTTTAAATCTCTTAAGTAAATTATAGATAATGAAAAAGGCCAGTAATCATACACTAAGATTAATAAACAGCACTTCAAAATTACTCAAGTGCAGGGTGCTGCTTTGGCCATCTTCCTCTGGCCACACTTTATAAGAGAAGGCACCCGGACTTTTTCTTGCCACGCCGGGCTTGCAAAGCAGCTCTAGTGGCCATTTCAAACACCTCCCTCACACCGTCTTTGGTCTTTGCCGAACACTCCATGTACCCGAATGCACCAATGCGGTTTGCCATATCCCGGCCCTCCTCGGGTTTGACAGGCTCCTGCAACAGCACAAAAGCAACATGTGAGAACAATCCAAACCCACACTGCTCTTCCCTTTCCCACCCAGCTTCCCAACAAGTGCAAAGGAATTTCTGGATTAAGTGCACATAATGAATTGGTTACTTAAAAATCCAATGCCAGAGACATGATCAGTTTTCTGACACCTCTGAGCTTGAAGGCTGCAAGACCCTTTGACACTTGAGCAAATGATTGCTTATTTCTGAGGAAACATTTATGCAATTCTTTGCTGAAACTGCAAAAAAGCCTATGAACAAATCCCAAAATTAATGCCTCAGTCTTGGTACAAAACCCACAAATATTATGCTACAGGTGCAAAAATTTCAGGACAGAGCGGAGTATCTGCAGTCCCATACTCAAGCTGGGAGGTTCAGGCTCAATCTGAAAATGAAACCTAGTGACAGGCTTAGGAATGAGCTACAGCACCTGTGGTTATTACCTCAGAACACAGCAATAGAAGTGTTTGCTTTTGCATCCTGAACACACCAAATAAAAAACAGCTCCAGAGTGCATGTGCTGATGTGCTGATGTCTCCTAATTAATTCCTTTCTACCTCAGGGATCCAGCTCTCCACCATGGAGAGCAGCTGACTGTTAGTAACCCAATACAGCCATTTTCATGGCTAAGGATGCCTTTTTCTAGAAGTAAATCTCCAAATATGAAAACCCCCATTCATTTAAAGGCAACAGATACTCCCTGGTGTCTGCCATGGGTAGGTGTTGATCACACAGCCCACAGAAGCCGGCAGCCAGCTGTGGGTGCCTGTTTAATGCTCTGCTACAACCACACACYTCTGCCATTTATTGTAAGACTCTCTGAAAGGAACCTGCCTGCTTCATTTTGGCCAGCTCTCGTCTTGTGTGCTCGTCATTCCTCAGGTCCTTCTTGTTCCCTACCAAGATGATAGGCACGTTGGGGCAGAAATGCTTCACCTCTGGGGTCCACTTCTCTGGGATGTTTTCTGAAAAAAACAAATAGAAATATGGCTGTACAAAACCCCACTTCTGGGGAGAGTTTAATTTCAAAGCTTTTACATGCTGCCTGAGTGGTTATAGCTTGATAATTCACACTGATGCCCTTTTTTCTACTCTTCGTAAGGGAAGCAAATAGACCTGTTCTGGTGTGACCAAAAAAGACAAGCCTGTCTGTGGTAATTTGAAGGCTGACGGACATGTAACATCTTGGCTTCTCTCACTAGCTACCTGTCAAGCGTTAGCATAAAGGACTTGAAAGAACAGCATGCAGAATTCTGTAGTAGAAAGTTACGGAATATTTTGCTTCAAGAGAAACATTTTATTTATCTCCAGAAACTAGAGATGGGCACAACTCTGCAGCCTACGTTTTAATCTCACTTCTTTTTATAAAGCAACACCAAACAACCCGTCTCAGCTCTCCCCTTACCTGTAGCAGAAATGTTCTACACACTAATTACAGATACACAGAAACAAAGGCTTGGTGTCAGTCATTTCCAATCTGCCATTTTCTCCCTACCTGCAGCAAACGAATTTGTTCTCATATACAAGAAACCTCCTCCTCACATCCCTACGTGACTTTATTTTTTTAATGGAAGGAGGACTTGAGGGCTTTTGGAAACAAAAGCTTGACAAATTCTATATAGCAGGAAGTGCTGAACAGCCTAAAACATCTGGCTTTGCTTTCAGAAGCTCTCAGACATTTGAGATTCACCGGTGGATGTACCTGCAGGCTGCATAAGCCCTTTTTATCTTCACAAAATTCCATTCAACTTCTGAAGAGACATTCACTATTATGTATTATGGCATATTTTCTTGCTTGAAAGAACAACTTAGACAAGGATTTTGAAACCAGTTTTTGCATTACAGCCAAAAGATCAATTCTGCAGCTGCACCTGGAGTGCTCAGGTGTGTTGGCCTCTAGATGCTGCACACCTGAAAAGCTGTCTGGCAGCTCACTGCTCCCAGGGACTCAGGCATCCAGATACTGGTGAGCAGGAAGGGAGGAGAGAGAATTTTTACAATCTGGGCAAACACAGAGCGCTGCTGCAGCTCTCGTGATGCTCAGGGTTGCCGAAGAGTTCCTTAAAACTAAAAAAAAAGAGTCTGGAAACTATACACTCAAATCAGCACCAATTCTGAAACTAGGAAAGCTCCCAAGTGAAAATATATTCTACAATACAATTTCCAAGGGGAATAAATTGATATAGAGAGGTGGTTCAGATTCAGTTAGTGGTCTACTTACCTAAACTATCAGGACTATCAATTGAAAAACACATAAGTATAACATCAGTATCTGGATAAGAAAGCGGTCTAAGTCGATCGTAGTCTTCCTGTCCTGCTGTATCCCACAAAGCCAACTCAACCTGCAAAATAAAGATAAGGAATTAGTCAGATCTCCAGGGAAGTTCTGATTCAGAAGCCAGGAACTCAACAGGAGTTAATAAAATATTTCGGTCAATACCACTCAAAAGGAGCAGACTATTACAAACTCCAAAAACCAACTTATTGCAGGGTATGAGACTTTTCTTTGTATCTATGACCAGTGTCAATTCTCTGAAAGGACATAAAAACTACCAGCAGAAAGCAAGACAGAAGAATTGAAGAGAGTCAGCTGCAATGGGCTGGGAATCTCTATGACAAGCACCCCAGAAATACCAGTTTTCAATGAAATTGGACTAAGTATATGCTTTTTATGATTATGAACATTTTCAAAGGGTTTACAGCTGGAACCTGTAGTGACTAAGAAATGTCAAGACTGTACTTATTTGTGCACAAATTTAACAAACCTGATTTGTGTGCAAAGCTTCTTGTTAATAAGAAGCAAGTGAAGTACCTGATGTTCGCCTTTTGCTGGAGCTAGGGGAGAACATCCCAACAGGATTGTTTAAAACTGGAGAAGGAACAGCCAACATTTAAAACAAAGAACTTCAAAAACTATAATCAAGCTCTTTAGGTATACTCTTGCTTGAGATTCTCTGGTGAGTCTGCCTTTACAATGGCGTGGATTCCTTCTTCTTTAAACTCTTACATTAAAAAAAATCCAGGAGAAAAGTCCACAAAAGCTCAGATAAAGACAGATGGGCAGAACTGGAACCCAAATGTGAGCCTGAATGTGCAATGCAACTGTTTGTTTAAACTGTGAAAAGACAAAACCTTAAGTTGCACACATATACAAAAATAATCTCCTGTATTTCAGTCAGTATTACTCCTCCTCTCAAGAGGAGGAATAATTACTCCTGGAGTATTACTCCTCCTGACTCTCAAGAGTCACCTCTGCAGTTGCAAATGTGAATTCTGTGGCAAATGTTCATATTTTTACAGAGATGTCTGTTGACATTTCCCTCACATGACACTGGAATCAGCTTCTAAAAAACCACATCTCCTACCATCACCTCTTTATCTTCATGTGACTTCTGGACATTTCTTGTAATGCTTTTCTAGGAAAACAGAGGTAAGTGGCTGTCAAACAGAATAGGCTTAAGCATTGCTCTCCTACAAACTTTTGTAATCAAATTTTCTGAAGATCAAGAGCTTAAGTAAAATATATCCTCTAGTTACAAAAATAAAATCAGCTGATACTGCTSAAGCTGCTCATGCTATTTTCCTTTAGCTATTGGCTTTATATAGTGATAGGGCATGACTCCCTGTTCACTCATTCAGAGATGCAGAGATTCAGGCAGAAGGGAATGAGGAAGTTTGACTCAGTGATAAGAGAGAGAATATCATACATATTTCAAACACCAGTCAGTCCTTAGAGTCTAAGATACAATATAGAAACTGTAGAACCTGTCACTTGGGGCAAACACATGTTCTAATATTACTCTAAAAGTAAATTTTCTCTTTGCGATTCACATTATGGGAGAGAAAAACTCTTTTTAGACTCAAATAGCATGAACTATCATGGCCAAACCCACAAATAACCCATCCTTGTAACAGTAGGAAATTAAATTTAATAAACAGTCAAAAAGTAGCTCAAAAAACTCTTTTTCTTCAATCAGGATTGACAGTGAGCAGTTCCAATCCATCAGTCACTGCATCTGAACTAGAATGGACTGAAAAATGTGCTGGCTGTAGTTGAATCCAGAGCAAAGGCAATGTCACAGCCAGGGATAAAACAGGGAAGCTCACCACCAAAACCTGCCACATGCCCGACCTGCAGTCCCACACCACTGAGTCAGCTCTGTGTGGTTACAGTCCCCGAACAGGCACATGCCTTTGCTGCCTGAGAGGGTTTGCAAATAGCTGAGCTTTCAAGGTGCAAAGTTTCTGCTTTGTGTGCTTCTGATGTATCCTCGAAAGTGACAATTTTACACATCACCCAGCACCTTGCTGACAGAAGTGCAGAAGGTAACCTATGCAGGGATCAGAGAGCAGCCTACAGGTGCCTCTTGCAGCAGGTGTCTGGCATATCTGCTTGTCTGGTAAACAAAAAGACTCAAGAGGTCCCACAGATTAAAAACTGATTTTCGAAATATTTAAAACTAAAATGAAATATTTTAATGATTAATTTAGGAAAGTATAAACTAAGGATGAAGCTTAGTGAGCTGTGGCTACACTTGACTGCTAAGAACTGTCTTCCTTCAGACAAGCAGGACAGATGATGCTGAGGTACACTACAAAAATCAACCCCCTTGATCAACCTGTCCATCATCTGTTCTCAGAAGGATCCTGCATGTTGCCAAGAGCGGGTACAAAAAAAAAAGACTCTCCAGGGATTAGTCTTCATGAATTACAATACCAGGTCCCTATCAAAGCAGGGATTCCATTCCAAAGGCCAGTAGCCCCGTGTCCTCTGCCTGTCTCTGAATCGCTCCATCCCCTCCACCCTGCTGCAACATTCTACTTGGACTGACTGCATGGTTTTGAGAACCTCAGCTTGTGTAACGTTAGAAAGACGTTGTTAAACATACACTGGTTATGAGCAGGTTCTAGCAAGGCCAGTATTTTTTTCCCCAGGAACGTACTTAATACTTAAAAATATATTTACAACATAAGCACTAAGCACGTGTCCTAACCACATATTAAAGAAGTGTACAGATCTCCATGCTATTCTGAACAAAAACCAGTTCAGTCTGGCTCYCAGAGAAGGGTTCACATACCTGCTTTCCATCCACTTCAATATCTGCTACGTAATTTTCAAAGACAGTGGGAACATACACTTCAGGGAACTGGTCTTTGCTAAATACAATCAGCAGACAGGTCTTTCCACAGGCACCATCTCCCACTATAACCAGCTTTTTTCGAATGGCTGCCATAGCTGAAAAACAAAAACAACAGCTTGTTAGTTCAACTGCTACAGCTTTTAACCTAGATGCTAAAAATTAATAACCACTGAGTTTTCAATTACTAAGAACTTTTAAATTGAGTCTATGTGTCTATTACAGAGATAGACAGATATCTGGACTTGGGTGAGTTCACATTCCCATCTTTTCAAGAAAAAACAATCTCCAGCACTCGTCAACACACTGGTGAGCCCACTGGGTACAAAAATAATAGAAAGGAGAGGAGATGGGCCTGGTTTAGCATTTATTGATCTGTTCTAAAAGCTGAGATACGAGCACCCAGAGATAGTGAGTGAGTGAGTGAGTGAGTGAGTGAGTGAGTGAGTGAGTGAGTGAGTGAGCGAGCAGCACTGTCCCAGAGCACCTTCTCAAAAGTGTATTCCAAGTAATCAAATACAAGATGCTTCAATTCAAGGGCAGTAACATTTTCTTATCACAATGAGTTGTCTTAGCTACAAAGTGCCATCAGCTGGACTGAGGAGCACCTGCTGCCATGTCAGAGCACCAACAGAAGCATCTCAAGGTAACCAGCCTGTTCCTCAGATTACAACCACCACTCTGCAAAGGATTTTGGCAGGACACATTTCACTCCTCACTCCGCTTTCCTGGGCATCACTGCTGCCAGGTTAACACAGCCTGAAGTAAAGGGGGCACTTAGAAGGGGAGACCCCTGTGGTGTCCACACAGATCTCTGCTGTGCAATGTATTGATCTGTACCAGGACCATACAAATCCATGACCTGCTCATAAGCAACTCTGGCCTCAAAAAGACAGTATTAAAGCTTGAAAAGTTTTAAGGAAAGCCTGGATTCAGGGTGGGGCCAAAGAAAATGGTTGTTTTGGATCCAGCAAAGCAAATAAAACCAGCACTATATATGTGCCTGCTCTCTTCTTTCTTTTCTCCAGGCATTTATTTGTGACCAATGCAGGAACAAGCCAGAGATTTAGGGAGCGACCCGGCAACAAGGGAGTGGAATGACGACAGAACCATAACTACTTTCTTCTCCATAACATAAAGGCACTCCAGGGGAAGCCGCTTAGTCATCGCATGAAGCTTCCTGGAAAGGGAGCAAACAGCAACGCCACCACAATACCTATGACTGCATGACCAAAATACCACAGAGGGAGCACCCCTGTGAGTTAACTTTTGCCATGACAAACCCAGAACAAAATTCTCTGAGGATCACCATGGCTGCTGGTGAGGGGAGAAGGCCTCAAAGAAGCACAGGAGAGATTTAAAGGACACAGCAAAAACATTTTATCCTTTCCACCTCTTCTCTTGCCTTGTGAAATTAAGTAAAGAAGTAAAACTACCACCTAAAAGCAGCCTTTGGTACTGTTGGTGGTGAAGAAGCAGTGGATATTACAGAGATTCTGTACTTCTGCTCCAGGTACAGAGAAGGACCATTTCAACCCACCAGCAGCAAGGGTCAAGGACATCTTTGTCAGACACCACCACTCATGAGATCCAAATCTATCTCTAAAGTGAGTTTCCTTCACCTTGTGAATATATATGTACACAAGTTATTTACTTTAGGGATTTGGGGTTATTTTTACATTTGTGGAAGGTTTTAAATGATCCAAGCCTTATAAAACTTTTCTTTCAGTGGTTATAGATGGTTTTGAATACTTTCTAGCAATGGTAGTATTTGAATTTTACAGAACTGGAAATCGTCTGTCCTCTGTACCAAGTCAAGATCAACTACTTACATAAGTTCTACCTAATGTCAGTTTTGGCTAAACTGCCCTTCAAGTCCTACAAAACCCCTGAAGCCATCTACTCGTGTGGTCCACAATATTTACTATGAGAAAATTTCCCTCAATACGTACCCTTACCCTTCTTTGATGTAATGCAAGCCCATTACCTTTTATCCTGTTTTTCATGGCCATAAGGGAATAGATTATTCCCTTTCCCCAGTGCAGTTGAGAATACATGCCTTCATTTACTCTTCTCTTCAGGCAAAACAATGTCAGTTTATTCAAGCCTTCTCTGTAAAACATATTTCCTAGACTTTCCCATTGCTCCCTTCTGGGCAGAGCCCAATTGGCACCAATTTACCAAAGCATGCAGCCCAAAAGCTGAATCCAGTATTTCTCCTAGGGCTCTATGAACATTGCCCAGAGCTGAAAGATTAACTTCACTGATCTTCTGGGATATCCTGCTGCTTAAACACCACTCTGGAATTATGTRTCTTTTTCTTTCTTCTTCCCCTCCCCAGAAGACAACACTGTTGATATATTCAGTTTTTAATTCCTGGTAATTCCCAGACTTTTCTCCATTCAATTCTCTCTTCACACAGCTAAACATCCACTGCCAGGCTTTTATTTATCCTTCTGCTGATTGATGTTTTATTCTACCTTCAGGTTCTAGCTCTGTGCTCCAGCTTAATCATAGTCTGTCAGATGCAAGTTTAATAATCATGATTCCCAGATAATTATCTAGACCATTGATGAAACCACCCTGGAGACAAAGCAGGCGGATGACGGAATGGGATAACCTGTCCTTCCTTGGTATCCTCCCTCTCCCTCCCTTCTGTGCTAGCGGCTGGGACTGGCCCGTGATCACCTGTGTCACCTGCAGTAACACCCAGGGTAGGTGACCTTTTTGGCATCACCTGCGGATAACTGTATTTTTCAATGGATTATCAGATCAACTCTTCCTTTATCTTCCTCTAAATACTTCCATCCCTCAGATTAATTTTTAAGTGTTCCTTGCCAGTTGAATTTTATTCTTTGGCCTCCTACATACTTATGCCTAAGGTTACAAGGAAACTAGAATTGTGTAAAAAACCCAAAAATTCATCATTTAATGTAGTGCTTGCTACAAATCCTTCCTTTAAAAAGCTTGAAAGATTTATGTATACATATAAAAATTATTTCAGGAGCTTTATTTTATCTCCTCAGTATCTTTTTCCTGAGAAAAGCCTATCGTGAAACTCTCCCTGCCTGAATGCTTCCTGAGATCTGTTGACATCATTTGAAGACGCCCTTCAGTAGTGTGTGCTCAACCACTTCCTTCCCAATGCTCATGACCTGCCCCATGAGACTCTCCCCCACTCACAGATTTCTGTGCAGGACACAGGACAGTCACCAGGACACATCAAACCTGCCGAACAGTCCCTTCCATCTAGCACATTGAAAATCTAGGGAATTAAAATTCCCTTATCACCAGCTTCTAGAGGATCCTTCTGGACAGTCATAAAAAGCCCCATCCACCTTACCTTTTTTTTGGTGACCTATGGCATCTTCATATTTTTCACTTAGTTTCACCTTCCACAGCATTACCACAACACAATTCCTTCTGGAAGMAGTGTGTTGTATAAAATTCAATTCAGGATGCAAAGATCACCACTTATAATCTCCAGTTTTCAGAAGCAGCCCAGATTACAAATACTGGGTTGACACAGATGCCTCAGGATGTCAGCTCTGATCATTAGATAGACCCTTCATCCACCTCAGAAGGAAGTGACCAAACATCACAACTGCTTCTTTCTTCCTGTCATTAGCAATGGACCATAAAATGGTTTGGGTTGGAAGGGACCTTCAGGATCATCTCGTTCCAACCCCCCTGCCATGGGCAGGGACATCCTCCACTAGACCAGGTTGCTCAAAGCCTCATGCAACCTTGAACACTTCCTAATTTAGGAATTCCTTGAATTTCCTAATTTAGAGGATTCAGTGTACAGATCAGCATCTTTCAGATAGTTATTTTTAGATAAAATAAATACATTACTCTCCAGTGAGCARCTGTAAGGGGTTGTTGGGTCTGGCAAAGACTCAGAAAAGCAACATGTTGGTAGCACAATAGAGAAAAAATGGATTGTTAGACTGGAGCTACATCTTAGTGATGTGTATCACAAGGACAACACTAAGAGCATTCACAGCAGTTGGGTCTTTCTGCTGCATTTTGACATGCTCTGGTTTTCTTAATCAAGTATTCTGAAACATGGAAATACATCAAATTTGTACCAGCAGTATGTGAGAATCAAAGCACATTGTCGGCATAAAGAGTTTCATTTAAGATGCCCATTACACACAATTGAGTATTTGCTGCAGCACAGCCTTTCACCAGTGAGTACATGTCTACATTTAGAGCTAAAAAACCTCTATGAACTACCTAGGAGGATAGAAAAAACAGATCAAATCTAAGCTACTACCACCTCACTGTAACTGAACACAAGTACTACACATTCATCCTTTTACACAATGCATAGAGCAGGGAGAGTCCAATAAACCCAGAAAGCTGCTGGAACTGCATCACTGATGATGCACACAGAACATTGAGCAAGAAATACTTTATCCCAATCAGTGTAGCAGAATGGCTGCAGTGATCTTCTAGAATCTCTCCTGTCTTCTGCAGCAAGGCAACAGATCTGCAATTTTTCCTACTCTTAAATGAACCACTCCTCCCACCTCTGCATTTATAGGATTCTCAAAACCAGCTAGTCTGCTAGATTCAAAGTGGAAACTCTCACAACTTGACTCAAGTGACTCATCCGAATGGAAGAGATTCAATTATGACATTTCCTCAGCCTAGGCCAGTGTCTTTCACAGGTATTACAGGAGCTTTAGACATCATTTACTCAATCCCACTAACATCACAGGAGGTTACAACACAAGGAGCTCCTGTTTGCCGAGTTGCCACACTAATATCCTTGTTAYATGGAGCTGGTGTTTCTAAGTGCAGTGACGCTCCAAGACTCCTGCAGCATAAAGCCTTGCTTGTTAAGGGAATCCACCAAATACTCCAGAAGAATTAGAAATGGGGAAATTTTTTTTTCCCATGTTTTAAACATACTTCCCCCAAGTATTACTGTTTACTGCAAGGGAATTTTTCTCTTCAGCAAACTATTTATTTTTCCAAGGAACAACATTTCCACTGCCTCCTCTCCTGCAAATCCCAAGGCCACACAGCATGAGCGAGGAGTGTGGACACACTGTTGACGTTCTGAAGTTGGATAAGCTGGCAACAAACATGCCAGGTTTGTCTGTCTCGCTCTGGATCTCATCCTGGAGAAAGTAATTAATGGAAGAAACAGCCCTTTACCATCACACAGGTATCAAACTATATTTAACTTTAATTACCAATTACTACCAACTTTATGTTGCCTGCTATGCCATACAGGCAGATCCTTTGCATAATGCAGAATTTTGTTTAAAAAAAAATCTGGACTATTGCATGTCAGCAAGGACTCAACAGAAGCAGTTCAGCAGGACAATTAAGGACGCTGGGGTGGGGGAAATATCCTTTAATCCCTTCCCACCTAATCTTGCTGAAGTCCTTAAAACCAAAATGTTGGAAGGTGAAAGTTTTGAAATCTTAGAAAGACTGCCTTGCTCCTGACTCCTCTACTGAAGGAGTCAGCTGCTGAGTGAATTACAGCCTGGCACTCTTCTCACTTGCTTCATTTCCCCTTCAGTCAGCCCTGCCCTGGGCAGCAGGAAGAACAAGAGCAAGGCTAAGGGACCAGAAGATGAAACCCTGCCAAAGTGTCCCCCACTCTGACCAGTCAAGCCCTGCCCTCTACCTACCACAGGGGAGAACTGACTCTGCCCGAGCCACTGAACTGCTTCTGCTCCAGTACCTGGATTTACTCYTAAATATACTCACTTTTGTTCAAGTCTGCGGGGTGGGGGGGAAGAAAAGAATTTTCCCAAAGACTCCAGGGATGAATAGTGGATGAGCAGGCTTTTCCCAGTGTCTTCTTCTGGCCATCTAGCAAGGTCCAAACAAGCAGTTTGGAATCCAAAGCTGATCAGCCCAGCAGCAAACAGGTCTGATTTTAGGGTGGCTTTGTACAGCCARTGAAAAAAGAGACCGAGCACAGGGCATCTGAGTGGGTGAAATGGTCCAAAGACCATGACCAGGGAATGGGGAGGGGGCAGGCAAACAGGCCAGGAGGAGGATGGCAGAAGGATGTAACTGCGCAAATCTACCCTGCTCTACAGTAGAATCCAAGATTCCCACATCTCCCAACAGCAGGCAAGCATCTCAACCTTCCTCTCCCCTGAAGTCCCAATGGAAAATGTCAGCGACTATACATTCTGTAATTCTTTTTCACTGCTTACTTCTCATTAGTGAAAGCATATATAAACAAACATCAGAAACGTTGTAGCTTGTTACTGAAATGCTAATCTTGCTACCTTAAACCAGCTTCCTTCAGCATATGCAAGCCTATGTGTGCTATCATGCCATTTTTCCCCACATAACCAACACAGGATGGCCATGCTCTTACATAGCAATAGTTGTGAGAAGAAGAAACTATGACCCCAGTTCACCTCTTAAGGAAGCTGCAAACTGGGAAGCAAGTAGCCTTGGGACTGTACTAAAAGTAAGAAAAAAAATCAAGGAAAAAAGTGACTCAATCACATAAARGAGTCAGATACAACCCATGTTTCTGCTACAGGGTTCCTAAGAGATCCTGGAAGAAGTACATAGCCCAAAACATGCTGCAAGTGATGACTTATTTATTGTCTGGAACTCAGCTGTACGGCCACACTGACAATAAAGCCAGACACACTCTGAGCTCAGAGTGATCTGCTCTTCTGACACCATCAACGGCCTGAAATCAAGCACCACTGGGGTGGAAACACAGTTCAATTAGAAGTCACTGGAATAAAAACACTAAACACATGAACGCAGTCACCTCCATCAAGGGGACAGTCAACACGTTTCATTGCAATAATTGAGATTTTCTTAATTCTGTGCAAGTTTGCCCGTGGACACTTGCACTCACAAACCAAAAAGCCACAGTATTTAAAGCATTGCTAACAAGGCCTTTGAGAAACAGCTATATTTATATTCCTTACTGCAGCCAGTATATAAAGCAGTTTGACAGTACTGCAAAATAGACCTTTTTCTAACTACAGCACTATGTGGGAGCAGTTGGTGAGAAAAAGCTATCTGCTGGGGTTTTTCAGGAAGGTTACATATGAAATTTAATTTTGAAAAAAGTTCCAAAGCTGGCAAAGCACAGGGCAGGCTACTGATGTTGCACATTAAATGTAATCCACAAAGAAATGGAAATTTTCTGTTGTAAGATGGAAGTACAATTGAAAAACTGACACAGGAGGTCAGCATAGTATCCAACGGGATTAAACACTGAACACAGGTCCTTTGGGAAGGTCTTTGGGCGGGGCAAGCTGAGTGCTCAGCTTTCTGCTAACAGTTCATTCAGCCTGTGTTAACCAGGCTCAAGTCTGGCATGTTTTACTAGGTTGGAAAAAGTGCCTTGCAAACAGAGCTGTACATTTCCAGAGCCAGCTTTAAATAAGGAGCAGTGGAGCTGTGTTCACCCCAAGCTAGTAAACCTCCCCAGGTCTCAGCTAACTCCACAAATAACCAGCTCAAGCCTCTTTGTACCACATCASCAGAACAGGGAACAAGGTCAGCTTAACTGCATTAGGTCTTAGCAACATTGGTTGCCAGCCCCAGTGAACCCTTAATGACTGATTAATTTTATACAGTCATTAAGATTTATCCAAAAGTACAAAATAGGTGTTGAATAGGCACGGTCATACAATGCATCTTCGTTAAGCACAGTGTGTTGTTCACGCTGCCTCTGCAATGRCTGTGATGGGGAAGGAGACTCCTCATCCAGCATAAAGCCTGCCAGGGCAATGTTTTGGAGGAAACCTGAATCAGCTGTCAGTACTAGATCCGTGTTGAGTGTCATGTGGACACAGTATGTCTAATCCTAGATATCATGTGAAGTCTCAAAGCAGGATTCATCCTATCAAATTACAGCCTTTGCCCTTGCTTTCCTCTTCAGGATAAATCCTGTATGACAACTCACAATTCATCTCCCTCTCAGATAAGAAAATTGCTTTGGATTCTAATAAATTTTCTTGATTTTTAACCACCACAGATAAGAGCAAAACATTTTGCTTTGCTCTTCTTCCCATACAGCCACCTGCCTGTGCTTTACAAGCCCCAGCATTGCCAAGTGCTTCCAGGAACACACAACCTACCTTTTGTTAAAACACCCAAACCACGACCTGTGCAGCCCTCTACACCCAGCACTGTGTCCTGCAAGCAGCTCCAACACAGACACTGATCACTGGACCAGCTTGTTCCTGCAGCTAAACTTACATTTCCTACACCTAGAGAATCACAGGCCATCTGTTACTACAGGTCTACACACATATGAAAATGGGTACATTGACTTAGGAGTKGGGTCTCTCCACCTCAGTGCCTGGCATTCCAGATAAGCTCAGGACTGGATTCCTGCGCAAAAGGAGACGAGGAAAAATGAACAAGAAGCTTCCCCTTCCATGCTCTCCAGCCTCCAGCTCAGGAGCTTCTCGGGTCAGATGTGGTTCTCATGAATTTGGTAACCTCAAACAGATTTCTCCTTCATGAGCTTGTCCAGACTGCCTTTGAACCCATGTAAACTTCCAGCACACACAACATCCTGTTGGAGGGAGTTCCCACAGCTTAATTACATATTGTGTGTAAAGCCACTTCCTTCAAATTCAAGATTGTCCCTATTAGTTTCTTTTACTGCCTCCTAACTCCCAAATGGAAAGGGAGTGAACAATTTGCCTCACTCACCGTCTTCCTGCTGCTCACATAACAGCCTTTCCAGACCGAAGCATCCTAACAGGGAGTCGGTTGTTTTTTCTTAAATTACCTTTACACCTTTGACAGTAGTGACTGTCTACTCCTAGCATAAGGAGTAACAAAGTGGAAGAGGTGTCACAGTGAAGAGCTTCAGCCACAAAGGCCCTCAAGAGCCCAGCAGCATCGTGTACCTTCTCATCCCACATTGTCCATCACAGCTCCAAATGCCCCAGGAGMAGAAGCCTTAAATCCATTCACGAAGTATCAAAGAACCACACCCTGAGCTGTGTTTCAAGTGCAAACAAGCCACGGCTTGGTCATTCCCCGTACATGTTTCACTCCATGCATTAACTCAAGTGTAGACCATCCTGACTTTAAAACAGCAGGAACAGAGAAGCCTGTAACTGCTGAAGAGAGGAGCGTGGTACATTTTCTGCATTACAATGAGGTTCTGCTCGTCACTTCCTCACTTCTTCAGCCTCTGTGAATTTCCCATTACTGGCATTTTGCATTTCTTCCAGGTGACCACTAAGAAACACAGCCCAAGAATCCATCCAACTCCTTCCTGTTCTCACCAGACACAGACTCACTTGTGCCTCCCCTTGCCTTTTACAGCTGTCCTCTTTCTACTAAACTTAATATGAACCATATTGATTTTGTTCTGGCTTACTTTCTCACCGAAAATGACATGCAATTACTGTCAAGTGCTAACTGAAGGCTAAGATGAACACCTGCACTTAAGAACCAAACTAAAACAATTAACACCAATTGTTTCTATTTCCCCCAGTCCAGGCTGAGCGACATTGCCTTGATTCTTTCCTGAACACTTTGTTACTTATTCCATTATTGTACCTGGGATAGATGTCTTAGTCTGATGGGATTATAATCATTAAGATTGTCCTACTTCTCTTTATTATTACTGCATATTAGCATTCTTTCAAACTCAAACTGCGGCAGTATGTAAAGAGCTTTCTGGAAAAAAAATTACATAAACCCCCTCCATTTTCAGGCCAGAGATCTGAGAGATCAGAGAGCTAATATATATATATCAAAACAGAGGTGTCAATTACCAAGTCTGGTCAGATTAGGTGTGCAATACCATTCAACCCTTTTTTTTTTAACTTAATGAGACAATCAAAATACCTGATTACACAGAAGTTCCCTGTGTATAGAGAAATAACTGCCAAAAGATAGGAAACCAGGCAGAAGGAAATGCTCAGCGCTCTCAGAAAAACACCCGTGGAACCTGCACAGCTCAACATTCATAAACGACCTGAAAAAGCGAAGAAAAATAGCAATACAACAAAATTTACTGATGATGTCAACATGTACAGGTAATAAAGGCAAGGGCTTACTGTGATGAATTTCAGAACCTTAACAGGCTCTGTGCCTAGGCAATAAAATCTGAAACAGATAAATGTGAAGCRATATGCAAGGTAAAAACCAGATTCAACTTCCTATATGAAATGATGGACTGTGAGTTGATCACTGCCACTTAAGGACAGTATTTTAAGGTTATATAGTTAATTCCTTTAAAATACAAGCTCAATGCTCACTACAATTTTTAAGATTCCAGTATTAAGAACTAAGAGAAAAGGAACAAAACAGAAATAATTAAGATGATGTCGGWATCCATCGCATGACTGCATCTTCTGATGTGTGCAGCTGTGATCCTCCCCATGTCAAAAGGCTATAAAGGAACTAGAAATGACTCAGAGCAGGGCACATGGATGATTAAATTATACAACAGTGACCATAAGAGGAACAACTACGGCAGAACTGGAAAAAGGACAATCTGAAAGAGATGCAACCATGGAAGAAAATGACTTCTCTCAGATTCCAAGGAGAGGTGAGGAAAGCTGGGGCCTGAAACAAGAACAAGGGCACAGGGGAAGAGCCAGGCTGAAAGCAAAGGCAGGCAGGCCTCCCAGCAGGGCACATGGCAAGGCCTGTTTCTAGCACATTTCAACTTTTTAGATCCATAATTTCTTAGTCATCGGTTTCTCTTTGAGCTCCTTTTTCCTCCCAGTTACTTTCCATGATTTTGAGCTTCTATATTSAGTTACTACTTTTCTCTTATTTCATCTGTAGGGCTTTCTTACATTGTTTTTTAAGCGTGAACAAAACAGATGCCTTCATTTCCTTTCCAAGCCAGGTTATTTAATTCACATTCAACACTCGATAGGGGAAAAATACTGCAAAAGAAGGTTCCTGAAAAATCTTTTTTAAGCATGTTTAAGC
This sequence comes from Amblyornis subalaris, assembly GCA_018881555.1. Lineage (NCBI taxonomy): Eukaryota > Metazoa > Chordata > Aves > Passeriformes > Ptilonorhynchidae > Amblyornis > Amblyornis subalaris. The sequence goes on from JACAXG010000008.1 coordinate 14,354,524, forward strand.
CAAACTTTTTAAAAACTAAACCAGCAATATGTGCAAGCAAAACTCTGTCTTAGCACTGTCACCATGCATCCTGTTTTGCTAACACCAAACTTAGCAACGTCCCCCCGATCAACTATCTGCAAAGTTCACTCCTATACTGTTCACCTCCCTATTGCTATATAATTAGTAAATTAACACCATTTCAGAAATCCAGGGAAGAATGATTCAAGCATTTCTCCCTTGCCTTCCTCTACCATGACATGTCCCTCTCCAAGGCTGAAGGTAAAGTATGGATTATGGGGGCAGAAAGCAGGATTTTGTCCTCAGGATCTGTGGCTGCCCTTGCTGTCCTTCCCCCCTCACGTACCATTCTTGCTACTTTGCCCCCACTGACTCCATCTTTGCTATCTGTAGGCACAGCGACTTAAGAGAGCACTTCTCTTACGCAATACTGAGGCCCAAGATTACTTTGCACAAAATGAGATTAGGGCTTAATATTGAGGTAATTATAGCAGATCTGTGGATTTCCATGTGTGTGTAATCTGCAAAATGCTTTGCATTTGGGCCAGTTTTTTCTTGGTGTCCTCTCTTCCCAGACACCTCCAGCATGTCASACAGGATGTGGGGCACCACACGCTGAACAAGGCAGGCTCTGCTTGGGTGAGGTGGCTCTGTGTTCAGGCACTGGCAGCAAAGCACATATGGACAAGAGAAACTAACACTAACTCCCCCAGACAACCATCTTCTTGTACCCACAACTGACACTCACCTGTGTTCCTTCCTCCTCTTCTCCCACCACAAGACATCTGTTGAAACTGCACTGGTTCAGATCAAACACCTAGCAAGCCCAACACTGCCTGACACAAACAGGTATCTCAGACGACTCAAAGAAGGAGCAAATGCATTGATACCTCTTCATGTGTATTTTCTCAGTTTCCAGCTTGGGTGTATTATCATTTTTTGTTATTCTTTGTGCCCAACAGACCATTTGACAGCATTTTCTTCTGTGATTTCATCTGTTTGGTTCTGAAGCCACGTAAATCGTTGTCATTCAAAGCACTCTGTGGCGCTGCATTCTGCGGTCTCAGTGCAGACTGAGGGAGAGGCACCATCAGTTTTGATCTAGACCAGACTGTGCTCAGTCATGTCTTTGCCAAGCTGAAGAGTTCAAATCTTTTTAAGCACCCCTTGTATGGAATCCATTCCTTATCTCTGATCACTCTTTTCAGCCTCATCTTTGCTTTTCCAGTTGCAATGTATCTCAAAGCACATCTTTCTTTGTGCCAACCCACTGTAATCAGTGTGTTGAGAACTAAGAGCCATGATGCTATCCCCCTGTTTTCCTTTTTTATTCCTTTCCCAAAGTCCCTCATACAAGCTCATAAGATCACTGTTGAACATTAAACTTCCATTTTCACAGAATTATGGCAAGCTCTTCCTTTTAAGTGGCAATAATTAACTTTCACCCCATCAGTGCATAAACAAATTAAGATTACCCCCCTGCTTTGTATCTATCTGGAACAAATTTCATTTGACATTTTGCTGCCTGTAATTCAGTGTCAGGAGGACAAGCTGCAATTCTTCTTAATCAGCTCTTGTCTTTTCTTCCTTTCCTACTCAACATCCTTCCCAACAGATCATTTACGAGTATGCTGAACAGTAGAGGTGTAACACAGATCCCTCTTCTCTTGTCGCAAACTTCCCTTCTCTGTGCTTCCCGAGTCATTCAAAGCCTCCAGTAGTAGATATGAGCTGCACCATTTCCTTTGCAAAAGCCACACTGGCTTTCTGCTGCTTTAAGTTGTTAGTCCATCTGGTTATCTTTTTTTTGTCATTTTTTTAAAAAGGCACTGAACTGTGATATCCTGCTGAACTATCTTTAAGAACTKCTACCATGTAAATCCTCTTCTATTTCTCTGGCTTCAAGGTATTGAGAAGTTACACAGTGTAATTAGTAATTCGGTCATTTCAGGCCTGAGTTTCCTTTGGAACCCTTGGGCAAGCACCATCTGGTCTTGGCATCTTGTAACTGTATTTATCACTTTGCTCTATAAATTACTTTGCTGACAATTCAAGCAGAGACAGATCTTCCAATGAGTCCTGTTCCCCATAAAGAGAGTAACTGGCATAGGAACCTCTCTGGACTTCTCCATGGGAAACAGGAATGCATGTAAGTCATCTAACTTTCTACTCATGGCTTCATCATCAAATATTTCTTCTTCATCTACTGGCCCTCCAGACTCCAGCACCTTTCTTGCTTCTGATGTACTTGGAAAATATTTTTTTTTTTGCCATTAGTATGATGTTTCTCAGAGTCTCTCTGGCAGGTCCTTGTATTTTTCATGACATGCCAGAGTTCACGTTCTTATTTACTTTTCTGGTCAACTTCATGACTTAAACTTTCTGAAGGCTGTATTCTTATTTCTAATACTTTCTTTATCCCAAACTGCATGCTCATTCTCATCTGTCAACATTCCACAGTATAATTTAAAATCCTCCCAACAACATTTTCAATCTCAAGTGCAGAAGCCTAGTTCTGCTGTGGTTTACATGGAACCCAGCCTTTCCAAACAGCTCTTGGACTGAGGTTCACAAAATGAGCCAATTCACTTGGTCAGTAACCAGTCAAGATCCCACCACGAGATGGCCTTCTCACTTCCCACAACTTCAACAGGGCAGAGGGAAGGTGAAGAATAAAGAGCCTCCAGGTGTAAAATATAAGAAAAATGAAATGTTAGCAAAGAATGCAAACAGAGATAACCGATATTTGAACAGCTGCTAGTTCCTTCAAACCTCTGGCACATGCAAAGACAACCTTCCTTAAAACCGTGAAGATGAGGAGGAGGAATCCCTTTGTCCACACCCACACTAGCGACCTGCTCCAAATGTGACAGTTCAGGCCAGGTGARACAGAACTATTTGTGGTTGCAAAGCACTGCTAATTAACTGAGCAAAGGGACTGAATTGAGCCCTGTTTCTGATTAAAAACAACAATAAAAAAGCAAGCAGAAAACCCACAACTGTCAGAGCCTGAGGAAAGCAAAACCTCATATTTGTTGTTGGTGTACTGCCCAATTTTACTGGGTATACTTGTGACTCTCCATCTGTTCCTTTTACAAGGGACCTTGGTTATGAAAGGTGGTCAGAGAAAGACAGCAAACCTTGTTCTGATTAGTTTAATTAGATGATTCACTTAGGAAGGACTGGCTGTTAGTTGTGTAGATGGCAAATATCTTAATTAMAAGGTGGTCTATAGATATCTTAGTGCAACTTTTATAGTCTCAAATGTCCTTCTTAAGTGAAAACATGGTGACAGGAAAAGGACAGAAGAGACGATGGACCAGGCAGTGTCTCTCTATGAACTCCAATTATGCTTTTCGTACTTTGTTCACAGTCCAGATGAGTGGTAACAGAGATCTCATCAAAGCCAGAAGGCACCCAGACACCGAACAGGGGTGTAAAAGTAGCAGTAACTTAACCAGTGTACCACAGACAGCCTTTTGGGATACTTTTGTTTATTTTTGAGATGATCCCGGAAATAATAAGCAACTACCTCTTTCTATTTAGCTACCYACTATTTATAGCAGGAGAGCAATCACACCAAAAGGCAAGAAGCAGAGGATTTCCATCGTGCATTCAGGTGTATGCAGGTGCACAGCTGTACCCTGGGAATGAAGGGCAGCTGTTATTTGGTCCATTTAYTTTGCATAGCACTGTTCTGTATTACAGAGTTTCACCCTTATTATGTGTTTTASTAGGACAGGCTCATCATGGATTAATTTAAGATTTCAAGGGCACACTGGCTGTACTTTATCGACATGGCAACTTCCYCAAACTCACCCGTTACACTTCTCCTCCACCTTAGTTCAAACTGCATTTAAAGACACATCATAAGGCAACAGAGCAGAACATGAGAATTAAAACACGAGCCAGATCACGTTTAGTATAAAAGGTAAAAGATAGTGTTCGAGCRGAGACTTGGAAAGAACCTGACGATACCACAGCGGCAGGGAATAAAATGTTAGAGAGACTAAACGAGAAAGTACACTGGGCTAGTGAGAAAGTTAGGGTCAAGGTCAGAAATCTCTAGAGCAGAGCGGACCACAGACATGGTCTGAAGAGCCAACAGGGTTCTGGGCAATGTAAATACATTGAGAGAAAAAGATTAAGTGTAAAAACTGGGAAAATTAAGAATTACTATTAAAAAAATGAGGAAAKATGATGATACTTCTGAGACCCCTCCAAAATGTTTTTATTTGGAATTTGCTTATCTGAAGAGCCATCAACAGTCCTACATCCTGGTGGCGGTTAAGATCATTTAGGATGTTTTTACTGTCAATTCCTGGCTCAGAGAACTCCCTGCCTCTGGCGCTCGGCTGCTGTGGCACTCGGCCAGAGCGTGAGCTTGGTGAACGAGGAGGGATAACATGAGAGCTGCTCAGCTGAGCTCTGCTGTGACTGAATTTATTTTGCCCCTTCTGAGAAGGTGCATTCATGTCTTGAGAAATTATTTCTAAAAACCCTATGTATTCTAGTGTTAAACGATACAAATCACCCATTCAAATTAATTTATGTCAAATATTTATGCTGAATATGCTGTTAACCATTCCAGTGAACTAATTAAAGTGAAATAAGGCTAATGTTTTTCTTTTTTTAAACACGCAGCCTTGGTCCAAATCAGTGCCAGAATTAGACTAGATATTAGAAAGAGAAATGCCAGTGCTGTGTGGCTGGAGACCTGGGTAAGGCCAGAACAGGGCAGGAGGAAGGCACACAGATGTATTAGAAGAGCCTTTAACAGAAACTAAATATTTTCACAATCTTTTCAGAGAGGGAGACTTTGTATTTTCATACCAGGAAAAGATCCCCAAATAAAGCCATCAGAGAATCTAATACTTTGAGTCACAAACAACATTTAGAGCATGTAAAATTAACTTTTGAGATTTCTGAGATAAAAAGAGGCTTAATAAAAGTTTGCTTCTAGAAGAAGTGCACCATTTCAAAGTCACACAGATGGCAGAATTGAYACCTAGTCTAAGCTCTGGGGAAAAAAAAAGGCAACAACAAACTTAACATTCCCTAGGTAGGTCTTAGGGTTGAATTTTCTCCAAATCGTGTATCACACAGAGAAAGGGCGGGTGGGAACCACTGCTCATGAAGGGTCCCCTGCAACAAACAGGTGAACTGTACCAGGAGAGAAACAAAAGCTGGATATGAGGCAGCAACTAAAAACAAACAAACCCCCATTCCAGACATCTCTTAAAGGGATATCGAAGTAGTTGTGGTATCACTTGGCTAGCAACAATATTTCATCCTAAGTGTCTGTAATAGCTTTAACTCTGCAAACGTCTSTGAGAAGTTTCTGGGTCTTATTTTTAAGACCCAAACACAACTGAAGTAGTCTCGAGGCTCCTCTCGCCCCTGAAGAAATGGGTTTTCTGGCAGAAAACGTTTATGCAGGGCRGAGTTTAGCGCTGGGCAGTTTTCGGCCCAGGTAAGGCTGTCGGGGCACAGGACACCGATCGTGTCAAACCTCCCCCGGCACTTCCCCGGCCTGCCCCGGGCTGCTGCAGCCGCCCCACCAAAAAAACACCACCCAAACTTTGTAGCTTCGCTCCAAAGGGCGATTCTTCCCCAAGCTAAAAGTTCAGCCGCGCACAAACCCCCGGCAGCCTCTCCGCAGGCGCCCCGACTCGGCCCCGTGGCCCGCGGAGGGCCCGGGGCGACCCCCGGGTGCGACCCTCGGTGCGGGCGGGGCGCGGCCCCGGCGAGGGTGACGTCACACAACAAGCTGCCACTCACCGGGGCACCCCCGGTGCCGCCCGTGTCACCCCGTGGGGCCGGGGGGCAGCACCGCCTCCTCCTCCCCTGCGCACCGCCCACGGCCGGGCGGCGGCACCGGGTCCCGGGCGGGGCGCGGGCGGCTCCGGCGGGGGAGCCCCGGGGCCGCGCCCCTTCCTCCCCTCCCCCGCTCCCACCGCCCGGAAAAGGACCCGTTACCGTCCCCGGGAACTCGCGGAGGGGCCACCCCCACCAGCCCTCCCCTTTTGTGCGCGGCGGTGGCGGCGGGAGGCCCGGACGAGCCCGGCCGCCCCCGCCCGCAGGCCGCGGGCTCCCGGCGGGGGCGGGCGGGCCCCACCCGACGGCGGGAAGGGAGAAGGGGAGAAGAGGAGCCGGCAATCCGCCCCCCCGCACTCCCTGGTCGGCGGARAGCCTCCCCCGGTACCTGCGGCCTGCGCTGCTCCGGCTCCCGCCGCCTCCTGCTCCACAGGCCCGAGCGCGAGCGGCGGCGGCGGCGGAAACGGGCGGGGCGGGGCGGGCCGTGCGCGGTCCCGGCCCCGCGCGGCGCGCTCCCGGCCCGCCCCACCCGGCCGCGCGCGCCCGYCCGCCCCGCGGCCAATCGGCGCGGCCGCGCGCGGGGGCTGCCGGGAAGGGGCGCTATAAAAGCGCCCGTGCTATTTACGCCGCGCGGGTTTGGTGTTGGCCGTGGGGGAAGGTGTTGGGCTCGTTGCGGCCCCAGCACTGGGCAGGGTCGCTCCGCAGCAGTCGAAGAAAAAGGCGGCTGTGATGGGAACTTGTATTGCGATGCCTTGTTTGYCTGCGGGCCGTTCAGTTCCGTATTTCTTCCAGCGGGGCCACACCTCGAGTGCTGTGTCCAATTTTGGGCCCCTCAGTTCGGGAGGGACATTGAGGGGCTGCAGCAGGTCCAAAGAAGGGCAACAGAGCTGCTGAAGGGGCTGGAGCACAAGTCCTGTGAGGAGCAGCTGGGGGTGTTTACCCTGGAGAAAGGGAAGCTCGGGTGGCCTTATCAGTCTCTGCAGCTCCCTGACAGAAAGTTGTAGCCAGGTGGGAATCGGCCTCTTCTCCCAGGTAACAGTGACAGGGTGAGAGGGCACAGTCTTAAACTGCACCAAGGGAGGTTCATGATGGASATCATGAAGAATTTCTTTGCAGAAAGGGTGCTTAGACATTGGAATGGGCTGCCCAGGGAGATGGGGAGTCACTGTCCCTGCAGGTTTTTAAGGAAAGGCTGGATGTGGCAGTTGGTGCCATGGTCTGGTGACATGGTGGAGTTTAGTCATAGGTTGAATATGATGATCTCAGAGGTCTTTTGCAACTTAATTGATTCTGTTAAAGGTGGCTGGTGGGGAGGGGCAGTGGTATCAAGGTGCCCTCTGCCTGTGGGCCTGTTTCTTCCAGTGGGGCAGATGAGCTCTGCTCTTAGCAGGCASTGAGCAGTGCTGTTGGAGCTGGAGGAAGCTGAGGAGCTCGCAGGCAACACAGGGAAGGGGCTGGAAGGGTTGGACTTGCTGCCATGTCTCAGTGACAGCATGTCGTAAGCGTGTCTGTGGTGAGCCTGATGGCAAGGGTTGCCCTTGTCCCAGGATGCAGAGCCCTATGGTTGATGCAGTCAGTGTACCATGGAGCAAGGGTACTACTTCATTGTTTCCCTCCTTGCCCTCCTGAGRAGGTTTGTGAACAGGCACAGTAGCCTTTAGCTGACACTTGGGGATGGCTTGTTTAATCTGGGCACTCTAAGAGAAATGTGCTGTGCCAGTTCCGATGCATGATCTTAGGTGTTTTTCCCCACCCAAATCCTTCCTCATTTGACAGCATTTGCATTGCCACCTGCCTTTARCCTGACCTTTTTATGGACTACTCTYTGGTGCCTGTAGAGGAAGGAGCTGCTTAGCCCCTGTCAGTAGGCAGGTCACTGGGTCTGGGTTGCTCTGTAAAGCATTGCAAGGAAGGTGGGTTTTTTTTGAATCAAGCAAATGTTTGATACAAACTGGTAATGGTTTTTACAGCTTGGTACTGGTACTTGATGGGTGGCTGACAGTGTGTACAGTCAGAGGCCCGTGGTAGTTTGTGTTTGGCTGACCAGTACACCTCCACCTCTGACACTGAGACAGTTCATTTGCCTGAAGTCCGTAGTGGAATTACCTGTGGTTTGGACACCAGCTTGGTAGGGCTTGAACCAGAAATCAGTTACTTCTAGGCCATAGGTTCTTTTCTTAATTGTTTTTTTTATTATTGTTTGATAGAGATCCTTGTGGCCTACTACTTTCTTTTCATGATCCATTGGGAAATTTGGCCTTTGTTTACAAAACACTGACGGGTTTTTTGATCACTGTGTGTGTGTGTGTGTGTGTGTGCTCCTTTTCCTAGCAATAGGTCCTTGCCCAAGGGAGGGCACTCATGGGATTTGTATGGGTCTGTGGCCAGAGGTCCTGCTTTCTCAGGTGGGCACTGTTTGGGCATGATGTTAATGAAAGTACTTCAGGAGCCAATTTTTCCCAGTCTGGTGAATAGGTGGCTTTTCATGGATTCAAAGCTTTGATTTTAATCAAGGCAGCCAACAAGCTCTACTGCCAGCAATGAGGATCCTCACTCTCTGTAAACYACACCTTCTGGAGGTGTCTGTAGTCTGAACTTTCCACCCTTTCTTGTCTTGTGTGTGTCATTGTTCAAAAYGGTCTTCATCCTGACTTTCGTGTTAGAATAGGTTTTCAGCTTCAAGGGTGAGAAGGTGCTGCAGAAGTGCAGCTCTTCTCATGCGTGGTGACTTTGTTTATGAGTTAAAGCAGTGTATTCTGAGAAAATAATTAGTTTGGTCATCAACACAAGTCCCCTCCCTCTGGTCATCAACACAAGTCCCCTCCCTCTCTCTTCCTCCCCCCAATTTATTTTTTGCCAAGAAAAGGGTCCATGAGGGGGGAAAAGGTTTATTAACTGAGTGCCAGGAATAGCTAAAACACCCCTGAATATCCTTTGCAGATATTTTTATTGCAGAGATACCTTTTGCAATCAATTCCACTGAAGTCAGTCAGTCTTTCAAGTGTGTTTACAGCTATCAGAAAAAAACCTAAGAACTGAGAAGAAATAATAGGAAGCAGTAGCTGATAAGTTGTTTTTTTTCCCTTAGGGAATGTGTCATGGATTGTATTTTTGGTCAAGCTGTACACTTCACTGAAGAGTAAAGGTAGTTTCTCTGCCAGAAAACTGAGAGCTTCCTTCTAACACCACAGCACTGACATGATTTACTAAAAGTCCTACCATAACTTACYTGTTAGTTAATTGTATCATAATTTGTTTTTAAAAGTCCTATCTGGAAACTGGGAGTAGTATCTAGAAATGTTTGCCAACCAAACATGATGGTATGTCAGTGTTATCTTTGTTCTAGAGCCATAAGCTGAGCTGTGTAAAGCATCTGTCTAGCCCAGTAAAAATGTGGGTTTGTGTGTGGTGTCTAARAAAAAAAATTCAACATAACAAAAGTTCCCACCAACTTAGCCTTCCTAGCTGATTGGGATATCCAGCTCCTAAAGTTAAGAACTTTTATCTGAACCTCGGCAGCTCARATTCATAAAGGATGAAAATTAGCAGGTCAAGCCACTCCAAATGTGCCAAGTGTTTTCCCAGTTTCCTCATATGTGGCCTAATTAAGCAAATGGGAACTCTCCCAATGGTGCCAGTATAAAAAATGTAAAACCAGCAGAGTCCAAAGCAARAGGAGATCTCTTTCTTCCATATAGGACATCAGTCTTCCTCTCTGTCCAGTCTACACTGCATTTAGGCCAAGTGCAGGCCTTGGTGAACAAACTTAGGTTTTGRTCTGTCTCACAGATAAAGAATCCTGAAGGGCAAGTCACTTGTCTGAAGTCCTAAAGGAAGTGGCTACCTTGAAAGCCCTTGGTCCTTTAGCCTCCTCCTTCCCTCTTGCTGTAGCAATTAACTCGCTTGTATCTGTCCATGGGTGGTAGTTTGCAGCTGGGCCCATGGGTGCAGTGTTGTGCTGTCGTGACAGCCCTCATGAAAGGGAGAATTCCTGTGCTTTGGATGGGATGTTCACAGAAGCGGTAACTGCCCTTCCACATGGATAGGGAAATCCAAAGCCTCTGATATGCAGAGGGAGAAGTTACACGAAGTTGCTGACCTCTAGTCCAACACAGGCTCTTGCCATGCTTGGGGAAATGATGCCTACGAGCTCCAGCTCAGTGCAGCTGAGGTGTCTGACACAGGCACCTCTAAGRGGCATTGGTCAGGCTGCCCTGTTGTAGGACTGCGGGAGGAGAAAGCAGCTCTGTATTCCCACTGAGAGAATCCCTGGTGTGGAAAGCCTTGAGGCTCAGAGGAACACAGGCCCTCCAAGAACAGTGTGGGTCTCCAAGCTTATCCCCTGCCTCCCTGGGTGTGGCAAACTGTCTTTAAAATGCTACAGCAAAGCTATCAGAAACCTTTGTGTTCTATATTCTCTGTCCAAGTGTGGGTTCCTCCTGGTCTCCTCATGTGAAGGTGATTTACTACTTGAACTGGAAGTTTATCTTGCATCCTTTCCTGGGAATGTGTATCCAGGAGGCTGTACCTCAGACCCTGGCTGGCTCTTGAGCATGACAGCTCCAGACTGCAGAGACTTGCACAAGCTCATCCCTTAATCCTAGTGTGACCCACCTTCCTGTCTCCCACAAATAGGGCACAAGCAGCTCCTCCTTTCCTATATTTCACTATCATCTTGTTGCAATGCATTTATTTTTCTGCACAATTCTTTCAGGCTGTGTCTCGGTTGGAAGCTGAACAACTATTTAGTTTATTTCACACCAACTTTGCTTTAAGCTTCTATGTGGCATTCTGCAGGCTTAAAGTGAGCAGTAGCTGCTGTGGCAAGGAAATGCAATGGTGGTGAGTTTACTTTGTGGTATGTGCAGGGAGACTTAATTGAGTTAAAAACCCTATCAGAAAAATCTAGTTTTACTAGCAGGCAGCAAGCAAGACCAGTGATGTTCAGCTTAAGCTCAAAGACTAAATTATTCCAGAACTTTTAGTTTTTAAATGGAGCAGGACAGACAAAATTCAGAGATTTTTAGTAGGATCCAGCAATAACTCTATTAGACAAATATTAATGCTTTGTGAAACAATAGAATAGAAAGGGGATAGAAGATTTCAATTGTACAGTAAAGCATTTCATATTAAATTCCTTTTGTGCACTTTGAGATAATCTGATTGTTTGTTTCCTGTTTTCTGAATTTACAAATATTTGGAAGGGCACTAGTGAATTATGCTAGAAATAAAAGTGAAATAAAGTCACTTTCCCCTTTTAGTTTTAAAGGCTAAACTGAAGTGAATATATTGATGCAACTTGATCCTGAAATAATTAAATTTTCCCAACATTTTACTAGTATTTTAGAATTGTTTTTTCTGGGAAGTGCCCACACTCCCCTCTTCCAGTTTTGTTTCAAGAACCAGCAAAAAAGCCCCATGCCTTAAGCATGGGGCACAGACATTCAGCACATGTAACACTCCACACATCCCAGGCTGGCTTGTTAGCAGTGGAAACACAGGAGGGATAATATCCCCCTGGGACTAAGTTTTCATATGTGATTTCATCCTGCCATTAAATGCTCAGTAAATCCAATATTTTCCTCACAGGCAGAAGGGAAGGACCAGCGGGTACCCCCTCAGTGTGAAACGTGCTGTAGCTGAGCAGGAAGGACAGACAGACCTGCCAGGGACCTCCAGTCTTGCCTGACCAGGATAGTGCCTGTGCTCTGCTGCTGCACCCTGGAGAAGCCAAAGCACAGAAGGACCATAGCAGGACACCTGGCATGTGCTGACAGAGCTGGAAGCAGAAAGAAGCCCTGGCCATGCCCTGCTGCAGTGTAAGGCTCACCCTGATCAGCTGCAGCAGGGCAGGATGAGAACTGAAGCTTTAGTAGCATTCATTGCTGGGGGGTCCTGTACCACTGGGAAACTATTCTGGAGGCTCCCCCTGCCTGCATGCAAAAAATTAGAGAAAATGCATAATATCCTCAGTTATTCAAGTCCCATGCTCCAAGGGACACTCAGACTTTCAGGCCGCTTTTAGTGCTTTCTGACAGAGGAGGGAGCTGTCAGCTCAGCTTTCAGCCACTGAGCAGGCAGAGGTGCCCACCTGGGAGCTGGCTAAGCTGCCTGGGCAGCCCACTGAAGGGACATGCTCAGCTTGACTTGTTGGAGGTGGAAGCTAATCTGAAAGTGTTTAAATCTTTTGCTCTAAGTGCGTGTGTGGAGGGTTTGTGTCCCTGTACAGTGAAAACCACAGTCGCTAGTCTGCAGGGACAGTGGGAGCAGTGAGACTGAGAAGCTGTTTGGCAGTGGGATCTTGCACTTTTTGTTGCTGTAGCAATGTCCCCCTCTGTTGTACCAAGAGTCCCTGGTGTGCAACACCTTCCTGCTAATGTTCAGAGCCAGAGCACCCTCCTGTGTACCCAAGTGACACATATCTAGGAGACCTGCCAGGCAGCAGAAACAGGCAAGGAAACAGCTAGGTTAAGCTGGTCTGAGGTTGACTCAAGCCAACGTGGACTGGTCTGAAGTGGAATAACAACCTGATCCTATCTGCTGTTTCTCCTGGTACAACCCGTCAGCAGCCTTCCTGCCTCAGCCAGTGGTAGTGTTGTGAGGTATGGTTTAATTACAAGCCTGAAATAAAAAGAATTTCTTCATTAGATGTTGCTTTACAACTGCACCAGTCATCTTCTGTCCAGCTGCTGATGGCAGAGCTCCAGGTGGGCTGAATGGGGCTGGTTTGGCAGGTATGTGGAGTGGTGGTGGTTGGAGTGTGCAGCTGGGCAGAACAGGGCTGAGTCAGAAGTTCCTGGTGACGTTGCTAAATTCAGTTTGCCACAAAGATCTTTTTCTCCTTCATACTGGAGCTGTCTTTATGCAGCCTTTCGGCCTTCAGAAATGCGGCTCAGCCTCAGTTCCTGCGAGTCACACGTATCCATTCATTAGCTGTTGGAAAAAGGGCAGTGAGAAAACGTGGTGTCTGTGTTACATGCTTAGGGACTGGTTTCCACCACACTTGTCCTCTGGCAGCAGTTAGGTGACAAAGATTGAAAGCCTGTCTTCCCACCCAGGGTATTGTGCTTTATTTCTCAAGTCACAGAGATAATCCCTGTCAGATGACTTCATTTTAAATTGTAGTGAGACCCTGAACTGATGATTTAGGAGCACGCACTGTCTTTGTTGTGGTTCTGGTTTCAGTGTGTTGCTTTGTGACCAAGAAAGATGGATTGTTACTCAGCCAAGGCTAAATGTGGAGGTAACACCAAATGCTGCATGAAATGGAATCTCTTCTCAGCCCCAGTCAGTCCTACAAATCCTGTTCCTCTTTCCCCCAGGAAATGATGCTGGAAACTAGCAGCCTTTTCTCCACCTCAGCCAATGCACCAGCATCAGCTTAGTGCTGATGTTCTGAGCTGGTCTGGATTAATGGCAAACCATGTCTTTCTTTACAGCAGAGACTGACTCACATCAGGTCACTTGATCACTTATTCCAGGAAAAATAACAAATTTGCCAGAGAACTGTCCCTGACGCACTGAAATATTTGTGAATTCAAAGCTTCTGCAACTCAGAATGGCAGGTTCTGGACATTTTCCTCTAAAATTGTTCATATTAAAATGTGAGGATTGTACAAAGAGCCTTGACAGACTCTTCTATTTGAGAAGAGTTTAAAATTCATCACTTGGACCAACAGGAACCTTTGTTCCAGGTAACATCTCAGACTAATGTAGAGTTGCACGAAAACCTCCCAAAGAAAAACCAAGGCATAAACTTGGGACTTAATCTCTCAATTTCATGTAGAGTCTTTTTTAACAATATTAGCCTCAATAACCCAGGAAACGGCTGTATCTATCTGGAAAATATGGCTTTTGTCAGTGACAAACTTAATGCAGGGGTTTTTTTCTTCTTTTGAACAAGAGGCAAAAGGTGCARGAGCAAACACTGCAGAGGCATAAAACTTCCCCTCTTGTATGGGAGGAGTAGAGGTTTCATAGTTAAATGGGAAAAAGGCTTGCTTTTAGGCTTCTGAGTTTTGGCACAAGTCCCTGTGGGATGTGTTTGATTGGCCTTCCCCAGACTCTGCACAGTTGCATTTCTTCACAAAAATAGGACCTTTGCTGGTACTGGAGTAAACAGAGGAAAATGTGCAAGGCAAGGGGGAGCAAACTGGGTGTGATGTGTGGTGGATGGCTCTGAGTTAACTGCTACAGCTGAGTACCTCCTTTCAATATACTTAGTAAGGCCATATCCCAGGGCTGAAGACCCTCCTGCTCTCTCAGAACTTCCAAGTGACTCTGTAAGGGTTGCTCAGCCGTGGCTGACTCATCCTTGACAGGCAGCAGGACCAGAACCATCACATAAACTTACAAAATCTTGGGAAATTGATTTGCCTGCAAAAACCGAGACAAAACATGCAAAGTTGAGCTAAAATAACATTTTATTATTTGGAGATTCACCTCAGCTCAATTTCTGATGCTGGGCTCAGGCTCCCCATCAAACAGCTGCTGTAAAGAGTGAGCCAGAGCAATGGGGGTAGTGCTGTTACCCACTGTAATTGAAGGTGCTGAGATGGAGCCTGTCCAAGCCATGGAGGATGAAGCTGTGTTATGTAGAGGAGGGCAGTGCAATTTCTAGTGGTCACTGCTGTTCTGGTGCAGTGCAAGGGTTTCTCACACTATCCTTTCCACATTTGTTACTCCATAGCGGTAACAAACAGTGCAGTAAAAAGACAAGAATGCTGCAGTGCTTTGTTGTGACACTGTTCTGCTTCCTCCCCCATGCTGGTGGTAGGGCTCTGCACTCAAAATTCAGATGCAGTTCACATTTGGTGTGATGGCAGAATAAACTACAGGATTAAAAATATTCCCAGATCTCCCTTTAAATGGTTTCCCTTCTCACTCTGGCATACTTGGCATCCCTGGGGATGGGATTTGCACTTCTGTGCTCTGTTGCTGCAAAGTTAAGCCTATGGCAGCGACACTTGGAGGAGGGAAGGAAGGTCACGTTGAGGTGGAATAATGTCAGAAATCACCTGTGTTTAATAGCTTTTATTATGAATGGTGTGTCCACTACAACATGAGGTAGTGGGAAAAGAAAGGGAAATATAAAAGTATAAATAATCAGGGTTTCTGAAAGTCCTTTTGGAAGTGCTCCCCCTCCTCAGATTTACAGCGGCTCCCCACAGATGTTCTGTAGTTGGAAGAGTCTCATGAAGTATTTTTGCAAGACAGTTTCTTTGCCAGGAAGGAGATGAAAATCTTAAACCAAAAATATCTTTTGACTTTGAATTTGGAGTTGTTGTCCTAATGTAATTCTTTACAGAGCTGCCAGAGAGGTTTTTAAAAGCGCTATTTATACATGTCCATTAAAAACTGGAGTACAACATGGCTATAAGAAATTAATTTTCTGGTTTTGAAGCTAGCAATTAAGGTTGGAACAAATGTTCCTCCTTTTTGTTCCTTCTGCAGTCACTCTTGTAAAACTAAAGGAAAACCATTGACATGAAAGCTCTGTTGGTGTCATTACYGCTGGGCTGCTTTGCTTTGTGGAGCGTCAGACTCTGGTTAGAGTGACATTGTGTAAGGCTCTTAAAATCCTGCTGAGATCCCTGAAGCCTGTTAGGGGATCCCTCATTAAAAATTCTGGAAGACAGTSTAAATTGTCACTTGCTGTAGAGAATGAGCTTGTTGACAAGACCACATTAAACCCAGCACTTTTTGCAAGCACAGTTTGCAAACCCAGGGAGACGGAGCGTGGTGTGTTCCTGCTTCCCTTCTTGTTTCTGTCTGGATGGAAAATGGAAAAACACTCTGGGTAAACTATCTCATGTTTTCAGCAAGAAAAAACCCCTAAACTTAATTTAGACTTCATGTACAAGAGAGGAGGTTAAAAAAAAAGGTACAGAAAGGCCTGGTTTATTGATGTGTATTCTTCTRTAGCTCAAAGACAACGTAAGATAATCCTCAGGGTAAAGAAGGAAGTACACAGTTGCTGCTAAGGCATGCYGCAGGAGAAGAAATAAGAGAATATTTCAATGCAAATGTCCCTATAAAACACATTTTTCACCAGGAAAAGGTGTGGGTAGCCCCGTGCTTTGTGTGTGTGTGYGATACACTGCAGTAGGAGGTACAGATTTTCCCAGCATGGGTAAAGGGAGATACTGTCCTCTGGTTCAAACATAGGTGTCTGTAGGAAGCATTGCTACCAATGTGAAAACAGATCCTTCTGGCACTGGCCCCTGCCTGGCATCATGGGAGGAATTTGGCCAGACCTGTTTGGTCATGAGTCAAAGCTGTGCACCCAAGTTCCAAATTACTAGAGCTATAAACAGTTTAAAATGATTTTCAGGGGAGTTCAAAGATGAATAATGCATCTCTTCAGGCTTGTAGTGATCTTCTATACACAGAAAACCAAAGCGATGTACAAATACAGTTGCTGGCCTTGGGGAGGGGAGTCTGAATGACTGCTTGTCATTCACAGTAGCTACCAGAGGTGGTGTGACATCTGAAAGGAAGAGATGAAAGCTCCACTGCAATTTGTTAAATAAAAACCACCTCAGTATCTTGCTAAATAGCTGATAATCAGAGGTGCAGAATTCCTATCTGCTGTTCAGGGCTTCGATAACCAAAAGAGGAGTTCATAGGCTACAACCTACAAAAGTTTTTCTTCCGTAACTCAGTGAAAGTTTGCTTATAGTATCCATGGAAATTCCCCTTGACAGAATTACTCGTCCTGCCACTCTCTGTGTTTGGCATTACTGAGTGTTTTGCCTGTCACTGCCATCCATTCTGTTTGGTTTGGTGGCTAGAGTTTTGTTTTAGCCACTGGATCCTACACCATCCRGGTTTGTGTGGTTCAGGACTGGGATCTGAACAAAGTGAGAATCTAAACTTGATCGTTCTGGTTTCCAAAGGCAGGAGGTAGGAAAGGTTATGTGACTGTCTGGAAAGTTCCTTTGTAACTTAAAAACTGCATTTAATTTCAAGACTGTTTTTGCTAATAGATCCAGGGGGAAAATAGTTTGCTGTTCAGCATTTGTGACCTAAATAGACAGTTAACCATAAGAATAATTTGCTTATTTCTTAACACTTCTAAGTTTGTCTGAAAAGATATACATGCCTTTTCTTACTCTGTAACACTGAATTTTTTTATTCCTGTCATGAGAAAGAAACATTCCCATGTCCTGCAGTGGGAAATGAATTTAAATCTGAGGGCAAACCAACAGATCAATAGTTAATCCTTCAGTGCATCTCCTCTTTTGTGTTAGCAGAGGCACCAAAAGGTCAAGGGCTGAAGTGCTGCTGAGCTCCTCACGCTGTTTGCCTTTCACAGGCCTGGCCCTTGTGGGATGCCAGGATGTATGTGAGCCCTTCCTGAGGTTTTCCTTGAGGTTTTCCCATTGACAGCAGCTGCATTTCAACACATGAATAATGTTTTAGAAAATTTATCGATTGGTACAAGAAGCTCCTCATTGGCAAATATTAAAAGTTTACGGTGTCAATATTGAGTGATGAGAAGTGGAATCTGTTATGCAGAGGGGTAAACCTGTGCTGTCTTGGAAAGCCCTTGGGGATGATTCCCAGAGAGCCTCCTGCTCCCAGCACCACTAACCCTGTGTTTTGGGAGGCCACTGGCCAAAACCTTRCTGACTTAAAAACTGAGCCGTGGCCTGGTCCTGACTCGCTGGAGCAAGCAGCACCCAAATAGCCCTCTGTGTCCCCACTCTGTCCACCCAGCCCAGTCCTGCCCTCGGCCAGTACAGTCCCTGCACTCTACAGTGTCTTTCCTCTGGAGAGGACCTGCCAGCTGAACATTCCCATGTGCTTGTACTGCCTTCCTTCCAGTTATTCCCACAACTGATGATCTCCCTTGGTTCTGGTCTTGGTTCATCAGCAGTAATGCAGAGTTTCCGTGTTAGGGGCAGCCAGGAAGGACTTTGGACTGGTGCCTGTCTGTGTCTGTGCTGRTGGAAATTCCCCAGGGCTGTATGATCTGTTCTGGCCTCTTGCCTGCCCCTCTAGGGAGGGTATTTCCATGAAGAGTTAGTCAGAGCTGTTTGTGTTTTGCCATGTTCCCAAGGTGATCAGTATCCTTATCACGTCTATTTGCTTACGGGGTACCCAAAGTGACCTTTGCGAAGCTCAGCTCACCTTGTCCAGTAGGCAAAGGCAACTGAGAGAGGAAGGACTACGAAGTATCTTGTTGGATCAGAGGAGAAGAGGACAGAGGGTCCATCAGATGTGAGCAGAACTGAGAAGCCAAAATCTGGGCCACAGGCTGAGCTGAGTATCCCAGCACAGGTACCATGTACCCTGCTGAGACAATGTGGCATAAACAAATCTGCTGAGCCCAAGTGTCTGCCATACCCCGACACCCAGGGCCCTGCTGGAAAGCACGTTTTACATCCTTCTGCCTCACCTTTTCCCGAGGTACTGGTCCACAGTGAAAGCATGAAGCTGTTAAGTGAGACCCAAATTTTAGTGTTTGCTGTTGTATTGGGGAAACGTGTTATGTACTAAATGTGTGCTGGTTTAAACAATTTTAAGGCTGGAGGAAGGAGAAGTGTCTGATGGCCAGAGCTGGCAGTTCAGGGCTTTTGAGTTTTGTTCCTCTKCTTGCCAGTGATTCACTGCATGGCTCCAGGGGAGACATGTAACCAAGCTGGAATATTTTCTTCCAGCTGCAAGAGAGCTCTAATGCCAAATACAAGGAGGGCCTCTGAGGTTTAACTAATTCCAGTCTATGGAAAGCCTCGAGGTCCTCACTAGGAAGCTGCTGGAGAAAGGCAAGTATTGCAGTATTTCACACTGCTGTTCATAAATGAGCTCTTGGCTGCGCATTGGTGAAAAGCAATGGCTAGACTCCCTCTGCAAACAAAAAAAACCCCTGATGGAGGGAGCTGGAATGTATGAGCATGGATGTGAACCCACGGCAGGAGAGGCAGCAACAAACTCCACTGCTCCTTGTTGCTCCACCTGAAAGTKGCTCACGTACCAATGAAGAGCAAACTTTCCCTGCTAAGAGGGTTGAAGAGACTGGAGAAAGCTTAGAGAGGTGTGAAGGTTTCTTTTACTCATGGGGACAAAAAGGAGGATGGCACTGTGCTTGGCCCCATCCCTTGAAAAGAAACAGGGACCTGAGGAGTTGTCCGAGAAGCAGCAAAGGCTGTGGGCTGAGCACTGGTGCTCCATGGGGAAGATGCAGGACGGGGCACACTCCCACAGGCACTAGGGCTGTGGAGCTGCCTTGTGACAGGAGTTGCGTGAGCACATCAGAGCTTGGGATAGTGAGTGATGTGTGATGGTACTGCTGACTGCTCCTGTGCTGGCTGGAGCTTTGTGGACCTTCAGCAAGCAGTTAAAGCAGTTCTCCTCTGGGTGACAAAGCCCAGGTGATGGAAAAGGAAACACTTGGCCTCCTGCTGCTGGTGGGGAATGTCCCACGCCTGCACTGGGCTGAGGGAAGGAYAAACAAGTCAAGAACATCTGGCTGAACATCCTTCTTAACTTTCCTGGTGCTCCACTTGTTGTGCAGTGCTGTCTGAGATGTCTGTCTGCTTTTCCTTCCAGCTGAGCAGTGGGAAAGCCCGAACGCAGGTAGAAGCCAAGATGTGTCCAGGTTGCAACAGCCCCAGTGATGGAACYTGTGAGTGGCTGGTCAAAACCCTCTCTGGGTTTGTTGGGAAGGGCTCGGGTGCTGCAGAACAACTCCGCCCACTGCCCTGACCGGCCAGGCCAGGCCATGTGGTCAGAGCCGTGACGCAGGGCTGGTGCAGGGTGGCACCTGCGTGTCCAGCGCCCGAGGGAAGGGGCCCATTAACCGCACGCTCCGGCTCGTCTAGAGCCTGAGGCTCAGGGGTCATCAAGCAGGGATACGTGCCGGGATGTGTGCCGGGATGCCACAGTCCCAGCACAGGGCAGGCTGTAGGACACAGCGTTGTGTATCATTCATGACCAGCAGTGCCCTGGAGGGTGCACGGGCTGGGAGGGGAGAGGAGAACCCGCCTTGCTGCGGGGGTCTGGGGGCCCTGCATCCCCCAGGGGGATGGGATCCCCCATCCTTCTGCTCGGCGCAAGGCTGGGCGAGCGGGGAGGCGCTGGGAAGCGGCGGGAAGCAGCCGGGAGCTGGGTGGAGCCCCGTGGACTCGAACCCGTAGCCAGCGGAGACCAGGCCTGCCGCCGCCCGTCCGCCAGGGGGCGCTCTCCTCGCGGGGCGCTGCCGCGGGCCCCGCCCGGGAGCGCGAGCCTTTGGGGTGCCCCGCCCCAGGGGCCGCCCCCAACGGAAGCCCCGCCCCTCCCCGGAGGTAACGCGGCCCCGCGCCCCGCCCATCCCGGCGGCCCCGCCCCCGGGCTCCGCGCGCAGCCGCCCCCTGGCGGCGGGGCGGGGCGGGGCGGCGCCGGGATCGCTCCGGGCCGGCCGCACCGGGAGCCCCGGTGAGAGCGCGGGGGGGKCCCGGGGTCCCCGCCCGGCGCAGCGGCGGGGGCGGCTCTGCGGGGATCCGCGGGGCCGGGCAGGCAGCGCTGCGCCGATTCGGTCCCCCAAGGCCGCGGCCTGCTTGGAGCCGGAGGGCGCCGGCCGGGTCCCGCGGCGCCCCGGCGGTGGGCACGCCGGTGGTGGGGGCTGCACCGGTGCCGGTGCGGAGGGCGCTGCCTGCGGGCAGGCGGGGCCCAGGGCTGCGGCTCCCGGCAGGCAGGCCGGGCTGCGGGGCCGCTCGGGGCAGACCTCCCCCCTCGGCGGGGCACGGGCACGGGCACCGACACCGAGGGGATCGACATCCTGGCCGGAATGGGAAGATGACATCGCCGGCCCGTGTGGGAGGGCAGGGGGGAACCGGCACTGCCTGCCAGTGCCGGCGGGGAACGAGCCACGGGAAACCGGGAAGAACAGCCAAAAATACCCTGCTCTCCTCTGGGGCGGCTGCCATCAGGGCCCTGGGGCTGGGCGTGGGGCTGGCAGCTCGGGGGAATCACCGGAGCCGTGATTGGAAGTGCCAGGTCTGTGTTGGTTACAGGGAGGAGCTGAGGCGCTGCGGGAACGGGTGTATCCCTCCGGGAGCCCTCTGCTGCCAGGGCACCTGGGAGCAGCCCCGGGTGCGGCTCAGGTGTCCCCGGGGACGATCGGGCTGGGACACTGCAGCAGAGGAAGGACATCGTCCTCTTTCACCGTTCCTTTCCCATTTCCATGTTTCTTGGTGCCCGTGCATTCAGCCGCAGGGTTTTGGGAAGAAATCTTGGCCTGTGGGATCCTGCAGGAGAAGGTGCTTCTCGGGACACCCGTCCTTTGGGGAGCAGGTTCGAGGTGACCGGGCACCTTTCGGCTGCTCTGCCACGGCTCTTTTGCTTTTGGTCCCATGAGTTTGAGAGGAAGCAATGATACTTATTTTTTCCTGCTGCAGCGCCACAGATCCTGCACCCCTGTGGATCAGATGTCGTGAAGCGTTTCTGGGCTGAGCTGGTTTTTCAGGTGAGTGGGTTCATGGTGTGAGACGGTGCCTGGCCGAGGAGCATGGCCAGTGGTTCGGGCTCGGCAGGGCTTKCTTTTGCCATATCTCTGCTTGTCGGGCTCGAGCAGAGCGGAGCCGCCTGCGCTTCCTACCAGGATGTGGCTTTTCTCTTGTAAAGCTGAGTGAACAAGCAGCAGTCTCGTGAACGACTCTTTGTGGACAAAGTGTGTTTATAACACACAGAGGTGAGGGTGGATTGTTTACTTCAACGCTCCCTTCCAAACCTACCTTCTGTGAAAGTCCCAGGGGAGCATCGCAACCACTCCCTGTGACCAGAGCTGTGTTTCAAGGGAGTATAAAACACAAACAACTCTCCTGAAATGGAGACTTGCAACTCCCCAGAGTGGTTGCACTTGGTGGGTGAAAACAAGCAGGAGGCATTCACCAGGCTGCTGTGTCCCACAGTCAGCACAAGAGAAAAGATGCCAAACCAAACAGGAAGCCTTTGTTGAAGTTATAAAAACGTTTTTAGTTTAAGAAAAGCCATCTAAAAGGAATACCAGTAATTCATTGTACCTGAATGTGTTGGGAATGCTTTTTCTAGCTGGGTCTTCAGCTTCCTCTGAGCCTCTCTGGGTGCTTGAATCTGGATCTGAACTGGTGTGGTCCTCATTTGTGTCATTGCAGGAAGGTCTGGGCTTCTAGATTTATTGACAAAGGGGCTGCCCTGGTCACAGTGTTGGGCCTGATACCTATAAATGATAAATTATTTTATTATGGTCCCCTGATCCGTAGCCCGGTGCTGTGGATCTGTTATCTCTTGGGTGATGCAGGCTCCCACAGTGGTTTTTGGTCTCTCCTGGATACAAAACTGGATTTGAACAGTTTTGAGGAATGGCAATGATGCCTCTCTCTCCTCTCTTCAAAACCACCTCATTCCCAAGTGGCGTTGAAGCAGTATAATTTGTACCTGGTGGCCAATTGAAACAGGCTGATGCAATGTGGGACTATAATACAGGAGGCTTCTGGGGGGTTCCACTCTATTCAAGCTTCACACATCAGAAGAATTGGAAAAGAGTGCATTTTGCTGCAAATAGATCACTTTAAAAAGCAGTCGTTTGCCCGAGTGGTAGCTTGACTGCCCTCCTTTTTCTTCTCTGCTCTTGCTGCCAGTGCCTCGGGAACCATGGCGCAGGAGGTGTCCATCATGACCGACTGGGTGCTGCTGGGGCTGATCGCGGCACTGGTCGYGCTGCTGCTGCTCACCGTCTTCGGCTTCGTCGTCTACTCGGGGCTCTTCACCGAGGTGGTTGTGAGTGCTGGCTCCCCCCCTGTTGGCAACATGACGCTGGCCTACAAGTTCAGGGTAGGCCCCTATGGAGAATCTGGGCAGCTCTTCACGGATGGCTGCAGCATCTCCTCGAAGCTCTGCTCCATCGGCGTCTACTACGACAACCCTCACACGGTAAGGTGTGCCTGGTGAGGCCAGCAGGATCTCGTGGTCAGCACCCAGGTTCCCAGCTTGGGATGCTCCTTGACTGTGTTTCAGACACATGCTACTCGTCCTCTGTAGGTGAGCATTGGGGTTCACAAGGTCTCCCAGATCTGCAGAGGACGCTCTGTGGGGAAAGGCACCTGAAAGCAGATGAGTTTTTGGATAACCCTGACTGAAAGGCATTGAGTGAGCAAAGCTTACTGAACAAAAGCCTCTGCTGAACAAGGTATCAGCAGGATAACAGATCTGGTTGTGGAACAGAGGCTTGTGTTCATGACCCCAAGGTGAGGCATTCCTTGGCATATTCCTTGGAAGTGCAGCCAAGGCTCCTTCTGGACTTGCAGCTCTGTGGTTGAAAGCAGATGGTCTCTTTAGCTTGGTTTGTTCTCATCCATACTCCTTCTCTTGTTTCTAGTGCTCTCATGTGTTTCTGAGCTTCCCTGTAGTTCTTCCATCCCCTGAGAGTTCTTACTGAAACCTCAGGTGCTGYGTGCTGAGGGCTCCTGTCTGATGAAACAGTTGCTCCATGATGCTCCTCAGGCTGAGAGGTGAGCAGAAAGCACGCTGCCTGGTGGCTGCCAGCCAGAGCTCAGCACTCCCATGGGAACAGTTAAAGGCAAGGAACAAACAAAAGTGCATCAGAACTTGCTAGGGGGGTGGAACCTGGCTGCTGATGTTGAGTGACACTAGGGTCTCCAAATAATGGCATGTGGGCATTTGTCTGGGACAGACAGCCTGGCTCCACTGTAATTCTGCAGTAGTTAGCGTGACCGTGGAGGAATCCGTGGGGAGGAGGGACAACAGAGTGGCCAGCAGCTGTGCATGTGTGCCTGGGCACGTGTGCTGGGGGCGGATGGAGGGCACAGTGCTTGGGCTCATGGCTCTCACCCAGCGCTTCTGCTCTGGGGGTGACTGGTCCTGTTTTAGGACCCTTRTTTCATTGCTTGCAAGATGGTGCTCCCAGGGGTTGGACTTGCTTTGAGGGAAGAACTTGTCCATGAAAACATAGTGCTGAGTAACCTGTGACAGGAAGATATTGTAGGTGAGAAAGCACAGAGCATGGCTATGCACAGTGGAGCCTGGTGTTCTCAGCCACCTTGTGTCTTTGTATCCTGTGATGCCCTGACTTGTCTTTACCTACCTGGATCATGAGAGGCAGAGAAGACGCTATGGTGCCTCTTCTTGGCCTGGGTAGGACGATGGCAAGGATGACTTCTCTCCTCAGGGTGAGCTGGGCAGAGGCAGAGTTCGACTAGGCATGCTYGGACACTTTTGTCTGGAAGAAATGTCATATTTGGAGCAGGAGCCATGGGGAGTGCCTGGGGGTGCCAGGGCCTGTGTGGTCAGTGTGGCCATTTCACTGCCACTAATTTGTGTTCTTGTGTTGAGGTCCTTTCCTGGAGCTGAGAATCCTGGTGCTGATGCTTGTTCCCTCATGGTCTCCGGGCACAGAGCAAGGCAGTCAATACTGTGGGAAGAGCTCCGTGTCCATTCCTGGGTGCTGTCCTGCTCTGGGGATGTGATGTGCATGTGCTTGTGGTTGCCCTGCAGCCCTTCTGCTGGCATTGTGGCAAGGGCATTGTGCCTTGGCTCTTTGTYGAAGCCTGGGCTAGTGAGAGCCTGTATTGCTGGGGCCCACAGACACTGATATGGATATTTGTGGTAACTCCTGCCCTGGCTGGCACAGGGAATGCTTTCCCTGGTAGCACCAGCTGAGGCTGGGAAGGAGTAACTCCTACCTGACCCTGAAAATTTGGGCTGTCCCTGCAAGATCAAGCTGCCTCCCCTTTCAAGTTCTGTCTTTTTTTCTCTTCCAGCTTCTGTCACATATCTACCTTCACCCTGTGGTCGGCGCAGGTAGTGAGGCTGCAGACCTTGTCTCTGGTGGCCATCCAGGGTTTTGGAAGCCAACTGTTTGTCCTTGTGGCAGGAGCCTAACCTGCCCTCCCAAGGCTTGGCAGGCAACCCTGTGGACCTTGTCCCTCTCTGGAAGGGCTGCCTTTGCTCATGACATTGGGCAGGTGACATCAGCATGAGCCTCCGGCCTCCGTAGCCAGTGGTGGCTGGGACACAGTGAGGCTATGCAGGATGTAGCTGCAGTACCTGTGGCTCTGCATGGTGACAGGAGCCTCCACTCGCCTGCCATCCATGAGCACAGTGTCAGACCTGGTCTGCTGGAACAGCTGGGGTGCTGGTGGGACCTTCCACAGGCTGATCTGTGGCTCCTGAAGTGGTTCCCACAGAGATTCATATCTTACCAACAGGCAGGTCAGGCCAGGCAGGGTGCTGGGAGTGAGGATGTGTTTGGGCAGATGGTTCTCTTGCCTCTGGGCAGGTGAAGAAAGGGACAGCTGTGGCCTGGTCTCTTGGCTGGAGACTGCAGTGCTCATACCTGACGGGCTGGCTCAGGTGCAGAGCACCCCAGCGTCCCRTGGGGGGTCCCTGTGTGCTCATATCCACTGAGTCATGATGGCATGGGAGATGGTGTGCACTGCTAGCTCCTCATTCCTGGAGGTTCTGCAGGGTGGGATCGGTCACCCAGGCTGCCTTTCCCCTGAGAGGAAGAGATGACCTCCTCCTCTTCCTCCTTATTCTCAGTGCTCTCCTGACCTCAGAAGCACCCTCTGGCAGAACTGGCCCGCCCAGAGCTGGCCGCTTGCCACGGATGTTGACTTGTCTCCAAAAATAGGCCTTTTGTCATCAGGCAGCAGAACGTGCTGGCTGTGTCCCACAGTGTCACTGGTGGAGCACTGGCGGGCTCTGGCCAGACAGCCACCCCCAGCCATGGCTCCTGGGGGGTTTGTGCCCCTGGTGCTGGGGCAGGAAGGGGCTGGTGACCGGGAGGTGCCATGTGGCAATTACTGGTGCTGGTGGACTCGTGGTCAAAGGAAGCTCTGGCTAGGAATGCCAGAGCTGGAGAGCAGCAGCCATGTGCTGGCTCTCAGCTTGGGGTGGGGCTGGGGGGGGCCCCGTGGTCTGGAGCATGTGGGCTGCCTCAGGGTCATGCCAGGCCTCAGGGCAGCCACTGCCACCAGCATCTCTGGGGCTCCCTGCTGACTCCTGGCTCTCGAATATTCACACAAGAATGCTCCCTGAGTGCGGCCAAACCCCTGCCAGCAATGTTTTATGTGTTTTAATGGACAAGATTAATATTAATTTCGACTCTTTTTTTTCTCTTTTTCCTTTTTATTTAATATTTAGCAGCCCAGAGGACTTCTCCCTCCTTTTCCCACCTCTGGCAGGAACAAAAATAACTCCTTAGCAAGGACTGGATGTGGCGGGTGGGTTTGTGCTCACCTCCAGCCAAGCCCCTGCTCACATATAGCTGTGGGCATGTGCCAGGGCCTTTTGCCTGCAGTCCACGTGCTCAGCGACCAGCCCATGCCCAAGTGTTGGATGGAGGAGGCCAAAATGCTCTCTGAATGCTGGAATGGGTTTTGTTCCCATCAGCAAAGCTGCTGGATAGGTTAACTAATAACTTCTAGAACTTCTCTTTTGGGACGCTTGGGGGAACAGAGGCTTTGATCAGCACCTGCCTACTGGAAAGGACAAATCTGTTAGGGAAAGGCTGGTTTTAAGTAGAGTATTTGCTTCCTTCCTTCTTTCCCTTGAGATGGGTTTTGCCAGTCTGGGGAGAAGGCAGATCTGCTTTGCTGGTGCCCTTGAGAAAGTGCCTGTGGGGCTACATGCTATGAAAAGGAAAGGTAAAAGGAGAAGGGAGGAAGCAAATGTGCCTGGCCTAGCATTGCTGCCTGCTCCAGCAACTCCAGTCCTTCCAACAGTTGCGCCGGGGCTGGGATCGAGCTATCCTTGCTCAGGACATAAATGGAGATTGCATGTTTAAAGGAATTTAATCTAGATTTCCATATCTCCTTGTTTCATCTGGCTCTTTTCCCGTGGATGCCTTCTGCGGCGTCCTCTTTCTGTCTTTGGGGTGGATCTGCTTCTTTCCTGCCCGGAGCTGTGATGGATGCTGGGCACAGCCGTGTCTGCAGCTCCCTCTTGCAGCGCAGGAGGGCAAGAGCGAGCCATGAGACGTGTCCCCAGCCTGATGGAAGCTGCTCCACAGGCTGCTTTCCTCGTTCCATTTACATCTGCTTGTGTTGCCCCTCCGGAATGGTCCTGCCGTGCGACATCAGAAGGTGTTTAAGGGAAAGGCAGGGCGAGGAGTGCGGAKAGAGTAGTTACACTGCAGGAGGAAACTTTAGTGAGCTCTAGTTCAGCAAAGTTAGGGATGAGATTGGGGGGCACAGATCCCCTTGTGGGGTTGGATGGGGATGGGAAGTGGTAACACTGGCTGGCCTTGTGTGCATCCTCTCTCTGCTTCACATTGTCCCCATGACAGCTTTGTGACACCTTTGTGCCCTTAGGTGGTATTAGGGAAAGTGGCTGGGTTCTCCTACCCCCTCCCACATTCCTGCCCAGTGCCATGGGTAAGCTTGAACTCGAGTGGTGGGATTCTGTTAAAAAACAGCAATGAAAGTTGTGGCCTGGGTCAGCTTTGGTGTGGAGATGGCTGGAGTCCCGTGGGCCATCACTGTGCTACTATCAGAGCCTTTAGCATCCTGCTTGCTGGGCTGGGAGACCTGCACCCCCTGTCTTAATGGGAAGCATTCCCAAATCTGTAAAGAGAGCATGTTTTAGGTTTCGCATGTTGTTGGGGTCCAGGATAGAAGCGAAAGTGTTTCTSTTTGTGTTACTACAAACGGCTTGGTGACTGCATGCAATCTTATCTGCCTCAGTTTCCCCATCCCTAAAACTGCCATACTGAGTTTGTCTAC
This sequence comes from Amblyornis subalaris, assembly GCA_018881555.1. Lineage (NCBI taxonomy): Eukaryota > Metazoa > Chordata > Aves > Passeriformes > Ptilonorhynchidae > Amblyornis > Amblyornis subalaris. Next base: position 14,382,045 of record JACAXG010000008.1, read on the forward strand.
TTAGGAAGGACCTGGCAGCCTCTGGATTTCTCTCCAGCTTTGTGCTGGTGGCCCATGCTGGTTGGTGGCATGTCCAGATGGCTGCCAGGTGACCTGGTGACCTCCTTGGGGGTGGGGTGGAGGCAAGCTGGGCAATTTGTGGTCACATCTCTCAGCTCCCTCCCTGAGTTACAGGGGTGTCCTGCAGAAGGGGATAGCGGTGAGCACCTCTCGACAGTCAGGTCTCTGATGGGGGATCAGGAGAGACGCTTCCTGCAGTGGCTGTCACCTGTGACAGTTTTCGGTGAGCAGCTCGGTGGGGTCTAGTTCTTCTCTACTGCAAATCCCTCTGTCCTCCAAGGCAAGGAGCAGCACCTTCCCCACTGGGCTGTGCATTTAGGCTGGGAGGAGTGTAGATGACTTAAGCCTGGATCAGCCTGGGTTAGGAGTGGGCACCTGCTTTGGAGTGCCTGATCAAGCTGGGCCATCGCTTTTACTAACTTATAGTTGTCTCCTGCCTCCATGCTCAGCAGGTTGAGGTTTTGGCCAGTTTTAAGCCCCTCAGTTCTTCTGACACTGTCTGTCTGTCCCCTTCGATCAGGTGTCTCCAGAGAAGTGCCGCTTTGCCATAGGCCGAATCCTGAGCGAGGGAGACGAGAAGCCATCGGAAGAGCAGATCAAACGGTTCCAGAAGTATGGCTTTAAGATCTTCACCTTCCCTGCTCCCAGCCAYGTGGTCATGGCCACCTTCCCGTTCACTACGCCGCTGTCCATCCATCTGGCAGTCAACCGTGTCCACCCAGCCCTTGACACTTACATCAAGGTAAGCGAGTGTGGCGTGAGGAGGGCTGCATGTGTTCGGTGGGCTGTCAGAGGCTTCTCTTCCTGACAGCTGATGGGGCTGCTCTGTCGTGTCATCTCTTGATGCCTTCCCTTGGGCACTACCATCAAGATCTCCTCCTTTTGCAATCTGGCAGGTAGTTCCCCAGCAGGGATGTCCTCCCGTTCGCTTGGTAGGCAAAGGGGTGTCTTTCCTGCTGTTTTGTGTTTACGAGAAGCAAGTTCTCATCGGATGACTTGCTGCTTTTCTCCTTAATGCAGAGATAAAAGCTGATTTTCCCCTTGAGTCTCTTTCTTGTTGTTAGGATCTGGCAGGTATGTGCCCTTCGGTGTAATACTGCGTGCCATGGAACTTCTGTTTTGAGTGCCAGCCTCACTGGTGGGGCAGCTGTCTTCTGCAGAGACGGGAGGAGAAGTTAGAAACTTTCTGCCCTGTGGGCTTATGAAAAGTTTGTTTCAAGCAATACATTGAAATTTGTGGCCCTTGGCCCTGACTGGGCAGGGGGCTGCTGTGGGCTATGTTTGCCCCTTGCCCCTGAGTGGCCATCCCTGCTGCTTGTGGTCTTTTTGAAGCCGGCCCTGCTGCCTTGTTCTGGCTGCCAGAGCAGCTGTGGCAAGGGTGTTCCCAGGCAGCACATCTGACACAGACACCTCCAGATGCAGGCTTTCCAGAAAGCAAGGAAGGTCCTGGCCAGCTGGGTGATGGAGGGAAGGGACTGCCCTTCCCAGTGGGGGAGGACGCTGTGGAGGAGCCGACGCTCAGCCCTTGGCTTATCTGACTGTCGAGTTCTGACGCTTTCGTTTGTTCGTGTTGAAACACACTATTTATAAACTTGCTTTTCCTGGCGAAACTCCCAGCCTTGTGGGGGAACTGTGTGAATCCCTCCAGCCTGCGCTGTGCTGCAGGATGGCTGCCTGGCTGCCAACCCTGGAACTTCAGCTGGGGACTCTTTGCCGACCCTCTTGTCTGCCCGGGCTGCAGGGAGCTGCCCGCTGGTACCAGCAGAAGACGCGTTAGCGCTGGCAGTAGGTAACACCACCACTGCTCCTTCCCCCCGTTCTGGAGAGCAGAACCAGTTCCCTGTTCTCATCCTCTCACTCCATCCTGTGTGTCTCTTCCTGGAGCCCTGCCGGCTGTTTTGTTGCGGGGGCATCGGGCACTGCTGCCAGCCCTGTGGCGGACGCGCGGGCGGGCACGGAGGGGGCTGGCGCGGGTGGGAGCATCAGGTTGGCCACGGGAGTGCTCGGAGACACTGGGCTGACGCTGCCTGAGTTGGGGAAAGGTCCTGGCAGTGCATCTGTCGCATGAGAGATGGAGTTGTTCGAGCTAAAAAGGGAACCACGGGTTTTTCTGGGAGCACCTGGCAGCGTTTAACAGGAGGGGCCGATTTCGAATTAAAATAACTGAAATCATACGGAAACACAGCACCCACAGCCACATGTGGAGGGAGGGGACGCATTTTGATCTCTGCCCCAGTCCCAGCAGCACATGAGTCAGGGTGCCTGTGACCATCCAAGCGTCCTGCAGCAGAGCGCGGCCCCCCTGCCTATCTGGCACTGCCTGTGGGAAGGAAGGGAGATGGTGGATTTTCCTTGCCAGGTGGGGCAGAGGAGAGTGGGTGCTGCTGCTCCCTGCACTCTGCACCGTGGGGGTGCCCTGCCTTTCTCCAGTGTGGCATGGGGGACTTGTGAGGCCATTTGCAGCCGTGCCAGCAGCATCCCTGCAACTTCTTCTGTGTCGTTGCCGCTTCTCCCTCGGGCTGGACTGTCTGCACCTCTGGGGCTCTGCTGGCACTTCCTGGGATSGAGGGATGGGGAGGGAAAGGGGAAACTTTCATGGAAACAGGTGACCTGTGCCCGCTCGGTGGTGGGAATGGGGGTTGCCATGGAGACAGCTTCTCCAAATAGCATCCTTCATCCCACCCCCGGAGCCCAGCTCCCTTAAGCAACCCGAGAGAGCAGCGAGACAGAGATTTGCTTTATTTATTTATTTCCTGTGTGCYTGCTTTGAGAAGGGCCCTGTTAATGAGAGCTGGGGGTCAGGCCTGCCAAGTGCAGGTCCCCCCACAGCCCTCCCATCCCAGCAGCCATAGGGAGGAAGGGGGTGGGATGGCAAAAGCCATGAGGCATGAAAGGGCACTCAGTGGCAGGGATGAAACACCGGCTCCCATGGAGAGAGGGAATTAGCTGAGGGAGGATAACATGGCTGCCTAGTCCTAGAAAGAAGGTGTRAGAGAGCAGGGAATGGGAGAGGGAGCTGAAGGAGGCAGGAAGAGGGCTGCAAGGTGGGAAGGGAGGGTGGAGAAAGCTTTGGAGATGCTGAAAAATAGGGAATAGGAATGGGAGTAGAAGGGCACTGAAGGGGGGCGTGTGGGGCAAAGGAGCTGAGGGTTTGGGGTCCAGCTGAGGGAACAGGACAGCGAGAGGTGGTGGGGAAGTCTGAGGCAGAGTTGAAGGAAGCCTCACCACAGCTGGCACTCCAGCAGCCTTCCCACAGCATCCCCTGAGGTTAACTTGGGGACATCTAGTCCCGAAGGCTGGTGGACATGCATGAGGCATGTGGCTCCCTCTGGACTCACTGGTGCTCTGCAGAAGTTACCAGGAAAGCTCGTGGCTCATGTTTCCCGAGCAGTGAGGGTGCAGTGGTGCTGGCTTTCAGCAGTCTGGACTTAATGTTTGCCAGCCTTCTGCTGCTTTGGAGGGACAGAAAAAAATTAAAAATATATAACAATTATATATAAATTGTTATATATTGTTATAAAAATTATAACAATAATTTAAAAAAAGAAATAGGATGGCAGTCTCCTTTTGTTAGGGATGGAAGGGAGATGGGCTGGCATGGAGGTGTTGTGTTCAAGCTGCCCTTGCAGCATACATCCTTGCCCCCCTGGCTCTTGTGGCGCTCAGGAGCTGGCATTTCTGTGAGACTTTGGGTGCAGTTGTGGCTTTTGGGAACTCTGGGGAAATGGCTGCAACCATCCCTGGCAGGTAAGAGGACATCCTTCCCCTGAGATGGCAGGCTGGCAGTGACTTGCTGGCTAGAATCGCCTTTGGAGGAGCCCGGGAGAGCCTGCTGCCTCGTTACTCTGAGCACGGGTTATTTTAGGCATAGGCAGGGGTTATTTAGTCTCCCTTGAAAGCATTTCTTCCCTAATAACCTCTGCTGATGCTTCTCCCTGCCTCTAGTCATGTATGCCCTGCTTTCCTGGGGTGTGCACTCCTGCCCCACAACACAGCTGCCTTTCAGACTTGGCAGTCCTAACTCCTCAGAGCAAAGGAGAAAGCTCTTCTCTGGTGGGGACCCTTTCTGACAGCTCTGGCAGTGGGTTATTCCCCTGTAACCTCCTGCTGTTTCAAGGGGTGTTTCTTCTGTTTTAGGTATAATGAGCTCTCTGTGGTGGGGTGTGTGTGCCTGCATCTCTCTGCATCCATGCTGGCATCTAGTGGGCACTGCCCAGTGGCTGGGCTTGGACCTCCTGGCTGCTGGACGCCTCTGGCAGCTGGAGACGTGGCTAATTGATCCAAGGCAGAGCTGGCAGGTGTCTCCCACTGCAGCCCTAGGAGTGCCTGGCTCAACATGGCCTCTTTCTTTGGGTTTTGGGTCAGTTTTGTGCTCTCTTCAGCCAAGGAGGATGTGGAAGTGGAGGGATGCCGATATCATCCTGACTGCCTTGCACTCTCCTATGAACCAGAGCACCAGCTGACTGACCTCAAACTCTCTGCCTAACTTGGAAAGCTGAGGTTTTATCTCTTTAGATGGTCTTGTAAAGGTATCCTCCAACTTCAGCAAAACTTCCAGCTTCTTTCCTTCCCCTGGGCTCTGTAATCACACGTTTCCCACTTCCATGGGCTTGTGAATCACTCATTTACAGTGTAGATCTCAAGCAGCAGTGGCCAGCATGGACTCAGTGATACCAGGAAAGATCTGGGAGACTATCAGGTTGGCTCCTGCCTGACAGAGGCTGTCATGTTCCTCCACACCTCAGCTCCCCATAGAGGGAGCTCCACGAAGTGCTAGAAAGACATGGCTTGTTCCTGTTTACAGCCAGGGAAATGTGTTATTCCTTAGACCATTAGCTTAGAGCAAGCTTTGCTCCCCTTGTCAGCTATGCCAGTTTAGGATGCAGTCACCTCTTGCCTCTCTCTTTGCCAAGCTAAATATACAGAGCTTGTAAAGCTGCCATATTTTCTGACCTTAATTTCTGGATTCTTTTTTGGACATATTTTCAACTTAGAAAGTTCTCTAACTTGTCAGTAGCTCAAAYGGATGCTTTTTTTCAGCAATGGTCTTATTCCTGTGGCACACAGATCTGTGGTGGAGATCTTGACCCCTGTCACAGACCCCCCAGTCCTGTGTTTGTTCTGAGCCAGCTAATAGCAACTTCAAACATGTGCCTCTGTTCTTTGATGGAGTTGTAGCTTCTCGATTAAAGATGGGGAAATGATGCCAAGTCCTGTGTCTTCTCTGAGCTTGATTGAATGGCACGAGTGCTGGTTTGTTTATCAGTTGAGCCTGCCCTCCCCACAAAAATAAATCATGTTTGCCAACAGGATCTGACAACTGTAAACGAGTGTTGGTTGGCATTAATTATGCCGATCTCCTTTGCTTCCTGGTGATCTGGTCTGGTTGCAGCCATCCGTATATTTCGCCTTGGCTCAGTCCTTGCCTGACCAGCCTGTGCTTGCTCAAGTCAGCTATTTACCCATTGAATGTTGGCAGGTACAGGCTGCTGTATCTCCTGGGACTTTTTAACATCTCCAGCTGGCCAGAGATCACCCTTTGACATGTGGACAGCTTGTCAGCGAGGACTTCAGCATGTTAAAATGTGTGTTATCTGAGCCTGCGAGCCATGTATTCTATCTTGCCATGCAACAGCAAACATTTCACCCGCATCCTCTGTCCATGTCACCTGACTTTGTCCTAAATTCAGTGCGGAAATACTCAGTGAACACGCCTCCCTTCTCACTGGTGCTGCTGAGGTTTGCCCTGGCTGACCTRTTCAGGATCTGTGCCGTCCTTCAGACTCTCTTCCCCTACCCAGTGCCCCAAACAGCTCCATAATGTGGATGCCTTTCTGTCTGGTGGGTATTGGGAGCCTAAATGTGGTCCTTTATGGCAGCTGAGCCTCGGTGCCCAGCACCCTTGTGAGTACGGCTGCACCTCATCTTTCCCCTCTGGCTACCCTGACCACACTGCTGAGGCTGCTGCCTTTGCTCAGATCTGTTGAAAATCCTTTTCTCCCAGCTGTTTTAAATGAAGGTCTGTGGACCTGTGTTCCCATCCCAGGCGGTTTGTGTTTTAAAGGCTGTCTTTTTGCTTGGCTGTGTTGGGGGGGTTGGGGTTGGGGGTTGGGAGCTGGTAAAACATTTGCAAAAAGGGCTCAATTATTGGTATGTTTTTCCACTTAAATTCTTTCTCCTGGATGATTTAGTTTATTTATTTTGGGCTCTGTGCATGAAGCATTTTTAAATGCCAGCTTGTCGTGTGCGAGCAGTTCAGGCTTCAGTCTACACGTGCGTGAGAGCTGATCACAGTGGCAGCTTCAGCTGATCAACTCCCGCCTGAATTTTCCTCCAAAGGTCTAGGAAATATTAACAGATGCCCAGCCCTGCGTTCCTCAGCCATAGCTGCATTTGTCCTCATGAACTCCTTTGGTCTCCTGCAAGCTCTGGGGACCAGGGCTGAAGACCACTGCCCGAGGTGCAGCCCTTGCTGAGCCAGGGCCACTCAAAGTCGTATATCCATCTCTCCAGGGAGGAGGAGGAGGAGCAGGATACCTTTATCCAAAACTTATCACCACCAACCTGAGATTTTGCTGCCCTTAGAGTCTTATCATGTGGGCCTGGAAAGACTCATCCAGATGACCTTCTCCCTCTTTGCATTAATAGGTCACCCTGCAGATTATGACAGTGGCTTTCTGGGAAATGGAGCTCCCATCCTTCTGTTGCCTTTTTCCCATGCCCCAAGGTGACTGTGGGAATTGATTTGCTCAAAGAGGGTGCTGGGGAGAAGGGTGGTGCTTCGGCTGCCTGGCTGGGTGGGATGACCTTCAATTTAAGCCCGTGTGCACTTGGATATAGATCTGTAGAGTTCCAAGGAAGACAGGAGGTTACCTGACGCTGCTGGTAAGCAATCTTCACACATCAAATAATAACGGGGAAAAAAGTCCTAGAGAGTCACAGAGGATTTGATGCGTCCAACTCGTATTGATAGCAGGGATGAGACCAGAGCTGACAGCGTGACAGGCTGCTGGGCCTTGGGCTGGCAGGTGTTTGGAGTAAGGATACAGGCTCTGGGCAAAATGTTTTGAGAGCCCTTGCATGAGTACCAAGCCRGGCTGTAGGACATGTCATGTGTGGCTCGCGCACTGCGGACAGACCATCCCTGGTTGCCCACCAGCCTGGCTGATGCCAAGGACGAGCACCGGCGTGGCTTGGTCAGCAGTGCTGGAGAACACCCTTGGCTGGTGTGTGCTCTCTGACAGGAGCCAGGGAAGCTCTGGATCTTGGGCTGGGCAGAAGGAGCAGGCAAGGGGTGGGCACTGTGATGCTCCAGCTCGAGCCTGTCCAAAAGGTGACATGCAACCGCAGGAAGCGGAGAGGGACCCCGAGGTGTCTGTGCCTTTGCAGGCACGTTCATCTCTCGCTGACCTGCACTGACAGCTGGTTTTCAGTGGGCTCTCTCAGCGAGGCCGCCCGCTCGCTGCTGGTTGGCACCCCCCAGCTGGATGTCACATCACATCAGTTTGCGTGTTCGCAGCGACTTCTATTTATTAAATATTTTTAGCGACAAAACCATCCAAAGATGTTTAAGTCCTGCGAGCGTGAGTGACCTCGCCTTCAGCGTGGAGTGGGCAGGGGAGGGCAGGATGCCCATGAGGTCAGGCTGGGAGCTGAGCCAGGTGGAATGCAGTTTTGGTGGGCAATGTCATTTAATGCCGTGGGGACCTTTGTACCGGGGTGGGCTCGTGCAGCGGAACAGGCCCGTTTAACCTGTGTCTGCAGGGAACGCGCTCCTCCTGTGTGGCTAATGGAACATATGGGGATCCGGGGCTCTGCGTCACGTCTCCTGCCACTCGCAGCAGGCATCCCCACTTTCCCATTTCCCCAGAGGAATTTGGCAGCCCCAGGCCACTACTCATCTACTGTCAACTTCTCCCTGGTCCTTGCGGGCGGGCAGTGAATTAGCACTGGCCGTACTTCATGTTCAGTGCTGACAAGACCGACCTGTGCCAGGCAGGCCAGTATCCACCAGTCAGTGTGTACTGGTTTCCCATTCCTGCCACTCTGCTGCCTTGTGCCTGCAAACACCTTTCCTCTTGCAAGCACAAGTGTGCAGCTTCTGTTTCGGCTCTGCTGTTCTGTGGCACGGGGACAGGTGTAAAACTGCAGCTCCACCAGCATCGCTGCTTTGAGCAGGAAAGGTTTGCTGACCAGCTTTGAGCTTTAGTAGTTAAAAAGGCTCCTTCTCTGCCTCTGCGGCTTGCGGCATGTGTGAAATCACCCGGGTTTTCCTCAACTTTTTCTTGACTCTATGCGAGAGTCTGTCCCAGCAGCGGGCGTAGGAGTCCCAGGGAAGCAGCTGGTGTGGGATGCAGGCTCCTGCCACCGTGGCCTCCCCAGTTCTAATTGACCACAAAATGGGAACAGACCAGGTTGGAAGGGACCTGGAAAGAGAATCTGGTCCAGCCTTTCATGGGAAAGGGACCATCTTGAAAGCCTCTGGCAACAGGGCTTCCACCACATCCCTGGGGAGACTCTTCCAGCTGGCAGCTCAGACCCAGGTCTCTGCCATTGTGGGTGCTTTTCTGTGACATCCAGCATTTTGACCCTATTGCCATCCCAGCTCCTTTTCCAGGAGCATTTCCAAAGGCAGAAGAGTAAACTTCAAGTGCCTGCCTTCCCATGCATGCCAGACCGTGTGGGTATCCCTGATGGCCTGACAGCTGAAAGCCTGGACCAGTGTTGGCTGTCAGGGGCTGGTCCTGCTCAGGGGCGTTTTCATCCCAGGAGGGAGTGGGAAGCCACCCTACCCTCCCAGCCRCTGCTTTGGAAAGCTGGGAGAGCAGCCTCATAATGGCTTGCACAACCTTGCAAAATTATCACCGAGGTGAATCTCCTCAGACAAAAAGATTTGCTTCCCCCTTTCCTTTGCAGCGAGGATTAATGATCACAGAAGAAGCCAGGGATATTTCATATGGCTGTCCAAGGGAGAGAAAGAACTGAAATGGTTTGCCTTGGGCAAGGAGGGAGAGTAAAATACTACAGTGCTTTTCTGTCAGATCTCTTTATTGAGTTGATCTGTACGTATGCTCTCCCCAGATGTATTTATAGAGAATCCCAGAGGATGCAGTCAATTCAAAAGGTTTTCTTTGTCAGGCATTGGAGACATGTCCGGCTCTTTCCAGCAGCGACAGTGTCCCAAACCTTGGGGTCTTCCCTTCTTGACAGCTAGTCCATTAATTCACGGATGAGATTGATCTGCCTCTCTACAATTATTTTAGCTGGGTCCTAATGAGTTTTGTCTGGACAGGTTCTTCCCCATAGCCCTCTGAGCCAGACCTTGCCAGCTGTGCCAGGCTTGAGAAACAGTCAAATGAACCCGATCAAATGCGAAACAGCTTCTTAGAAATATTGCTCTTTTCTAACGAATACTGTTGGCCCAGTTTCCCTGGCTGTGAAGCTCCCACTTTGAAACCTGTGGAGCAGGCAGATAATACATTTGAAAGCAGTGGCATTTTTACCTCCAGAGAAGGGACCATTGTGCTATGACTAACTTGCGCTTTTTCGATTCTAGTTGGGTATAAAATGGTAGGAAAGGCCCTGCCTTGGGGAGGACAGGAGAGTGAAAACATTTCTCTTCTGCACTGAGTCAAAATATGGATGGATGAGTCGTGAGGTTGGGTGGTGATCGGATCACAAGGATGAAAGAACAGAATCGGTTCTTGCTCCTCCTCATGCCGTGAGTGTCTGTGCCATAGGCAAGGCACAGCTTTGGGGTTGCACCGGCGGCTGGGGCACCAGTGGGGCGGCCGAGCCCAGCTGTTTGCTCCAAAGCAGAGGGTCACACTGAAAGTCCCTGGGGCCTCTTCTTTTGACAGGGAGATATATATACACATACACAAACCCCTGTCATCCCTGCCTGCCTGCAGCAGCTGCTGCCCTGTGGATGCTGTTTGAGTTGATGCCTCTGCGTGCTGGTGGCTCTGGGCAGAGGCAGCAGGCTGGAGGTGTCCAGAGCTGCCAGTCCTCATGACCGGAGCAGGTGTGGAGGTCTGTGGAGCTGCTCACGTCTTGGGGAGGTTTTCACGTGTTCAGCATGTGCTTTTCCTCTGTCTGTGCTGTTTCCTGGTAGCTGTCACTCTGCCCGGACCTGTAGGGACTCACAGCCTTTGGGGGGGGTGGTGCAAGGTATGGAGAGGTGCGATTGTTTGGTGCAGACCTACATACAGTCAGTACATCCCATCCTGGTTTGAGGAGCAAGCACCCGCTGGATGTTTATTGTCAAGACAGCGTGGGTTGTCCCAACAGGCTGTGGAAAATCATGCTGCCAAATCTGTCCCTCTGAACTCCTCTGGATTTGCCAGGACTGGGTTCACTTTATGGTGTCCAGCTGCCTCAGCTGTTGCAGGGCTCCAGAGCAGCTTGCAGACTGGTCTGTGAGCTCCTTGAAAGAGGAAGGTAGAGCTGTGCTTAATTATTGGCTTGCAGGGTTTTGGAGAATGCCTGTGAACTCTCAGCTCCAGGACTCCTTTTGTCTTTTCTTTTCCAGCATGTGGCAACTTATTCTAGCCTGTGCTTCAGCCAAACCAGGGAAAATCAGAGCCTTTAATAGAAATGTTGGCAGTTTGTAACTCAATCACCCATTTCCGAGGCTGGCAGGGATTACTCCAAATTAGGACTGCCCTGAGGCAGCTGATGGAGGTCTGCAGTATGGCAGGGATGTCCGAGCTTCCTGTGCTGCTTCCCCTGCTTCATCCTGAGCGAGCAACAAGCCATGGCAGTCCTCTTCACCTCTGTGGCCAGTGTGCTAGGTGGGTCATCTGGCACCTCTCTGATTGCATAGGAGCGAGGAAAGGCACTCATTCCCCTGGTGTCAGACCACAGTGGACAGAAGGGACCAAGCTCCCTGGGGACTGCCTCAGGCATGAGTCAGTGCTTGTCCTCTGTCACCCTTGAGCTGACTTCTCTCAGGATCTGGTGCACCGCCTGGCACTGGCGAGAGACCGAAGGTACCCATTACCCTCATGAGTGGATCAGCACCTGATGGACCAGTGCCTCCAGCTCCATCCCATGTCTTTGTCCCCAGCCCATCTGAGATTCGCCTCTCGTGGGCTCCTCGATGCTGTGGTGAGCATGAGGAGGCAGAGGCTCATGCCTGGCTTGAGCAGATGCATTTCTGCTGGGTTTGTTGGAGATAAGTTCTCCCTTAGGTAGAGTGCCTCTGCCCTGCCAGGTCTGCTAGGAGGGCTGGGGCTGTAGTGTAAAAAAAAAGRATGTGCCTCCAGCACAAAGGAGAGAAACAAACCTGCCCAAGAGGGAAGATGATGATGGAGAGTCACCTCTCCTTCTGTGTACCAAAGAGAAGGTTTCTGTGCTGACTTGGAGCAGAGCCTCAATACAGCTTTTGGGACAGAATCAGCCTCCTCTGGTACTGGGAGGGCAGAAGAGAGACACTGGGGCCATGAAATGGRGTCACTAGTGGGGCTTGGGATGTGCTTGTCTTCCAGGCCACTGACATCTGAATTTTGCACATGTATGTTTTGCATGGCTGCTTCCTCCTAAAGCTCAGCGAGGCTCTGCTGATCTGAGGCTGAGCTCCAAATTAAATGACACCAAACAGTGCAGCTTTACATTTCAAAGGCTCAGAGCAGAAGGATGCCTGGGACTTTCTGTCGCTATGGAGTAATTGGGGTGATTTTTTTATTTTGGCTGCTTGTACAATGACCACTGGGTATTCACTCCACAGGCAGATGGTTTTACCTGCATCTTCTGCTGATGTGATTATAACAACCCCGCAGGGATGAAGAGGGGTGACAGAGCCGAGTACAGTGGGGAGAGCAAGTTACTAACTGCTCCGCATCCCTGACTGTGGCTGCTTAACATAGTGGTAACTTGTGGATGGGCACATTTGTATCRGAGAACCCCTGGAAACTTCTGCTTCTGTTCCCCCATTCCACACACCACCAACCAGAACATCTCCTGCTACATTTAAAGCTGCTACAGTGTCTGTTTCCCTTATCTTCACAGCTCTGTGGGATGGACCCTAAGGCAAAGGTGCTGCTTGAAGGTCAAAGATGGAACTCTAAGGCAGCCGGGAGAGTGGCTTGTCTGGGAGCCCCAGTCCCAGCACAGCACTTGGGGCTGTTGCCTTTCAAATGAAACTTGAAGGGGTGTCCTGGCACTGTGGGGATGAAGAGAATGTGCCACGGCTGATCACAGATTGGCCCTGTCTGCAGCTGCCTGTTGGCTTCATGCATTTGCTGACGGGCTCTCTTCCCSCTCCATAAGGTTGTAAGGCACTCTGGGAAGGCTGCAGGGAGGGGAACCAYGGCCTCATTCCCACTGTGGACACCTGCATTTTCTCCCTGCCACTGGATGGCCGGTTACTCTCGTCTATTCTGGGATTTATTTCTGCCGGGAGCTGATGGCAGGTCCTTGACATGCAGGAAGGTAGATATCTATCATCTGCTGGGGCCAGCTGCTCTGCTTTTCACGCTGTGTGGATTCACAGCTTGGGGTAAGGTCCGCCCAGCAATTCAGTAACCAGACGTGAGTTAGCAAAAGCTTATCAAGAGGTCAGTGTGGAGAAAGACTTACCCCGGTACTTCTCTGCCAAGCAGTTCACGAGTGAGCAAAGCAGAAGCGGCTGCTGTGGCTGCAGGAGCTGCCAGATGTTTTGGGCTCACAGCAGAGGAGCACAGCTACTGGCTCCTCTCTGTTCTTGCGTCTTCCTCCTCCTCTCTCACATGCATCTCCAGGTGCCAAGTTCACTTGTCCCACCCAGGTTCTGCCACCCCAAGAAGCCCCCCCCTGCATCTCCTACCAGCTCCCCTGCAAAACTGTGTCTCCTGGTGGGAGCTACTTTGAGACCCATAGCATTGGCTCAGCTCTGGCCTTATGCTGTGCCCTGGGGCACGAGACCAGTGTTCAAATCTCTCCCCTCTTGCTGTCCAAGACCCAGCAGCCTTCCTGGGACAGAGCTGCAGCAGGCAGAGGACTTCCTGCCCTTGACAAGCTGCAGCTGCTTGGGAACAGAGGTGTAGATATGCTTCCCCAAAGTCCTCCCCATCCTCCAAGTACCCAGAGTTTGAGGGAGGACATCACAGCACTGTGAAGAGGAGGGATGTCCTCCAGGTTTTAGGGCATTAACAAGGATCTGGGGCAGCTCTGGTGGTTGCAGCTTTGGCTGATGTGCAGCCATCAATGACATTACATAGAGCTGTGTATGGTTTGGAGTACCTGGGAGAGCAGAGCAGGGGTGGAGATGGGGAGTTGGCTCTCCAGCAGGGAAAGATCTGGAAAACTGAGTGGCATGATGCATCTCTGGAGTGTTACCAGCTCGAGGAGCACATCTGGAAACATATGGGATCCAGAAAGCCACAGGCTTGTGGAAGAGCGGAGTCAGGCTGGGCTCTGTCCTTGCCTAACTGCTTTGATTTCACCTCTTGATTGATCTGCACAGTCAAACTCACAATCCTGTGCTGGCAGAGGAGCAGTTGCCAGACTGCAAAGGTCGCTGAAAGCAGCTGCTCCCCTCCCCTGCTGCCTCTGTTGCCGGCAGAAGAGCCTGGCTTTGGAGGCACTCGGCTTGTGTCCCTGCTGGCACCGCCAGCCATTGCCTCCCCGCATGCCCGGCACACCGCGGCGGCTGCTCAGCAGGCGCTCTGCTCTCCAGACCAAGGTAATGAGCCCCCTGGGACCCTGCGCCAGGGTCCCTGGTGGGCCGGGGAGGAGGAGGAGGTGATGGCTGCAGAGGAAAGGCAGCCTCACCTCGCCTCCTCATGCCCGCTGGGAGCAGGGCGGATGGAGAAGTCAGCCAAGCACGTGCGGCCGCCGAAATGGCGCGTCCCGGCTCGAGGACGCCTGGAGCTGTCCCTGATGAATCTGCCTGTGCCGCTCGTTCGCCTCCCTTACCCCCTGCTCGCCTGCCCTGCGTTCCCAGCTCCTCCCGCATTRCAGGCAGCCTGCCCGGCTGTGCCGTTTCTCTGTGCCCGCCAGCGCTGTTTGTTTGCGCTGGGGATTTCCTCGGGCGAGTCGTTCCCGACGGCGGCTGCGGTGGCTGCAGCCTCTGGGGGCTTCGTTAGCCCGGCTCACYGGGCGGAATTGACATCACGCAGGGGCCCACCAGGGTTGCTGGCTCTTTGCCCTTTGCCAGTTTTTTGGGGAGTGCAAGCTCTTGGACGTGGGGGTTTGAGAGTGGCTTTCCTGGAAGCCTGTGGGGAAAATGCCTCTTGTTCATTTATAAACATTCAGGAAGGAACTTGTTCCAGGCTCTGGCTTACTTTTAAAACATGAGGCTGTCTGTCCTTGGGGCAGGAGGGGCAGTGAGCTGAGGATGAGCAGTGGCCCAGGGGTGTGTGTACTCTCCAGCAGAGAGCCTGGTTGGGGTGCCTGTCACCTAAGTCAAGCCTGGGTTTCCCTGAGCAGGAGCTCAATCTTTCTCCACTGTTGGCTGCACTTAGCTGATAGCTTGGAAGATCCTCCTGTCCTGGAACCTTGCTTTCTGACATCAGATTTGCCAATGTGTTGTACTTGAGATGTGCTTATGGATGTCATGATCATCTTGCCTATTCCTCCTCAGCAAACCAGGCTGAAGCCCACTTGATCTTCCTCTTTGGTGACTTTCCTTGCCTTCCAAATGAGGCCAATAAGCCTGACAGTAAGTCCCTCTGGGTGGGGAGGGAAGGACTGTTTTGTCTGGGAATCAGGCGGTTGCATCGCGACTTTGCTCTGGGCTGCTGGTGGCTTTATCTGTGCAAGTTCAGCAAGGTTAGGTTCTTCAGCTTCCCTTTTTGGCTTTCTCAGCTGTGAAGGAATGGTGTGAGGCTGAGCTTAGCTCATCGTGAAATATATTCCATGAAGCCTGGGAACTGGGGGCGTTGCAGAAAGACAAGGTTGTTCAAGGAGGTAGGAAGGGACAGGGAGGGTATTTATTCCACTCCTCCATTTTCCTCCTGGGGCCATTAATGTGACACATGTCCTGAGTTTGTCCTGGTGACTGACTGGCTGTGGAAGAGCAGCTGGAGATGCCTGCAATYGAAAGAGCAAGAGGAAAGGGTTGAGATTTGGAAGGGGCAACTCAGACTTTGGCTGAGGAGACTAAGAGCTCACACATGCTGTGGGCACCAGGCACTGCTGCTCCTGCTCCATTTCTGTTGCTTTGGTTTTGTCACAAAAGGATTTCATCACAGAGCTTGTTGTGGGTGAGGATGTGTGTTGAGAAGGTTGGGAACCCCAAGCCCCCATCTTGTCTGGACATCCCTGTTGCGGAAGGGCAAATCCTCAAGTGAGTGGTGGCCCAGGAGAGGAAGCCATCAAGGTGGATTGGGAATGTCCACCTGGATTAGGAGCCCTCCAAATTATCCATGGAGGAAGATCTCTCACCACAAGAGTCACGGAACAGGTCACTCTAGGTTAGGACTTACTCTCCCTGTGAACAACATGACAAGGACTCAGGTTTCAAAGAGGCTCTTTTTACCTGTGTGGTGTCCCAAGTAGGGTGGGAGGCTGCAGTGCTGTGGSCTGCCTGGCTGAGGCAGGACAGCAGGAAACCATCTTGGATGATGATTCCTTTTCTGAAAGGCCCTGCCTTGACAGGAGACAGAGAAATTRCCACAGCTGCTGCTCCTGGCAGCCTTACCGAGGCAACAGAGCAGGCAAAGCGATTTAGCATTGCTCCAGTCATCCGTGATGGCAGAGATCATTGCATCAACCCCTTCAGCRTTGTGATTAATGCTGAAGAAGCATTCTGTGAGGGCTGGGAGGAGAGTGTTGGTCCCTGGAGATCTGCCCTCTGAAGCAGAGGCAGCCCTCTCCAGCTGTGGTCCTCCTCTCCCACAGTCTCATCCGCCTCCTTCCGTGTGCAGCTGTTGACCCACATGCTCTCATAGTCATGGGGTTCCTAGGAACTGGGACAGGAACCCAGGACTGATTCCTCAGAGGAGGAGAGATTATGTGGGTTTACACAGAGTTCTTGTCTTATGATGAAAATCCAGTGTTTGAGCTTTCAGAATGGTTAAAACCAATATCCCCATCAGAGAGGTTGTGTGTGGCTGTGATGGAGAAGGAGGAGGAGAAAATGGGATGTAGTGGGGTCGGGTAGGAGGAAGAGTGTGAGAACATATAGTGAAGGTCTGGGAAGCTGGTGAGTACTGTCTCTCCAGGTGGCTTCACTTATCCATGGTAAGTACAGAAGCAAGGCAGAACTTGTGGAAGTGGAAAGCACTGAGTCTTGAAAATTAATCTTCTTTAATGCAAAAGTTTCCTTCATTTCTGAAACTCTGCTSCAGGACTAATTACTACCAAATGACCATAACACCAGGGGGGACCCAAGCCCCATGAATTGTGTTTGTTTGCACCATCTGCTCCTGGTTCTGCAGGTGACATTCCCATAGTTGGGGGCAATATGATACATCCCTGGAAGCACATGGACTAATGCACCTGAGCGTGTCTGGGCTGGCAGTTTTGTCTAAGGCTTGTCCTACCCCCATGCTGGGGGTTCTGACTGCCCGTGGCTACTTTCTGTAAGGTTTTACCTTGCTGGCACTTGCTACCTGGCTTGTTTCTGAAGATGAGGGATGCTCCTTTGTGTGCTGCAGGATTTCTCTTGATCAGGTGGGTGCTGGAAGAGGAAGAGGTCCAGAGTATGTCAGAGCCTGTAGCGAGGCAGAGCTGGAGCTTGCTCCCTTTTGCTGGAGGACAGGATGGAATTTCCCTCAGTTCCAGGGAGGAGGAAAGTGTTCATGACTCCAACAGCAGCTTCCAGCCATGACCTGGGAGCCTGTGCTTGGTSCCTGCCAGCCCTCTCAGGGTACTGGGATCTCCTGAGTCCACCAGCTCCCCGGKTGTCATTCCTTTTCCTCTGGGTTTGTCCGTGCCTGGCAGCTGCTGCTGCTCTGCATCTCCCACCCTGGAGGAGCCATGGGAGCAGCTGGGTGACTGGGCCCCGGGAAGCGCGGGTGGGTGGGCAAGGTGTAAATTGCATGGCGGGCTGCCTTCACTGAGGTGAAAATGAAAAACTCTCCCAGCTATCAAGCCCGGTGTTTCACGGCTCCCACGGTTCAAATGCACTCCCACTTCCTCTCGCTGCTGTGGAGAGCATCTCGGGGACTGATTTTCTGTTGCCTGTCCCGAAGCCACGGCACTGCCGCGTCAGCAGGGCGGTGGATCCTGGTTGYAGGCAGGATGGGGGCCTGCCGTGGGAAGGGGGAAGTGTGCTAGTGCTGAGAGCAGGGAAGGATGCTGGTGGCGTGGGAGGTGCTAATTGCCAGGGACTGTATTCTGCTACCTGGAGGATTTGTTGTCCYTTGGCAAGACTTTGTTTTCCGCTGCCGTAGTGCTGGTGGTGCCGCTCGTTTTTCCTGCTGGCTGACGGAAACGGCCTTTTCTTGATTGCAATAATATCACCTTCTGTTTCTGAAACACCTCGCAGCCCAGAGGATTTGAAAGTAAAGTGCACTTACGTGGGAGCAGCCTCACCACCTCTGAAATGTGAGTTTCTCCAGGCTGGGAAGCAGCAGCTGTTCCGCAGCCCTTGGCAGCCTGGTGCTGGCGGCTGTGCCGTGTGCTGGAGCTGGCTCTGAGTGCCATCGCCCCAGGAGGCAGGGCCTGCCCGGCTCCACGTGCACCCTGCTGGAGCTGCAAGCTGAGATGTTGGGGTTTCCTTGATGCTTGAGGTATTACTGGTGTAAAGCATGTATGCCTGCCTGTCCCTCCAACAATTTGTCCTCCCTTCTGCCCAAACCATCTCTTGGCCCAATGGCTCTTCCCAGTCCCTCTCTGACTTCTGCCTCTTGCGGGGCAGCCCTGGTCATCCAGGCTTCATCCCTGTCTCCTATGGTCAGGCTGCAGCTCAGCAGGGAGGACCAGAATCAGGGTTGGGTTTGGAAGGGACCTTCAAAGGTCATCTAGTCCAGCCCCCCTGCTGTGGGCAGGGACATCTTTCGCTACAGCAGGTTGCTCAAAGCCCCGTCCAGCCTGGCCTTGAACACCTGGCCGTGTCCAGGGATGGGGCATCCACAGTTTCTCTGGGCAACCTGTTCCAGTGCCTAACAAYCCTCATCACAAGACTTTTCTTCCTTATGTCCAGTTTAACCTTCCGGCTTTTGCTTTAAAACAGCTGCCTCTTGCGCTGTCACTACAGGCCCTGGTAAAAAGTCTCCATCTCTTACAAGCCCGCTTTAGGGCTCCTCAGAGCCTTCTCTTCTCCAGGCTGAACAACCCCAACTCTCTCAGCCTGTCTCCACAGCAGAGTTGTTCCAGCTCTTGGACTGTTTCTGTGACCTCCTCTGGACCTGGTCTGAGATGTCCACAACTGTCTCGGGCTGGGGACCCCAGAGCTGGAGAAAGTGTTCCAGGTGGGATCTCCCCAAGAGCAGAACAGAGGGAAACATCCCCCATCCCCTCCCTCAGGCTGCTGTCCAGGCCGCTTCTAGTGCAGCCCAGGAGACATTTGGCTTTCTGGGCTGCMAACACACATTGAAACTGAGTTTGAAACTCGGGGAGGAAAGGCTGCCTCTGTGTTCTTTGCTTTCATCAGCTCAGATGTGTGACTTGAAGCGGTGTTCAAACTCAAGTTGCTGTCTGAGCAAAGAGGAATGGAAACAGGGACATTCCCAGTCTGGATCTGGGACAGAGGAATGGCCCAACAAGGAGTCTGTCGCCTGGCTGGACTGGGAGAATGCTGAAGGGCGCTGGATGCTGTGCAAACTGAATTGCAAAGCCTCTCTGGGCTACCTAGCGCCCGTGTGCTAAGATAAGCGGGGATGACACACCAAGCGTGGAGCGTGTGAGGAGGATGTGGCACACAGTGTGCTCCCCCCAGTCCTAGCTGGTGGCTCAGTTTCAGCTTTTAATTTTAGCAACTGATTTAGGGCCGTTCAACTCTACGCGGTTTTGTTTTTCCTTTAAAATCCCTGGGACTGAGGCATCTGACCCCATCACTGAAAGAAGGAGAGGATGGATGCCTCCAGCTGGAAGGAAGGTGTGGGGGAGTTGTGTTGTCTGAGCAGGCAGGAGTTGCTGGTGTGTGAGGACAGGGCTGGTGGGTCATCCAGGGGTCTCCCCATGCTCTGCCAGGTGCCAGCTGACTTGCTGGCACTACCCAGAGCAGCCCAAGTGCTGGCACTTGGGGAGGGGAGGCTTGTGGCAGTTAGGGAGTGAGGGATGCCCTGGCTGGCTGGGGGGATGCTGGTGAGTTCCCCCAACAGGCAGCAACCCTCAGCGATGGCCACAAGCCCCCTGTGTGTTCGCGCCCACCATCTCTTCCTCCTTCAGGTGTGGCAGCATAATAAATGGAAGGGGCTGACCCCAACTGCCTGTGGAAAAACCCCTCATGTGGTTGGTGTTGCTCCAGGGTCACACTAGGATGTGGATTGAGCTTACTCCATGTGCTCAGCACCGTTCTGCTTCCCTGCAATGATGGCAGCACATCCTGTTGCCGTAAGAGCAGGGATGAGCAGCAGCACCAGGCGCATTGTGCCAAACTGACGTCAAGAYGACCCCTGTTAACAACCCACAGCTTCTCCTGGAGTTTGGGCCCAGCTGGCCAGACTTGGTTCACGTGCCCATCAGCCTCCACAAGGAAGTTGTCTCTATTGGCGCTGTGCAKATTGCAGTCAATGCTTGGGCTGGACCCTGCACTGTTGGCTTCCCCAGTGGCTCTGGGCAGGCTCCAGCCTGTCCCAGCTTTTCAGCAGTGCCCAGTGGCAGATCCCTGGAGAGTGCATCCCTGGCTGATGGCTGGGAGGGCAACTCGGGACTGCCCGGTTCCCCTAAGGGAGAAGAGGTTTTGCATCTGCTGGGTGACTGGTTGCTTGCTCCCCATGGCTTTTCCAGTTGTGACTGGGGTTTACAGGCATTTTTTTCACATGTTGCATGCTGAAGGTCCTCTGGCAGGGATGGGTGACAGGCACAAGCAATGGCTGTGTACCTGTGGCACACAGGTGGCTGGGGCACAAGGTGGACGTTTCTGCAATGGAGCCAGGAACTGCTGGGCAGCGTGAAGAGCTCAGCCTCTAGCTCTGTTCCAGCAGGAAGCTCGGAGATGGCATGAAAAACGTCTCCCCAACTGTTCCTACAGCCATCAGCCCTGAAACAGTGATTCAGTGGGCTGGTGTGGCTTAACCATCACTGCGTGAGCCATGCCAGGAGGTCATGGTAAGAAGTCAAGGGTGACAGAGAGCTTGTGGCCAGAAGTGGGGTGAGGACAGCAGCTGCCTCCCCACTGCCTTCCTGGCAATCCTAGAAGTGTTCTGGGTTCAGATAGAGCCTGATAGCCAGCATGCCCAGGCATGGCGAGGATCCAGAGAGCATCCACAAGGCTCATTTGTGGCCTCCTAACAAGATGAATTCTTGCAGCAGTGGGAGCTGAAGCAGATCCAGTTGGTGACATTTGAATTCCTGAGCAGATGAGCCTGACCGAGTGACAAAGCCGGTCCCCGCAGTGCCCCTGCTCACCTTCTGCTTCCCAGTGGGTGCTGAGGGCTGTGGCGTGACGTGAGCACCCTGCCACCTCCTTCCACCTTTGCACCATTCTGCTGGGATTTTAATGACTGCAAGTCATGTCTCAGACACCTTGTCATGTGTCCTGTAGCTCTGGGACTGGTCTCATGCTCACCAAGGGAAGTGGGGGCATCTTCTGTCTGGGAGGCTGTGCTCAAGCCATATCATGGGCAGACATTGGGACCTTATGGGCAAGTAGCGGGGAGGAAAATTTGTGCTGCTGAATAGGTGCCATATCCTGCTGCTGGGGAATGTCTCCCAAAATGGTGGTTCGGTGCATAATACTGTCATCCTTTCTAATGCATGAGGCTGGAGGATGCTCCATTCCTAGAGGGATGAGAGGAACCTGGAGGAAGTCCTACAGTCAGTATGTGGTAGCAGGTGATTTGGAACCCGAGGTTAAAGATTGGGTGAGGTGCTGTTTCACCAGAGAAAGAGGCGTGCAAGAGTTTTCCCTTACATAACGTCTTGCTCCCAAGAAGGTGGTGAGAAGCACCCCACCACATTCCTCAGGAGGGCTGAGAAGGACTTGGCTTCATGGGAAGCAGTGGGTCTGATGTAGCAGGATTATACTGGAGCTGCTGTGCCTGTCAGGACTGAACTTGTGAACTCTGGATGTGTTCGCCTTTGCTGTGTGTGTGTAGATTGGCTGTATGTTATGTGCAATGAATCCCATGTTTCGAGTGCCTGGTGGAGGGTCCTGGATAGAAATCAACCCTGCATGCTGTGCTGCTGCCTCCATCTTTGCTGGCCATAGGAAGGGAGAGCTGCCGGCAGAGGCTGAGGAGGGAGGTGGCTCCACGCGACCTTGCAAAGGGACGAGTCCCCTTCCCTGCCCCACTTACTGGTCCTGCTGTCACAGCCAGCAGCCTGGCCCTGACGCTGACAGTGTCCCACTGCTCACCTCTCGCTGAGCTCCTCCGCCCGTGTGAGACTGCATTGGATTTGACTGGAGGGCTCTGCCTTGCAAACTCCGCGTTCCCCTTGCTGCTCCATCTGTTGGCTTGGCGGCACAGCCAGYCAGGGGCTCCCTCCTCAGCGGCAGTGTGGCATTGCCTGTTGAGCTTCTCTGTTGTTTTGCCATGTTGTTGAGCCTTTGCTAATTCGCTCTCTTCCCACACTTTTGCCTTTGGACTCCGCTTTCCAGTCTCTCTGGGTTGTTTCTTTTCCTTGCAGCCTTTCCCTCCACTGGGATAATCCAAATCTCACTGTCACCAGCCTCTTGGTTGCACTTTGCTGCACTGTGCTTGCCTGCTTCCTAATCTCCTTTGGTATGATCACAAGGCTGATCTCCCTTCCACCCCCTTTGGATGATCCCCTTACCCATTTCTGTTGTCATGGCTCCCCACCTCATTGCCTCTGTCCTTTCCTCAGGCCKTTATGCAGCCTCATCTCTTTGTCCCAGGCTGGACAGGACAGCATTCCCAGCTGCAACCTCCCTGCTTGTTCTTGGRGACATCATCCTCTCCTGAGCCCACCTGCCAGTGCTGAGCTCTGCAGCAGCCCTGCCAGGAGCTGGGTTTCTCTGGGAAGAAGCGCAGAAGCAGAGGCCAGCTCACTAGCCTGGCTCACTAGCCTGGCTTGATTTGTACAGGCATAAATTAGCACCGCCAGGCTCTGGTTTCCCTCTGTTTTGTTTTGGGAAAAACCCTGGATGAATTGGGAAGTAATCAAGTATTGTAGCTGTCCATAATGAGATAGGTGTGGGTACTGACAGTGAGTGTCTGGCCACTTCAATGTGGTCCCACTAACCTGGTCCCCAGCTGTGGGCTTTGGCTGCAGGACACCTAGGCTCTTCTGGCTTCAGGGACACAGAGCTGCCTCCCACCCTGGCACAGTGGAACATCCTCATCTCTCTTATAGGATAATCTTGAGTGTGAAGCTGCATTTGGCTGAAGAGTCAGTCCAGGGCCCCGCTCTTCACACAGGTGTGCATTTTTATTCCTTGAAAAGCCAAGATTCCCACATTTCGTATGGGTAGAAGGGGTGTTGTTTGTGCTTTGGGGGAGTCACTACTATGGCTGTGTAATTGGAAGTTATAGCAGCCTAGGGATATTCTTTTGGAACCTCAGAATGGGCTTTGGAAAGGCAGCTTGGGATGTCTTGGAGGCCAGACTGGAGCCCTGAGGATTTAGACTGGTTGGAGGCCTCACATTAAGTTAATGAAGGTCTCTTTGCTCTAAGATCCTCTGAGTTGTCCCTGTSTGCATGAAGTGGTGGAAGGCCAGCTGGATGTATCCAAAAAAACCCTGCAAATCCTGGAGTTACCCATCTCTGGTGTGTGCTGCAGWAACCTAAAATAACGAGCCGAGCTGGAGGTTGGCGGATGGGCTTGTGGTTGGTAGTGCAAGGGGCAGAGCGGCGGGGAGGGCTCTTGTCTGCCTTGTTGCTGAAAAAGCAGGAGTGATATGAGCCGCCTCTGCTCTGCTGCTAAAAACAGCCCAGCTTGTTTTTATTTAATACAGTTTTGATCTGCAGGCCTCAGTGTTTCACCTGCCCGCAAGTGGAAACTCCGAGCTCCAAGCGCCTTGAAAGCCCGCCTGCATCCCTGCGTGTCCCTGTGGCACTGGGATTGGGAATGTGGTTCCTCCTCGGCTGGAGGAGGGACTATGCTGAAATTCAGACATTAGGATGGGATGGGATGGGATGGGATGGGATGGGATGGGATGGGATGGGATGGGATGGGATGGGATGGGATGGGATGGGATGGGACGGGTATAGCTTCTGCTGGGGTCATGTTTCTGCCACAGTGGTGTTTCTGGGGACTCTGCACTGCCAGCTCCTGCAGGCCTTCCCAGGAAAATGGACCCAAAAACTGCTCATGTGGGATTTTGTGCCTGTGTTCCTTGCGCAGCATCCTGGCAGCATGGAGGTGGCTCTCCCCGTAGTCCAGCTGCCAGCAGTGGGGAGAGGGTCAGTGTTGGCTCTTGTCTGTTGTGGATCCTGCCTGGAGCCAGCATTTGTCTGGGAAATAAATGATTCTTAAATCACATTGGTCCATCCCCAGGGGTGAAGGGGGTCAGGCTTTTGTAAGGTCATGATTGATGTGTCCATAGAGGTCATTCTTGGAGCAGGGCCAGCTCTCRCTATGGAGAGCCCCAGAGGGGATGGGGACCCTGCTGCAGTCAAGCCACACCAGCAGGCCACGATAGAGGAAGATAGTCGAGGCAAGGAGGAAGAGGAAGATGGTTGGGTCAGGGAAGAAAAATAGGATAATCAGGGCAAGGCAGAGGAATAGAGTAGTTGGGGCAGGGAGGAGGAGGAGGAGGATAATCAGGGTGGTTGCAGGGTTAAATAAAAGCTGTCAGTGATTTGAAAAGGGGAAAGAAAGAAAAAGAAAACCCGCCAAAGAGACACTCTCCTTTCTCACCCGGCTTGTAATCAGCCGCCCCCTCTGCCAGTGAGCAGCTGGCRGGCGGGCGGGTGAGGAGGGGGTGGCAAGAGGGGTCCAGCTGCTCCTCGGCCTGGCCTCAGCACCCCGAGAGTCCCCAGCTCAGCATGGGCTGCACGGCCCCGGGGGACATGCCCCTGTCATGAGTCCCTGGCTGGCTGGGGGTCTGAGGTCTTCAAGAGCGCTGCCAAGGGGAGGTGGGGTGAGGAAGAGGAGGAGGGCGTCTTGTCTGAAATGCCAGGGATTCATCTCCCACTCCCCCTGCCCTTGCCGTTTTGAAAGGAGCTGCTTGAGCTGTCGGCTCTGGATTATATTAATTAGTGGAGAAGTGCTGCGCCTGCTGGTGGGGCCGTGCTGCTGGGAGGAACCGGGGATCTGGCAGCTCTGTGCGAAGCAGCTGCCCAGCTCCCCAAAACCCCTCGCTCCAGCCCAAAATGAGCACATCAAAACCAAGGCTGAGGTGAGGGAGATGAGTCTCCCGGGCTCTTCAGCATCTCGTCCTTGAGCTCTGCTGGCTGCTTCTCCCCAGGGCCAAACCTGCCTGCCCTGGTACATGGAGCTGTTGTGATATGGAAAGCAGCACTGCGGTTTTGGGATGGGACTCTCTGCTCCTCACTAGGCCTCCATGTCTGTGGGCAGAGAGGGCGAGTCTGACCAGGCCAGGCTGACAGGTCAATGTGGTGGGGGGCTGCTGGGGCGGGGGGCGAGGGCACACCCCTGCCCATGGCTGCTTTGTGTCTTCCAGGAGAGGAAGCTGTGTGCCCACCCCCGGATCGAGATCTACAAGCAGGACCGCATCTACTTTGTGTGTCCCCTTGCCCGCCAAGGGGACTTCTATGTGCCTGAAATGAAAGAACTGGAGAGGAAGAGCAGGGCTGCTGCAGCTGTGGCCGAGGACGCCCAGACAGACATCACAGGTATCCGTAGCTTGCGCAYGGGCTCCCCATCTTCCATTGGCATCAGCCCTCACGTGAGTGGGGCCCTGGTGTCCCCAGTGCTGCTGCCTGAGCAGAGAGGGACTGACCTGTGCCCACCTGGTGCCAAACCACCAAATGTCAGCATGCCTTTTCTCACCCTGGGCTGATCCCCAAGGATCTTGTCCCCAACATGTCATGCCACGCCTCGGGGATCACCCAGGAGCCCCTGCAGTTTTGGGACAAGGGCCAAACTGCCACTGAGCCACTGGCCCACTGTTGTCAGTGCAGAGCTGGTTCTCACAGCTTTTAGTTGCAGCTGGGCTTGTTTTTCTCCTTGTCATATACATCTTCCTTGATCTCATCTTCATCTGTTACATATTGGGATTGCAAAGAGCTTAAATACCAGGTTGCTGTAGCTGGTGGTGGAGTTGCCTGAGAGCATCTGCTCAGCAAGATCTGTTGGAGCCTGGATGTATTCATACAGGAAGGGACCACAATGGCTGTAGGCGCRGAACAGCAGTGCTATAGTAACCCAAAATGCTAGTTGCCCACGTGCTCCCGTGCCTGTGAGATGTGGGAGYTGGCTATCCAAGCATTCCTGGGCACTGGACAACGCACCGAAGCCAGCTGCTGGCAGGGGCAGTGCCTTCTCCTGCCCCATGGGTTGCCCGCGCTTGTGTAATGGGCATGAAAAAACCATGAGGGCTGTGCTCTCCTCCCGGGCAGTTGGGTCATTTGCTTTAACACGTCTTCAGGTTTGGGTCGCTTTAATTCTTAATTGCATAAAAGCAAGCCTGGGAATTGCTTTCTGGGAGCTCTGTCCATTTAGCACTGCAATGAAGAGCCTAATTGGAGCTGTTTGCCAGTGCTTCCAGGTCCTGTTTGCATGGTGCTCACTTGGCTCTTCTCCTCTTTGTCTGCCTTGTGTTGGGGCAGSTGCTGTGAGCACCAGCCCGGCTTGGCCAGAGATGCCCCAAAGCTCTGACATCTCCCCCATGGTTGCCCCTTGGTTTTGGAGAGAAATGGCAGGATCCATGGGAGGAAAACCAGCTTGAGGGTGGTGCCTTCAGTAGCTGTGTGTGCTCCTTTCTGCCCCACTCAGGGGATGCGTGATCCCACAGCACAGCCAGGGATGCTCGGAGCAGCCGCTGCCCTGTGCCCTGGCTGTCTCAGTGCTTTCCCTGGTGTGCCACTGGCAGTGTGCCTGCAGTGGGGAAGTCCCCTGCCCTGCTGGAAGAAGGTGAAAGCAAATGATGTTTGACTTTTTCACGTGGGAAATCCCGGGCCAGGGTCCCCAGGAGCAGCTCTGGGCCAGCTCCTCCGCCACCCCTCCTCTTCCAGGCACGTAGATGAGCTTTTGTCAGTGCAGTCTGATGCAGTGCCATCTGCTGAGTCTGCACAAAACCAGCTTAAAATAATAATAACTGTGAGGTTGGCCCTGCCTGTGGAACTAAAGAATTGGGCTTGGACGTTGCACTGCTGGGCACAGTGGCAGAACCACGTCTGATGGGCTGTCACATTCTTGCTCTGGCTRTTGAAGAGGATGTGGCAAGCCTCCAGGTGGCTTGTGCAGCTCCTGCCTGAGGGTCTTGGTGGTCCCAGCAATCTGCGTCTGTATGCTGTCAGAGTGCCCTGGGCTGGCRCACCTGGTGACAGCTGGGGAGGATGGCACTGCATGGGGAGCTCCTGGSCCTGTGCAAAGGGAAATGGGGCCCAGTGGGCATCCTCGTCCCACTGCCACTGTCCTGCCAACACCAGCGACTCAGTTTGTAGCTGTTGTGCTGTCCCTGGTTCAGCAGCAGGATCAAAGTCAGGGGACAAGGTGGGAGGGGACAGCTGGTCTTGTCAGGCTCTGCATCTCGCTGCTGAAGGCCTCTGTGGGTTTTCTGAGCCCCGGTGCAAGAAGAGATCCCACTGGAGAGGGCAGCTGACAGATCTCCCCTCTCCCAGCTGCTCCATGGAGATGCCTTCAAGGAGATGCTTTGAAGATGACACCTTAKAGACTGAGACTGGTCCTCCCTTCCCAACGATTTTATGTGCTGGGATCTGTGCAACCACCTCTGAGCTGTAGAAAGAAGCTCCAATCTCTTTTCCCATTTCTTCCCTGGGTAGTCTCTCAAGAAGCAAGCTCCAGTTAACCACAGCTCCTTCAACAGGCCTAAGAGCCATGAGACCTTCACAACCCAGCAGATCCCAGGATGTCTGTGGCAGTTTTAAAGCTTTCCTCTGCTGACTGGAGGGAGGGCACAGCAATGTCCCCATCTGCCTGTCAGCATGATCCCCCTCGGCCCCAGTTGCATGGATTTGGGTTGTTTTTTTGATCTGCCTCAGCTTTGAGGGGATATTTCAAGTGGTCCTGCCCTGATGGAGGCTCAGACAGTGCTCCTGGGAGAGTGGAGGAGAGTGGTGGTCCCTGATGGTGGCAGTTGGCTCCTCTGGCTGTGCCTGAGCTGTGAAATTTACATGCAGGGTTTTGATATCCTATTGCCTCACAGAGTGAGTGGAGACTGGGAAGGTGCTGAGCCCCATTTCCTCTTCCAAAGGCAGCTGAGGATAATCTACACATGGCAGCCTTGGGCTCTCACTCCTGATGTGGCAGCAGATAAAGCCCCCTCTTTCCCCCTCCCAAAATATTGAAATAAGAGCACTGAGTGCGATTTCAGTGAGCATCATGTTTAGTAATGCTCTGTGTGGACACAGCACCTCTTGGTCACAGCTCATAGAACTCCCCACCAGCAGCTGGACTATGCTTTCTTTGAATTAAAGACTTGAGAATTTCCAAGAGAAAGGTGTTGCCATTTCTCCTCACCTGTCATTGTGGCTGGTGCCAGACGGTACCAAGCGACTTGAAAGTGTAAGAAAAGCCTGGATTTGTTTTCTCAAGCCTCCTGACCTTGGAGCACATCTCTCCGTTTAGGCTGTCGTCTGCTGTCCTTGTTCCTGAGCTCACCCTGCAAGGTGCTGGGTGCCTACAGCTCTGAGCGAAGCCAATGGCTACAAAGGCTTTGGAACGTGGTCCAGGGTCTCTGCTTTCTGCTGCTGCTCTGCACAGAGCAAGGTGCTGGTAGCTCYGCTGAGAACGGACACACTCAGCACACAAGGAACGGGCCGGGGGCTGTGGCTGCCTCTGCACCAATTCCGTCCCTTCTTCGGCATCRTCAGGGTCATCGGAAAGACAGGAAGCATTTTTGGAAGGCGGCTGATGGGTCTCCAGGGAGCCAGTGTCAATCACAATTAGTTGTTTTGTACTTAATTATTTTCTGGGGCTTTGGCATCAGCTCGGCGCTCAGCGGGTCCTCGCTCCCGGCTCCCTCCCAGCAGTGCTCTCTCCAGCGTGACCCCGCTGCGGCACGTGGAAGGTGAAAGCAAACAAAAGCAGCCTCTCCACACGGGCTCGCTGGCATGAACACAGATGGTTCCTGAGCACGTGGCTCTGCCCAAAGTCTCAGGTGCTCATTTTCCTGGAGCTGAGTCTGTCCTGCAGCGTTCAGGTACGACTGATGGCATCACCCGCTGAGCCCCAGTGCCATGGAGGGGCACCTTTCCTGATGTGTTCTGCCTCAYCCCTGCTTGCTTCCATCCTCCAAAGAGCTACTGCCTGTTCCTGCCTGCCTCTACATCCTGGGAAGGGCCCCAGCCTCTCTCCTGCTGGCTTGTGTGGGAGCTTCAGCAAGCACGAAGGAGCTGTGCCCCCTGGCAACACACTGATCTAGTATTTAGAGGCAATGAATATTTGATGGAACAAGGGGAAGGAAAGGGCCCAGGAGCACCAGAAGTGGAGCACTGCTCRGGCATCAGTGTGGCACAGGAGTGATGCAGGAGGAGAGTCCACCCTCATTCTGGATTTGAGAATGCCAGTCCCTGGTATGGCACAGGGCTGAACTGTCATGGGGGGCCAGCTCCCCACCAGGCTCATTGGCAGTGAGAGGTGAGTGGTTCCCATTGCCCCCATCCCCAGCTGGTCTCTTGGAGTTGGCTGCTTGATGGCTATTCTTCCTGGCCTTTGGGGGACTCAAAGCCATGGCAGAGCTTCCCCCCARGCTGTACCTCTGTTTCCCAAATGAAAACTTCCTGAGTACCATGTTCCTACTGAGTGAAAGTGCGGTGGGATGGCTGTACCATCCTTGGGGAAGCAAGGTGGAAGGGGGAGTTTCCGCGGGATGGCTGTTACCTCACTGCATGCTGGGAGGAAAAACAATGCTGGATCAGGGTATTGGACTGGTTCCTCGTGCAGGGACTGGTCTTGACAAGGTGGATGGAAAGAATGGGCAAAGGCTCACAGGGGAACCAAACAAGGTGTGTGGGGAAGGATGGACAAGTGGGTGTAACAGCTGCTGGAAGCCTGTGCCGGTGGGCTGAGAGCTGAATCCCTCCTTGCCCTCCAGTGGGACTTTGGTTGCCCTCTTGGAGTCCCTTGCACTGCCTTCCTGGCCTCCCTGGGCTGTGTTGGTACAGCTTGGTATTCCTGCCACATTCCCCTGTCAGAGCTGACCCCACATGGTCCCTGGCAGCAGCAGCTCTGTTGCCCTGCCCACCCCAGACATTTATCGTGGCCAGGCTGAGTGGCCATGCCAGAGCCAGCCTTGTCCTGTGTGGAGGAGAGCGAGGCTGCTGAAATGGGCAAATTTGCCAGCTGAGGCTGCTCAAACATGATCAGAAGTGACAGAGCAGTGACAAAGTGCTTTGCTGAAAGGAAACAGGACTCGATTTATTGTTGCCCTTGGAGCGAGGGAGAGGAAGGTGGCTACAAGAGTGAGGACAGCAGTGCTTTCCCATGGTGGTGGCTTGGAGCAGTGTGTAGGTCAGCTTCATCCCTGTCTTCTTCTTCCCGAGCTGCTGCTTCTCTCCTCAGGAGCTTCTTTGCTTTGTGTCATGGGGTTACATGACAGCTTCCAAGTTGAAATGGCCCCTGGGGTGCCAGGGGAGGGGTGCTGAGCAGGCAGGGCACGTCTTGGGGGGTTGGTGTCACTCCTGTCCTGGGTCTTGGAGGGACACAGGATGACCACAAATGACGTGAGCTGTCACGAAGCCATGGTGGGACCGCATCCATGTCACCTCGGGCCACCAATTTGTCCAAATCAGATTATTTCTCATTTTGAGATCCCCGCTAAAGACCTTGCAAGCCCTTAGTTGTCTTCAAGGCTCGGGGTCTGCACGCTCCCCTTCATCCCTTGCAGCTCTCTGTCTTCCCAGAGGTTCCCCGCTGACCCACTGCCCTGCCAAGGTCCTGTCAGGTGGGACAGCATCTCCCACCCTTCTGCCGCCTACTCAGTGGCTGCCGTCCCCTTCAGCGCGCGCCTCACTGCAGGGCGCAGAACATCCTTTTTAACTTAGAGTAAATGTAGTTTCCGTGTCGAGGTGCTCCCTGATGCTGCAGCAAAGGCAGTGCGTGTTAGTGGGCAGTGGTTCTTTCTCCTTTCCATGGGGGGGGTCACCTGGCATCACCTGGGGCGGTGGCCCAAGGCTTAGCTTGTGCCAGCTGCCCAAGGGGTTGCCAAAGTGAGAGGGTGAAGGTTGTGGTTCCTTTCCGGGATGAGCCCAATATGCCATCCAGGTGGGATGAAGCAGTGGGTGCAGTGTCTGCAGATCTTTTCTGACTACTCCTCATCCCGCTGCCACTGCTCGGTCCTCTCTGAACAGCCGTCACTCAGCCGGCAGGACCGTGGGATGATGCTGTTCAGGAGGCAGAGGACTGCCATTTACAAGCAGTTCTGCTGGCAGCTGCCCAGGCTGGGAAGAAAAACAGCAGAGAAAAAGGATTTAAGGATGTTTGGAAGGAAAGTTCCCTCCTTGGTGGGTCTCCTCCAGAAGATCAGTGGCTGCCACACAGCTGGAGGAGAGCGAACAGCGCAGCCCTGGGCACCCTGGCTGCAGGAGCTGGAGGAGGCTGGAAATGCCTGTGAAAGCCCAAGGCAGCCCCGTGCCAGCCGCTGAGGATGGAGCTGCACCAGCAGGAGACAGTGTGGAGGAGAGGGCTCTCCTCTCCCACCTAGGAGCCTCTCCGTGGTCATCACCATCCTGTTTGCCACTTCGCAGCCCTGTTGGTGGCAAGCCACAGCCCTCCACCAGTGCTGCTGCCGAGCGGGGCTGCTGCTGGTTTCCCTCCTGGTGTGGGGCATGATCCTCAGCAAGGGCATCCAGCCCAGCGTGGATGGAGGTGCTGGGAAGCGACACAGCCCAGCACTCACTTCCCACTGGTGCGAGGTGGGCAGCAGGGAGGGCTGTGACGGAAGAGCCTGCCCAGTGTTTGCTGACGTATCGTAATTAACAACGTGGATCTGTGATGTCATAATTAACCACGTGGATCTGTGATGTCATAATTAACAATGATTAATGTTTTACAGGATGGTTTTGTCTCCTGGCTGGTTGCTCTGGCAACAGCGCCGAGCTGCTGGTCTCAATCTGACACGTTCCTCTCCTTGTCGGCTCCTTAATTGTGTTGTCGATCGAGCTAATGAGGCAGGGATCCAGGGAGGGGGCAGTGGGATGAGGGGTCCACCAGGGCAGGCAGGGACAGCCCCCGGGGGCTTGGTCATGAGATGGGATGTGGGCTGGCAGCCAGGTCATGTGGTGAAGTACAGAGTGAGTTGGGAAGGCTCCCCCTATCCTCTGGCACCCTGAGACCCGTCTGCTGCTGCCCTGCCTGTCTTCACACTGCTGCTGGAGCTGCCGGCTGCAGGGGAGCCATAGAGGGAGCAGGAGCAGGTTGTCAGGTGCTGAAGGCACCAGGATGCCCTGGCATGAGGCTGGACATACACACCTGCCTCTGACAGCGACACATCTGAGGATTTGCCCTTGTGCCATCATCCCCTTGGGTGCTCAATGCTGCAGCTCCCCGTCACCCTCACAACACAGTGTCCTTCCTGCTCCTTGTCTCTTTCCTGGTGCCATGCCAGAGACAGGCATACATTCTCCCTAAGGAAAGGCATGCCAGGGCCTTGGTGTATGCACAGAGAGCACCTGTGAGGCCAGGGCATGGTCAGGAGATCAGGGCATGGCTGGAAGCTGCAGGTTGGTTGTGCTGACTTGGGAGTTCCCTGATTTCAGGGAGCTGTTTTAGCTCAGCTCATTCTTGTCTAGGCCTGGTCATGTGTCAAAGGCATAGGAGGTGACAAGAGGTAGGAGCTGGTCTCCACTGTGGCCTAACATCTCTGAGGCTTCTGGTGACTTCAAAGGCTGTGGTACCCCATCCCCACTGCCTCATTCCCACAGCATTCACTCCTTCCCCTTCTCTCTCCCTCCCAGGGGTTGACACCATGAGTGAGACGAGCTCCATCAGCATGGAGGCCACAACCGACAGCAGAGATACCTCGGTGGCCACCTCCATCCTGCTGCCCTTCCCAGCCAGCCGTGGTCGGGAGGAGGCGGACAACCGCAGCGAGCACAGCTACAGTGAGTCCGGAGCCAGCGGCTCCTCCTTCGAGGAGCTGGACCTGGAGGTCGCCGGGGACGGGGAGGGAACCCCAGGCCTGCTGCCCGATGTGGGCAACCAGGAGGTCACAGACAAGTGGACCAAGGAACCCATTGCTGCTGAGAGAGGAGAGGAGTGAAACAGAGACCCAGCTGCCTCGCCTCCCGCTGGGATCTGAGTTACTGGGAACCAGTTGCCTTTCCCACCTCCTTCCTCTTCAGCCAAGAGATTTTGGTCGCTGATTCCCCCCAGGACCTGCTCTCCCTCTTTGCAGAAAGGGTGTTTGACCGTTTTGGGGGTGCTGGGAGGTGGGGGGATTTTCTGTGGTGCTTGGTGGCATGGGGTAGGTGCAGGCTGGGGGGACAGAGAAATGCATTTGCTGTTTGTGTGTGTCCAGGCATATCACAGATTCCTTGCAGGTGTCTCGGGGATGGTGGTGGATGGCAGAGATGTCCCCCCTTGTCTCTGCCGGTGCCCCTCTCACCCACAGCTTCTCTCTGCCACACCACCACATTTTCTAGCACCAAAGAGCCGTGAGTTGGGTCGGTTGGGTGTGTTCCCCTCTTCTCTTCCCCTTGCTGAACAATGGAAACATCCTGTGTAAATGTGGTCCTCCTGGCACTGCCATGGGCGCTTTGGGGTCTGTAATAAAGTGGATGCTTTTCCTCACTGGTGGCCGGTGCGTTGCTGACTTGTCCTTTGGCCGATCATGCCATCCTGCCCCATGGTGGGGAGTGGGCTGTGGGTAGAGGCTGCCTGTGGGCTGCCCCCACACCTCTCAGCTGAGCCAAGGAGCTGCCCAGGGGCTCTGCATCCCTGCTGCTTGAGCTTTCTCCCTACCTGGGCAACCCAGCGGGGCATGGGATCGTCCCCAGCTTGTGCAAGCTGCAGGGGAAGCGGGGAAGGAAGGGTCCTGGCTGCAGTGCTGAGCTGGGCAGAGCGGAGGAGGTGGCATCCCTGCTCCTTCTGGGAACCTGCAGAGGGTAAAATCAGTAAAGCCAGGTCCCTGGGCTGCTGCTGGGCTTTCTCCTGTGGCAGGGGACACCAGACTGCCTGCACTGTGCCTTCCTGACATCCYATCTGCCGGGTCCTGCTGCTGTTGAGTACAGGCAGGGAGGACTACCTATGCTGGTCCCAGTTCCCTGCCCCTCGTCTTGGGACAAGGGAGCAGCCTGGACATCATGGCCACAGTGCCACAGGGCAATGCCAGGTGCCAGAGTGCTTTGCTGAGTGCCCTTGGTGCCTACAGCAGCCCAGGGATTGTTTCCTGGTGGTCAGACATGGTGGCCCAAAACTGAGACTTGGGTTGGGGATGTGCCAGGGGCAGGGGAGGCCTGACTGTCTCTCCATGGTGGGAATGTGTCCTCCCTGGCTTGGAAAGGTCATGATTAGTCCTTAGCCAGTGATTGACATGAGATTGTTCATAAATATTTTGTGCTCTGAGTGATAAAATATTAAACTCCTCCAGCCCACATGGAAAAATATTGCTCTTCCCAGTGTTTATCTTTGTTGCTGGTTATTACAAAACTGCCAAGCCCCCTGAAATATTTATGCCTGGCTGAGGCTCTYGGGGGCTTGGAGCCAGACAGCGATACTAACGGTGCTTGTCCCCTAACCCCACTGGAGATGGGGGCCAGGAAGACTTTGCCACCATTCTCCTGCCATCGGCAGCGCTGAAGCAGCAGCTGGGACGATGCAGCCAGTGCCGAGGTGTGTGAGGCTGGAACCAAGTCCCGTCTGCTGGGGGGAAGCAGGACCACGGCAGTGCCAGCATCCCTAGGCACAACACATCYCCAGTCCTCCTCAGCTCTCTGTCCCCCCCGGCCTGCAGTGGCAAGGTCACCCAGCCCAGGCACCCTCCTGTCTCCAGTGTCCTCCTCCTTCTGTGCTAGCAGTCTTGACAGGAAATGGACCGGTGGGGTCTGGGGTCCTGCTGCCGTGGGATTCCTGGGGGGACCTTGCCACCGAAGGTCTGGGTCATCCCTCCCCAAACCAGGATTGCTGGAGGGGAGGGAGTCCAGCCGAGCGGGTSTGACTCACCGCAGTGCCCTTGATCCGCAGCCTGCAAGTGCAGCAGCTGGCAGGGGGGAAACTGAGGCACACGGTGGTGAGGTGGTTACTCGGGGTGATGCCACAGAAGCACCCTGTCCTGTTCTTGTCCCTGGGTGACGGAGCACTGGGGATGCAGCACAGCAGGATCCTGGGCAGCCAAACAGTTCTAGAAAGAGTTTGGGCAAGTGGTGATGCGGAACACAACCCTGCCAGTGCCTCTGTTTTTGTATCGTCCAAAGCCTTCCCCAGCTTGGTGCTTGGGCAGACAGTGAGTGCTGGGGCTGCCTGGAATGCAGGTGGGCAGTGAGGTAATGCAGGGCCCCTGGCCTCCTCCCAAGGACTTGGGGAGCAAGGGTCAGGCCACACAAGGAGCCCCTGGGGCACCAGCTGGGACCTGGGGGCTGGGACCCTTCTCTTTGGGCTGGGAACGAGCTGGGGGCTCTGGGGCCGGGGGAGCAGGTGCTGCCCTGCCAGGTCCTGCCTGCTCCGGCTACGTCCTGCCTCTGCCCAGCCTGGATCTGGCCATCCCTTGTCTACATCTAGCCATGCCTTGCCTCTGTCCTGCCTGGATCTGGCTGTGTCCTGCCTTCTCTGGCCGTGTCCTGCTTGTGTCCTGCCCATGCTGTGGCTGAGTCAGGTCATCCCTTGCCTGGATCTGGCTGTATCTTGCCTGTGTTCTGCCTTCTCTGGACACGACCTGCCTATTCCATGCCTTCTCTGGACACGACTTGCCTATTCCCTGCCTTCCCTGCCCGCGCCCTGCCTGTGCCCTGCCCGGACTTGGCCATCTGCCCCCGACTTTGCCCCAGCCCCGCCGGTGCCCTGCCAGACCGTGCCGATGCCGGAGCGAGCGGGGGGCAGGCGGAACGGCTCCGGGGGTGCCGCTGCCCGCCGGGCCGGACCCGGGGCCGGGCCGGGGCGGGGGCCGGGGCCGGGCCGGGCGGGGGGCGGAGCGGCTCCGCTCTGCTGGGGCTGGCGGAGTGTCAGAAGCGGCGGCGAGAGGCGGCGGCGGCCGCAGCTCCGAAACAGCCGCGGCACCGGCACCGGCTCCCGGCACAGTCCGCCGGGCCCAGGTAAGGGCTGCGATCGCACCCCGGCGCTCCCGTCCCTGCGGCCTCGGTTCGCGCCGTGCCCGGCGGCGCTTCGCTGTCTCCAGAGCCCCGGTGCCGGCGGTGGAGCGGCACGGAGACCGGCGATCCCCCGCAGCCGTCGGGGCCGCGGCACGGCGGGACTCGGGGACTGGTGCCCGGTGCCGGGGCTCCCGGAGCTGCGGGACGAGAGCCGAGCACGGCCACGGCCACCGGCACCGGAGGGGTCGGGGGTGCGGACGGTCAGGGTGCCGCCGGCGCCGCTGCCGCCGGTCCCCCTTGCCCGGCGCAAGACGCGGGGCTCCGGGAGAAGGGCTTTGGGAAGTATTCGTCTCACCGGTGCCCCGGCAGCGCCGAGCCCCGCAGTGGGCATCCAGCGGGACCCGCCCCCGTAGCCCCCGGCCGGGGCTGCCCGCCGGCACCGGGGCAGGGAAGCGGGGTGACCGCCCGGCCCGGCGGGGGCAGACCCCCGCCCTCGCTGTTCCCCCGGATCTCCCCTCCGACTGTCCGGGCCGGGGAGAGCCCGGGCTCTGCGGGGTCTGTGAGTGTGCCGGGGCAGCCGGACCTCGGGCGCGCGTTCGGGGCGGGATATGGGGCGGCTGCCGTGGCGAGGGCACCGGGGGAGCGCCCCGGGGACGCGCCTCGGCCCCGCGGGGCACCGGGGCTAGCAGTCCTTGTGCAGGTGGGGGGTCCTGGCAGAGCTCGGTGGCGGTGGGACCTCTGGGACCTCCGGGGGAGGTGACACTTCCCCTGCGCCCCCGCAGCACTGCCGCTCTCGCACACGCCCCAGGTGTCACACACCCCCACGGGCGCTGGTGTCGGAGGGCTCAGGGCTTCTGGCAGGGGGTGGGAAGCGGTGAGGGCACGGAGGAGACACGGCCCCTTCTTACCCACTCCACTCGAGATGCGTTCGGGAGGGGAGGCTGCCCGCAGCTAACAGAAGCTTCTCGCCGTGCCGTGGCCCTCGGGCTGCAGTTGGCTCTGCCCTACCCGGTGCTTCATTTCGCCAGATGTTCTCCAGAGGTTCCCGCGGGCTGTCATCCCCCCGGCACTATGCCAGTCGAGCTGAGCAGCTGCGGGAATGGCGGCAGCCCTGCTCTCTGTCCATCGGAGCTTGCTGCAGGGTGGGTGATGATTTGCCCTTCAGAGGAGCTTGGCCTGAAGGTGCCTTTCATCTGGTGGGTCCTGTCAGCTGCCCCAAAAGAGCTGGACCACAAGGACCCGGGTTGCTGGTGCCACCGGACCCCTGTGCCAGGCTCAGCCTGCCACTGATGGGCTCCATCAATAATCCATGTGCCTGTGGCCTCTTTCCTGCTTGAGGAAACCCCAGGTCCCTTAGAAGCATTAATTTCTGAAATAAGGCAGGGACCCTTCCTTGCCTCGTCTCCAAACTCCTTCATGTTGGGGGGTCAGGTAGGAGATGCCCTGAGACAGATGGGGACCCAGCAGCAGCAGACAGCACCTGAAAACAGGCACTTAGGGGCACGGAGGAGGAGGAGGTCCGCATGTCACCCCACCCCATTACTCCCTGTGCCACACTGCTGCCCGCATCCCCCTGGGCATCAGTCAGCTCTGACCGCTTGCTGGAGGGCTCCTCCAGCACAGTCATCACCTGTCTGGGAACAGCATGGGGTCATCAAGGGGTGCCCTGCTCCTGCTCGGGGAGTGGCCTCAGGACTGGCTGCAGGGAACTTCAGGGGGTCAGCACTCTCTGTCATCCCCCTCCCATCCCGTGTGCCCCCACGAGCGCTGCTGGGCTGTGGGAGAGCGCTGGTCCTGCCACGGCATTGTCAGCTTCCCGTGTCAGAGCAGCCTGAGGCTTCCGGGCTGCCAAGGGGTCTCCTTCTCCCATGGCACCTGAAATGCCAGCCCCGTGGGATTTCAGCAGTCAGCTTCAAATGGGAAACAAATCTCTCCTGTGATTTGGGAAAAGACAACCAATCTCCGAGGGGACTGCATCTCCTGCCAAAACAAGGCCTGCCTGCTGCAAAAGCCTTTGATTCCCCCGCGCCTCCGTGCTTTCTGCAGAGGGAGTCAGCAAACCTGGCTCTTACTTTTACTGAAATCTCTGAATTTAGTATACGGGGAAGGAAGGGGCGGTGGTGAGAGAACAGACTCTGAAGCACCGCGACTGCCGGAGCCCTGTGTGTTTCTGCGGGAGGGTGAAGCCAGTGGTGAGTCCCTGCTCCAGCTCCGGTGCCACGGACAGCCCTGGGGGCAGCAGCAGGGCAGGTGGGCTCCATGGTTATGGGATGGGGATTAAAATACTGTGGGTGCTGGGTGCTGCAGGCATGATGGGCTCACGACTGGCTGTTTTTGGCAGTGCTCTTGGCTGGAGGTTGGGAACTGTCAGCACCCCTGATGCCGCTGCGTGGGTTGGGGGCTCGGCTTGGAGCCGGCCTTGGGTCTATCCGCCCAGCCTGGGCTCCCTGTTCCAGGTGACATCCCTGGCTCTTTCCCCCTCCATGATATTTTAGCGCTGTCAAGCTGTCCCCCTGCAGGCTGTTCTGCCCAGTGCTGCCAGAGGGGCCAGCTCTGTGCCCACCCCTATGCCAGTTTGTCCCTGGGACTGCTGCGAGGAGACCGATCCCTGTGCTCCTCCTTGTCCCCTGGGGCCTGTGTCACTTGTGTGTGTATCCTGGGGTCCCAGGTCACTGTGGGAGCTATTGCATCTGCTCACCTTGCTTTACTGCAGGGGAATTCTTCCCAAGGGTGCTCCAGGTGGGGGGCACAGGCAATCTCATGCCCTTGCTCTCTCGTGTAGCACTGACTCTGCCCCTGTCCCTGTCCTGCCTTGCATCCCACAGACCCAGCGGCTTTTCCCTTTGCTTTTCCAGGTGCTGAAGGCTCTGCCGGGGTGGCACGACCCCTCTCYCACAGACACCACGCCGTGCCACCCCCCACCACCCAATGCCTGGGGACTGCCTGCCCTTGCCTTGACGGGTGGCAGCGGGTGACCCGGGGTGGTGTGGGTCCCCCGGCCGGCACCAGCACACCCCATGGCGGTCCCCTTGGCCGCCTGGCTGTGGCTGATGCACCTGGCCACCTGTCTGGCTGCCGGGCACGGCATGGCTAGCAAGAAGGAGATCAGCATAGATGGGGACCTGGTGATTGGGGGCCTCTTCCCTGTCCACGAGAAAGGAGTGGGGAGTGAAGATTGTGGCAAGATCAATGAGCATCGGGGCATCCAGCGCTTGGAGGCCATGCTCTTCKCCCTGGACGAGATCAACAAGGACAGGAGCATCCTGCCGGGGGTGAAGCTGGGTGCCCACATCCTCGACACCTGCTCCAAGGACACCTATGCCCTTGAGCAGTCCCTCGACTTCGTCCGTGCCTCCCTCACCAAGGTGGACGGCTCTGAGCACATCTGCCCTGATGGCTCCTATGCTGTCCACGATGACGTGCCCACTGCTATCACCGGCGTCATTGGGGGCTCCTACAGTGACGTTTCCATCCAGGTACCTCCCAGGCAAGAGGGGTTCCGATGGGGCTGAGGGTTGGGCAGAAATAGGAGGGGTGGGGGTTGTAAAACCTTGGCAGCGGTGCAGTGATGCCACTGCCAGTGCAGCACAGGGAAGCTCTCTCATCCCTCACAGTGATGCTTTGCCCCTTTCTCCAATGGGGAGGGAATGCCATCTCTCTGTGATTGTGGGGGGTGTGCCCAGGGTCCCCTTGGGGGCTGCAAGAAAACTCCAACACACCATAAGCCATGGGAGCCAAGCTGGTAGATCTGTCCCACATAAACAAGTGTTTATTCCTCTCCTGGGGTCATGGTGACAAGTGCAGCTCCTCAGCCCAGCTCATGTCTATGCTGTGACAGGCAGAGCAGAGCTTACCAGCATGAGGGAACACTGTCCTCTTTGTCACCCCAAATCCCATCCCGTGAGGTGCTGTGAGGGACGTGCATCTCTAAGGGACGTGCATCAGCCACAGGTCTGCCTGGCCGGGGCAGGGTAGGCTCAGGGGGCCAGTGCCCCCGTGTCCCCAGTGATCCCACGGGAACAGGCACCTCGAGCCTCGGACCTGGCTGTAACCCAGGGTGGGGAGTATCTCAGTCCCCAAAACCACAGCTCTGTGGACCCAGGGGCCAGCTTCAGCAGGGAGAAGAGCATTCCCCAAGGATGCAGGCAGCCAGCAGGAGCAGCTGAGTCCCGGGGGCGGCCAGTGGGCCACACTTTCGCTGCGATTTAACGAGTCCCCAGCGTGTGTCAGACTGTGTTTCCTGGTCCCTGGGGTCCCTGCATCCCCCAGCTATGAGGCGGAGAAAGCTGGGACCACATAATGGAGGCAGCATCCTGGTCAAGCCCACCTGGGCGCTTGTCCCTTCCCTTGCTGGAAACCCGGTGTGTCCCTATGTCCCAACCTTGGGTAGGCAGGTGGCAGCAGGGGCAGAATGCGGGCCAGCTGGGGAACACGAAGGGCACTGGCGGGGCATGGCAGACTGGCAGCTCCCATGTGTGGTGAGGACAGGCAGCAGCGTCACTGTGCTCGGGGACCTTCTTGCCATTAGGGGRCTTTGTCGTCGGGATCATTTGTCCACGTTAATTAAGCCACGTCTCCTGCCTGGGGAGCAGTGAGATGTGGGCAGGCTCTGCAGCCCCGCCGGCACACCCGAGCCCCCCTTGCTGCCCCCAGAGCCCGGGTTTTAACAGCCTCATTAGTGGGGCTTTTTTCCCCTTTGAAGCTAACGAGGGCTTCTGCTGAGTGGCTGGAAGGTGCCAGTCTCGCTGGGGCTCCCGATGCAGGATGCGCAGGCGCCGGTACCCTGACCCAGCTCTGCAGCATCCCCCAGCCTGGCTGGGGGGCTCTGCCTTGGCTGCCAGCCTCCAGAACCCTTTTCCTGTGTGTTGTCGAGCTGCCAGGCATCCTGGCTTTCTCCCTGCCCACGAGCATCTCCCACAGGTCACCTATGGCAGACTTTCTGCTTTTGTCCCCTCCTCAGCCCCAAAATTTGGAGGAGAGTGCTTGAAATACTAAACACAAGAAAAAAAAAGATAAAGAGAAATGAGCATGTCTGAGGGCTCAGGCACTCTGTGAATGTGCCATCCATTCTTCTTCCCTGGTCCCTCCACAGATCAGGATGCTCCGGGTTGGGATGGGTTGCTCATCAGCCCTGTGGTTGTGCTTGGGAGCACCGTGCAACACTGGCGTTGGGCAGGGGTCCCCTGTGGGAATGTCCCTTGCTGGGCCACCTCTTCAGGCACTCACCTCTCGTCCTCCACGCAGGTGGCCAACCTGCTGCGGCTCTTCCAGATCCCGCAGATCAGCTATGCCTCCACCAGTGCCAAGCTCAGTGACAAGTCCCGCTATGACTACTTCGCCCGCACCGTCCCACCAGACTTCTACCAAGCCAAAGCCATGGCGGAGATCCTCCGCTTCTTCAACTGGACCTACGTCTCCACCGTGGCCTCGGAGGGCGACTACGGGGAGACGGGGATCGAGGCCTTCGAGCAAGAAGCCCGCATGCGCAACATCTGCATCGCCACCTCGGAGAAGGTGGGGCGCTCCATGAACAAGAAGACCTACGATGGGGTGGTCCGGGCTCTGGTGCAGAAGCCCAATGCCAGAGTGGTCGTGCTATTCACCCGAAGTGAAGATGCGCGGGAGCTGCTGGCGGCTGCCCAGAGAGCCAATGTGTCCTTCATGTGGGTGGCCAGTGATGGGTGGGGAGCYCTGGAGAGCGTGGTGGCCGGGAGCGAAGCAGTGGCAGAGGGAGCCATCACCATCGAACTGGCAGCCTACCCCATTAAGGAGTTTGCTTCCTACTTCCGTAACCTCCACCCCTACAATAACAGCCGAAATCCCTGGTTTCGGGAATTCTGGGAGCAGAAGTTTAAGTGCAGCTTTCACACGCAGGACTGTAGCCGGTATTCCCTCAAGACAGGCAAGTTTGAGCCCGAGTCCAAGATCACATTCGTGGTCAATGCGGTCTATGCCATGGCTCACTCTCTCCACAACATGCACCAGGCACTGTGCCCCAACTCCAAACTCTGTGATGCCATGAAACCTGTCAATGGCAAGAGGTTCTACAAGGACTTTATACTCAATGTTAATTTTGATGGTGAGTCCAAATTGGAGATGGGGTTTGGCTGCCAAACTGGAAAGGGATGGGTGGAGGGACAGGAATGAAGCAGACCCAAATTTGACCCAAGACCCTCCAGTTCCTCCAGCCTTCCCACAGTCAGGCTGTGGGATATGATGGGCTATCATTGTCCTGAGGTGCCAACAGCCCACCATCATCCTTGGGAGGCAATCCAGGCCTTCTGTCCGCAGTGAAACGGTGTGGAGAAGCTGGTGACCAACTCCATCCTGGTCCTGGGTGGGACCAGCCACACAAGGGACCCTTGAGAACATGGGTCCTTGCAAGCATCGTGATTTATTCACATTTCAGGCATAAAACTGGAGAGATACCCTTGATCAGGAGCCCACATAGTTTGGGGGGAATTAGAAGTGTATCCTCTGTGACTTGGGCTGAGCCTGGCTACCAGGTGTCACTGAGAGCCATGGAGGCTGCACAGTCCCCCTCTGCCCCTGCAGAGCTGGCTGGGGCTGATGGGCTCTTAGGCAGGGGGGGAGGTAGTTCTCCACCTTGGCATTCCTGCTCCTAATGTGTGCATAAGCAGCAAAGATGGGAGTGAAGGCAGGAAACAGGTTGGACATTTGTCTGTGGCCATAGTGGGATGTGACCCTTTGAAGGAGCCCTGGAGCATGYGCTCTCCTGCCCCATGGCAGTGACCATCTCCCCCTCTCCTCCCTCCAGCTCCGTTCAGGCCAGCAGACACCGAGAGCGTCGTTCGATTTGACCGGTATGGCGATGGGATCGGGCGCTACAACATCTTCAACTACCACCACGTGGACGGGCGGTATCGGTACCAGAAAGTGGGCTACTGGGCAGAGGGGCTCATCCTCGACACCAGCCTCATCCCCTGGGCTGAGACCTCCATTCCCGTGTCCCAGTGCAGCGACCCCTGCAAGAAGAATGAGATCAAGAGCATGCAGCCCGGAGACATTTGCTGCTGGATCTGCATCCCCTGCCAGCCCTATGAGTACTTGCTGGATGAGTTCACCTGCATGGACTGTGGTCTTGGCTACTGGCCCAATGAGACCCTGAATGGCTGCTACGAGCTGCCCCAAGAGTACATCCGCTGGAAAGATGTCTGGGCCATCGGTCCTGTCACTATCTCTTGCCTGGGTTTTATCTCCACCCTCTTCGTTATCGGAGTCTTCGTGAAGAACAATGACACCCCCATCGTGAAGGCTTCTGGCCGGGAGCTGTGCTACATTCTCCTGACCGGGGTCCTCATGTGCTACAGCATGACCTTCATCTTCATCGCGAAGCCCTCCACCGGGGTGTGCACGCTGCGGCGCCTGGGGCTGGGCACGTCCTTCGCCGTCTGCTATTCGGCCCTCTTGACCAAGACAAATCGCATCGCCAGGATCTTCAGCGGGGTGAAGGAGGGGGTCCAGCGCCCCCGGTTCATAAGCCCAACATCACAGGTAGTCATCTGCATGGCCCTCATCTCGTGCCAGCTGATCATCGTCATCATCTGGCTGCTGGTGGAGACCCCTGGCACAGGCAAGGAGACTGAGCCTGACAAGAGGTACATTGTCACCCTCAAGTGCAACAACCGCGACTCCAACATGCTCATTTCGCTCACCTACAATGTCCTCTTGATTGTCCTCTGCACGGTCTACGCCTTCAAGACACGGAAATGTCCCGAAAACTTCAATGAGGCCAAGTTCATTGGGTTCACCATGTACACGACCTGCATCATCTGGCTGGCCTTCCTGCCCATCTTCTACGTGACCTCCAGCGACTACCGTGTAAGAGCCTGAGCTTTGAGGGGGCTCTAATAGGGCTTGATCTAAGTGGTCCTGGAGACTTGGGCCCTGCARGGTTTGTGATTAGGAGATGTGTGGGCCTGGGGAAGGGTCTTCATCCATTCATCTAGTAATGGTCACCTCTGCACTGGGTAATTCAGGACCAGGT
This sequence comes from Amblyornis subalaris, assembly GCA_018881555.1. Classification (NCBI taxonomy): domain Eukaryota; kingdom Metazoa; phylum Chordata; class Aves; order Passeriformes; family Ptilonorhynchidae; genus Amblyornis; species Amblyornis subalaris. The sequence continues at coordinate 14,425,438 of JACAXG010000008.1, forward strand.
GAAGGGTCCTGAAGGGCTGTAGCTGAGGGGGCAATGTGTGCTGGASAGAGGACCTGCCCCTTTCTCTCTTTTGCTAAGGTGAGGATGGGAAATGGCCCTGAGACCTCCAGAGATCCCCCCAGCCAGACCATGCAGGAGTGATAGCCATCCTACAGCTTGGTGACACGAACGCATGAGACAGTCCCTGACTCATCCAGATACCACACCCCAGGGCATGAATGCCAGCCCCAGGGCCAGCATGGTCCCTGGGGTGCCGAGCAGTGGCAGGGACTGGGGAGCATGGGGTGCACCCTGCAGCACCTCAAGATCCCTGGCAAGGGCAATCAAATACATTCTTGATGGGTCTTGACGACTCGATGAGGGCAGCTGCAGTCAGGGCCTTCCAGGGAGGACCTGCACCCTCAGAGGGAGTGAGCACCAGGAGGGGGGAGTGTAGGCTCTGGCCCCGGGCAGTGCCACAGAGCAGCGCATTGGCAGGGCTGGGGTCGCTGCTCAGGGTGTACCTGCTTTGCAGGGGTGACACATCTCCGTCAGGGCAATACCCATCCTCTGCCCACGGGTCTCCTGTGGGAGCACCCTGACAGAGGGATGTGGTGTGGGGTGGGATGTCCCTGCAGGGTGCAGCCTGTGCCCAGTGGGGCTGGCCAGTGCCACAGTAAGGGCTTCATCCTGCCCTGCTCACGGCAGAGGGCTGATGGGTGGAGCACCTGATGCCCACCCCTGTCTGCAGGTCCAGACCACCACCATGTGCATCTCGGTGAGCCTCAGCGGCACTGTGGTCCTCGGCTGCCTCTTCACCCCCAAGCTCCACATCATACTGTTCCAGCCGCAGAAGAACGTGGCCAGTCACCGCGTGGGCACCGCTCGGTTCAGCGTGGCGGCAGCCAGCTCCAGCCAGTCCCATGGTGAGCGGGGGGGGGCTGGGGAAGGGCTGGGGGTCAGCACCCCTTTCCTGGTGGAGGGTGTGTGTGGGTTCTTCAGCATTGGTTCCTGAAGAAAAGAAGGGTGTGGGGATAGGGCATGGCAGGAAACGGGGGGGAAATGGAGGATGCTGCGTCCCCAGTGGCTCTTCCCTGTCCCCTGTCCCAACACCTCATCTCCCAGGASGGCACTTCTGCCAGAGGGGTAGTGCTCCTGGAGGCCTGTCATTGCTCTGAGGGAATGGGGCCACTCCCAGCACCCTCCATCCCAACCCAGGGGATTCAGCTGCCCCCAGGTGCCTGTCACCACCCCAGGCACTCCCTACTCTAGCCCTAGGCCACCCCGGGCACCTTTCACCACCACGGCGGGAAACAGCCATCCTGAGCACTCTCCACCCCAGCCCTGTGGGATGCAGCTCCCTGGGCACCACTGCCGTGGGATGCTGGGGGTTGCTGCTGCCAGATTCCAACCCAGCCCTGACTGCTGCCTTCCTGTCCAGGGTCAGCCTCGCAGTATGTGCCCACGGTGTGCAATGGCCGCGAGGTGGTGGACTCCACAACGTCATCCTTGTGAAGGACGGGGGGCCAGGCTGTGGTGCTGCCACACAGCACCCCCTCTGCTTCCCCAGGGAGAGCAGTGTCCGCRGCATGGCCCACTCGGGTGCCAGATGCAGCCAGGAGGCTCAGCCCCTGCCCCAGCACGAGCTACACATCCCACACATCGGGTCATGGTACGTGTCACGCTTCCCTTGCACTGAGCCACGTTACATGTACCCTGTCCTCCGCACCCTGCACTGAGCCATGGTGAACATCCCCACTCTCCGAGCTGAGCCACGGCGCACGTCCCCCAGCCCTTGCACTGAGCCATGGTGCATGTCCCTCTGCGTCACCTGCACCGAGCCATTGTGCACCCACACCCCCCTGCACTGAGCCATGGTGAACATCCCCACTCTCCGAGCTGAGCCACGGCGCACGTCCCCCAGCCCTTGCACTGAGCCATGGTGCATGTCCCTCTGCGTCACCTGCACCGAGCCATTGTGCACCCACACCCCCCTGCACTGAGCCATGGTGAATGTCCCCCTGTCCCTTGCACTGAGCCGTAGCGCACATGGCACGGACCTCGCACCGAGCTGTGGCACAAATACCCTCTCCTTGTCCCTTGCACTGAGCCCTGGTGCAAACCCACCACCACCTGCACCCAGCCCCGGGGCACATCCCTGCCCCTTGCCCCCAGCCCCAGTGCACAACGCAACTCCCTCTCGCCCAGCCACGTTCCAACTCCTGCTTTTTGCTTGTGCCAATCCACTCTGCACCTCCCGCTCCCTCCCTGTGCTGCCACACACTGCCCTCGSCCCATCGCCCACCCCACTTTCCCAGTGCAATGCCTTTCCCATCATCCCCTGTGCCAAGCCATGTCACCCTGTCACCCTTTCCCTGGCACTTGGCAGTTTCACCTTTTCCTTCCTGGTTTTGGCCCCAGAGAGCCACCGAGCATGGGTGGGCTGGGCACAAGCCCCCCCATCGCTTCCCTCACTGTGTGTGGCGCTTCTCATCCCTTTGTGGGAGAYGGGGCAGGAGCGGGGCCGGACAAACGCCCACTGCCCCCAGCCCCCGCAGAGCCCAGGGGGGCCGTTGGAGGCTCAGGGCAAGTAACAGGACCCAGGTATTTGAGCCCAATCAAGTTTTTAAGAGTAGACTTTTTCTGTGAACAAGAGTGTGATTTTTTTTTTTTTTTGTAATTTATGTAAATAAAGTGGTTTTGGTGTTTTTTTTTTTTACAAAATGGACTGTTCCAGAGCTCAGGTCCAGCCAAACCTGAGGGAAGGGGGCAGACCCTCGCAGAGGGCAGAGCCACATCACAACACAGGGGCCAGCAGGAGCAGGGGCCATGCAACACAACCCTCTCATATCCTGCCGGCCCCAGGGTGGTGGCTGCACCAAGGATGTGGGGCACAGCTCCAGGGATAGAATGACCTGCTCCAGTGGCTCCAGGGCCAAGGGGCTAGGAGCTGCCAGGGGATTCAGGGCCAGAGGCTGTGGTCTTCTGCTTCAGAGGGATGATACAGATGCTGTTTTTGGCTTCTTTGAGCCTCCACCACCGTCCAAGCCTGTGGATGAGAGAGATGGGGGGTCACCCTCCAATAAGCCCCAGAGGAGGGAGGGCTGCAACCCCAAGCAGCACCAGGGAGGGGGAACAGTACCGGTGCTCCTGCCCGATGCCAGCCACCAGAAAGTCACCAGCTGCTGAGAACTTGAGGCTGTTGACAAAACCAACCTGGAAGGGACAGGGCAAGGTGAAGGGACAGGGCAGGATGAGGAGCTCCCAGAGGCTCCTTCTGCTGCCCAGGAAGGGAAGCCCCAACAGAGACATCCTCCAGCCCAGCTCCAGCACTCCCAACCTGTCCCTCCATCCATACCAAGGGGATGTCCCAAAGGTGCTCCAGCTTCCGAAATCCCTCACCACACTTCCAGAGCCTCACACTGGCACTGTGAGAGCCTGGGGCACAGAGAGGAGACTGTCATGCACCCTGACCCGGGGATGGGAGCAGGACGCATCCCTGCCACGGGCTGCYACACACCTGTTGCCAGGAGGTCACTGTTGCGCAGGGCGGCCACTGCTGAGATCCAGTACGGCTGCTGCAGGCCCTGGGCATCCTGCACGCCGTGTGCCTGCTGAGCCAGCGCCAGCGGCTTCTTCTTCGTCAGCCCCCACAGGGCCAAAGACCTGCCGGGAACACAAGGGTGAAGGGGCTGAGAGGGCACCCTGCCCACCCCATGCACTGTCCCGGCCTTGTGCTCACCCATCATCGGCACCAGAGACCATGTGCTCCTCGTTGATGAGCTGGATACAGTCGATGGAGCCCCTGTGAAGAGAAGAGGCAACTGCCAGCAGTTACAAGTGTGCTTTGGGATCATGCATAGGAGACAAGGGCTCATCGGGGCATCACCATCCCCAAGCTCTTGGTGATGCTTGGCACCCACACACCACTGCCCCAGCTGGACACGCCTGCCCACAGCCCCATCTCCCACCCCAGACCTACTGGTGCCCAGAAAACACGAGCTGTGACTCCTCGGGGATCTTCCAGAGCCGCACGGTGCCGTCCCGCCCCCCAGCTGTCACACAGCACTCCCGGCTCAGGCTGTCCAGCCCTGTGATGACATCCTGGTGCCCGAACCTGGAGAAGGAGATGACAAAGTCATAGTAAGCACAGCCCTCTGCCCCCTCACCTCGCTTCCCCAGGGCCACTGGTGCACCCCTTGGCAGGGTCAGTGGGATCCCCCCAGGTCTTACAGGGTCTCCACATATGCGTTCTCTGCCACGTTCCAGACCTTGACGCAGCGGTCATGGGAAGCGCTGTACAGCTGGTGCGTGCCCTTCCGGAAGGACAGGCCCTGGGGACAGATGGACAGACACAGCATAGCAGTGAGGGATGCCAGGGAGGATGTGGCTGCCCAGCCCCAGACATCGTGCCCAATGCCCCCAGCTCACCGAGACCGCGTCGCGGTGCCCTGTGAAGATGTGCAGGCGCTTGCAGGTGGCTGCATCCCAGATCATGATCAGCTTGTTCCTGTCTCCTGTAGCCTGGCAGACAGCAGGGGATGCCTGAGACCGGCCCCTCGGAGACCCACAGCCCACCCCTGCCTCCACTCTCACTCCACGGGCTTTGGGGTGTCCCAGAGACCCATTCTTGACCCAGCAGGGGGTAAGGGCTGCTTTAACCAGGCAAGGCACATCTGGGCATGAGACTCTACCCCCAGGACGAGACACACTCCCCATGGCCACCTCTCGGTCCCCATACCAGGTACTTGCCGTCCGACGAGACAGCCATGCAAAGGACGTTGGATGCGTGCCCCATGTGCCGCTCCTCTGTGCCCTTCTTTCCCCCGGGCACCACACACAGCCTCTTCCCAGTCTCCACCTCCCCTACAGAAAAGGCATTGTTGTCACCTTCTGGAAGCCTCACATCAGTCCCGAAAGTGCCCATGAGCCTCCCACAGAGCCCAAAATGATGCACAATCCAAGAACAGCCAAGGGCCAAGCCACCTCTGTGGGCACCTGGGTCCCTGCAGGGTTTGGGCTGAGGAATAGCCAGTCACAGCCCAAGGTGAACACTTGCATTTGATGAGGGAGCCATCCTTGGATGCAGAAAAAATGAATCTGTCATCGGGAGAGATGACCAGGCAGGTAACAGACAGCTGGTGTCCCCGCAGCACACGGATGCTGGCTGGATCCGGAGGCTGTACCTGTGAGAAAAGCAGGATGTGAGCTGGGCTGTCCCGGACCCTTCCCCAGGCACAGGAGTACCCCCGCACAGCACCCTGCCTTCTCTGGGATGCCAGCAGCAGGGAGAAGGGCCGTGGGGTGCTGGCTGTGCCAGTGACCCCCAAAGCTGCCATCTGCAGTCTGGCACCCCCAGCACTGGACACTTACGTCTTTGGCGACCAGGCGCTGCAGCCGGCCCTTCTGCTCCAGCTGGGGAAGAAGCGGGAAGCTCAGCAGAGGCGACCTCAGCCCTGGTCCCGCGGGAAGGGGACAGAGCCCGCCGCTGCCACCGGGACTGAGGGGCCGCGCCTGCCCCCCCGCTCACCACGTCCTCCTTCAGCCGGTCGCCGATGAGATCCGCCGGCTCGAGTTCCTCCTCCTCCTCCGCCCGCTCCTCCTCTGCGGCGGGACAGTGCATGAGGGCCGGGCTCAGCGCCCGGGGCCGCACCGCCGGGGCACCGGCACCGGGGAAAGGCGGGACTCACCGAGCTGGCGGAGCTCCTCCAGGTACTGCTTGGCCAAGCGCAGCTTCTTCTCCTGCGGTGTCTCCTCCACCTCTTCCTCCGCCGCCGCTGCCTCTCGCCGCCGCCGCCCCAACAACGGGCTGCGAAGACACGCGTGCGAGAGCATCGGTACCGGCACCCACTCGGTACCGACACCCCGCAGGTACCGGCATCCCCTCAGGTACACGCATCCCCCCGGTGCGGCACTCCTCTCCGATACAAGCATCCCCCGGTACTGGCATCCCGCTCCGGTACGGGCACTCCCCGGGCGCAGCCCTTACCTCTCTGTCTCGGAGTCGCTGGACACTTCCTCGTCGGCGGCCCGGCGTGCCGTCACCCGCGGTCTCCCATCGGCGCCCGGTGCCTGCAGAACGAAATGGGGCGATCGACGGGACGGGAACAGGGACGAGAACGGGCGCGGCGAAGCGCGCCACGGCGGCGACTCCGCCGGGGCAGCCCCTCCTCACCCCCCTCCCTCCCTCCTCCCCCGGCCGGTTCTTACCGCCGGCCGCGGCCGCCGCCGTCCCGCCGCCCCGCGCGGGGCCTTGCCCCTCCTGCCGCCCGCCGCCGCCGCCATGCTGCCGCCGCACGTGGGCCCCCCCCGCCGCCCGCCGGCACCAGGCCACGCCCCCGACAGCGCCTATTGGCTGTAGGCGGCAGGATCCCACCTCCCATTGGCCCTGCGGCACCACCTCCCGGTCCCGGAAGCGCCCCCTGCCCCGCCTCCCGCCCGGCGGCCGCGCTGTCACTCGGGTGTGACGTCACGTGTCCCGGCGGGGGACGCCCCGCCCCTCGGCCCATCGCCGCACGCCCAGGTGTGACGGTCTATAGCCGCGACCCCGGCCGCGTCCCCGTCTCTTCGGTCCCGGCTGTCCCGGGGCGGACAGGGGCATCCCCACGGCAGGGACCGGCCACACCTACTGGGGATCCGAACCCCCAGGACAGGTTGTCGGAGCCCCAGGGCCCCCAGCACAGCCTCCTCTGCCCCCCATGACCCCTCGAGCCCAGTCYTGCAGCTGGCAGCCCCCACCGACCCAGACGGTGTCGCGATGGCGGTGACAGAGGATGGATTGCTGCTTTCCAAGTCATGATCAACTCGTTCTGCCCCTCAGGGACCCTTAGCCAGCCCCCACTGCGGGGCATGGCCTCTGGTCCTGTCCCATGTCCTTTTTGGRGTCCCAGGGAGCTGTCCTTGGCTGTGCTGGGAAGGTGATGCTCTAAAGAGCTAAAACCTGCTTTTGGGCAGGAATTTTATTTCGTGCAAACAATGTCTTTTCTCTGGCACTTGGGGAGGCAGAGAAGGACGGTGGGAATACTCTGCACTGGTGTCTGTAAGGAAACGGGTTTAGGGAGAGAGCAGCTGTCCCGCCGCTCTCTGGAAGAGGAGGTCTCTCCTGTCAGAATTCGGGAAGAACAGATACCCTAGTCTGCACAGTGTCCTAGGGCTCAGGCTGCTGTGTTACAGTAGTCCTYGCTGGAGAAGCCTGATGAGTAGCAGAGATGCCACCACCAGCAGGGACACAGTGGCAGTGCTCAGAGCCTGTCCCAGCCCATGCAGGTGGACGCACCAGCTGGGGAGTGATGCTGCCCCCACGCTGAGCACCCCAGGGCACGACAGGAGGAGCCACGCTCTCTGGCYGGAAGCCTGTCGGGGCTACAGTATTTTGACCTTGGTGGCCCCAGGCTGCTGTGGAGCCATTGCTCAGTCTCTGAGGTGGCAGAAACCCATGCCAGGGGCGATGCGGGGGGAGCTGGGTGGGCAAGGAACCCACCTCCGCAGCCATCTGGGCAGCAGGAGCATAAAGGCAGCTGTGRTCAGAGAGGGGAGCTCTGCCAAGGAACTGAGCAAGCTAGACCTCGTGGGGACACATTTGAACTGTCCAAACTGCGCTGCCCAAAGGGCTGACCAGATTGGGAATCCCACCTTGGCCTCACTCGTGTGCTGGTTGTGGAGGTGAAAGAGCAGCGCCAGCAGGCTATCCTGCACCTCCTCCTTCATCATCTTCGTTCCGATGCCCACCAGGAGTCCCATAATGACTTGAAAGAGACGGATGGAGAGCTCCCGCACAGGGTCCGACTCCTTGGGGAGGAGGGGAGAACGTGAAGATGGACATCCTCAAAACGGCTGTGGGCACCCCTGCTCCAGATGGGAGCGGAGCTGGGGCAGCGCAGGTCTGCCYAGCGTGGGGGCTGATGTTCCTGGGACTGGGGGCCCTGCGGAGGGCTGAGCTGGTCAGGGTAGGGTGTGCCGCCGTCCTGCCGCGGCCAAGGGTCGGTGAGTCCACGCGGGAATTTGGGAGCAGCCCGGAGGGGCCGGGGCAGCGCGGGGCTCCGGGGCACGGACGGCGCGTCCTCCGGCCGCCAGAGGGCGCGGGCGGCGCGGCGCGGCGCGGCGCGGCGGGGCGGGGCGGGGCGGGGGAAGTGACGGCGGCGGCGGGGCCGGAGAACGGTACGGGCGGGACCGGGCTGGGGCAGGGGAGCGGGAAGGGGAGAAGGGCAGGGAGAGGGGCTCGGTGATGGGTCAGTAATGGGGTCAGTGGTGGGCCAGTGTTGCGTCAGTGATGGGTCAATGCTGGGGTCAGTGATGGGATCAATGATGGGGTCAATGGTGGGYCAGTGATGGGTCAGTGATGGGTCARTGCTGGGGTCAGTGATGGGATCAGTGCKGGGGTCARTGGTGGGTCRGTGATGGGTCAATGCTGGGGTCAGTGATAGGATCAATGATGGGTTGGTGGAGGGGTCAGTGATGGGCCAATGATAGGGTCACTCATGGGGTCAGTGATGTATCAGAGATGAGTCCGTGCTGGGGTCTGCCATGGGGTCAGTGGAGGGTGAATGGGGCGGTCAGAGATGGAGTCAGTGGCAGGTTAACAACAGGTCAGTGATGAGGTGAATGTTGGGCCGGTGATGGTCGGTGGTGGGGTGGGTACCYGTGTTCAGGAGGTGCAGACATGAGGTGGGAGCAGTGATCAGCTGGGTGGTGCCGTTCTGGTTTCTGCACCACGTGGTGGTGCTGTGTGGCTTGCAGCGATCAGGGTGCAGGCAGGGTGGGTGCCCTGTGTGGGGTTGCAGCATGGGAAGTGGGGGGTGCCGTGTGGGGCCCTGGACAGACGTGTCATTCACACCGGGGAAGCAGAACCAGGCACTGTGGTTGGTCATGAGCCTGGGCTACTTCCTGCCGCGCTGCCGCGCAGGCACCCAGGGCGAGGGAGCCGGCAGCAGCAGGCAGGGTGAGTGAACAGGGTGAGTGTGAGCAGAGTGAATGTGAGCAGGGTGGGTATGAGCAGGGTGGGTGTGAGGAGGGTGACTGATCAGCGTGGGTGCAAGCAGGGTGAGCACAGGGAGGGTGAGTGAAGGGAGGGTGAGTGAGGGCAGCGTGAGTGTGGGCAGGATGGGTGGCAGGCAGGTGGTGTGGGAGTCCTGGTGCAGCTTTGCTGGCCAGATAGAAGGAAATCCACCCAGGATTGCTGATGGAGTCTTGGGGCACTGCCTGGCCTTTGAAGGGGACAGTGCAGGCTGGGCTGTGAGTCAGTAGTCTTGGAGCTAGGAGGGTGACTTTGTGGGACACCCTGAGAGTGCAGGAGGCGCGGGTAGGTTCAGGCCCTCCCTACCCCCAGAGGGGAAGTGGGGCAGTTTGCTCAATCTTAGTTAATAAACTGCTGTGGTGGTTCCTCCTGCCTTCTGCCTGCAGCTTCTTCGCAAAGTGAACAGCTGCCAGGCTGGGAGAAGGGACCCCGCACCACACTGTAGAATACGGGGTTTCTGACCCCTCAGAGGCTGTCAGGGCCCTCTGGAACCCCAATGCTAGGAACACATGTGATGGGCTGGCTGGCCTGATGGGTGCCTAGGTGTCAGGAGCTAGTGGCAGAGCTGGGGAGGAGGCAAGGCACTGTGTCTCCTGCCYTTCTACTGGTTAGGGAGTGCCAGACCTGCCTGCAGGTCTCATGACATAGACTCCTGGAGCTGGCACCATGTGCCACTTCCCTGCCACAAATCTGTCGTTTTACCTTGGACCCGCTGAACCTCCATGAACTCATCTGGCTGTGCTGCTGGGGAACCATGCCTGTACTGTGGCCATTGCTGGGCTGAGGGGAACACACACATGGTCTGTGCCTCACTGCCTCTAAGTTGTGACCTGCTTGGTTTCCTGTCAGTGAGAAGAATGGGCTCCGTGTCTGAGGAGCTCAGCTTTGTCCCCCTGCACCACAGGCCGGACCTGCTGGAAGCCTGTGCAGACCTGCTGGGAGAGGAGTGGGGGAAGAGCCGGGCGTCGCGGCTCCACATGCTCCAGCGCTCCACGGACRCCTTTCCTGCCTGCCTGCTGCTGCTGCGGAGCCGGGGCCCCACCGAGACCACCACCGCCAGGGAGGGGCCCTGCCAGCTCGTGGGCCATGTCCGGCTCTCCCGCGTGGTCGGCCGTCCCCGTGACCTCTTCGTGGAGAGCGTGGTGGTGGCCCGGGCGCTGCGGGGCCAGGGCTATGGGCGGCGGCTGATGGAGGCCACCGAGCGGTGGGCCCGGGCCCGGGGCTTTGGCTGCCTGCACCTCACCACCCACGACAAGCAGCATTTCTACGCCCACCTGGGCTTCGTCCTGGGTGAGCCGGTGCAGAGCATGGCCTTTCTGAGCCCTGCCATATCCTCCAATGTGCTGCGGCTCTTCTCCGCCCCTTCTGGGGCTGCCACCACGACCACCACCAGGCCACGGGTACTCGCTGCCCCCCCGCCTCCCCTCCCAACCCTCACTGTCCCCCCACCGCCCCCCCCACCGACTGTGGTCTGGGCGAGGGGTGTCCTGGCTGAGAGCAGCGAGCAGAGCCTCCTGGAAACCCCACACCGTGATGCCAAAGGGCTCCCCATCTTCTGGATGAAGAAGGACATCTGAGGCGCCGGAGCCCCGAGCCAGTGATTAAAAGCAGTGCGGGCAGGAGCTGCCCGCCGCAGCACTGCCTGACTGCCTGCCATTCTTCAGGACTGGCACCAGCTCCCCCAGCCTCCCTGGTTCAACCTGGCCCCATTGCTGGGGGGCGTGCTGGCAGGGAGGTGGTCGCCATAGCCTGCCCTACCAGGGCACACTGCCTCTGCTCCTGCATGGCCCCCAGCTCACCTGGCTGGGGCTCTGGGACCACCAGCAYGGTAGAGGTGCCAGGCCCACCTCAGGCTGTGGGGTTGGGACTAGTCCCCAGGAGCACTGCCCAATCCCACCAGTGTCGGCTCCACTCGGGATTTGCACTTGGAGCTGACATGTGGTGGACAGCATGGCCACTGCTGTCCCCACTGAGCAGCCTGGGGAAACTGAGGCACAGGATGGCTGGAGGGCATGGTGGTGGGGCTGCAGGGTCGGGTCGCCTACACTGCACAGTGAGAAAGGCAGGTGGCCAAACCCCCCTGMGGCAGGCGGTGTCAGTGAGGGACAGAGGCATGGAAGAGGGAAGGTCAGGGAGAGCGTCCGGCCTCGCAACGAGGGATTAGCACTGCCCTTGCTGCATCACGCGGCCCCTGGGCCCATTCCCCGCCTAATCCCCTCATTCCGGGCAGCTGGCCAGCACTGGGCAGGGGCACCAGCCCCCTCTGGCCCTGCCTGGGCCATGAGGGACAGAGCTGTCCCCTTTGGCCGCACCATGCCTGTTGGGGGGCTCAGTCCCTCAGCAGGTCACACAGCCTGGCCAGGTGCTGTGCTGAAACAGGGACCAGAGAATCACGGTCCCCCCACTACAGGCAGGACTGGGAACCAGCAGGGAAACTGAGGTACTGGGGTCAGTGGCTTGCAGTGCCACTCCAGAGCCGTGCCGTGGCTGTGGTGGTGCAAGCAGGGGCCCAGCACCAGGGTGCAGCAGCCAGAGTTGCCTGCTGGCAGTGCTGAGGCAGGASTGGTCTGAAATCCCCAAGTGTACCAAGCCCTGCTGGGTTTTGGGGTGGGCAGCACATGCCTGCAGGGCAGCCCAGCCCCAGTGGCTGATCCTAGCCCACCATGTGCCAGCATGGCTGGGGTGCCCACTGTGCCCCACAGCTTCACCTCCAGTGCTCTCCTTTCCCCACAGGGTGCTGGCCCCGCAGGCAGCCGCTGAGGCGGGATGGTGCTGGCGSTGGCACTGTGGGCCTGCCTGGCACTGGGCACAGCTGGTGGCGAGAGCCCSGCACCCGAGCCCCTGGCAGGCGGCCAGCCCTTTGCCGTGGTATGGAACGTCCCCACTGGCCGCTGCCAGCGCCGCTTCRGTGTGGGGCTGCCCCTCAGTGACTACGGCATCGTGGAGAATCGGGGCGGCCACTTCGCCGGCCAGAACATCACCATCTTCTACAAGAATAAGTTTGGGCTGTACCCCTACCTGTCGCGGCAGGGTGTCCCCCGCAATGGGGGCATCCCTCAGCGTGTCCCCCTTGGTGCCCACCTYGACAGGGTGGCCAATGACGTCCGCCTCCTCCTGCGCCCCACTTTCCATGGCTTGGCCGTGGTGGACTGGGAGGAGTGGAGGCCCCTCTGGGCCCAAAACTGGGGGACCAAAAAGATGTACCGGACAGCCTCGGAGCAGTGGGTGCGGGACCAGCATGGCATCCTGCCGGCACGGCGGCAGCTCCGACTGGCCCGGTCGGAGTTCGAACAGGCGGCGCAGGCTCTCATGGAGGAGACGCTTCTGGTGGGCCGTACCCTGCGCCCGGGGGGSCTCTGGGGTTTTTACCGCTTCCCCGACTGCCTCAACAGCAACTGGGCCRAGGAGGCCAACTACACCGGGCAGTGCCAGCCAGCAGAGGTGCAGCGCAACAACCAGCTGGGCTGGCTCTGGGCCGCCTCTTCCGCCCTCTACCCCAGCATCTACCTGCCACCGGCRCTGCCGCCCGCCCTGCGCCGCCGCTACGTGCACCACCGGCTGCGCGAGGCCCTGCGCGTGGCTGCCTTTGGGGCCGATGGCCTCCTGCCCGTGATCGCCTACTCCCGCCTCTCGTTCCGCCGCTCGCCCCGGTTCCTGGAGCCGGTAAGTGCTGTGGGGCCGGAGCTGGCCGTGGGTGTGCCAGGGGGTTCTGTTTGTTACTGGGACATGGGCTGTGTCCCCCAGCCCGGTCACATCTCTSTTCCTGGCAGGCTGACCTGGTGCACACCATCGGGGAGAGCGCGGCACTGGGAGCGGCTGGACTCGTGCTCTGGGGAGACATGTCATACTCCCGCTCGGCTGTGAGTACAGCCTTGTGCTGCCCTGGAGCCGGTGTGCAGAAGGTGGCATGGGATGTATGGGATGGCTACATCCCCTGTGCCCACCGGGGAGGGCTGGCCACGGGGTGTCCAGTGCTGGGGCAGGTTCTCACCAGTGCTTCCTCCCCAGGAAAGCTGTGCCAGCCTGCGCCACTACCTCATGTCCACCCTGGGCCCCTACGTGGCCAATGTGACGGCGGCAGCCCGAGAGTGCAGCTATGGGCAGTGCCACGGACACGGGCGCTGCGTGCGCCGGCAGCCCCATGACCTGGGCAGTCTCCTGCACCTTGGCCCCGGTGCTGGCCTGCCGGCCGCTTTCCGCTGCCACTGCTACCGCGGCTGGGCAGGCGAGGGCTGTGCCCGGCAGGTGCCCCCCAGCCCTGCCACCTCCTGCCAGGTGTCCACCCACGCTCACAGCCTCTATGGGCACAAGGACCTCCCGCCCTCCGACACCTGCCTGCCACAGGGCACATGGGGCTGGTGACCAAGGCTGGGGACCGCCCTGGTCCCCTATCCCAGCAGTGCTGCTGCTGGCACTTCCTATGGTCTCATTAACTTAAATAAATCTTCTGGCACAGTTGGCATGGTTCTTGTGGGCAAAGCTGGGGGGGCTCCCTGGTGACCCCAGGCTGGGCACAATTGCTGTTGCTGCTGAGAGGCAGCACAGACCCCAGTTCRGTTCTGAATGGGTCCACAAGTGCCTCAGTTTCCTCACATGGGCTCTGCCCTGATTCCATGGTGAGCTGGCAGCCCCTTTACCCTCGGAAAGGAAGCATGGGGCACTGCCACAACCTGCTGTCCCTTTGCCACTGGCAGTGTGCTGCTGGCAGCCCTGACCACGCCACTAGACCCCCCTCTCCATAGCTATTTTTATCGCCCCCCAACCGTGTTTCTCACTGTCCTATTTTAAGCGGTGCAGTTGGCGCACTGGGAACCCAGTGCCCGGCTCCTGGGGGCCCTGCACCACCTCACTGCCCGCTCACGCTGCCCGGGCACAGGGCACGGGGAGCCATGCCCAGGGAGGCTGCAGAAGGTACAATGGGAAGTGGGCTGGGGGCTGGTGGGGGCCCTTGTGACCCAAGAGGAACTGGGCGGTGTGGGGCTGTGGGGTTGGGATGGAAGCAGTGGCCAGATGGTCCCCTCTGCCATGGGGGCTGTGGGCAGAGATGCCTGCTCAGGGAAGAAGGGGGTCCTGGAGAGCTACAGATGCAGCATAGCAGGGTTTGGGGAGGGTGCAGGCAGCTGGCTGGCACAGCCCTCTGCAGCAAACCTACCTGAACCAGCCATGCCCCCCTCGCTGGGGGGAAGTGGATGCAGGGGTAATGTGGGTACCTATGGGGCAGCCTCCAGCCAAGGGCAAAGCTGTGGGGAGGGTCTGAGGCTCCCCAGCCCTGATGCCTGCCAGTCCCGTGGGTGACATACAGTCTGGGCAGCAGCAGCATGGCGCCACGCTGCCCTGCGACACGCCACTGACCCCGGGAGGGATTGGCAGTGGGCACGGTGCCAGCCTGGCCTGCGCTGCCAAGGGCACAGTATGTGGGCTCTGCCCACTGCTCAAAAATACAGAGATACCTAGAAAATAATCTTTTCCCTCTACCCCAGCACAGGCATAGTTGCTTCCCGAAACGGGGCTGGAGCCATGCCTACTTCCAAAAAGCCCCCTCACTCCCATGAGGGATTGCCCATGTGGGCAATGGGCACCAGGCCCCCCCGGCACAGCATACACCCCACATCTCCATCTGTGCACTCCCAAGCAGCACCTGAGCATGGTACCTGCAGGGCGAGCTGGGCCACACTGCAGGCTGGCACTGCCCTGCACCTGCCCACCAGCTCCCAGCTGGCCCATGGAGCCCCAGCCAGCCCCACGGTGCCTGGGCTATCCAGGCTGGGGGCTGGCACATTCCTGCCCCCAAGCCAGGGCCAGATTCCAGCCCCACTAACGAGGTTCCGGGATCATGGCCACCAGGCACCCGCTAACTGCTCTGATGACAGCGACGGGGGCCAGAGGGGCACAGCCAATGCTTGCCCACCACAGCTGCAGGGCTGCGCCAAGGGAACATCAGCCTTGGCTGCCCGCCCTGGCACAGCACCAGGCTGCCATGTGAGACCCCCCTGACAGAGAGCTCTGGTCCCACAGGGCTGCCCGGGGCAGGTGGGCGCTGTGGACAGGGCACACGCTGACCCTTTGCCTCCACTCCAGCAGAGAGCATGGGAAGGGCCGAGGGTGCCGCGCCAGCAGAGCCCGGGGACCCCGACAGCAGCGAGCCTGGAGCCATCAGCCTGCGCCCTGTGGAGTCCATCAGCGACCTGCACTGGGCCTCGGGCGGGCACAAGGGCACAGAGGGTGAGAGCACTGGTGGAGGGACTGTGCCGGCCCCGATTGTGCCTATGACCAGGCTCTGACCTCTTCTCTCCCCTGCCCACAGGCAATGGCCCGGCTCCCTCCAGCAGCCTGCGCCGGCCCCCACCTCGGCCCATGTCCCCCGTGCCCCCGGCGCTTCTGCCCACCCTGCGCCCCRTGCCCCCCTCCAGCCCCTGCCCCTGCCTCGGCCCTGGCCACCCCCTGCTGCTGGCCCTGCTGGCGCTCCTGGCACTGTCGAGCCTGGTCCTGGCCACGCTGGCCATCTACCTGAGTGGTATGTGGTGCTGGGCAGGGCGGGGGGCCAGGGAACTGGGGGGGGCCAGACCGCTCACCCCCAGCGTGCCCCCATCCTCTCCCTGCAGTCCTGCAGAGCCAGTCGGTGCGGGCACTGGCCCAGTGGCTGGAGAGCCAGGAGGACGCCGTGCACCAGCTGCGGGCAGCCAGCAGGCAGCTCTGGGCTCGCCTCAACGCCAGCGCCCAGCCTGGCGGGCACCGCTGAGCTGCCCCTGGCCCCACCATGGGCTCTGGGCCACCACGGGAAGGGGCACTGAAGGGCAGGAGGGGGGAGCAGGCGGCCTTACCCGCTGAGACCTGGTAGCATCGCCCCTCAGGGCACAGGGGCAATGCTGGCCCCCGCCCCAGGCTGTGAGAGAAAGGGACAGGGCTGTAAGGACAGGCATCCACCCCAGTGACAGCCCTTCCTCTTAACAACACAGAAGGCATACTTCAATTAGCCTTTTAATTAACTCTTACAATCAAAAGTCTTAGAAAATCACCATGATAGATACATTCCCAGAGTGGCAGRCACTGCCAACTGGCATGGCCCCATGCCCGCCTGGGCAGTGGCCCCCCCGTAATTAATTTCCCACAAGATTACTATTCCATATAAAGTATTTGGCTGGAAAAGAGCTGAGAGTGGGCAGCTCGCAGGGCTGGGCAGAGCTTGCCACTCCACACCGCTCTGCCACCACCCTTGGTGCCAGGCTGGCTGTGGAGGCAGGTGCTGTACCCAGCATGGCAGGGGGGAAAGAGCACTCCTGCCACAGCCACAGACATCAGGGCCAGCTGCTCCCCAGCCCTGCATGGCTCTGCCCTTCCACCCACCTTTCAGGCTGTGCCAGGCCACCCTGGTGCCCCTGTGGGACTGGGGAGGGGGTACATGAGCTCTGCCTCTGAAAGGGGGTGCAAGAGCCTGGATGAGACCCCGTTCCATACTGCCACACAGAGCCATAGCTGCAGAGCAGGCACACGGCAGCCCACCACCACCTCCCTCTGCTCTTCTTTTATCCTTCCTTTTTTTTGGTTAAAAAAATAAAAGAGGGGGCAGCCCCCGGTGGGGCAGCTCCAGGCATTAAATACTCTGCTGTACATGAATAAAAGCCTGAGGGCCGGGGGCACCTGCCCCTCACAGTGCTGGGTCTGCAGTCCAGGTGGGTTGGGGGCTCTGCCCCCCTCTGCCCGTCACAGCACATCTGCCCGCTTGTCCCGCACACGGCTCCGGGCTTTCGTGCGGGCTTTGAAGGCAGCTGAGTTGTAGAGGTGCTGGAAGGAGAGGGAAGGACAGGTGAGTTAGGGATGTCCCTCTGCCCACCTCTCCACCAGCGCCCACCACACTCAGGCACTCAGCTGGAGCCCATGGTGGCACAGGAGGGGACTGTGGGCACAAACCTGGGAGGTGGCACCCACCTTCTCGAAGCGGGAGACCTTGCTGGCTTTCAGAGCAGCCGCATCCAGCACCAAGGGGGGCCCGAGGCCAAAGATCTCCCGTAGCAGCTCATTGTTCTGTGGAAGCAGGGGTCTGTCAACACCCRCCAGCACCAGCCCAGCACTTCTCAGTCCATCTGCCCAGCCCCTACCTGGAGGTGGTGCCGGATGCCAGAGCCCAGCACCTCCTTAAAGGCTTGGTAGGTGCGCTGGCGTGCCCAACTGTCCAGGTACATGCACTCCAGGCCAAATCGGATCGTTTCCTCTTGATACTCCCCGCTCTGAGCAAAGAGGGGCATCAGCAATAACCTGGGCACCAGCCCTGTGTGTCCTCCAGCTTTCCACAAAGAGGAATCACCAGGCAGCTGGGAAGCAGCCACAGCGAAGGGCTCAGCAGGGAAGGGCACCACCAGGCTCCGGTACCTCAATGAAATGCAGGATGTCCCGGAAGATGGATCGCTGCTTCCGTCTGTCTGTCTTGGCTCGGTACTTGTTGCTCTCAGTAGCCAGGACCTTGAGTTGGGCACACAGGAACTCCATATCTTGGTGGCACAAGTCCTCCTGCCAAAAAGTAGGGGATTTGGAGGGATGGGCTCCAGGCAGTGCCCACTGCCATGGCCAGGACAGGGCTGGGGGATCACTGGGGCCAGCCCCTCTGCCTGGACACCTGCTGGTGACAGTGRTCAATGCCAGCTTGGCAGGGCACAGGCAGAGTGTTGCTGTCAGCAGCTCCCTCCCCACCATCCAGCTATTGCCCACCCACTGCTCCCATCACCACAGTCCCTGCTGTACCTCCAGGTCTTGGGCCAGCTCGCAGAGCAGCGCGATGGTTTCCCCAGCCAGGATGCGCAGGGCAACGCTGCTGCTGGTCAGCAGTGGGGGCAGCTGCAGCCAGTGACTGGGACAGGGAAGCAGGAAGACACTCAGGGAGGCTGAGCACTGCCCCAGGGGCTCCCTGCTCCACAGCTGGCTGCCCCACACCAGCCTCCACTCACCCCACACCTCACTCACTTGTCCAAAATGCTCCTGAGGTGGGAGGGGGGGCAGATGGTGAGGAGCAAGGACCATGACTGGAGTGCACTGCAGTGCAGAGGCCCATGCTGGGCAGGTGCTGAGCCCCCTTCACCTGTGCTGGGGTGGCTGAAGATGCCCTCCAAGCATGATAGGCATGAAACCAGGTCCTGGAGGGGAGAAACTCGCCAGTCAGACCACAGCTGCCATGAAGATGTCACTGTGAGCTGTACACTGGGGACTAAAGGGGACCCACCATGTCAAGAGGCACCAGGAGCCCCTCAGGGCAGGAGAGGTTCCTCCACCCAGAACACCCCATCTCAGCAAGACAAGCCTCCCCCCAGCTCAGCTTCCATGCTGCCCAGAGAAGGGACCTGGGCTGTCACTGATGTCCCTGTAGCCCTACCCCAGCTCAGCTCCAGGCTGCCCTGGCACTGTGGGCGGAGGACAGGTGGCACGGCAGCCCCTGTGTGCCCTCCGGTAGGGGTACAGACGACACCCAGGCGCAGTTACCTCGAGGTCAGCAGCAGCAATGTAGCAGCACATGCCCAGGGCTGTGGCACACTGGCAAGAGAAGTGAGGAAGGGGCAGTCAGAGGAGGCAGTGCCAGGCCAGATCCAGCACRCAAACAAGGGGAAGCCAGGTTGGGGTGCCCCTGCCTTGCCCCACTGCTCTCCATAGCGACCAATCCAGTCACCCTCCCGCGACTGCAGGGACCCCCAAAGGCACTGCCTGGGCTGTCCCCAGGAGGAAAGGGGCCAGGCCTTACGCTCTGCCGGGCGCTGGGGCTGGCCGTGCTGTCTGTCAGGACGCTGACGAGCAGGGGCTTCAGGCTGCGGAACACCTCTTCTCCCTCCGGGCCAGAGCCCATCTGGAGGCAGAGGAGGGTGAGGACGGTGCCCGCCAGCGCCTGTTCCTCCCCTTTACCTGTGGGCAGCACGAGACCTCCCTCAGACACGGGTCACCGGCCCCGCCGCCCCCGCCCGCCTGCACCCTGACCTTTCTTGAGACACTTCTCCAGGGAGTCTGTGAGCGTGAGGCGGCGCTCCAGCAGGAACTCGGACAGGGTTCTGGAGGACAGGGCCAGGCGCAGGCTCTGCAGTGCCGCCTGCCGCGCCTTGACGCTGCGAGAGACCGTGGGACGTCACGGGCTGGGGTGTCCCGGGATAGGGCACGTCCCTGCCCCCGGCTGGTGGTGCTGGCAGGGGCGGGCAGCGTGCCAGGAGCGCCCTGGGGTGACAGCCGCTCCTCACCTCTTGTCCAGGAGATTGTCCATGTGCTCCTTCAGCCTGTCCTCTATCTCCTCCTCCTGGCCCTGCTCACTCGCTGCCTCGCTCCCTGTCCGGGCGGCACCACGTGAAGTCGGGGAGCCCGCGGGTGGGGGACACCGAGACGCACGGGGGTGTCGCCAAGTGGTCTGCGGGGCTCACCTGCTCCCTCCTCGGCGAGGCTGGCGCTCTCGCTGGCGCTGCTGCAGTGGCTCAGCACCTCGCTGCCGGCCTCCTCCTCGCTGGCGGGCGAGCTCGCCCGGGCACTGCCGGTGCCGCCTGCGGGGGTGCGGGGCAGACCCGTGTGAGCCCGGCGCTGTCAGCCCGCCCATGTCACGCACGGCCCCGGCCCCCCCGGCCCCCCCGCGCGGGCCCCCCCACTCACGGCGCGCGGCGCGGCGGGAGCGCGGCATGGCCGGCGCGCGCGGACGGCGCGCCCCGCCCCCGCCGGGAGGCCCCGCCCCCTACCCGCCGCGCTGCCCCCTGGGAGCGCCCCCTGCCATCTGCGCGTGCGCCGTTGGACCTGCCCGGATACGTGTCCGTGTCCGTGTCCGTGTCCGTGTCCCTGCCCGTGTCTCTGCCCGTGTCCCTGCCCGTGTCCCTGTCCCTGCCCGTGTCCATGTCCCTGCCTTTCTCCCTGCCCTTCTCCCCCCACTTCTCCCCGCCCTGCCCCTGCCCGTATCCTTGCCCCTGCCCGTTTCTCTGACCCTCTCTCTGCCCTTCTCCCTGTCCATGTGCTGTGTTCACCCCTGGTCCCTTATTATCCCTGCCAGTATCCCTGCCCCTCTCCCTGTCCTGACGCTGTCTTCACCCCCGGTCCCTGATAGGAAAGATGTGTGCTAATGTCTTTACGAACAATTCGATGGGTGAGGGTCTTTAGGAGAAATGCGTGTTAATGTCTTTGAAATGGGTCTTAATGTCTCAACCAACCTCAAGCCACACAGGTTAGTTACAGAACCTAGACAGCTGGAACTCCTGAACTTTAGGGTAATAGACAAATGGGTCGGCACAAAGTCTACTGCAGAACCCAGATAGCCTGAACTTCTGAACTTTGGGGGCGAATGGCATGTTCAAGAGGGGAATATGTGGTAGGCGGTTGGGGAAGGCTGTACCTTTCTAGTACCTGAGCCAGTGGGGAAAGGAAGAGGGCAATACGCGGCAGGGAGTTTAGGATAAAAGGAGGCTGCGTCCTCTGAAACCTCGAGAGAGAAATCCCATGGGGGTGTGCCCCAGTGGACTCTCTCCCTTTATTCGAATAAAGTTGCAGGACTCCYCTGTGGAGACTGGCTTTTCATAGTGTGATTTTCTGCACATTCCTGTCCATATCCCTGCCCCTCTCCCTGTCCTAGCTCTGTCTTCATCCCTGGTCCCTCACTATCCCTGCCTGTATCCCTGCCCCTGCCCACATCCCTGTTCTTCTCCCTGTTATGGCTCTATCTTCACCCTGGCTCCTAACTATCCCTGCCCCTCTCCCTGCCCTGGTGCTATCTTTACCCCTGGCCACTCACTATCCCTGCCCATATCTGTTCTTCTGTCCCTGCCCCTGCCTGCATCTCATTAGGAAAATCTCATTCCCTAAATAATGTGCCAGTTAGTCTTTCTAGTATGAAATTGTATGGCCTTTATTAAGATCTATATACTGACGGTTATGTTGTACACTGCATAGCTGTGGTTGGGCAGGCAGGGCAGCACAACCCAGCCCCTGGGGAGGAGGAGCAGCAGGAGGAGGAGGACAGCCCCACCACAGAGGGTGAAGGACTCCTGAGATAAGGCCAGTAGTCTGTGTACCTCCCTGAGATCCTCCCATTAGCTGGCCTCAGAGGCAAGTACTCGTTAAGATAGTGAGACTGATTCCAGAACGAGGAAAGAAGGATGCCAAAGCCATAGAATTGCACTGGCTTTACAAAGCCATGGCAACAGTAGGGAATTGGTGGAGCTCTGCTGTACCCCAACACTTGAAGGGTGCGAGAGCCAGATATGAACCACATTTGGGGTCCCCCAATTTGGCTGGGACACGCCCTGGGTGTGAATAAAGAATGTCTCTTGTCGTGCTCACCTTGGTGTCGTGGTCTCTTCTCCTCAGGCTGCATGGGCTGGGTGTGAAATGCTCATGACACTTGTCCCTGCCCACAGCTCTGCCCCTGCCTGTAACTCTGCCCCCACTGCTGGTCCTCTCCCTGCCTACATCCCTCCTGGTATCTCTGCCCCTGCCTGTAGTCCTGCGCTGTTGTCACCCAACACTAAGGGGACACCTATCCCTGCTCCTGCCCATATCCCTCACCTGGCCATTTGCTGCTGCCACCAATATGTCTCCTTCTGTCCTTGTCCCTGCTCCTTACTCTATCCCTGACCCTGCACATCTCTCCTCTGCCCTGTTCATACGCCTATCCCGTGCGTGACCCCAACTGGACCCCATCTCCATCTTACGCATATCCCTGCCCCTGCTGCTGACCTTTCCCTGCCCCATCCTTGTCCCTATCCTTGACCCTCCCTCCCTCCTCTCCCTAGCCCCTCCTTGTCTCTGCCCATGTCCTGACCCCCTGCCCCTTTTCGGTGCTGGTCCTATTCCCTATCCCATTCCTCTTCCCTTTTTTGCCAGCCCCTGCTCCCAGGAGCACACTCCCCCTTTGCCTGCAGCCCCCGCCCGTCCTCCTGGCCCTGCCCGACCCTGCCCCGAGTTCCCAGGTGTGAGTTTCAGTTATTTGGCTCTTCCCAGTTTATTTGGGCCAGAACAGCAGTCGCGGTGTCCTTTGCACTTTCGTTTCCAGCTTGGCAGAGCCAGAAACTGAAATTGCGTCAGGAACAGAAACTGAAACTCCAGTTTCCCAGCTTAAGGCAGCACGGGAAGCAACATCCTGCCCGTACTGCATGCCGATTCCCGCTGCCGGGATCGAGGGGCACCGGGGGCTCCGATGATGCTGGCAACGGCTGCATCCTACTGCAAGCGAGAGCACCCGCGTCCCTGGTGATGCTGGCACCAGCCGTGTCCCACTGGTTGACACCAGAACACGCGGGTGCACTGGCTGTGTCTGCATCTCATTGCCTACAGCGATGCCAGGGCATCTGCTGACATTGGTGACAGGCTCATTCCATTGCCCGTGGTGACACCAGGGTACCTGGTGGCACTGGCCACATCCCATTGCCCCTGGTGACACCGTGCCACGCACAGCACGAGCCAAGTCCCAGCACTGGCTGTGCCCCAGCCCGGACACTTGAGCCCCCAGCATGGGCGCAGGCAGGCAGGGACTGGTGCCAGGTCCCTGCGGTGAGACTCTGCTTCTGTCCAGCTGGGCACCCAGGGGAGACCCTGTGCCACCGCAGGCACCTGGTCTGTGAGGTCCCGCAGCACCCCAGAGCCAGCCTGCAGGCAGCTGCCTCGCTGCCACCACCACCCTAGCTGGATGTCAGGGTGACGCGCAGCCACTCCTGCCCCCACCCAGCCCCCGCGGTGGTGGCACCGGAGACACCCTGGGAAAGACCCGTGAGAAGGACCCGGGTCCACCTTAAGTTCCCAGCGGTGACGCATCGGGGCTGTGGCCCGGGAAGGTTTAAAAGCTGCTGCAGACAGGMGCAGGCTGCCGGCGGGAGATAGCTGCAGCCGGCGGTAGACATTGGAGACAGCAAGTCAGAAACGGGCAACGGGAGTGACGCACCTGTCAGCATGGATGTGGACCGGGCGGCATCCACGATCGAACTGAGAACGGTGACTGCCACAGAGCTGGATGGCTGGATCGCAGCAACCCTGCAGCCCAGCCCAGCTTTCTCCATGCAGGTGAAGGAGACGGTGAGAAAAATCTGTGACTTCCTGAAGACGAACTGCTTTCAGGGTGAAACCCGTGTCATAAAGACCGTCAAGGTGAGCGCTGCCCGGCTTGGGGGCCAGCTGACACCCCTGCTGCCACCCTTTCCTCTGTCCCACTGCTCCAGCTCCTGCCCTGCCTCAGTTTCCCTTGGCAGCTCCAGCAGTGGTGGCAGCCAATCCTGGTGCCGAGGGGCAGTGGTGCTGAACATGCAGGGTATCTCTCTGCAGGGCGGCTCAGCAGGCAAGGGCACAGCTCTGAAGAACAAGTCTGATGCCGATGTGGTGGTCTTCCTCAGCTGCTTAACCAGCTACGAGGAGCAGCAGCRGAACACACAGAGGATCCTGGATTTGATCATGATACGGCTGAAAAACTGGGAGGAGAACTTTCAGTCTGATGTGTACATCAGTGAACCCCGGTACAAGGGTCCTGACAACACATCACGCTCTGTCAGCATTACTCTGTCCTCCAAGGAGACTGGAGAGTCCATTGATGCGGACATCCTGCCCGCCTATGATGCCTTGGGTAAGGGCTGCAGGCTGGCATGGGGACATGCAGTGGTGTCAGTGCTGGGATGGCTCTCACCCTCCTTCTCACCCCACAGGGCAGGTGACCCAGCATGCCCCACCCGATGCAGAAGTGTACGTGAAACTCCTGCATGCCTGCAACCACCCTGGGGACTTTTCCCCCTGCTTCACTGAGCTGCAGAAGATGTTTGTGAAGCATTACCCTGCCAAGCTGAAGAACCTCGTGCGCCTTGTCAAACACTGGTACAAGGAGGTGAGGGGCTGCCCAGCTTTCCCAGTTCCCACTAGGCACCCACCCCAGCCAGCTCTCACCCTCAYCTCTGTCTTCTCCTCAGCTGCTGAAGCCGCGGTACTCCAATGAGCGCCTGCCCCCCAAGTATGCCCTGGAGCTGCTGACCATCTATGCCTGGGAGGAAGATGGAGCCTGCGACTCCTTTGACATGGCTCGGGGCTTCCGCACAGTGCTGGAGCTCCTGCGCCGGCCCCRGGACATCTGCATCTACTGGGAGAAGTACTACTCGCTCCAGCACAGCGAGATTGGTGACCATGTCAAGAGGTTGCTGTGCTATCCCCGGTGAGGACCGTATCCAGTAGGACTGTGCCCACTGGCCCCCTGGCACTGCCCAGGGCTGACAGCAATGCCCACTCTCTGTGTTTGCAGCCCTGTCATCCTGGACCCTGCTGACCCCACGGGTATCCTGGGCCAAGGCAAGAACTGGGACTTGATGGCAGAKAAAGCTGACTGCTACTGCCGTTCACTGCGCTGCCTTGAAAACGTCCAGCCCTGGAATGTGCAGGTAAGGCTGCCTGAGCCTGTGGGCATCACAGTCCCCCACCCCTGCCCCTGCTGGCTTTGCCCATCCGCTCTCCTATCCCTGCAGCCGGCCCGGCCCGTGACCATTGAGGTGAGGCAGCTGACAGGCACCACAATGACGAAGCACATCAGCCCCTACACCACCATCGGGAAGCTGAAGGAGATGATCCAGCAGGAGTGGGGCATCTCACCATACAGGCAGCACCTGGCACCGCAGGAGTCAGGCAGGAGCAACATCACCCTGCAGGATTGCGATACCCTGGCCATGCATGGCATCTTCTACAACACCACGCTGGTGCTGCAGCAGACGATGGAGGTCTTGGTGAAGGATAAGAATCGGACCACTCCCTACACAGTGCTGCCCACCGACACTGTTCGGCAGCTGAAGGAGCAGATCCAGGCCCGCCAGGGGCCTTCTGCCAATGAGCAATGCCTGACCGACGGCTCCAGGGAGCTGGAGGATCAGCACACGCTGGCGCACTACAACATCAGGCCCATGACCACCATCTACATGCTCCTGCCGCTCCGGGGGGGTGCAGGCCCCCAGCATCCCTAGTCCTCTGCCTGCCTGCCCTCCTGAGCATTGCCCTCAGCACCAGCCCATGCCCCTGTGTACCCTCCTGTCATGCTGGAAATAAATGCTTTGGTAGATACTTGTGGTGCTTGCTCTGTTGGGGACAGTGCCAGGTGTCACATGGGGTGGTCAAGGGGTTGGGGTCACCAACCCTTTGGGATGAGAGRTGACCTCAACGCCACAAGCTGCTGGGATGGTACAGGGACACAGGGGTGCAGTAAAGTAGTGCTCCCTGAGCCCAGGGTGCCTGGTGGGGTCAGGGATGCCAGCCTGCTGCCAGCTGGACCTCAGGAGAAAAAACCAGCTACTTTCTCTACTTCCCCTCTCCCTGCTCCTGCCTGCACCAGCGCCTGCCTGTGCCCTCACCGGGGCCTCAAGCATCTGGGCTGGGGTGCAGCCAGTGCTGGGACATGGTTTGTGCTGGTGGCATGGTGTCACCAGAGGCCGTGGGATGTGGCCAGTGCCACCAGGGGTCCTGATGCCACCACAGACAGCAGGAGGCAGCAGACTTTGAGGTCACTTCTGGTCACTGCCTTAATTGCTGCTTGTTGGCACTGGGGTAGTTTTGATTTTCATCTTCCAGAAACGAAAGCAGAGCTGAAAGCATCGTGAGGTGGAAGCCAGGGGGAACCCCATCAACCTTGGCAATGTCCCTGCAGGTCTTGTCTCCCGTCAGGCCCCCAGTGCTGTCAAACATCCCACCCCTCTAGGCTTAGGGTGCCAGAGCGGACCCATGTTTTGGGTTACCAGGCTGCCCCCCAAGTGCTTCCTGGGGCTCTGGGTCAGACGCGGGAGCCTGGGCGGCTGAATCTGCTTTATTGTGCTCAATTAGTACAAGGTTCCCCGTGCCACTGCTCCACACCCAGGGGATGGGTGCCACCTTTGTGCCACCCCACATCTCCCCTTTGTGCCCCCCTACTCCTGCTGGGCCCCTGTGTCCCACCAGTGCCTGTCCTGCTTCTCCGTGGTCCCACTCCTGCCTGTAGCCCCTTCGGGACCCGAGGGTGACCCTGCTGTGCCATCCTCCTGCAGTGCCACGCTGGGGGGGCACTGCCTGGCCCTGCAGGTTTACATTCGTCGTAACAGTCGTTAATAAATATTTCTGTGACTCCGCGATGCCGGCAGCCGGCTGGGTCCCCACCGGTGTTGGAGCCGGTGGCAAGGGCAGTCGGCAGCCCCTCCGGGGGCCGCTCAGCCCGGCTGCCCTCCTGCGGCCCCGGAGCTGCAGCTCCCGCCGCTGCCCACGCAGTGCTGCCGGCAGGGCGGCCGAGGCTGTGCCCCACCTGCGGCCCCGCTCCTAGGCAGAGCCCGGCGCCCGGGGCCGACCCCCGGGTCACCAGGGGGATGCGCTGCGGGGGCCCCGCTCGGCCCGCGGCCCCTCGTGGGTGCGCCGGCGGCGGGCTCTGCGCGGTTCCTCACCCTGCCCGCGGCCGGGGGGACCGGCGGGGGTGCGGRGCGGTGGCGGGGGTCTTCCCCGGCTCCAGAGCCTCTGGCAGACCTTGTCCGTGGCTCCCAGCGGCGGGCGCTCCACCAGCTGGAGGAAGTCCCGGTACCAGACCTTGCGGCCGGGGGCCCCGGCGGCCAGCTGGGGGTCTCCGGCGTGTGCCACGCCCGCGGCCTGCCAGGCACCGATCACGTCCAGGGCGAGCCGCAGCAGGGGCTGGGTGAAGCCGTGCTCCGTGGCGTGGCAGAGGTAGAGGCCGGCATCGGCGCGCTGCACGCTGCGCAGCAGGACACCCCGCTCCGTCTGCACCACCCGCTCGTCCATCTGCACCTGCAGCACCCRTCGGGATGGGCGGTCAGCTCGGCATGGCACGGCACAGTCCCACCGGTGGCACCTGGCTAGGGAGAACTTACCTCTCGCTGGGGATCATTCAGGGTGCGCTGGTATGTCCAGAGGATGCGGGCTTGCAGGGATTTGGGGATGCACTCCAGAAAGACGGTGCTTCCCTCCACCCCATAGAGGTGCTTCTGGGGCATGCTGTCCCGCCGGGGGTCTGGGGGGACATGGCCTGGCTGTCAGCACCCCACCATGGCAGGGTTGACCCCCAACCTGCGGCCAGGTCCCAGCTTACCTTCAGAGCAAAGCACGTTGGGGTCACCGTTGCGGACGTCCTGCCGGCGGAAACGCCTGTGGGAAGGTGGAGGAGCAGGGGCTGCAGCGGCGTGACCTGTGCTCCTCACTGTGGCCTTGGGGCAGGCTGGCTGCCCCAGCACTGCACCCCAGCATGTCACCTACCTCTTGGTGTTGGGCACGTAGCGGGTGCAGGTGTTGCCATCCCAGGCGCAATACGGGTCCCGGGCCAGGCAGCACTCAGCACAGGCTTTGCCGTAGGCACCACAGCGGTGCAGAGGCAGCTGGGCCAGTGCTGTGGCCGAGCCAGCATAGAGCTGATGCTGGGGGAAGAGCAGAGCTGAGCACCTCCATGCCGTGGCATGGGGCTAGGCAGAGCCATGGTGCACATGGGAACGCCCAGGGGTCCCCTCTTACCCGCTTGGAGGAGAGCTGCAGACTGGTGATGGGGGAGGCATCCTGTGAGCAGAACGTGAGCAGGAGTTAAGGGTGCATGGGGGGACCCCGGGCATGCAGGCTTCTGGCTCCCACATCCTGGCAGCTGGAGTGCCCTGGCACAACCCAGAGCATCGGCAGCACAAGGGGGTGCTGCAGGGAAGTCCAAGTGGGAGGATGTGGAGCCCTGACCCTCACCTGGAAGACCTGCAGCTCCTCCAGCAGCAGCGGCTCCATGCGGTGCCAGCTCTCCTTGGGCACTGAGACCACCTTCAGCACCGTGCCCACATCTGCAGGCAGGGAGGGGTGATACTATGGATCCCAGGCCCAGCATCCCCCTGCTCTCCCTCACTGCCCCATCCCTGGGGTCACCACGTGCCTGTGCCAATGAAGAGGACATCGTAGTGGCCATCAGCAGCAGTGACACGGTCCACAGCAATGCGGGTGAAGGTGTAGGGCACAGCGGCTTGCAGGAAGAGGGGGTGCTGGCCGTGGGGCAACACAGGGTTGTACATCAGTGGGTGGTGCCGGGCGAACTGGATCACCTCATCTGGGAAGTCCTTGGTGGAGCCAAAGGTGCCAAAGGTTTTGCTGGGGCACTGAAGGGAGACAGCACTGGCTGAGCAGGGTCTCACACTTGACTGCCCCCACCCCAGGTAGTGGCATCCCACTGGTGGCACCAGCCAGGACACCCCCACACCACGTACCATTCCTGGGCGGGGGTATGGCACACGGCCCTGGTATGACACCCACTGGTAGTTGGGACCTTCCTTGTGCGCAAAGGGGCCCAGGAAAGCCCGGCGGATATCGGCCATGGTGTAGACGCAGACAGCTGAGCCTTGGAAAACTGAGCTGGTGGGAGAGAGGCGGGAATGATGTGAGGGGGAAAGGGGGGCACCACTGCGTATGTGGGGGGTACTGGGGAGGAGGCTTGACCTGGAGGTGGAGAAGATGGCGTAGACCAGAGGGTTGCGCTTGTCCCTTGTCTGCAGCAGGAAAACGTCCCCTGCAAGCAGGGAAGGCATCAGTGCTGCCCTGATAAGCCAGGGATGCCCACAGCTACCCTGAGGGCCCTTTACTCACGGAGCTCATCAAAGTGGGTGTCTGCCCCGTCGGGTCCTGGCACGGCACAGACGAGCCGAGCCTTCAGGAAGGTCGTCCACTTGTTCACCAGGCTGCGCTGCCCACCCACATCATTCTGCCAGGCAAAGGAGGACACCAGTGTCAGCAGGTGGCACCCCTGGGCACCCTGGCCCCCAGCCCATCTGCCCGTGGATGCTCTCACCCGGCAGATCTGGCCGATGCGGGCGAAGCTGGTCTTGCCCAGCCCCTGCTGCCGCTCAACTGCCGTCTCACGGAAGAAGAAGTAGATCTTGTCGTCGTCGGGGTCCTCACTCTCCGGCACCCAAAAAACGGCCACAAACTTGGGCTCTGGGGACAGAGGGGTGATGCCTCCAATGTCTCCACTAGCTCTGCTCCCCAGGAACCCTGGGGCACCTGTCAGGGTCCCAGGGGAAGGTGCAGAAGCAACCCTGCCCAGCTGCAGAGCAGAGACAGAGAAAGGACGGGACGCCACCAGACATCGGGGGTCTGCAGGGGACACGGAGACCCCTGAAATCACCCTCTGGAGGCAGTGAAGGACAGGCTACAGCTGAGCCTGGAGGAGTCATTTCTCCGATGCCTCCACGCAGCAGAACTGCCGCACCGGGGTGCTGGTGGCTTCCCCACCACCCTCCCAGTCCCCAGCACTGACCGTTGAGCCAGCGGGAGTCATGCTGCTCCGTGCGGATGGAGGGACGCCGGCCCAGGCTGCGGAAGATGGTAAAGTCACGGCCCATCAGATCGGTGGCCACCCCAGAGTAGAGCTCCTCGCCTGGCAGGCACCGAGGGAAGCGTTATGGGGGACCCCCCGGCACCCCTGTGCCGCGCTGCACCCAGCACCGGGCTCAGCATTCTCTTACCCACGAGGACGGAGGCAGCTGTATGCCGGGGGTCGTATGGGCTCTTCCCCTTGCCATCCTCAGTGTGGTGGGGGTCCAGCTTGAAAATGGGCTCCTGGAGAGGGGTAAGGATGGGAGGTGGGCAGGTGGCAGCAGCTGAGGGCTGTGGTGGTGGCAGGGGAGGCTCACTTCTGCATGCTGGCCGGCCTCGACGAAGGCACAGACAGGGTGGAAGGCGCCGGTGCCGCAGGCGTATAGGTGGGTCCGGTTGTAGGGGTGCAGGATCTTYACAAAGTTCATGCACTCAGCCTGGGGATGGAGGGAACGAAGGGTGAGGTGGTGCTGTGGCAGGCCCCCAGCACAGCCCTGGCATCCCACAACAACCCTGGCACTCACGGTAATGTCCTTGCCGGCCCAGTTGCATTCTTCCCTCCACTCCACGGGAGCTGGCCAGTAGATCTGTAGGTGGAAAAGGGGATGCTGATAGCACCTGGTGCACTCAGGACTGCCCCGCCAGCGTGTCCCCCCGCCACTACCTTCCTGTCCCGCTGGCTGATGTCATCCAGGGCCAGGGAGAGGAGGTGGTTCTGGGCACCCACAAAGAGACGGCCGCGCTCCTCGTCCAGCAGCAGGGCCTCGTAGCAGCAGGAGCGCTCCAGCGAGAAGAGGCGCAGCCCATGGCGAGCCCGCAGCTCTGCCAGGACCCGCCGGCAGTGCTCAGCCCAGCCCCGCCACTGCCTGTCCCACTCCCCTGCCCTGGACACATGATCCAAGGCAGCCTGGATCCCTGGCCACGGCCCCCCACCATGCTATCCCCTCCCCCATACCTGTCCCACTGGCTTGACCAGGTTCACCAAGCCCATGCCTGCCCAGCACCCAGCCCCATGCCAGCCCAACACCCATCCCTGTGTCCCCCGACACCCATCCCCAAACCACCCAGCATCGATTCGCATGCCCCTCGGCACCCATCTCTGCACCGCTCCCCCGGCAGCAGGCAGCAGGGGAGAAGGGGCCATTCCCTGCCCTGCGGAGCTAATCCCACCGTGGCGGGAACAAACAGCCCTTTGTCAGGCTGGGAGGAGAGCTCTTGCTGAGACCCGCGGCTGGACAAAGCCCCCTGCGCTGTGCCAGAKCCCATGGAGTGGCCAGTCAGGACACGGCACCAGCTCCCCGGCTGCCACAACATTCCCACYAGATATGGTACAGCTGTGGCTAGGGAGTGCCACCGTGGTGCACACAGGGATAGGGCACCGGAGCCAGCACATACTGGGGGCTGGGAGAGAGRTCCCCAGCGCAGGCATGGCCCCAAGGGCAGGCAGGTGGCCCTGGAGGGGCTGGCATCAGGTAAGGAACACAGCAGCCAGTACCAACACCTGGTAGCCTGCGGGGAGGGCGGCAGCAGT
Organism: Amblyornis subalaris; assembly: GCA_018881555.1. Taxonomy (NCBI): domain Eukaryota; kingdom Metazoa; phylum Chordata; class Aves; order Passeriformes; family Ptilonorhynchidae; genus Amblyornis; species Amblyornis subalaris. The sequence continues at coordinate 14,456,220 of JACAXG010000008.1, forward strand.
GCTGGGGACATGCCAGTGCTGGGGTTTCACACGGCTCCTTCCATGCTGCCCCCCAGGATACTCCCATCCCTCGGGATGATGCTGGGTGCTGCTGACACGTGACTGGTGCACCCATACCTGACCGCATGTCCCCCCACCCCGCCCATGTCCCATGCTCACCGGGGAAGGCCAGCTTGAGGCGGGGGGTGGCAGCGGGAGAGGGGCGGCCAGCGGCGAGGCCGCACAGCAGGAGGAGCAGGAGCAGCGTGCGGCTCATGGCCGGGGTCTGGCTGGTGGCGCCGCGCCTGGGGCAGAGAAGTAAGACCTCAGCTCCGGTTACAGCCCCCTCCCCACAGCCCCYAGACCACGAGCCCTCCCCGATGCTGGCAGTGGTATCTGGAAAGCCCTGAGCATCGGCATAGAGCAACTCCAGGCACGGCATGAGGGGATCCCTGGCTCGACCTGGTGATTGGAGGTGACATGAGCCAGCCACATCCCTCCCTGTCTTTAAGYGTCCATTAATTCAACTCCAAATCTAATGGGCTTCGGGAACAGCCCTCCTGCTCCTGACCATGGGGAAACTGAGGCAGCCTAGCCGAGCAGCAGCCCAGCTGAGCAGCATCCAACCCTCCCCATGCCTGCCCAAGCCTGTCAGCAGGAGGGTGCTGGACTCTGCMCATTCCTGCCTGCAAGCACAGAGCTATCCTGTAGGAATGGGGACAAGGACAGAGTAAGCACCGGAGTGGTGGCAACCAGATAGGGCACCCTGGGCAGTAAGTGGGCTCCTGAGCACCGGGCAAGCTGTCAGTTGTGGGAGTCATGGGGTCCCATGCCTCAGTTTCCCCCACTGCTACAGCCCCCGCCATTAGCCCTTTGCCCTCCTTGTACCACCATGCAAATGGGAGCAGGCTTTGGGGAGCTCTGGCTAAGCAGGTGCCCACAATCCCCAGAGGGACCCAAGCCGGTGTGTCGGCCACCGTGATGGGTGCCCGCCACAAGGTAGGGAAGTGTTCGTCTGGCTCCAGCAGCAGCATACTCTCCCCTGCGGAGCAGGAGGTGATGGTTATTAGAGCACTGTGCCAAAACACAGATTCCACCTTGCCCCCCTGGCCATGCTGTGGCATGTGAGACACAAGCTGGGCTATGCCGGTCATCAGCCCCTGTGGGTTTCACCCGTGGCACAGCCACTAGGGCCTCGCCAGCACACCGGTGACAACCAAAGTCCCACCGCAGCACCGGAGCTTGGTGCAATCACCCCAGGCTCAGTTGCCCTGTGTGACTTGGGCACCAGTGGGTACCAGCCTGGAGGGTCACACACTCATGGCAGTGCCCGGCATGGATTGGGGCTCCTGCGGGCACGGGCAGCCCCCTCCGGGCTGGTCGGTGGGGGTGAGCCTGGGGCAGGCAGCGGGCAGGGCCCGGCTGGGCGCAGTGCCGGGTCTGGCTGCCCGGTGTCCCGGCACGAAGGCGGTCGGCGCTAATGGCATTTACAGAGGCGCCGGGACGAGGCGCGGGATCCGCCGGACTCTGGCAGCTCCGACGGCTGCCGCCAGCCAGGGCCGTGCCGGGGCACCGGGAGCCTCCCGCCTGCTCGCACTTGCCGAGCGGCCGGGACAGACCCCCGGACGTGGACCCTCGTGGCACTGACCCGGCTAGCACAGGGGTCAGGGTGAGGGGGCGGGCAGCAGCGGTAGCATCACAGACCCCCGGTGCCAACGCTGTCAGATTCAGCCCCCGAAACTCCCGGTGCCAACCACGACGCCAGCCCTCCGGTGCCAGCGGGGACACGAACCCCGCCGCGAGGCCCCCGGTACCAGCACGGGCAGCCCCCCCCCGGACGGCAGCGCAGAGACCCCGTCCCGCGATACTCCCCGGCCACCCCCGTACCCTGCCGGCCCCCCGACCCCCGGCACCCACCTGTGTCCCGGCTCGGCTCGGCCCGGCCCGGCCCCGCCCGCCGCGTCCGCCCGGAGGGAGCGGGGCGGCCCCGCGGGGCGGGGCGGGGCGGGGCCGGGGGCGCGCACTGGGACACGCACATGTGTGTGCGAACACACTCACGGGCAAACACGCGGGCACCCACCCACCCTCACACACGCGCGCGCGTGTGCGAACAGCCATGGCCACTCACACACACACGGACCCGTGCTGCCACCCCAGTGGCCCGGGGTGACACTCACGGGGATACCCACGGTGATACTCGCTGCCCCCGGAGCAGAGCTGAGGATGCCACGCGCAGCACACGTGTGGCTCAGCACACGAGTGGCGGGGCTACCTCCTCGCCGTGGCAGGCACTTGCCTGCCCGGCTGTGGGGGCCGTTCCGGGGGGTGCTGGGGCCGTACCGGGGTACGGGGGGCCGGTCCCGCGCCCCGCTCAGCTGCAGCCCAGATGTCTGGCCCGSGCCCAGCCCGGAGCAAACAAAATTCCTCCGCTGCCTCCCATTTTCCAGCTGCCGCTGCCAAGAATAGCAAGTGCCGAGTGGTGCCGGCAGCGGGGCCACGCGTGCCTCGGCGGGCAGGGCTCGGGGCGGGGGGAACACGGGCTGCCCGGGGAACCACACCTGCTTTGTTCTTCCCGTGCCCCTGACTGTTCCTACCTACTGGTGCAGGAGTCCAGGAAGGCGGGTCCAGAACGAGTGGGGAGGCAGAGGTGCAGGTAGGCAAGGCAGACGTGCAGGCAGGCAGAGGTGCAGGCAGCAGACTGTGCAGGCAGGTGCAGGGTGAGTGGGGAGGCAGGAGCACAGGCAGAAGCGGGTGCAGGCGGGTGCAGGCGGCGAGTGCAGGTGGGCTGGCGGTGAGTGCAGGCAGGCCGGAAGTGGGTGCAGGCACGTCAGGTGCAGGTGCAGGCAGGCAGCTGGCACAGGCAGACAGTGAGTTCAGCAGGCAGCCAGAGCCATGCAGGCAGGTCAATAGCAGGCAGAAGCTGTGCCAGGCAGGGTGCCCAGGCAATGCCCTTCTGTCCCACTGCCAGTAACCCTCCTGCTGCCAGCCCTGGTGCTCTGGCATGCTGACAGGCTCTGTTCCAGCACTGCCACTTGTTCTTCTCCTGGCTATGTCTCAGTGCTGACTGCCAGCCCAGCTTTGTGGGCAGCAAGGGGGGCAGAGACAGCGAGGGGATGGGGTAGGGCAGGGGAGCGCTGGCACCGGTACGGCAAGAGTTACTCTGCAGTAAGACTTTGCCCAGGCACCAGCAGGACTTTGGGCTGGGTGGCCCCCACATGATGGGGCACGGCATCCCTGTGCCTACTGTCCCAGGATAGCAGGCTGAGATGGTGGGGACAGGGACGTCGTGCCCAGCCCTGCACAGTGGGCACCTTCCTGTGCTATGCCAGCACTGTGCCTCAGTTTCCCTTCACCCAGTTGGGACTTTTCCAACCACCGCCACTCCCGGCAACCGTGGCGAGGTGGCCAGGTGACGTCACCATCACCCCAGCCCTGAAGCCCTGCGGGGACCTTGCTGGCAGCGGCTCCGCCTGGAGAAACCATCAAGCGTCAGAAGGGCCGGGCTTCCATCCCGGAAAAAACGGCGCGGGAGGGATGCGCCACGTCGGCCGCCGGCCACCCCTTCCCGCCCCACCGGGTGCTCCTGGCAAGCACCGGAGCCACTGGGCCCTGGCACGATGACGGTCCCCAGCTGGAATGGGCATTGCCACCAGCATCCCGTCCTCACCCCCGCACTCTCTGCCAGCCCGCGGAAGGCTTCACAGCCAGGTGCCGGTGGCCTGGCTCCCCGCCAGCGCGGGGGTGTCACTGCCGACGGCACAAGCAGGTGCTGGCGCTTTCGCTCTTTGATCCCGTCCCTGCCGCTGGCAGATCCGCACCCACGGATCGCTGCCTCGGCCAAATCTCCCCTGGCGGTTCCGGCTCCGGCAAGCATCTGTAGCTCCGCCGGCAGCGCCCGAGCCCCCAGCGGTGTTTGCGGTAGGAAACGGCTCCTCTCCACCTCCGCTGGGCTCCGGGGGCTGCACGGCAGCAAGGAACGGCCAACGCTCCTGCATCCCCTGTGCTGGGTGAGCCAGCAGGGCGTGGGATGTATCCACGCCATTGAATGGGTGACCAGGACCAGTGGCTGCTGGAGACCCTGCATGCAGGGAGAAGGGCTGGGATGGGCATCCACTAGCCCTGAGGATGGGTACCAATCCTGCACCCCAAACAGGAATGGTACCTCACTGGAAGAGCCCTGGTGGTGGCATGGGGACCTGCGGGGTGACCCCCTAAACGGTGYTGCAGAGTAGCCACCCATGTCCCTAGGGACTAGGGAGCACCCCTCTGCCCTGGTGGAGCCATCATGGCTGAGGACATGCAAAACCCAAGGGGCAAGGTGAGCTGCATCATGACAGGTGGTGCCATAGGCATCCCTGTGATACATGGGCTTGGCATGGCACTGGTCCCCAGACAAGAGATGAGCTTGTGCAGCAGGGTGGCCTTTGCCAGCACTGCCGGTGACACTGCCAACTTGTCAGCAGGGGAGGAGTGAGACATTCTCACCCCCTCCATGACTGGGACATGCGGATACGCTGCTTGAACTAGTATTCCCTGGGCCTGGACACCTCAAAAAGCTGTCAATGGTTCATGATGACACTAAAGATCAGGCTTTAGGACTTCTTTGGGAGTCCATCTGTGGCACATGGTGTTGGGCCATGGGATGGCATTGGGCCTTAGGTGGCTGCTACATCCCTGGTGCAGGGGAGGATGTGCCAGGCAGGGGACAGAGCCCATGGCAACCCAAGTGTGCCAGTGTGAGGGCTTGTCTGGTGGCGAGCAAACATGCCTGAGACGGCTGCAGCCTTGTAGCACGGCACAGTGGKGATGTCCCAAGGGAACACCAGCTCTAGGCTTACACCTGGTCTGTGGGTACACCCACCCCAACCCTATGCTCACCCCCGTCATAGCACGCTGGTGCGAGACCCCAGCAGCAGGGACCCCTGTGGCCCCAGTGCATTCCTGCCRGGATTAGGTAGCGGCTCCCGGCAGTGCCATGCTGGTGTAGTCCAGCTAATCCCTTTTTAATTGTCCCAGCCCCTTGTCRGGCTGATCTGGGCTGCCCAGGGGATGTGGGGTGTTGTGTGCACCCCAGTGCCTGAGCACATCTGGGGTGGCATCATCACGTGTCCCTTTTGTGGGACTGAGCCATGGGGTACACGGTGAACATCTGGGGTGGTGATGAAGAAGGGGTTGTACATCCTCCAAGTGCAGCACAATGGCTTTTTGGAAAGCGAAAGGAAGGGATCCTGGTCTTATAGGATCCTATCCTCCTGATCCAGGGTGACCATCTGCCCTTGGCTTTGTGTCYGCTGGCAGCCGGGCTCTGGCACAGACAGGGGCTGTGTCCCATGCACTGAAAACCACTGAGTTTGAAGCTCCTCAAAACCATACCAGTGGGGCAGGAGCAGGACCCCACGCTTTCTGCCATCATCCCAGCCCTCTCCTTGTTCCAGCAGGAGAGCGGGAGAGATGCTGGCTCAGCCCCCCTGCCTGCTGCCCTGCCCATGTCCCTCCGGCCCTGCTCTGCACCACACCAACCAGCAGCATCCAGCTCCTTCGGCTTTAAAAATAGGCTGGTGTCCCTGTCATGGGGTCAGTAATTTTAGCCAGGGTGTGTCTTGCCGGGAAGCACGCGGGACCATTCATCTGCTTCTGCTGGCCCGGCTGCATCCACACCCAGGGCTGATGTCAGCCCCTTGCTGCCCACTTGCTCGTCCCTGCCCCGGGGCAACGCAGTACAGCCACGGCCACCTTGGGCACCGGCAACGTCTGGTGGGATGGTGAGGGCAGGGGAGTGAGGACAGGGGTGTCCAGCTCCTCCCCTCGAGCTTGCCTGCTCCCCACCCTGGGCATCTTGCCCCCGAAGCTGGTGGCACCAGGGAGCACAGCATTCCAYGGCAGCCAGCAGCACCCAGCCAGGCGGTGGTGGAGAAGTCCCGGCACCCTGCCCTCTTCTCTCACCCTTCTCCTCTCACCCTGGCCCCCCAACACAACAGCCACTTCAGATCGCCTCCCACGGTGCTCCCGGGGGGCTGTGCCGGCTGGGAAGGCTGCGGGGGCCGCTGCCGAGCATAATGGGGCTATTGATGGCCGAGCCAGCGGCCCCGGCACGGCACAATGGGGCCTTGTCTTCTGGCCCAGCTCCCGCTCCTGCCCAGCCCCGTGCCCAGCCTCAGGATACCCCCTTTCCCAATTGCCTCAGAGCTCACCCAGGTGCCAGCCAGGGCAAACCCTGTCTTGACGGAGCCAGTGAGTACTGTGAAGGAGCCGCCGGTGGGAGGCCACGAGGTGAGCCCCCCCCACCATAAACCAGTGCCCAGGGAAGGGCATTGCTTGGGAAACCTCCCAGCATGGCAGAGCTCACCCCTGCCACCTCTGCTGGGACAGGGCTTAGGGGTCCCTGCTCAGCTGTGGGGTGACAGGAACGAGGAGGTGGCACGTGCCCAATGATGCCTTCACTTCCCTCTCAGGACCATGCCCGAGCCTGCGGGCACCCAGTCCCCTCTTAGGGGAGGCAGGGACCTCACCACTCCCCAGGGAGCTCCAAGGTCGCAGTCGCCCAACCCCGTGGGCCCCCTCAGTTGGCCAGCCCCGTGCCCCAAATCCGCCGTCTCACCTGCTATGGTGTGTGGGCTCTCCCGGAGCTCGCCTGCCTCCTCGCCCGACGGGTAGGCTGGGGCTGTGGCTGCCGCCTGCTCTTTAAACCCCAAATCCCCGGTGCTGGGCGCCAGTCCCGCCAGCGGCGGGGGTGGAGGGAGGGGATGCAAAGCCCCGGTCCCTGCTCTCGGGGCCGGCACCAACAAAAGGCAACTGTGTCGTGTCCTCCCTCTGCACCCAACGACCTGGCTGGCTGCTTGGGGACAGCCCCTCGGGACCCCGGGGCTTCCTGGGCTGCCACCACCCCCTCCGCCTGCACCGGGAAGGGACGAGAGGTGCGAGCAAGCCCTGAATCCCCGATCACRGCCGCAGAACATCCCAAAGCCCCCAAGCACCCGTTCCTGCTTGCTTGGTCCTGTTTCCTGGCTGGAGGGGTGCCGGGGTAAAGGCACTCATCACCGTCCCCCTACCTCATCTGCTCCTGCAAAGCCCAGCCCAGCAGGTTTGGAGGGGGAGGAAGGGGATGTGGCTGCTGCCATGGTGCCCATTCTTGGGGGACTCACCCCATGGTACCCCCATAGCTGCTGTGGGGCCGGGTGTCTGCCTGTGAAGCATCCCTGTGGTCCGAAGGCCAAGCAGCCGGTGCTGCCTCATTAATGTGGGGTAAATGTGTAACAAGTTCTCAGCCGGGCAGGGGCGGTTTGAGCCGCATGACTTCTCTTGCCTTCCCAGCATACTGGGAACTGGGGATTTAGTGGCTCTATCGCAAAAAGAGCCACTCAGCCGGGACAGGAGGGAGAAGGAAAGTCCATCTTGTGGCCAGGAATGCTGGGGTGTCCAGTGCTGGCTAGAAGGAACAGAGTGGGCAGCCCTCTGGGCCGGGCTGGGCACAAGCCCATTGCCAGAGGGGGAGGATGGTCTCAGCCCATCTGCCCTCCAAGAGGGCATGAGGTGAGAAAGCCAASGGAACCGGGCTCTGCTCAGTGGTGCCTGCCAGCATGGCATGCAACGGGCACCATTTTAATAAAAAAAAACAAACAGGAAATTCCATCTGAAAGTAAGGGAATGTTTTTTTCTTCTGTGACAGTGGCCAGGTGCTGACATGGCTGTGCCAGAGGCTGCAGAGCATCCAGCCATGAGGATTCTTGCCCAAACAGCCGGCACCAGCTGAGCCACTCCTGCCGTGGGGTGGGCTCAGGGCAGCTGGGGACTCTGTCAACACYGCCAGACCCCAGCTTCCCTCCTGGCAGCTGTGGCCATGCAGGAGGAGAGGGGCTGGAACATATGGCACTGGGATGTCAGTGCCACCACAGAGCTGGGCTCTTAGCATGTTGTCCCAGAATGGACAGGGGATCACTGTGCTGTGCCATGTGGCGCCTTGCAGAGCCACAGGTTGAGCTCCATGAAAAGCATTGGGGTGGCCAGAGGCGTCGGGATGCAGGTGATGCCCATCCACTGGAGAGGTGCCAGGCAGCATGGCCATCACTCCCCATGGGATAGATTGAGCGGCSGGGGCTGTCCCACAGAGGGGCAGGCAGAGTTCTGGGGTGCAAGTGGGAGGAGAGGGCTTGAGGAGACACAGGTCTGGAGGGACATGGGCTGGACTCACACGGGTGTGACAAGGTGGTGGGTGCTGAGGGAGCCCCAGTGGGTCCAGCCTGGGTGCAGGCATGGGGCAGGTAGGTGCGGGCAGGGTGCGGGCAGGGGATAGCTAGGCAGTGGGTAGGGTGTGGGCAGGGTGTGGGCTGCGGGCAGGCAATGGACAGGCAGTGTGCAGGCAGAGGGAGGGCAGGGGCTGGGCAGTGTGCTGGCAGTAGGCAGGCAGTGGGCAGGGAGGGTGTGCACAGTGGGCGGGGTGTGGGCGGGGTGCGGGCAGGGTGGGAGCAGTGGGCGGGCAATGGGAGGGCAGAGGGCGGGCAGAGTGTGGGCAGGTGGCGAGCGGAGCGTGGGCGGTGGGCAGGCGGTGGGCAGGCAACGGGCGGGCAGGGGGCGGGCAGCGGCCGGGCGGAGGGCAGGGGGCGGCCGTGCCGCCGGCTGCCGCCAGAGGGCGGTGGGGCACCGGTCCCGGCAGTGCCGCTCCGCCCCCCCGCGCTCGCCGCCGGTGCCCCCCCGCGCTCTCCGGTGCTCCCGGGCAGGGGCATCACCAGCCCACAGAGTCACGGGACGGCGGGGTCCCGCGTGGATGGTGTGGAGTCACCACCGCCATGCCCGTCCCTCCAGCCGGTGGGAACCGGGAGCGGCTGGCCGGCGGCGGGCGTTGGCGGCAGCCGGTGCTGCCACAGCACCGCGCTGACCTTGCCGCTGGCAGAGCGGGAGCGGGCACCGCTCTGGGCAGAACCGGCGGAGCTGGAGCAGCCGCCTGTGGCCTGGCACCCATCGCCTGACCTTCCCAGGGATAGCTGTAGTGGCGGGAAGGCAGCTGGGGGCCTCCATCCCCATCCCCACCCTGGTGTGGTGTCACCATTKTGTCAACATTGTGCCACGGTGGCCACTGCTGCTGTTGACGGCATCCCCCATACGCATCCCAGCCCTCATCTGTGCTTCCTGCGGCCCACGGAGCCCAGTGCTGGTGGTAGGTGGGACCTGCTGCTCACAGGCAGGGTGAGGGTCCCAGGAGTGCCACGGGGCGGGTGGTAGGACTTCGGGTGGCGTGGGACATGCCGAGGGGGGAATGGGACCGGAGCTGGCCCCTGGCATCTCGCTGGCATCTGGTGGGACTGGGGTGCCTCTCCCACAGGGGAACTCTGGGAAGGGTGCTGTGGGGGATTTCTGTGAAGCACCATGCTCTACTGGTGGGGAAAGGTTTCAGGGAACTAGGCTGTGGGAGAAACATGTGAGGCAGCTAGGCAAGGCCGGGGCACGTGCCCCGGGCTCGTGCTGGCCTCCTGCCACCAACCAGCTGGCCCTGGCCAGCCCACAGCTCCAGGGACTGGCCCAGCCCCATGGCAAACAGTGCTGAATTGGGCGAGCTGACCCTCGGACTGGACAAGGAGGGACGACCCTGCACCCAGGGCCAGTGGTCTCAGTGCCACCCTGGCTGTGCCTCACTTTCCCCATTGCGGGCAGCCCCTCTGCCAGCACGGTAGGTGCTTATCCTGGTTCCTGCTTCCTCCTCCTGGCTCAGCCCCCGCAGCCCCTGGGCTCACTCCTGGCTGCGGGGCAGGTGGGTCAGTACCATTAGCCTCCCGGCAGCACCAGCACCAGTGCTGCCAGCTCTGCTGGGTGGCAGGGGTCCCAGGAACGGGAGAACTGGGGGTGCCAGGGTCTGGCTGCACGCCGGCAGTGGCAGGAGCCGGCTGGGCCTGTTTTCCTCTCTGTTTGCTCGGCCCTGGGGACGGCCAGCGATGCGGATCAAGGCCGGCGTCCTTTGGGCAGCCAATTGTCAGCCAGCTCGGAGGGGAGTGAGAGGGGCAGCTGCCCCAGGGCTTTCCCAACCCTGGAGAAGGCCACCATGCCAGCACTGCTCAGCCTGACACAGCGCCAGGCTTAGTCCACCCAAACACAAGGCTGGGCGATGCCAGCAGGGACCCAGGGGTGCCTGCCAAGACCCAGCACCTGGCATTCCCCAGCTGCCCCTGGTTGGGGCAGGCATCCCCACATCCCACCACTATAGCAACTCAGGAGTCTTGGTGGTGGGGGACATGGCAGCCTCAGTCCTGAGCACCAGCACGTCCTTTTGTGCTTCTCTCACTGAATCCTTTTCCCTAATGGGCCATGAAAGGGCCTTTATGCCCTCTCCTCCTCGTGGCTGGATCACACCCGACAGGAGCCTGTGGTGGACTGTCTGGCCCTGGGACTGACAGTCACCCCAGCGAGGGTGGGGGTTCAGGACAGCCCTACTGGTGTCTCCGTAGGGAACCAGAGCAGACTGCCCTTTCACTGGGACTGCAGAAGCCATATCTGCTCCTTGGTCGGCTCTGGACCAACCACAGCGCCCCGGGGAGAGGAAGGACATGGCTGTGGCCACGTCTCCATTTTTGGCCCAGTTATTTATATCTCTAAACAAGGATGCTACAGTTGTCTGGGCTGAAAGGTGTCCCTGGTCCTCTCCTGCTCCCCAGTCCCCAGCTCCCCAGCCATCTGCCACCCCGGCCCTGGGCAGTATGCCCGGCATCCCCCAGGGGCCTCGCAGCCGGCTTCACACTCCTGACAGCTTGCTGGAAGCTTGGAGATGAACAAGAGAGCCCCCTCCCCAGGGACTGGAGACCCCCGAACACTGCCGCACATTTCCTTCCACTGCCCCATGCTGGAGCCCTGCTCCTGCTCTGCTCAACATTACGTCCCCTCCCTGGCTGCCGCTCAGCCCTGGACCCGGTGTCCCAGGGAATTTGGGGCGTAGGGCAGCCCAGCCCTGCTGTCTTGCACTGCTGGCATTGCCTTGTGCCTCCTCAGAGGTGCTGGCAGCTGCCTGAGCTCCCTCCCTGTCCTCAGGAAGCCTGGGTGGCTGCATTGTGGGATGCCGAGCTCCCTGTGGTATGGAGGGCCCTGAGGCTTGGAGAGCTGATGGAAGGCAGCTCCCAGCCCAGAGAGACTCAGGCCTTCTGCATGTGGGAGTGTTCCCCTGTGAGCGGGGGTCCCCCTGCAGAGTGGAGCTGCATCACCATCCTGAGGGATAGCTGCCAGAGCATCCCTCCAGCAGCTGGTGGCACCCAACATCTCTGCCCACCCAGGGGAAAATAATGCCAGCCCCATGCCTGGCTTTCCAGTGGGATGTGGGGAGGAACAGAGCCCAGCAACTGGGGACATTGGGGAAACAAGCCAAGACTCAGGGGAGCTGGGCACTGAGTGCTGGGGTGTTTCAGGAGCATCATGGCTACTTGGGTTTGTTTGGCTTGAAAGGCATTTGAGTTGCATTTAAAGGCATTAAAGTCCTTGCTAAGTCCTTGCTTAATTACCTTAATGGCATTTAAGCCTTTGCTGCAGGACAGGCAGCCCACTGAAGCAAAGCCCCTGGCCCTGGTGGGGCTGTGGGTTCTGCCAGGGGACACGGCTGCCCTGCCTGCGTGGCAGAGATGAGTAGGCTGCCAGCAGGTGCCAGCACCTCTGGAGGGGACTGAAGGGACAGTCTCCCTATGCCAACAGGAACAGTTTATTCCCACCCCTTAGGGCTCAGAGCATCCTCCTGCCCTCAAGTGCTTCCAAGCAGCCATGGTGCTTGATGGCTTGGAGCTGGGGGAGCCTGTGTAGGTCCTGGGACTCCCTCCAAACCCCGCAGTGGTGCAGGGAGAAGCATCAGGGTTACCCTGGGGCTCGTCCTTGGGTCCTCGATTCCCAGATTGTCGCTTGGCAGGGAGGCGATTGAGCGCACAGATAACCCACCCTTCAGGTCTGCTGAGCAGCGCTTTGCTTCTGGCTTCTGTAAAGTTAATTGGTTTCGAGGTTCCAGGAACAAACGAAGGAGAAAAACCCACTCTCCGATGTGCGGGATCATTGAATGCTCTCTGGTGAGTTATAATTGCAAATCATGTTTTGAAATCACATTAGCCAATTAGCCCGTGTTGTTGTTGTGCCCTGCCACATGACAGCATGTGCCGCGAGGGAKGCGGCGGTCAAGGGCGAGGGAGGGGGCCACCAGCTGCGCCCTGCCACCTCTAGGTCCAGRCACCATCCTACTGGCACCTGGGGGCTTCTGTGGAGGGAGGGCTGGGGGGCGGAAGGGTCCAGCCCTGAACATGGCCTTGGGCAGGTGTCACTCTAGAGTCCACCCAGCCCATGCTGCTGGCCACAGGCATGCCTCTCCTCTTACAACCAGCATTCCTGGTCCCTTTTGTGCCTCGCTCGCTTCATGGTTATGGGATCAAGAGGACAGTGGGGGTCTTGGAGCCCCTTTGTGTGCTGGTGCTGTGTGTGTGGGATGCCCAGTGATGGGGACGAGAGGCACCCACTGGAATGTTCCTGGAAAGGGCAATCTCTGGGAGACTTCTTGCTCGAGAGGTCATGGGGGGGGGGGGGGAACACTGCTTGGGCTGCAAATCTAACCATTATCTCTGCCGTATCTTCCTGCCATCTGGGCCCTGGGAACAGTGGGCAGTGGCAGGCAGCAGCAGGCAGCGGGCTCGGGGGCTGGGTGAGGAAGCTGAGCGTGACAAGGACAGCGTGCCCCGGCCATGCATGGCACCCACTGCTTCATGCCTGGGTCCCGACTGGTCTCGTCTGTGCTGGGATGTTTGAGGCTGACGGGTTTTATGGGCTCACTTTAATCTTCGACCTTGGAGCATGGCTGAAGGATAAGAAATAAGGCAGTTTTTGGCTAGGGGAAAGGGTGAGAAGGCAAACCCCATGGAGGTGTGCTGAAGGCGAGGGCTCTGGCACAGCAGTCGCTTCCCAGCCACGGCTGAGGCAGGATGCTGCTGGCGGGATGAGCCGTGCTGTGCCGTGCTCCCCTGAAGGCTCCTCACATACGGGAATCCAGCGTCAAACTTTCCAGCCAGCTGGAGGAAACCGCACAACTGCAATTTTGCAATCCACTGGAGCCCAGGCAGAGCCCTGACACCACCAGAGCCATTGGTGAAACTGGCGGTAGCTGTGCCCGGAAGCACTGTCGACCGGAGGGCTTGGGGGGTTGAGAAGAGGATCTTAGCCCACCCCTCTCATTTCTCCCTTCTATGTGGCTGGCCCAGCTGCATGAGCCTGGAGCTACCCTGTGCCAGCTGCAAGGACACTAGGACAGGCTCAGGGGATGTTTTGGGGACATCTTTGCTCTCTTTTCCTCCTCTCCTTCTCACTGCTCTGATTTTCCACAAAGTTTCAGCTCGGCACAGTGGAGCCCATCTCCTCTGCCCACCTAGAAAGYGGAAACAATGAAGAGGGGTGTCATATGCTGGACAAAAGAGGGGACAATAAAAAGGAGACATGGCTGCATTTGTGCCAACAGGAGAAGGGGAAGGACATTTGGAGGCTGGGAAGGAGCACACAGCCTTCAAGTGACTTCCCACAGGTCCTCCAGCACGCTATCCCACGGCAGTGGCTGCACCCCACGCCATGGGGCCACACTGCCTGTCCCTGTCCCCAGCGCCTGTGCTGTGTTTGCTTACAGGGCGTAAGCTCTTGGCCGCCTTTTACAACCCAGGTGAGGTGCGTTGCCGCCCATCCCGGGACATCTCTGTGCCGGTGCCACGTGGCTGCACCCGCCTTCACCAGGGCAGGGAAAGGGTTAAGCTGATGGCTTGAGGCCAGCATGCCCATCCTCTGGGTGCCTCTGGCTCCCCCGTCACACTGCCAAACCTGGCTGCCTCCAGTTCCCTGGCGTGCCAGCCAGCGCTGGTTCAGCACTTACTCATGCTGCTGTTATTAGAAATTTGTTAATGGACGTGTCTCCAGCCGAAGGAGGGCGGCAGTAACAGGAGCCGCGGCATTGCCGGGAGCGTGAGGGCAGAGCTGCCACTGAATATTTAACATCCCTCGATGTCCAGGCAAGAGGGTGCCGCTGCTGCAGCGCGACGTTTTCCGCCTCTCCTCCCGATGGTGACGCTCGCTGCTGGCTGGAAAAGCCATTTCCATCCCAGGCTGCCCGAGRCTTTGCGAGGATTTATGGAAGATATGCATAACACAAATGAAACCCTCCAGCAGCGTGCGGGGCCGTTCTGCCACTGCACGGGGGTTCGTGGCTCAGCATGGGGGGTGGGTGGACCTCCAAACATGGACCCCCAAAATTTTCCTCTAAAGTAAAAGCCAGGCAGAACAGAGGAGCAGGACATAGTTTAAGGCTGACAGACCTCGGAAAGGGACAGGGGATCTTTGGGGACGCAACTGGCAACTCGCTATGCACTTGGGATAAGAAATTAACTCCTTGGGGCACTTGTATGGTGTTTTGTGTCTTCRTGAAAAAAGCCGTGTTTCAGCTCAAGTGAGGAGGTTTGATGGAGACTGGAGGAGGGGGCCGGCCTGTCCCAGTTACTCTGGGTCATGTTGGGATGATTCCACATAGATTGTTTGCTTCCAGTGTGCTGAGATGCTGGAGCGAGCACTGTGGGGGCAGCGGGCACCTTGAGCAGGGCAGCCAGCTGGGCTGGCTTAGCAGGAGAGCAGCGTGAGCTTCCCAGGCCAAAGACAGAATCTAGCTGGAGGGGTGCTGCTAAGTGACCCTGTCCCTTCCTAAGAGGGGACAAACCCCAGCGTCCACTCTCGACACAKGCTGGATTTAGCCCTTCAGGTTAGATTAGAGTGACTGCCCCAGCCCTGCTTCTTTGGAAGCAGCTGCTGGCCTCTGGCAAGAGCCCTGGCTGCTCTGAGTAGGGGTGCTGGGTGGAGTGTCAATACCTGGTGGGATAGGAACGCCCAGTGGAGTGACCATGCCTGGAGGGGCACCGATACCCGGTGGGGTGGCCATGTGCGGTGGGTTGGGGATGCTTGGTGAGGTACCTGTTCCAGATGGGGCAGCGCTGCCTGGACACTGAGGCCTAGCGGGGGATGATGCCTGGTGGGAAGGTGATGCCCAGCGGGGGTGATGCCCGGCGGCTGGCTATGCCTGRGGAGTCAACAGTGCCCAGCGGGCGGCGGTGCCCGAGGGCTGTGGTCCCGCCGAGGCGGGGCGGGGCAGGGGTCGGTCGGTGCAGGGCGGTCGCTCCACCCGCAGCCAGTCCCTCCACAGCGCTGTCCCTGACGCTATCGGTGGAGCGCAGATTGGGAGCCGCCGCGCTGGGGGCGGGCTCGGCAACGGTTTAATCTCCGGCTCCGACGGGATTACGGTGGCAGGATAGTCTCTAATCCGCGGCACCGGCCACCGGGGGCTGCTCGCCCCAGCCAGCAGTAGAGGCACCGCGGAGAGGGGCAGGTAGGTCCCTGAGGTCTCCCCCGGTGCTCGCACCCCCGAACTCGCTGCCTTGTCCTCCGGGAAGCTCCGTGGCTGAAAGCTGCCGGGCGCTCGGACCTCTCACGTCCCGTAATTCTCCTCCGCACCCCGTCCAGCCCTTCCCGACCCATCTCCCTCCGCCGGCCCCGCTTTCCTCCCGCAGCCCGGCTCTCTCTCCTCCTCCTCCTCTTCTTCCTCCTCCTCCCGGCGCCGGGCAGCACCGGGAAGACTCCGGGGCTCAGCAGCCCTGGCAGGTGGCAGCGCCCCGGGGCTGTTTGCTTCGCTGTCCTCTTGCCACTTCCCTCCCCAACGGCTGGCACCTTCCCACGGGTGGGTGACGGATCCCGCGAGTGCAGGAGGAGGCAGAGCCCTGCCGTGCCACCTCGGTACCTCAGCGCCCTGACACAGCCCCTGCCCGGATCGCGGTGCTGGGGGCTTCGGCATTGCCACCTGCTCCACTATACTAATAGTGACACCAGCCCCCAAACTCCCTTTACTTTCCCCGTTTTCTACTTTAATTTTTAATCGCCCGTGGGAATGACATATGTTTCTGAAGGCTGGAAGCGGCTGCGGCCAGGATCGGGTGTCAGGGTGTTGGGGTGCCGGAGCGGGGGGCACGGGCAGGGAGAGTGATGCCGGCCGTCATGGGCACTCTGGGGCTGGCTGGGACCTGCGTGCGGTGATTCCATAGGCTGTGGTATTTATAGAGCTTGGCTGTCTGGGACAGCAGCGTGGAAAGCCACAGGGGCAGCACATTGTGTTCCTGTCAGCCACGCGTGTCCCATGCCAGCCGGCATGGTGGCCCTCTCTGCCGTGGCAGCTGTGAATGTCCCACTGGAGAAAAATCTTCTCCAAGGGAAACTTAGGCACAGCAGGTGGCTGCTGGACTTGAGGTCCCCAAGCTGGGCTGGCTCTGTGGTGGCACTGATGAGACAGGGGACGTGGCAAGTCCCCAACAGGTGGGATGGAAGGGAAGCAGAGCCCCGGCTGGCTGTGGAGGGCATGGCTGTGCTGAGCCGACATGGAGGAGATGGGGAATTTTCCACTGGTGTTTGGACCAGGCCCAAGCTGAGGCATTAGACCTGCCTGGTCCCTGTGGCTTCATGGGGGTACCCCAGAGAAAGCTGTCTGTGCCTCGCAACACTGCCTTGTCTCGCAGAACCAAGTGCTGGTGTGCCTTGGCTCTGGTGACCAGGCATGCTGGGGGGCAGTGGGACACCTCAGCCCATCCAGGGGTGGCATGGGGGGTGCTGGCACTGTGGGGGACCCTGGCTGAGGCGCAAAGGGCCCCACAGCACCCGGCCGTGCTGCAGCTGTAATCACACGCCGGGGCTGCAGCCACGGCAAACAAACAAGTACCAGCAGAGCCTATTTTCTTTGGCGCATGGGGATGGGGGGAAGGAGCGGGATCCCACGGGCTCCTTTGGAAGTACAACCCTTGAGAAAACAGAGGCGGGTCGGGGACAGGACGGACCCCCCGTGCCCCCGGCTCTCCTCGCCGCGTGGGTCTCAGCCGCCGCGTGCCTCCCCTGCCGCTGACGCAGGTCCGGGACTGGCGGGGTCCCCCATGCCAGCGGGGCACAGCCGGCCCAGTCCTGCTGTCCCCGTAGAGCAAAGGTCAGGCTGGTCCAATGGTGAGAGTGGCATGGCCAGGGGCAGTGGTGGTGCCATGGGGTTTGGGCAGATACTGGGCCCTGTCTGGGACAGGGGGCTGTGCTGGAGGTGCTGGAGGCACATGGGGCTGTGGCTGAGGCCAGTCCCTCCTGGTGTCCCCAGCACTGCCAGCAGCAAATGGCAGCTTGGATTTTTTGCTGCTGACCCCTCCGTGTCATCCCTCTAAGGCCAGGTGTGTTTTGGGAAGTGCGAACTCCTGGAAAGCATCTTGCTTACAAGGTGAAATGCATCTCCAGAGGTGTGATAGAAAACCTGACGTGTTCTTTTCCAGGCATTACCTGCCCATCAGTCTCTGCAGTGGCACTTTCTGTGCCACCATCTTCCCTGGGTGACCCTGCTCTCCTGGTGGGCAGTGTTTAAAGTTTAAAGCTTAAAGCAAAACCCATCATACAGCCTAGCGCTACCTGAGATGCTTTGGGCTCAAGCTGGTGTCTCACCCAGCCTCCCCAAGAACCACACTGAGTGCCACCAGCCTCGTGCTCTGCCCACCCTGTGCCCATCCCCATGCTGCCAGCTGCCTCTGCCACCTGACCTTGTACCACATGGACTCAAGCTGGCTGGTGACAGCAACAGCCTGGGCTGTCCCAGTGCTGGACATGACTCCTCTCACCTGGTCTCAGCTTCCCACTGCTCTTCCTGGCTTGCCTCGGTACCGGTGCTTGGATGTTGGAGGATGTGGCAGGATGGTGATGGCTGATACCTGCAGCATGGCCCCATCCTGGGGTGTGTGCCTGGCAGGGGATGCCATGGCTGAGCCATACCATGGCTCTGGTGCTGGAAAACCCTCCCCATGGTCCCACCATGATGTTTGGCTCCACCACCCACTTTCCTGCAGTACCTTGTGGAGGGCCCTGGGCACGTCCATTGCTGCGGACAGTGGCCACGGGGCAGCTCAGCAGCTCAGCCGTTGGAATGTTCTGCATGGAGGCACATTCCCAGGCTCAGGCAGAGCTGTCCCCCAGGACATGGGTGCCACTTGTACTCTAAGAGGTAAGGCCCTGGATGGACACTGCTGCCCACATGGTGCGGCAGAGATGGCCCGGAAGTACCCAGGCAGGTGTTGGTGCTGCCAGAGCCCTGCTAGCCAAGACAGCAGCTTCCAGAGCCGCTTGTTCCTACTTGCCACTGCCAATCCTGCCCTGGCTGGAGGACTGGGGGAATTGCTTGACCCAAGTCTGAGGCATGGCGTGGTATTTGGGGCTGAAAGCCCAGGTAGCCCCAGGGGGAGGTGAGCCCAGGAGCAGTGCCTACTCTGCCCAGCTTGTGCTGGGAGCGTGAGTGGGGCTGGCTGGCATGGCTGGCTGTGGGGCTGTCATCTCCTAAGGATCTCTGGTGGAGCTATTCCAGGAGAATCTCCAGCAGATCTATTTGGGGAAGGTCTACAGCGGGGCTACCCAGAGGGGCTCTCCAGCCATGCACTGAGCATGCTGGGGTCTCTGTGCCCATGGGGGTGCCCTCCGCAGCCCTTGCCCCAATGGTGAGGTGCCTGGCTGTCCCCTGAGCAGCTGGATTTGCCCCTTTGGGTGCCCGCTTTCTCTGGGGGAGGTGGCACCATGACACTGCTTTTGCTTGGCTGGGAGGTGGCAGAGGGAACACCATAGGTTAAAAACAAGTTTGAGGTGCTACTTTTAGGAAGACAAGCTGGGGGTAAAGCCATGGCTGTGTTTGCTTCAGGGGAAGGGCAGACCCTGCTCCCAGGGTTGCTGTGGTGGGGGTTTTCTGTGGAGTGTAAGGGCAGGGGAGGTTCTCTGCTGTGTACCCTGCTGGGGTCAACTTCCTTGAGGAGATGCTGTCCAGGGACACCCCAGGTTTGAACTGTTGCCCAGCTATGTCCATGTGCCCACAGCAGTGTCAGAGGCTGACCAGGGACCCCAAGCTACCCTGGGCCCAGCAGCAGTGCTGGGGGTAATCCCAGGGCTGGGGCTGATGGCAGTGGGAGGGCACTGGCATCCCTTGCCCACTTGCCCACACTGCCCCTCTCTCTGGCAGGGCTTGGTCATCAGAACAGCCTCAGGGAACATGAGACCTGTGTGCCCAGCTCTGCTGAAACCCGAACAGCCACCTGGGCAGGCAGGCACGGACGGGGGGGCTGCCATCCCCCTGGCACACACCGGCAGCAGCGGGATACCTGGCTGCCAGCACGCAGGCCGGCAGCTGCGGCAGGCTTGGCGCTAAAGCCGGATTACCACCCGGAATAGTCCCACGGCCCCAGCTGGGCCGGATTATTGAGGATTCATCTGCAGAGGGTGAGGAGATGGGGAGGGAGCCTCTGCCTTGTGGGGGTCCTCAGCCTGAGGGAGCACTCACCTGCTGCCAGGGAGACTCTGCACCTTCATTCCCTGCTGTTGGGAACGGTGGGTGTTCACAGATGGGTGTTGTGGGCTGTGGGGAYGCGGTGGGTCACAGCCCCCGGGCTAGCGCTGCCTGGCACAGACACGGCTGGCAGGCACTGGCTGCCTGTCCCCACGTGTGCTGTGCTCCCACTGGCACTGCGTGCACTGGTGGGGACTGTGCCGTGCCGAGGCTTGACCGAGGGAACCGGCATAGTGCAGGAGCCAGGCTTGCCCAGGGTGATACACAGCCTCCTGGCCACGTTGCCAGATGCGATGTATCCCCTATCCCACATATCTGCTGGAATTGCCAACAGAGCTCCCCTGCCCAGCCCCCTGCTCCCACCTGTGCTTTGCTCCCAGCTGGGATTTTCCACCTTTTAAATAAAGTTTGTGAGGAAGTGACATGTGAGGCAGAGAGAGGGATGCAGTCCCTTTCATCACTGGAACCCCCACCACGGTGCCCTGGTCCCTGAGGAAGGCTGGCAGGGGGCCGGGGTGATCCCAGGACTTCCTGCCTGGCAGGGCAGGGCAGGGATGTGGGAGCCCTGCCTCCCCACACACGTCCCTATCCCAGCGAGGGCGGGCAGGCGTCTGTGCTGGCCAGGATGCAGCGTGCGAGACCAAACGTAGCCTCCCCTGGAGCGCAGACGTGGCCGGCGGGACGGTACGTGCCGCCCCACGCATCCGGCTCGGTGTTCCATCTGCAGGGCCTGCGGGACGGCACCAGGGCCCGGCTCAGGCTGCCTCGCCGCACCATAGGGTTGGCGGGGTGTCGCTGAGCACTGGGACAGCAGGAGCAGCCTGGGAGAGGTGGGAGGTCTGGCTGCAGTGGGGCTGTCGCTGTCCTTGTCACCCAGAGCCCGGCAGGCAGCAGAGAGGCGCATGCTGGGAAATCGATGCGGCTTGCTCAGCATCCGCAGGAACGTGGCCCTGGGTGCCACAGCGGGGAGGTTCTGTGCCCACGCACGTGGCCAGGCCCATGCCATCAGGCCGGGCGAGCGGGCGCTGGAGCTGGTGGTCAGGAGTGGGGTGATGCCAGGCAGCACATGGGCTGCCCAACATGGCAGCGAAGACGGCAGCATCCCATCTGTGTGGCGGCACCTTGAGGGAAGAGATCCCTGGGGAGATGCTCTTTGCCTGGAGCGGAGGGTTCCCAGCTGAGGTGGGCACACAGTGAGAAGGTTGAACTCCCCACCCCCAGCCTGGGGGGCACCCACGCCACCCCTCCAGGGCCACCTGTCACTCTGTATTTGTTGTTCTGCCCAGCCTTATCACAAGGCAAACAGCAGCAGGCAGGACTCGCACTGCCCGATCGAAGCATCTCCTGCTCTCTGCCCTTTCATCTCCCCTCTCGCCCTGGCCGCTGCCACCAGGAGACCCTGGCCGAGGGGCAAAGGCCAGGGCCAGCTGGGGAAGTGGCAGTGAGTGGTGCCAGGCCTGTGCCTGGGCCGTGCCAGGCCTGTGCCAGGGCTGCGCGGCGGGAGGAAGCGTCTGGGTGGCAGCACGAAGCCCGGTGCATGCTGAATGAGCCCGGCCGTGCCGCTTGCTATTCCGAGAGACGCTTGGGGGAAGAAGTTGGTATTTCCTGAGCTGCCCAGAGAGGTGTAATTATAACCTGGGAGAAGAAAGGGGCTGCAGACGAGAGTGCCCAGCCTTCCTGGCGCCCGTGGGGGAGCGGGCAGGGGAGCGGGCAGCTCCTGTCTGCTGCTAGTGGGATGTCGTGAAGCCCTACCCGCAGGCAGCCCAGTGGCACTGGGGGGCTTAGGGAGGTGATGGAGCATCAGGCGTCTGGTGCCCCCCCTCAATCCCACACTGGGAGTGGTGGGTTCAGTGATGCCTGCCTGTGGTGGTGGGAAGGCGCAGAGTTAACGGTGGCTTTTGGACGTGCTGGCAGCCTTGTTCATGCCTGGATCCATCCCAAGCGGAGGCCTCATGGAGGGGATAAATCATCACCCAGAGCCCGCCCTGCACTTCCCTCTCGTCCCCCGCATGTCTAAGCCTTCCCATTCCAGTCCCTGCTGGCCTGTGTCCTGCCTCGGTTTCCCCACCCGGCTGGGTGCTGCAGGCAGGGTGGCCCAAACATGTGCCCCCCACCCTGGGCCAACCTTAGGGGTTTGGCCCCCCTGACAGTGCCAGCAGCCAGTATGTAGCCTGGGATGACCCTGCCAGGTCGCCTTTGTGGCCTGGATGGGCAGGGACAAGCAGGGCAGCAGCTCAGGAGACCGGAGGTTCTGGCACCCACACCCTGCCGTGTCATCCTTCCCTTGCGTGCCAGGAGGACTGCTGTACCCGACTGTGCTGTGGGAAGGCTCCTCTGGTCTCTGGGGACACCAATCCCCTGGGAGCATAAAGATGGGCATGTCCCCTGCTCACTCCATGGCGACCCCAGGCACCGGGGCGGTGGGGCAGCAGCATCCTCCCGGGACTGGGGACCACACTGCATCCCAAGCCAGCCCTAACTTCCAGCTGGGTGGCATCGTCCCTTGGCCGGACGTAGCCCCAGTGCGGAGCCCCCTGGCCAGCCGGACAGGACCCCAGCTCCCCGGGGCAGTGGGGGGTGGCGGGACCCTGCCCCGGCTGCCAGCCTGCCCCAGAAAGCCACCCTGTGCCGTTTCCCAGCGGGACGGGGAGGGCCGGGGCTCGCACAGAGGCGGCTTTGTGCGGCGTGCCAAGGCGTCCCGCGCTCGGCAGCCCGGCCGCCTTCCCCTGCCAAGGAGCTGTCTCYCGGCCCCGCGCTCTTTCCTGCTCCGTTTGTCCAGCCCTGACGTGCCCCCGAGCCCCCCGCCTTGGCACCCCGGCAGCGGCGGGACGCGGGTGAGCCCTTCGCGCCGGGCAGCGCCACGGGCTTTACATAACGGTGGTGGCTGGGGGGTCTCTGAGCTCCCCACCCCGTTCTCAGCCGCCCTCCCAAACACCCCCACTCGCCTGTTGGCACCCGTCTCCGGGAGGGGAAACTGAGTCCTGGAGCCGAGAGCTGCGGGCAGGGTAGTGGAGGTGGGCAGGCAGCGTGGATGGGGCTGGACAGTGCTGTGCTGTGAGCAAGGGAGTGGGGTGCGCTGTGGGACGTCTGGCTGGGCGAGGGGATGGTCCCACCTTGGGACCCCGGTGGGGCATCGGAGCTGGGGCTGAGTTCCATGGGACATCGTGTGCTGAGTGGGCAGAAGGAAGAAGCCCAGCCGTGGTGATGCCTGCCTGGGTGACCCTCTCATCCCTGGGTGCCTGTCCCTGTAGTGCCAGCAGTGCTGCTGCTGAGCCCGACTCCAGTGTCCCTGCTGGAGGCAGGACTTGTGAGACTCCAGGCCAGCCCCTCTGGTGCTCCTGCCCAGAGCTGGAGCCCGGACCTCTGTTGCCTCCCTCTTGCAGAGCCTGAGTAGAGCCCATAGCAAGTCCAGCTGTCTTCCAGCCATGGATACCACGGATGTGCCCCTCCAGGCCGAGATGGTGGAGCTGGTGCCCAATGGGAAGCACACGGCCGCACTCACCCCCTCCACTGTCCCATCTCTGGCGGGTGACAGGTAAGGGCCCCAGGGCAAGTGGGGGTGCTGGGGACTTGGGGGATCCTGCCCTTGCGATACCAGCCAGTGCTGATGGCCCCTGGCTCTGCTTTGGCTTCACCCCCCTCCCTCTGCGGCCAGATTTGAGGAGAACCAGACCAGTGTGGCGGAGATGGAGGAGTTCCTGCCCCACGGTGCCGAGAAGAAGCAGACACACTTCACTGACGTGAGTAGCAGCACGGGCACAGTGKTGGGGGTCAGATGGGGCAAGCTCCCAGTGTGACTGGTGCATCCCCTCCCCGTTGTGTCCCGTGAACAGTTTGAAGGGAAGACGTCTTTTGGGATGTCCGTCTTCAACCTGAGCAATGCCATCATGGGCAGCGGCATCCTGGGGCTGGCCTATGCCATGGCCAACACCGGCATCATCCTCTTCCTGTGAGTGCCATGGGGGGGGCCTGGGTGTGGGGGGCTGCTCCAAGGGGATTGGTGGGTGCAGGCAAGAAAGAAGTCTGTGACTTGGGATGATGCAGGGACCAGTGTCCTGCTGGCTGAACAATGCTCATTGCTGGCATAAGCCTGCCTGCCCTGCTGGGTGCTGTGCCCCACTAGGGGGGAGGAGGAAGAGGGTGAAGGTTTGCCTTCATTACTACAAAGTCAGATTTCCAGAAGTGGCCCAAAGAATGTGAGTGATGGCTCTCCTTGGATGTGGAGACATGGACTCTCAGAATCCCCAAACCCTGCAGCCCATCTGCCCCATGAGCACCTGGCTGGTGCTGAGGCGAGGGGCCGGTGTCCTGCCAGGACAACTGCCCACAGGCAGAGCATGTCTGCATGAGGTTTGCCCCACATCCATGTCGGAGCCCTGTGCTGTGACCCACTGGTGACTGTGCTGTCCTCCTGCAGCTTCCTCCTCACAGCGGTGGCCCTGCTCTCCAGCTACTCCATCCACCTGCTGCTCAAGTCCTCGGGCATCGTGGGTGAGTGCCAAGTCCTCAGCAGGGCCGTGCCAGGGGGTCCCATCCCAACTCTCACCCACCACCGCTCCCCATCCCACAGGCATTCGCGCCTACGAGCAGCTGGGCTACCGGGCCTTCGGCACACCAGGGAAGCTGGCTGCAGCCATCGCCATCACGCTGCAGAACATCGGAGGTGAGATGGTGCTGGGGGGACCCATCGGGGCTGGGGACGAGGGACGGGACCAGAGTACACCAGCGCAGCACGACCTCCTTCTGTCCTGCAGCCATGTCTAGCTACCTGTACATCGTCAAATCCGAAGTGCCTCTGGTCATCCAGACCTTCCTGAACCTGGAGGAGAAGACCACGTGAGTGCCTCCTGCCCACGCTGCCTGCGTGCTTTCCCCGGGCAGGCACCAGGGCTCTGGCTCCAGCTGTGCAGCCCATGGCAGGGATTTACTATCATTAAGCCACTACTATTTTTGATAACTGTCAGTGCTGAATAAGCCCCTGGGTGAGATTAAACCCAGCTGAACTTCCAATCCCTGCTCCTCACATCCCCTTGGGATCAGGCTTTCCTCCTTGAGCAGAACCTGGGGCTGCAGGGTGGGGGACGGGAGGTCTGGTTGGGTATAGGTCCCCCCACCCCATGCCCACATCCCCACCAGCAGCTCTAGCCCTTGGATGTGCACCACTGTGGGGTTAGGYAGGACCCCAGCTCAAGGGCCCCCAGGGATGCTGGTCTCAGGGGTCCCCAAGGATGCCATCTCAGGGGTCCCCAGGGATGTTAGAGCAGGGATGCCAGCCTCAGGGGACACCAGTCCTTGGGATTTGGCAGCTTCAAGGACCCTAGGAATGGCAGACAGCCCCCTCGGTGGCTGCCTCTGCCTGTGCCCCAGCAGAGTGGGGTGGTGAGCAGGCCTTCTGCTTCCAGGGACTGGTACATGAATGGGAACTACCTGGTGATCCTGGTTTCTGTCACCATTATCCTGCCCCTGGCCCTCATGAAGCAGTTGGGTAAGTCAGGGAGATGCCACTCATGGCATTGGGGTCTGGCACCCTGGGTCTCCCATGGGGTGACAGTGCCAGCCTGGATSTGCTGGGCAAGGAGGGGACACCTAGCCAGTGCGAGGGTCCTGCCCGCACCCACCGGCCACTCTCCTCCCTCCCCAGGCTACCTTGGCTACGCCAGCGGCTTCTCCCTCAGCTGTATGGTCTTCTTCCTCATCTCGGTGAGCACCCGCTGGCATGTGCCAGTGCCTTGGGGCACCAAGCATCCCTCCTGCCAGGGTGTGAGGCTGGGCTGGTTGCTGTGGGGACAGCAGAGGCAGCAGGGACAGCAGGCGCTCGGGGCTGTGGAGACGCTGTGGCAGGGCTGTCAAGCTGCTGGGTTATTTTCGGCTGAAGGAACCGAATGTTGTGGAAGGGGAGAGGGGGAAGGTGCCGGGGGGGCAACTGCACATGTGACCCCACCACGTGCTGCTGCCTTGCTCCTCCCCRCTGCCCACCCCCGCAGGGACGGGTTAGGGGGGCAGCATCACCGTGGGGCAGTGCTGACAAAGGGTGTCCTGTAGAGGGGTCCCAGCAGGGGGACTCTCCTGCCGGGCATGGTGCTGGTTTGGGAAGTGGGTGCTGGGAGTTGGTTGCACCAAGAGCTGAATATCTCCCTGTCTCCCCCACCCCTTGTAGGTCATCTACAAGAAGTTCCAGGTCCCTTGCCCGCTCCCCGAGCAGGAGGGGAACCTCACGGGTGTCCTCAACGTCACCTCTGTCAGCACTAGTGACTACCAGAAYGGCTACACCGTCCTCCATGCCCCTGAGCAGGACACCTGCACACCCAGCTTCTTCACCCTGAACTCACAGGTAAGGACCTGGGATGCACCTCTGAGGCTCTGGGTGAGCCCTCACCCCGTGCACCCCATGAAGATGGGTGGTCCTGCTGCTGGCAGCACCCACCACTTGRCCCCCAGCAGTGAGTTGTCCTCTTGCACAGACAGCGTACACCATCCCCATCATGGCCTTTGCCTTYGTCTGCCACCCCGAGGTCCTGCCCATCTACACCGAGCTGAAGGAGTGAGTCCTGGGTGGGGGCACCCACGGGGAGGGGTGGGCTTAGTCTGGCGCCCACCCAAAGGCAGTGCCATCCGTGTGTGGGACCTGCGCCGGGGCATCATGGGGAGGTGGGTGATATGACCCTGGGTAGGTGGGTGGGTGGTGGGTGATAGGACCTGGGATGGATGATATCGGTCTCAGGAGGTGGGTGATACTACATGGTGTGGGTGGGAAGTTGGGTGGGCAGCGCTATCATCCCTGGAAGGTGAACATTATGATCCAGGGTGGGTGGGTGAGTGGTTGGTTGGTGGTGGGTGGTCTCACCCCTGGGAGATGTGTGATGCAACTCAGAGTGGGTGGTGGGGTGGTATGACCCCTGGGAGGTGAGTGCCATGACCCAGGTTGGGTGGTATGACCTCTGGGAGGTGAGTGCCATGACCCAGGTTGGGTGGTGTGGCCCCAGGTTGGTTGGTTGGTGGTGGGTGATCCAACACACATGCAGCCCAGGAAGGGGAACACAGCCCCTCTCTGCACAGCCCCCCCACACCCCAGGGTGCTCTGACATCACCCCTCCTCATTGGGTGGATGCTCAGTGTCAGCGGGTGCTACAGGGCTGTGCTGAGCCACTGTGTCCTGCAGCCCTTCCAAGAAGAAGATGCAGTGCATCTCCAACATCTCCATCACGGTCATGTACCTCATGTACTTCTTGGCTGCCCTCTTTGGCTACCTCACATTTTACGGTGAGCCCTCGGGGAGRGGGCTGGGGTTGGCACACCTGTGCCAAGGGGTGATGGTGCTGGGCCTCACYCAGCAGCTCCCTGACGGTGTTCCCAGGCCGCGTGGAGTCGGAGCTGCTGCACACGTACAACAAGGTGGACCCCTTTGATGTGCTCATCCTGTGTGTGCGTGTGGCTGTGCTGACAGCTGTCACCCTCACCGTTCCCATCGTCCTCTTCCCGGTGAGTGGCCCCACCGGGATGCCAGGTGGCTTCAGCACCCAGCTTTGAGAGGGGAAATTAAGGCAGTGGTGAAGACAGCGACTGGGGAACAGGACATGCTGGGTGCCAGGAACAGGGCTGTGGCAGAGGCAGGAGTGATGGTGACTGGCAGGGCCACAGGGACAAGACTGGGAAGGGGTGACAGGGACCAGTGGGGCATCAGGGTCAGAGCTTGGGAAGGGAAAGGAGTGATGATGACYTGCAGGGCCAAAGGGACAGGGCTGGAGCAGRGGTAGGGGTGATGGGGACCAGCAGGACTGCAGTGACAGGGGACGGGTCCTGGCTCCAAGGATGGAGTGTGATACCCTGGCCCTGTCCTAGGTGCGCCGGGCCATCCAGCAGATGCTATTCCAAGGGAAAGACTTCAGCTGGATCCGCCATATCATCATTGCTGTGATCCTGCTGACCTTCATCAACCTCCTGGTCATCTTTGCCCCCTCCATTCTTGGCATCTTCGGCTTGATTGGTGGGTGGCAGTGCCCTGCTCCTGTCCCCACTTGGGTATGGGGTGTTGYAGCAGCACACCAGCCCCTGTCCTGACTGATGCTTGGCCTTGACTGACCCTCCCATGCCTCAGTTTCCCCTTCTCACTGTGCCAGGACCAGATGGTGTGTGGAGCATCCCCCATCCCATCCCCGTCCTGGCAGGCTGGTTCCCGCAGTGCAGAGCCGGCACTTGCTCTTCCCCTGAGTGTTTCCCTTGATCCCCCCAGCCAGGCTGCCCCCGCCCGGCACTCAGCTCGGTGCCAGGGCCCTGGCTGCGGGAGGGGTGTGGGGACAGTGCCAGCACACCGTGTCCCTGGGTTCCTGGAAGGCTTTGCCAGCACTGGGGGGGGCGAGGAGGGGGCGGGGGGGGACAGGACCTGTCCTGGCAGTGGGGCTGGCAGGGCTGAGCCGCAGGGTGGGAGGCCCCCACCCACTCTGTYCCTGTCTGCTCCAGGTGCCACCTCTGCTCCCTGCCTCATCTTCATCTTCCCTGCCATCTTCTACATCCGCATCATGCCCAAGGACAAGGAGCCGCTGCGCTCCACCCCCAAAATATTGGTAAGCATGGGCAGGGGGTACAAGGATAGGGACAGGGAYGGGGTTCTGAGGCTGGCTGGGAACCCCATTGCCCTGGCCATCCCTGAGCCCCTTCCTTGTCCCAACAGGCTGCCTGCTTTGCCCTCCTCGGGGTGGTCTTCATGATCATGAGCTTGAGCTTCATCATCATTGACTGGGCCACGGGTGGGGGGAAGAGCGGCGGCAGCCACTAGCCTACCGGGTGCCCACGCCAACCTCCCCCCCACCCACCCGGTGCCCCAGGGAGAGCCGGCCCCGGGCTTAGCCCCCATGCTGCGGCCCCACCAGGATTCCCTGGGGACTTCTGCTGTTGCTGCCCATCACCTGTGGTGATGATGAGGGGGCATGAGCCATGGCAGGCATGGGGACTCCTCAACCTGTGTCTGGGATGGGGCAGTGAGCCCGGGGCAGGTCCTGTGCCCCCCAGCCACGCCAGCGGGTACCCTCCCTGCTCTGCGCCTCAGTTTCCCCATCTGTAGAATGGGGAGAATAATACTGCCCTACCTCACCCGGAGCTGGCTGTCAGGTGGAGCTCTTCTGCACCCYGAGAGCCGCCAGCAGCGGGCACTGCCAGGGGCACGGGGCACTGCCTGCCGTGGGGACCGAGGACCAGGGCACTTTCCTGGCCCCCCCGACAGCATCGAGAGCCTGATGAACAGTGTCCGTGGGGGCTGGAATCCAGCGGGGCGGTTGGACCTGTGACAGCACCTGTGCCCAAACCACCCGCCCTCTCCTCCTGCCATCCCCCAGTCCCCAGAGAGATGCCACCCCATTGCCCTGGCATCACGGAGGCACCCTGGTCCCCATGGTCAAGTGTGGTCCTGATGCTGTGGCTGGCAGTACCCASCCTGCTGCTCCTGAGCCTTGCCAGGGAAACGGTTGGCTCCTGGTGCTCACGGATGGGACCCTGCTGACCCCTAGGCCATATTTGGGGACTGGCCRCATTGCTCTGGGGAGGTGGCACACATGCCAGGGGCTTTGTGCCCACAGGCATCCTACCCATGCTGTGGCTTGGCTGCTGGAGGCCTGGTGCGCCTGAGGGGCATGGGGGGGATGTGGGGTGGCCTGGGGGCAGCACTCACTGGGGGCAAGCTCAGGGCTCTGGAGGCACCCCCTGTCTGCACACCCAGATGCCAGGGTGATGGGCACCCTAGCAACCTAAGCTGTCCCTGCTCGCCTTGCACCCTGGGCCAGCACCCAGGCCCCCACAGCCCTCACCCATCCATCTGCCCATCCATCTATCCATCCATGCCGCTGGGACACCCCAAACCATGCCAAAACCTGGAGAGCGGCTCTCCCACCCCCTGCCTCCCTTCCCAGTGTGGAGGGCAGCCTGGCAGGGTGGGCAGCATGGGGTTGGGGGAGGTCTGTCCTATGGTAAAGTACATAAGAGACGTATTTTTTTATGGGGTGGTGGAGGCTGGGATGCTTTTTATAAATACTGTACATAAGAGTAGATCTTTTTTAACGTGTTGTGTTGCTCTGGGTAGCTCTGTATAATGTACATATCATATGGGGGGGCACCGCCACGAACCCTCGCCCTGGGACTGCTGGCTGCAGCGTGGCCCCGGTGTTCCTGTCCCCAGCCTGGCTGCCCTGGACACTTGTGAATTATCGGTGGGGGCGATGCCGGTGGTGGCGGGAGGCCAGAGGTGAGAATAAAGATGTGAATGTGCCCAGGTCTCGGGCRTCACTGGGGCGGGCGAGGAGCTGGCACGCAGGCTGGCACTTGGCACACAGCGTCCTGAGGTGGCACAGACAGACAGACACGCAGCACACGGGTGCACGGATGTGCGTGAGGACAGCGGGGACATACGGACACGGACGTGCAGGGTTAGTGCACATGGATGCACAGCGGGACAGACAGCATGGACATACAGCAGAACAGCACAGACACACAGACATGGATGTGCAGGGACTCCCATGGGAGCAGGGCCCCTGTGGTAGTTAGACCCTGGGGAAACAGGAGCCCTGGGGAGTGGCATCCCTGTGGAGCAGGACACCTGTGAGAACAAGATCCCCAGGGTGGTGGGACATGTGCGGGAGTAGGACCCTCAAGGAGCGGGATCCTTGAGGAGTGGGACATGTGTGGGAGCAGGAACCTTGGGAAGTGGGACTGCTGCAGCAGTAGTATCCCTGGAGAGTGGGGCTTCTGGGGAAGCAGAGCTTCAGGAAAGTGGGGCTGGGGCATCTTGTGCCTGGTGCCAGGGCAGAAGGTGCCCCCAGTGCTCTCAGGGCCAGCCCCCCAGCCCTCACTCATGGCACAGTGTGGAGTGGGGTGAGCACCCCCTGCCCCCCCAGCCCTGGCCCCTCATTCCCCTCCACTGGCCCCAGGTCTGGGCTCAGTGCCAGCTTGTTAGCGAAGCCTTATTAGCACGGCAGCCCGCTCCCACGGGAACAGCCCTGCTCCCACCATACCAGGCCCACGGGCACAGGCCTGCAGACCCCACAGGGGATGCTGCATCCCTTCCCCTGGCATTGCCCTTCTGAGTTAAGAGCATCCCTGGCTGCCCCCACCCTGCCTGGCTGGTGCCAATGGGGGGTGCGGAGGGACTGGGGGGCCCGGGCAAGCATGAGACACTGCTGTGGGGCTGGCAGGGAGTGAGGGTGGCTGCCTGGGCACAGGCCAGCCCTATGGGGCAACAGGCACAGATGACACCCCTCCTACGGTGGTGTGGGGGGTCTAGTTCCTAAGGGAGCAGCCCTGGGAGCTGGGGGTATGGGGCAAGTGCCTGGGGGACCCATTGTCCTGGGAGAGAGCCGGAGATGCCCCATCCTGCCCAGTCCCATCCTGCCCCATCCCTTGTCACAGGCACCCCCATTCTGGGCACCTGCCAAGGAGCTCCCTCCTTCAGCAGCAGGGGGCATGGGTCCCTAAGTGCTAAGCCCAGCAGCAGTGACGGGACGAGGAGATCCCCAAGCTCTGACCCACCACCCTGTGACACCATGTCCCCGCAGAAGGGGGCCTTGAAACACAGCATCACCCACACCACTGTCCCCAGGGCTGCAGCCACCGCTCTGCACCCAAAGGATCCCGGACCTAAAAYGCAGCACCCAGACTCCATCTCCCTCCCCATGTCTGTCTCCAGGCACACCACAGCTGGTGCCCACCGGTCTCAGGACACACCGTGTCTCACCCTCACTACTATCCCGGGACACACTATGTGTCACCCCTTGCCTGTCTTGGGGCACACGGTGTCCCTCTTCACTCTTGTCCCTTAACACACCGTGTTCTGCTCTGCTTCTGCTCCGGAACACAACATGTCTTCCTCCACTCCTGTCCCTTCACACACTGTGTCCCCTCCATTCCTGTTCCTTATCACACCGTGTCCCCCCTACTCCTGTCCCTTCACACCCTGTATCCCCCCCACTCCTGTCTCTTCACACACCCTGTCCCCCCCACCCCTGTCCCTTCACACACCGTGTCCCCCCCACTCCTGTCCCTTCACACACCGCGTTATCTCTCCTCCCGCCCCGCCATTACCCGGCGCTACCGCGAGAGGGCCCCCGCGCCTACAGCGAGAGGCCCCGCCCCTTCAGCGAGAGCTCCCTCCCCTTTAGCTCCGCCCACCGCCCCGTTCACCGGCCCCGCCCCATTGCCCCCGCCCCATTGCCCCCGCCCCGTTAGCCACGCCCCCCGCGGCGCGCAGGGCGGGGCCTGCCGGGGCGGGCGGGGCCTGTCGGGGCGGGCCGGGCCGGGCCGGCAGAGCCGCGGGCGCGCGCAGCAGCCGCCGCCGCCGCTGCCGCCGCCGCCGCCGCCATGGGCTGTACCGTGAGTGCCGAGGACAAGGCGGCCGCCGAGCGCTCCCGCATGATCGACAAGAACCTGCGGGAAGACGGCGAGAAGGCGGCGCGGGAGGTGAAGCTGCTGCTGCTGGGTAAGACCCCTGGGACCCACCCCCGGGCCCCCCATCTTGGCTTCATCGCCCGGCCCGGCCCGGCCCGGCCCTGCCGGAACCGGGCGGCCGCGCCGCCTCCGGTGCGCGCTGCCCCGGGTCGACCCTGGGTACCAGCGCCGGAGGTGCCCCGCCCCGCCTCGGGGATCCCCCATGAGTGGGATGCTGGCCCCAGCCCAGGCTTCGGGATCTCCCCACAGTGAGCTGTCGGCTCCATCTCGGGCCCCGGTGATGTCCCCGGGAGCGGGGAGCCTGCCCCGCCCCAGGCTTCCGGGTTCCCCCCCATGAATGGGGCAGCAGGCCTTGGGAATCCCCTCCAGGAGTGGGGTGTTGACCTCATCCCAGCTCCCAGGATCCCCCCAGGAGTGGAGTGTTGATTCCATCCGAGATCCCAGAGTTCCCCCCCCGGAGTTGGATGTTGACCCCATCCCACTTCCCAGTGTTTGSCACCCCCAGGACTGGGGTATTGACCCCATCTGAGCTCCCAAGAATTACCTCCAGGAGTGGGGTATTGACCCCATCCCAGTTCCCAAGGATCCCCCCACCAGGAGAGGAGTGCTGTCCCCACAGCAGACCCGGGGGATGCCCTCCATAGTGGGTTCCTTCCCCACCCCTCTGCGAGCAGGATGCCAGCCCACTCCAGGCTTTGGGGGTCCCTCTGGCAATGGGGTGCAGGCCCTACAGCAAGCCTTGGGTGCCTGTCAGGAGCAGGTGCCACCCCACTCTGGGCTGTGGGGTTCCCTCTAGAAGTAGCTGCCACCCCACTGTAGTACTGTCCCCCCAGCCAGTCAGTGTCCAGCCTGGACATATCCCTTTGGTACAGAGCTGGGGGCATCCCCACCCTCCTGTTAGATGGCTCCCCCCAGCAAAGGTCCTGCAAGCTCGGGCACCCTGTCCTGCCTGCCCAGGACCCCTGGGCTCCTCCATGGGGTCCTCTCACCCTGGGCTCTGGCTGTGGTGGAGGTAACGGGGCCAACAGGTACACCCACTGCCCCGCGCCTCCCCCACAGGGGCACGGGGACAGGCCCGAGCCTCTCCATCACCTTCTCCTCTCTGTAGGGGGCGGGGGGCTCGGGCCACTGCCTGCGGTGGGCAGGGCACCCCCCAGCCCACGGGTTCTCTGCCCCACGGACACTCGATTTTGGTACCGATAACGGGCCGCTAGCGCTCTTCAAAGCGCCCTGGTGATGCTCCCATGGGCGTTCACAGCCCTGCCCTGTGCCTGCGGGCAAGGCAGCCGCTTCGTTATTTTAATTTATTATTTCTCTTAATGACTCCCAGTTGGGCTTTTTATTCCCTTTACGAAATTCCCAGGGAGAGCCTTGCTCCAGGTGTGAGGCAGGAGGGTGCCAGGCTCCCACGGCACCGTGGGCCAGCGGGATGGACAGAGAAATCCCTGACAGAAAATGTCTTTGGGCTCATCTGCTGTCAGCAGAGGAAGCTGCCAGCAGCAGGAAGTCATGCTGAAATCCGGCAGGCCTTTATTTGCTCAACCCCTGCCTGCCTTGAAAAATACGTAATTAACGCCTCAAAATGCTCCTTTATCAGAGCGCGTCGCTATTTTCATTTTATTTTATTTTGATTTTTTTTGCCTTGRCATGAGCTGTGCTGGCAGCAGAACCTGTTCTGGGGATATGGGGAGGTGGTCTGTGCCATCTGAGGGGCTCGATGGGTGGGCACACTCTCTGCCCCAGTTTTTTCTGGGGAGGGGAGAGTGAGGGGAGTGAAACCCCGTGAGATTTGTGAGATGGTGGGGAGACACGTGGTCTCTCTTGCTGCCGGCTTGGCTCCTCTCAGACCAGTGCCTGGTGGGAAGTAAGGGGGATGTAGCTGGCCGAGGGGGTCTGGCACCTCCAGCCTCAGGAGGCTCCTGGGACTGTCTGGGATCATCACCCCAGTGCTGCCAGCTCTGGGTGCCCAGGCTGGGGGGGGGGACACATCCGGCTGGTGCTGAGCATCACCGAGGAGCAGCTGAGGCCTCGCTGGTTGACAAGGATCGTGGTGTGGGCTGACTGGCTGACATCCCTTTCCCGGGTCTCGCTCTGGCCTGCAGCAGAGGCAGGAGGAAGAAGAGGATGTCCGCACTCTCTTCTGCTGGGGCTGGTGTTTACGAGCAGCGTTTCTGATCTCAGCTGCTTTCTAAAGCCAAAAATACAGCGAAATGGCTCTTTTAGTACATTTTAAAAAAAATGTTTTTTCTTCCCCTTGCAGCTGTTCAGGTGTCAATAGCACCAGAGCCTTGGGTCTGCAATGCCCATTTCCGAGCCAAGCCATGGCCGGAAAATCCTCCCAAGCCGGCAGGGAGCAGCTGGGGAGGTGGGGCGTGCACTGCCCCACCTGGGGACTATTGCTTGTGACAGGCCCCCTCCTTGAGAACCCCTTGAGGTGGGACCACAGTGCTGGGTGAATGCTCCTACCTCCTTGCTGCTCACCCTTCCTATGGCTTATTTTTTTCCCCATGGTCAGGGAACCTTTGAGGGGACCTGGGGCCTCATGTGGTTTTTGGTGAGCACCATGGTCATGCTCAGGAAGGCAGAGCTCCAGGGTCCTCACTGGGGGCTGCAGCCCTCCTGCCTCCTCCAGAAAAAGGGAGGGAAAAACTAAAGAGAAAAACTGCTTCACCCTTTGTGCCACATCGACCTGCAGCATGAGGAGGAGATRCCTCTTCCAAGCATGGCATGTTTTTTGCTGGCAACTTGTGGTGTCCCACAGCCGAGGTTTGGAGCTGGGGCACCACAGCCGGGCAGGGCACAGTGTGGGTGGAGGGTGCTGGTCTTGGTGTGCAGCAATGGCATTGGGAGTGTAGGAGCATGGAGGGCTTGGGGCTGACTGCTGCAGCTGCCTCGGCTCTGTGCTGTGCTCTGTATGTGGCCATGAGCCACCTTCTGCCATTCCTCTGCCGTGGTGGGTGAGCTGGAGAGGGATGGACACGCCGTCAATGCAGCAGGGGCAGGCAGAACCCCCCCCAATGGCACACGGCTCCTCAGGCCTGGGCACAGCACCGCTCCTGCCRTGGCACCTGTTGATACCTGCGGGTTTTCCTCTGCCTTTGCCGCGTGTGCCAGATMGTTTGAAGCTTCAGTCTCTGATGGGGGAGAAAACCGGACAAAACCATCCCCCACAGATGAAACAATTCCCCCCAAACAAAGAATGTCCCTCTCCCTGCCACTGGAAACCAACAGTCTCCCAAGRTTTTGGTGCTGGGAGAGGCCAGGGGCCACCACTGGCACCTGAGAACGCCTGGAGCATCTGCCCCATGCAGTAGCACTTGTCGGTGCCACTGTCGGCTCCTCGCCCATCACCAGCACGCAAACCCCTGCAGTCACTGGCTGTTTCTGCTAGGCAGCAGCACTCTGGCCACCCTACCTCCCTGCCTATGGGATCTGGGATGCTCTGGGGGGATGCAGGATTGGCAGCAGGCAAGTGATTGCCACATTCAAAGCCCCTTATTCCTTATCTTTGGAGGATTAGGAAAGTGAAAGGATTTCTCAGCTGTGTTAGGTGGGAAAGGTGCTGGTGGGTTGATCATGTCGATCCCCAGGGGTTTGCAGTGTAGACCCCGGGATGAGGACACTGCTGTCATCGGCATGGTGGCACCAGGGGACGTCACGCAGGAGCTGCCTGTACCAGATCCTGCCTGGGACAGACAGTGGCCATGGCAGGGCTCGGAAGCAGCTTGGTTTTTTTTTTTTCGGGCTTGCATAAAAATAGAGGAAGGGAGGGACCAGCTGTGACTTTCGGAGGTTGCGTGGCCCCAGCGCTGCCCTGGGTTCCGTGTGAGCCGCCTGCTTTGCTATGCTTCATCCTGTCCTGGGCCRTTGTTCTTTCCCCCCTCATTCCCCAGCCCTGGGTGATGGAGGGGGTTGGTCCTCCCTTCATTGGAGTAACTGGGAGCCCCAGTGGTGTTTTTGGGCACTGGCCAGGAGGTGTCACGGTGAGGGGGACCAGGGAAGAACTCAGTGGTTTTAGATCCAGAGGGAGCGCACATCCAACCCCCTGGAGCTGATGTATGGGCTTGGGGTGGGTTGGSGTGGGATGGGTCACTCCAATGCCCCCACTGGTGCTGTCTTAGGGGCTGGCAGCTGCCCTCTGCTCCAAGATGAGCACTTAGGCTTTGCCCAGGGGAAGCAGCAGGCTTATACGTGTATGTTTTACATATATTTTTACATATGTACATTAGAAATACATTTTATATTTTAAATTTTTGTCTGTATATATATAGAGAGAGAGATATATATATACACACATGCTACTTTTTTGTATGGAGCAATATATACATTGATTTATATATATAAAAAAGCACACATTATATGTCTATATATAGCTTCACCTATATATATGTGGCTTTATGGAAGAAGGTGTCCCATAGTCTGAGCCCGCCTGGGGCTGTGGGTGCTGGCACCAGGATCACAGTGTCCCCAAGCACTGTTGCTGCAGCCAGGGCTGGCCTGGCCTTTCCGCAGCCACCGGGTTTCCTGCTCCAGGCCGGAGCGCGGGTTTCCGGGCCGGAGACTGGTTGAATCACCGGAGCTGAGGGAGCTGAGTAATTCTCCATCCTACTGGAGATGGAAAACTCAGGCAGGGGGGATTCGGGTGCCGGCAGCATCCCAGCTGTGCCAGCGGGTGAGCCTCCATCCCATCAGGGTGGGATGGATGGGATAATGGCACCCAGGCCTGGAGGCACATGATGGCAGGGAGAGGGACTGCTCTGGCTGTGGCAGGGGAGAAACAGAGCAGCAAAGTTCCAGGATTCCTGGGAAAAGCCCAGCACAAGGATAGTTTTGTCCAGCTTGTGAACACCGGCAGCCCTTGTTGGCACCGGGGTGCGTTTTCCGCGCTCCCCCRGGAAACCATCCTCAGCCCACCTTCTCCCTATGTGCCCTGAGCATCCTTCCCGCTGCCAATTTATTTCTATTTTATTTATTTTTATGGGGTTTTTTTCTGCATCTCTATCAGCTGCCTTGGACAGGAGGTCTGCACCCCCCCAATTTTTTGAGGTCCTGCCTGAGGACGTGGCACTCCACCAGCCAACGATGCACGGGCTGCTTCTGGGAAGCGGCCAGCCCTGTGCTGGAATGGGATGGCCCTTGGGAAAAACGCCCTATGTCACTGTGGGGTTTCAAAAAAATGCGATTATTTTTACAGCAATTTTCCATCTATTTTCGGTAGGAAGGAAAATGTCGAGGGGAATCTCTTTTTGTTAGTTTTTGAGTCTTTAGGGTACCTCTGCTTTTAACACACCCCTTTGTCAGTCCCATTTGATGGTGGGGACCCCACAGGTGCCAAGGGGGGTGGGCTATGCAGCCATCCCTCTGTCCAGCCATCCATCTGTCCTGCAGGGAAAGGGATTGGCGGGTTTGTCCGGAACTAAAACCCATCAGTAAATCCATGCTCAAATAATAGCTGCTGTTTGCCAGGCTGGGAAAACTTGCCGGGACAGCGGCAGGGGATGGGCCTCTGGGTGATGGGGATGGGGATGGCTCTGGACCCGCTGGCGGATTGAATTCCAGTTTTTCCCTCATAATGAGAATTTTCCAGCTATGCATTGCTTCCATCTATGCCTGGATATTTGAAAGCATAAAACAGGATGGTGCCGTGCGGAAAAAYGGAAAATCCCTTCTCGGTGGTGCGGGATGAGGTAGACCCTGAAACCTGTGGCCAGCTCCTAAAATACAGGGATTACATATGTGCTGCCCAGAAGTATGTGCATATATTGCATTAAATATCTGCTGCCCAGAAGACATCGTAAATCATGGGCTGCAAAATGTATGTGTTGGCTCAGTAAAGTTTTTGCCAGTGGATTAGCAGGGAGTTCTGGAGCTGGGTGGCTGCTTGCTTATTTTAAATTTCTGAAGATTATTTTTTAACAAAAAAAGAGGAGGAAATGAGCCCGAGAGAGAGCTCTCCTCCTGTTTTTGCCAGGCGCTGCCCTGGGAACAAGCACTGCCTGATCCCAGCAGAGAGGCAGGGCTGGAGGAAGCACAGGGTTAGCTCGTGGTGGGGGGGGTCTCCATCCCCCCCGATGCCGGCACGGCGGTCCGGAGCTCCTGTGACAGTGCCTCGTCCTGCCTGGGCTGGGCTGGAGGGTGGAAGCTGGCGGTTGGCATCCGGCCCAGGAATTGTTTTGGGGCTGAATGGGCGGCAGCTGGGGTTTTCCGGGGATTGGAAACCCTTCCCCTTCGCTACACTCATCAAGAGGACTGGGGAGGGTCCTCCGTGAGGGGAGGCGGGCTGTTAATTGAGACCCAAATTCCTGCTCACTGCAAGTGCACGGGCTCTTGTGCTGGGCGAGCTACTGGTGGCAGGCAGAGGTGCTGACTTGGAACATGGCTGCCTTCCTCAGGGAGCAGGGAAGGAGCCAGGAGATGTGGGGGAAGTTTGCCAGGAAATAGCCAGCCTCGGTGATGGTCAGGCTGCGACTGTTACCCTGCAGGGAGAAGGCAGGAGGCCCCAGGGGGTTGTTCCCTCCTGGTGGGGAGCAAATGTCAGACAGGGTCAGACAGAGGAGGAGCAGGGAACAGAGGTCAGACAGGAGGACAGGGGATGGCTGTCTGGCACCTCACGTCAGGGATGCTGATAAGCTGGGCCCTCACTTGTCACATGCCTCAGTTTCCCTGTCCAGGCACCCGTTGGGGAAGGATTGGGTGAATGCCGCTGGCTCTGGCTGCCGGACCCAGCGGTACAGGATGGTGTCAGAAACCAGAGGTACTTAATGGAAAAAATGAAGGGCTACATTGAGTCCTCCCCCCCTGCTCCCAGCTCCAGGCAGGAGTTGCCAGCACTGACCACGAGTGCTGGCCGGGCTGTGCCGGGTGCCGCGTCAGCATCCTGAGGGTGCTGGCGGAGGATGGGTCGGCAGAGCCCCTGCTGTGCTGAATGGTGACCTCTGAGCTGGGCAGAGCCTCTCTCTTGGCACATATGGCATGGAAACCATGGAGCGGGGTGCTCATGGCAATAAATACAGGGTCTATATAGCCTCAGTATGGCCCCAGCATCAGGGCGCTCCATGCCCTGAGCACTGCCCACAGTGATGTCCCTGGGGGTGTGTGCCTGTCACCTAGGTGGCATTCAGGCTGGGGACATGCGCAGAAGGAGTTTGTTCCCTGCCGCCATGTCTCAGCTGGCACGATGGGCACTGTTTTTCCCAGTTAATTTTAGCATAATCTGCTTTTTTTTTCCTAATTTTTTTTTTTTAACCTCGTCTGTAATCTCTGTCCCCTCTGCGGCCGTGCTGGCACAGCCCTGCTTGGGGCCCCCTGTAAGGGCAGCTCCATGGCTGAGGGCAGCATTGGGGGGACCCGCCAAGAGGGCTGCGAGAGGACACAGGGGTGGACTTGGCTTGGGAGATCCCCTGGGATCTGCACCCAGAGGCAAGGACCACGCTGGTCCCCAGCCAAAGGGGCCTCATCCTGCTGGGGGTCCTGGGGCGAGATGAGCCAAGCACTCGTACATCTCGTGACACTCCCTGCACAGAGAGGGGACAAGGGACATGCGCCATCCCTTTCAGCTTCCCCTTTCAGCTTCCCCTTTCTTGCAGCCGGGGTGATTTTGCTGCTTCCCTGCTCCCAGCCTAGGGAGGGAGGGCTGGGCTAAGCTGCACGTTGTCTGCATGGGGTGACTGCATGGGGTGACGTCTCTAGGGGGAACAGGGTGGAGGAGGGAGAGCCTTAGGCACCCTGGCTGTCCCGCTGAACTCATGGAACCCTGTGTTTGGATGCTGAGAAACAAAACGACCCCAAAAGCCATTGGCTTTCCCTGCTGGCAGCTACCTCCGCAGCAGGCTGGGGCACAGGACCCGACAGGCTGGGAAGTGCGCACTGTTTAAGAACCAACCGGGGGCGGCTGATCCCGCTGGGATCGCTCGAGCTGGCTGGCGGAGGTGGTAACTTCTTCCCGAGCTCCCTGCCCGCACCTTGTGGCACAAGCATCCCTGCATCCTGGCCACTGCTGGCTCCAGCTGTGAATATGCAGCGGAGCGGGCACTTCCTCGTCCTCCAGCACAGTGGGGATGTGGGATGTAGGATGTGGCAGCTAAGCTCAGGTTCTGCCTGGAGCTGGGATGGCAGGTGGTAGACAGGGCTCAGCCCCCTTGTCACAGGGTTCCCCAGGTTCAGCCAAAGCCAGGATTGCCAGTCAGCTGTGTCGTGTCAGGACCGTGGGGTAAATGTTAGTGTGTTGATGCCTTTTTCCTGGCCCAGAGCAGGTGTCATTTCTTCCCTTGGGAACTATTGCAAGGGCCTCCCCCAGGCTCTCCTTTTGCTCCATCTCTCTTGGTCCTGATGTTTCTAGTGCCCATCCAATCACCTGCTCTGGCCAATGCTGCATCTGCAATGGCTGAGGCACCTGCTGCATTCCCTCCCTAGGCTGAGGACTGTCCCAGTAGGGTGGGAATTCCCAGCTTTGGGCAGGACCTCACTGTTCATCCCCCCTTTTCATTTCTCCGCAGGTGCCGGTGAGTCTGGGAAGAGCACCATTGTCAAACAGATGAAGTGAGTGGTCCCTGCACTGTCACTTCCACTCGGTGCCACTCAGGCCCCAGCCGTGGGCTCTGACACTGGTGGCAGTCGGGGAAAGCTCCCCATCGGTATTGCCACAGAGCATGGAGGGGGAGCAGCACCCCGGGGTACCTCACAAAGGGCTGACCTTGCCTGTGTCTCTCCCTTGCCCCAGGATCATCCATGAGGATGGCTACTCAGAGGAGGAGTGCCGGCAGTACAAGGCCGTGGTCTACAGCAACACCATCCAGTCCATCATGGCCATCATCAAGGCAATGGGGAACCTGCAGATTGACTTTGGAGACTCCTCCAGGGCGGTGGGTGCCCTCCTGCTCCTACCGTGCCTGGCATGGGGTTCTTGGGGGCTAAAGCAGATGCGCCCAAAGCTGGACTAGGATTAAAGGTGGCCTAGCCCAAGCTGTGCTGTTCCCGGGTGGGCTCCCGTCAGGTCCTTTGGGGCAGAGTGAGCTTGGATTAGTCCAGGCCAATGCTCAAGCTTTGGTTTATCCCTGCAGGATGATGCTCGGCAGCTGTTCGCACTCTCCTGCACTGCTGAGGAGCAGGGCATCATGCCGGAGGACCTGGCCAACGTCATCCGCAGGCTGTGGGCTGACAATGGGGTCCAGGCTTGTTTCAACCGCTCCCGAGAGTACCAGCTGAACGACTCTGCTGCCTAGTGAGTACCCCTACTCCTGTCCCCCAGCTCGACTGATCTGAGCCTTGTGGGCCATGGCACTTTTATCAAGCTGCAGAAAATCCCCCCAGGGGCTGCTGTTCTCCATCACCCCAAGGGGGTGGTGCTGTCCCTTCCCGCGTGGTGCTGGGKCTGTGCCAGAGCAGAACTGGGAAGGCGGATGTTTCGAAAGCTGTTTCCTTCTCTGTATGTCCCCCGGGGGAGGGGCAGGGCACTGGGTGGGGCATCCCCCTCCTGGTACTGCTGTGTCCCCACTGCCCTTCCCTGGGTTATGCTCTCCATTGGCTCCCCACTCCTGAGCACAGCTGGGGTCCTGCCCATCTTCATCACCCTTCATGGGCCATCAAGGCAAGAAAAAGTCCCAAAGAAAGCCCTGGGGACTCTTAGGTCTGAAGAGGATGACTAGGATGCTCAAGAGGCTTTTCTTTTTTTTTTGACCTGTTTTTATACAGAAAGACTTGGCATTACCCAGCAAATTGGTGTTTAGGTGGATAAATTGCTGCATCTGGTTGGGTTTATCCTTGAAGAGATTAATAAATGAGTTAATCTGCCTAATGTACCATTGCTGGAGAGCGTGACGCAGCCGAGTCTGTGTTCAGCTTGCACAGTGCTCTCTTACCCTTTCCTCCCAGACCCCTTGTGGTAAAGCAGTGTGGGGGGAGCTCATGGTGTGCCAGGAGCAACCCACCAAGCCAGGCCTCACCTGGGATCCAGCGTGCTTGGGACTCGCTGCCATCCCGGGCCAAGTGGTTTCCCCAGCTGTCCCCTCACGCAGGGCTCTGTCAGGTCCCTCTTTTGCACTAAGGTCTCTGCGAGGAAGAGATTGCAGGAAAGCTCCTGGCAAGCGCCAAACCTGGATAAGCTCCTGTCAGTGCTTTCCCCCTGCACCCGCAACTTTCACTTCCTCCTGATGGGCACAGATCCACCTTCCTCGGCCTCTGTCTGCTCAGCCACATCACTCCCCAGCCAGTGCCAGCATTTCCCTGGCAGTGAGTGCTGGTTTGGGAGCACAGGACACCCAGCAGGTGCTGGGCAGCTCTCACACAGGCTTGGAGCAGGTGTATCTCCACAGTGTCTGCCAATTGCCTATCGCTGTCAATGCCGTTATGGAGCATTTAGCACATGGTGGGGGGTTGGACAACCATTAATTAGGAGTGCCTTCAAGCTGTTGCTCCAGCCTTTTTCCAGCCCTGCGGATATGCCAGTACGATGGTCAATCCCTTGCCCATCTCATGGGGATGATGTGCCCACGGTGCCGCTGGAACAGGACTGCCTGGGGATGAGGAGCTCCATGGCGTGCCTGGCACACAGCCCGCCTGTGCCCCAGCCCTCTGCAGCACAGTAGCGCTCATCCTCCTCCTCCTCTGCCCCTTGGGGTTCCAGGAGCTTGGGGTGCTCACCAGCACCCTGGGGCTTGGCGCAATGTCCAAGAGCCTGTGGCGCTGCACAGGGCTCTGCTGTGGCGTTTCCTGTTTTCTTGTCAGCCGGAGACGGTATGTGTTTCCGGCTGTTTTTGAGCTGCTCTGCGGCAGTAACGTGCAGGTCCCCCACCCTCACACCCGGGGGCACCTCCAGCTCCAGCCTTACCCTGACACGCTAGAGGGTTTCCCAGGAGCTGGCGAGTGGCCGTGCTGCAGTTGGAGCCAAGGATCCCTATGGCCTCACAGGCTGTAATCTGGCTTTCACCAGATTACAGGGCCGCAAACGCCTTAATTAAGACAAGCCTAATTTGCTTAAAGGAGCCCGTTTGTAGTAACCCAATTAAAGCAATGTGAGCTGGAGAAATCAAAACCCTCCTTGATCCCCCCGGCAGCCCTCATCAGTCCTGGTGGGTGTTGCGTGCTGGGGACCCGGCCATCTCCTCTGCCAGGACCCTGTGGGCAGCAGGGCGGGTGATGCTGCCCGRGGGGGCTTGGGACGGCTGCAGCCCCCCACAGCGTTGCTCGCTGTCTCTCCGGCCGCCCGCCTCCTGCTTCCTCCCAGGACGCCGTCCCTTTGTGTTTTTGACTATAAATGGCACGGCGCCATCGATTGTTTCCGCCGGCACTGCGGCTGGTTGCCATAGCACTGAATATTTTCCTCTTGCCATTTCCCCCTGTGCAAACGGCCAGGGGAATGGGGCGAGCCCCTCAGCCCTGGCTGCATCCTCTGCCTGGCTCCAAGTGCCAGCACGCTGCTCCCCAGTCCCTCGGTCCTGTGTGTGTCCCATGTCACCCCAGCCACTGGTGTCCTGCCCTGCCTGTGTCTGGCAGGGACACGGGGTGACCCTAGGGTGCAGATGGGGCCCCCCTGCTGCGCTGCCGCACTTGGCACTGCCCACCCTGGATGGACAACACCGGGAGATGGACAGAGGACCCTGAAGTGGTGTGGGGATGTCTCATTTGTGTGGGTCATGCCCCACGGTCCAGCTCCCAAAGCACCTTTCCTCTTTCTCCCCAGCTACCTGAACGACCTGGAGAGGATAGCCCGTGCCGACTACATCCCCACCCAGCAGGATGTGCTGCGCACCAGAGTGAAGACCACGGGCATCGTAGAGACCCACTTCACTTTCAAGGACCTGCACTTCAAGTATGTCTGACCCTTTCCCTTTTGCCCTTTCCAAGGCAAAAAAACCCCTTCCTCCCCATGCTGGGATGGATCCTGGGAGCATACTGCATGCACTGAGTTCCCCCCACCTCCTKGTTTGCTCATGGCGGGAACTGCTGCCTCAGAGAGCGGAAACCGCTGAAATAGCTGGAACAGCCTCAAAAACACTTCACAGAGCTCAGCCTGGAGGCGGATCCAAGCTCTGACGAGGAGGGGAAGGGGAAAGGCATCCCTCCTCCTGCTGTTGTGACGCTGCTTCCGCTGCAGGAAGGGCGCTGGGCAGGAGCTGGGGTCTCGGGGTCAGGCTCTGGCACTGCTACCTGCTGGCGCCCTGTTGTTGCTTTCCACTGAAAACCCATGGGAAATAATCAGGGCTCCAGTTTCCGAGGCAAAAAGCTGGCATTGTGCACATCCCGGGGGATTTAGTCCCATGGCAACAGAGCTGATGTTAGAAAGATCTGCTGGGGTCCTCTCTGAATGCAGGGGGCTCTCAGGGACCCCGATGCCACCCTGGTGGGATGGAGACCCTTGGTCGTGCATTGCCAGGGCAGCGCTTTGAAGGTGGCAATGGGGGTGGTCCGGGGGGATTGCAGCATGTCCCGGTGGAGGAGCCTTCCTGCCAGCCAAGCGGTCGGCGGTGGGCATGGCAGCGGATGTGGAATGCTGCTGCTGGGCTGTTCTCCATGGAGGCGGGGCATCCTCTGCTGCCCGCTGTGGGAGAGGCACATGGTGCTCTGGGATCATCTCTGAGCCCTCAATCCCACTAAACCTGCAGCCACTTGGCTCCCCTTGGTCCAAGGGCTCTGGCAGAGCCCTGCCATGCCTGCTTTGGAGCGGGTCTCTGGGGAACAGGACACTGACACCTCCTGGGAAAGGTGGCCCGATCCTGCGCCAGCTCACATCAGGGATTTGCTCTGGCTGGGAAATGAGCCTGGACACTGCCCTGGCAGCAGGTGCCAGGGCAGATCCTCAGTACTGGCAAAATCCGTGGGGCAGAGGCACTGTGCTGTGCCTGCACCAGCGCTGCTCCT
The DNA here is from genome assembly GCA_018881555.1 of Amblyornis subalaris. NCBI lineage: Eukaryota > Metazoa > Chordata > Aves > Passeriformes > Ptilonorhynchidae > Amblyornis > Amblyornis subalaris. The sequence goes on from JACAXG010000008.1 coordinate 14,500,837, forward strand.
GCTCTGAGCAGCTGGGGACACAGGCAGGGCTTGGGAGGAGGGCAGTGAGGCCGGGAGCTCCCATCCATCCTTGCACCACCTCCCTGCTGCAGGATGTTCGACGTGGGTGGCCAGCGCTCGGAGCGGAAGAAGTGGATCCACTGCTTCGAGGGGGTGACAGCCATCATTTTCTGCGTGGCCCTGAGTGCCTATGACCTGGTGCTGGCTGAGGACGAGGAGATGGTGAGTCATGGGGATGGAACCAGTGCCATGAGCTGTCCCCTCCTTGTGGGGGCTGGAGAAGCACTCCCTCCTCGGGTGGCCACCAGTGCCCTGCAAGGCTTGGCCCAAGCCTTGCAGGACCATTGGCATCCCCTGCCCAGGCAAGCAGGAGCATGGCAGGGTGGAAGTTTTGGGGATCAGTGGGGTGGGTGCTGCCTGTGGGTCCTTGCCCAGCTCATGCTGCCATCTCCCCTGCCAGAACCGGATGCATGAGAGCATGAAGCTGTTCGACAGCATCTGCAATAACAAGTGGTTCACAGACACATCCATCATCCTCTTCCTCAACAAGAAGGACCTCTTTGAGGAGAAGATCGTGCACAGCTCCCTCACCATCTGCTTCCCCGAGTACACAGGTACCACCGGGACCCTCAGTGCCCCCGGCACTGTCCTGGCAGGGGTGGTGGGCAGTGTCTTGCCCAGGAAGGGTAGCAGGAGGTGCTGGGGATGAAGATGGTGGCTCCCGTGTCCCGAGGAGTGGTGGGTTGGGGCAGCAGTTCGAGTGTGGTGGTGTTTGGGGTGCCCCAGGGGATAGGAGAAGATGTGGGGGGACGTAACACAAGGGGCAGTAGCCCTGGGGCCTTAGCTGAGGCTCACTCTGCCTCTGGAGCCTCAATTTTGCACTGGGGCAGTGGCTGTGGGGAGCCAAGCCAAGCCCAAACCCTTTGGTGCCGGTGGCTGTGGGCGACCGTGGGGCAGCCCAGTGTCTCTTCCTCCCTAGGGGCCAACAAGTATGATGAGGCAGCCAGCTACATCCAGAGCAAGTTTGAGGACCTGAACAAGCGGAAGGACACCAAGGAGATCTACACCCACTTCACCTGCGCCACCGACACCAAGAACGTGCAGTTCGTCTTTGATGCCGTCACCGACGTCATCATCAAAAACAACCTGAAGGACTGTGGTCTCTTCTGAGGGTGGCGCTGCCCAGGTGGGTGGTGGTCCCAGTGGTGGCTCCCCAAATGGGGTGGTCACAGAGCATCTTCCGGGGATGGGCTGGGCATTGCCTGCTAGTTGCAGGCTGCCTCTGTCCCCAGACCCTCCTCTGCTCACTCACACTCTCTCCTAGGAGCCCGGAAGGAAGGACCACGCGACCTCCACTCCTGCTTCTCTTCGGATTCATCCCTCCACCTCCACCCCATAAAGAGACTTTTTGGGTGCCAGCATGGTGGCAGGGCCCATGTACCCCTTGCCACATGCGCTTGCCTCCCACCATTGTCCTCCTCCTCGCCGGCGTCGCCCTTCCCAGGGAAGACAAGGTTTTAATCTTGGTTTGTGCCCCCTGAACCGTTCCAGCCCCCACTTCATTCACTCCGAGCCCTGGCGCTCTCACTGTTTACATTGCAAGTGTTGCTGGCATGGAGGGCACAGGGATGCCCACCCAGCCACAAACACGACCGATGACATTCCTTTTAGTAAACCAGAAAAGAAAGAAGAAAGAAAAAAAGGAAAAAAAAAAAAAAACAAACCAACAAAACCAAACCCAAAACCATGCAAAAAAATCACACCACACCGGTTGGGGCCAGGTTGCTTTTTAAAGAAACCTTTTTACCAAACTATTTAAAAGCATCAAGTGCTACGTGGTGGCGGCGTCCTCCGTGGCCAGCCCACCCCCCAACCGTGTGCCTTGGGGGGGAGGGTCTGCACCCCACCCCGCCTCACTGCCCCCATCCCAACGGGCAGCTGGGGCAGGAGGGTGGGCAGGGGGTGCTGCCCACTGCCTCTATCCCCCCCCCTCTTTCTAAGCCTAGTTTTTAGGGCTAGCTGTTGCGTTGTGCGAGGAGAGCCTGCTGTACAGAGCGGCCCCCGCTGTCCCCCCCAGCCCAGGGGGGACCCTTCAGCCGGTGCCTGCGGCCTCGCTTTTCCCACAGGATGTTTTACCGAATTGTTCACATGGTTTGAAATAATAAAATGTAGAAAGGAAAAAAAAAAAAGAGAAAAATTATGTATACTGAAATGCCCTGTGTGACATGGGGGTGGGCAGGGTGGGCTTCACCTCTGTGGGAGGGCAAGGGGATGGGAGAGGGACACAAGGTGGGCTAGCATCCCTCTGGGGTGAGGAGAAACACCTCAGAAGTGGGGAGGTGAGGGCAGTGGTGGGACCCATGGGAGTGGAGCTGGGATGCTGCTGTGGGGCTGAGCCCCACCCCGAGGGGGCTGCAGCAGGGGTCGTGGGGGGAAAGACCACATGACCTTCCCCTGGCTGTGCAGCAGGGGCATGGTGCACCCAGGGGGCCCCAGTATCCCACAGTCCTTGGGGACACCCAATGCCCAGGGACACCCAGTGACCTGTAGCCTAGAGGGAGATGTAGCACCCCTTGCACCCAGCAGCACACAGGAGCCCCCAGCTCCAGGGAGCACCCATGGACACCCTACACTCAGGGGACTTCCAGCTCCAAGGGGTTCCTCGAGACTCCCACATCCCCCAGCTTCAGGGTGTGGGATACCCTGCAGCACCCAAGGGACCACCCCAGCACCCCCCAGTTTCAGAGAGTACCTATGACTCCCCAGCACCCAAGGGAATCCCTAACACCCCTCAGCTCCGAGGGGTACCAGGGACACCCAGCACCAAGGGGCATCCAAAGACCCCCAGTCTCCCCAGTGCCAAGGGTCATCCGGGGACCTCCAGCACTTCTCAGCTCTAAAGGGAACCCAGAGACACCCCAGGATCCCTCAAGTCCCAGAAATACCTAGGGACTCCCAGGGCCCCAAAACACCCCTCTGCTCCAAGGGGTACTGGGGGACCCTCAGCACCCAAGGGACCCCCAGTACCGCCTAGATCGAAGGGTTACCCAGGGACCTGCAGCACCCGGAAGTATCCAGCACCCTGTAGCACCCAGGGTCACCCAGGTACCCTCAGCACCCAGGTAACCTCAGGTACCAGCAGCACTGGGGGCCCAGTGCTGGCTGGTGGGAGGGAGACTGAGGTTGTGCTCCCCCCCCGCCCCAGAGTGGTTTTGGAGGTGGCAGGTCAAAAATCCCAAGGGTTGGAGGCAAATGGGGATGATTGTGGAGGTGGGGTGAGGGCAGCAGCAGGGCTGGGCCCCAGAGGAGGTGGTGCTGGGCTGGGGCTCAGAACAGCCCACAGTCCTTGAGGTTCTCCTTGATGATGATGTCAGTGACAGCGTCGAAGACAAACTTGACGTTCTCGGTATCGGTGGCGCAGGTCATGTGGGAGTAGATCTCCTTCACGTCCCGCCGCATGTTCAGCTCCAGGAACTGCAGCTTGATGTAGTTGCCTGCGTCGTCGTAGGTGTTGGGACCTGGTGGTGTGGCAGTGAGCAGGGTCGCCTCCTGGGCTGGTTGCCTCCCCAGGGTGCTGGCMCAGCATAACCCAGCGCTCCCTCAGGTGGGCAAACACTGCATGGGCCATCGGCAAGACTCGTGTGGCCACTTGCGTGGGGTGCTGAGGACACCTGGTGGGGGACTCCTGCGGCATGGTGGCACCCAACCCTCCGCCAGCGCCTCACCACCGCCAACCGCTGCCACACTCACCGTCATAGTCAGGGAAGCAGATGCTGAGATGGGCCTTCTTGATCTTCTCCAGGAAGACGTCCTTCTTGTTGAGGAAGAGGACGATGGAGGTGGTGGCAAAGTAGCGGTGGTTGCAGATGCTGTTGAAGAGATGCAGGCTCTCGTGCATGCGGTTCTGCAGAGAGACACAGCCCCGTGGTGACWCCCACGTCATGATGGCGACAAAGTGGGGAAGGGGGGGTGAGGTGGTGAGCCTTCCTCACCACTTCGTCATCCTCCACCAGGACCATGTCATAGGCGCTGAGGGCAGCGATGAAGATGATGCAGGTCACCCCCTCAAAGCAGTGGATCCACTTCTTCCGCTCTGAGCGCTGTCCGCCCACATCAAACATCCTGGGCAGGACAAGGGAGGGTCAGCACCCCCCACTACCCGCCCAACCCCTGACACCAGCCCTTACTGGGGTCTGGCCCCCACCTGAAGTTGAGATCTTTGAAGGAGAACTGGGTCTCAATGATGCCGGTTGTCTTGACGCGGGAACGCAGCACATCCTGCTCTGTGGGGACGTAGCCGGGGGTCACCAGGCGCTCCAGGTCTGACAGGTAGCTGGCCAGGCACGTGGTGGACATGAGACACGGGTTGGCACCCGCTGACACTCCCCCTGCCCACACCCCCTGACCCCACGTACTAGCCCGCGGAGTCATTGAGCTGGTACTCAGAGGCGCGGTCGAAGCAGGCTTGGATGCCCGAGTCCTTCCAGAGCCGCCCGATGATTTCTGACATCTCCTTGGGCATGGTCCCCTCCTCAATGGTGTCCGAGAGGTGCAGCAGCTTACGGGCATCATCCTACAACAGAGAGGGGTTCAGTGGGGCCCGGGGGGTTGGGGAGACCCCCAGCCTTACATGGAATGCTCCTCACCTGGCGAGCCGTGTCCCCGTACTGGATGTTGAGGGTGGTCATGGCCCGCACGATGGCCAGCATGGACTGGAGTGTGTTGCTGTAGATGATGGCGATGAATTCCAGGCATTCCTCCAGCGAGTACCCGTCCTGGTGGATGATCCTGGATGAGGAGGATCACAGGCACGGGGCTGAGCTGAGTGCCATGGGGCTGAGCTGGGTGCCATGGGGCTAAGCTGGGTGCCACGGGGCTGAGCTGGGTGCCATGGGGCTGAGACACACCATGGGCGCATCCCATGGCAGTGGCATGGAGCAGAGTCAGGCATGGCGGGATGGGGCAGCCCATGGCTGCAGCGTGGGACAGACACATGGCACAGTGGGCATGGCCAAGTGATTCGCCCTTGGCACTTACTTCATCTGCTTGACGATGGTGCTCTTCCCCGACTCCCCTGCTCCTGAGGGGATAAAACATGGGTCACAGCAGTGCCCACACCATGGGCCCCACCAGCTGAGCCCCACACTGGCACACTGGTACCCCCGGTGCCTGATCTGGCTGTGGACACTGTTTGCTGTGCCAGGTCCACAGCTCAGGGTGTGCAGGGGGATTACAGCTTGGTGCCAGTGGCATTAAGGCTGGGCTGAGCCGCTGTTGCTAATGGGATCCGCAAAGGCTCAGCCGCTTGGGAACTCAAGGGAGGGGTTGGGGACATAGTGGCATTGCAACCCTGCCACCCAGGCATGTGGCAGTGCCCCTGGGGATGTGTCCTGGTCCAGGCTGTGAGGACAGGGATGCCACTCATGGCCCCACCACATACAAGGCATCCCAGTCCTCAGACACCACTGGAGGAACAGGGAAGGACTGGGAGGGACCTGTGGTACAAGGAGTCTGCAGGGATAGCTGTGGGGTGGTGGTGTGGGCTGCATGGGGGTCCTTAGGAGGATGGGACAGGGGGGCTGATGGGGTGGGGTGCTGGTAGGTAGTGCTGGTGAAGGCTCTTAAGATGGGTTGGTTGGGATTGGGGAGCCTGAGAGTGAGGAGATGTTAGGTGGGCTGAATGGGTTTAGGGATACAAGGAAGCCAGGGAATCTTAGGGTGGATCTTAGCATCTCATGTTCTTGTCGAGATGGTCTGTTGGGTTTGGGATGTCTGGCGGAGGGGATGTTGAGCAAGTTGTTGGGATGAGCTGGTTTAGGGGATCCTGGGAATGGGGGGGCTGTTGGAGTTGCTGTCTGGGTTTAGGGTTGCTGAGGGGGTGAGAGAAACGGAGGGCTTGTTGGGTAGGGTTGGTTGGGTTTAGAGGTTCTGTGGGGGTGAGGGAAACATCGTGTGGGCTGTTGGGGTGGGCTGGTTGGTTTTGGGGTGCTAAGGGGGTCAGAGGACTGTTAGAGTGGGCTGACTGGGTTTAGGAGTGCTTAGGACCAGTGGCCTGGAGGCAGTTGGACTGATTGGGTTTAGGGTAGGATCAGGGGAACTTTGGGTGGTTTACTGGGGAGGGGTTGATTGGTTTTAGGAATGCCTGGGAGTGGGAGGCTTTTGGGGGCACTCCTGGCTTGTGCTGGTTTGGTTAAAAGCTGCTGGAGGCATCAGGGAAACATTGGGTGGGCTGTCGAGACGGGGAGGTCAGGTTTAGGGCTGCCTGGGAATGGGGGTGATATTCGGGTGGGCTGCTTGGTTTTAAGGGTGCTGGATGAGTCAGGGGAATGTTGAGTGAACTGTGAGGGTGGGCTGCTTGGTTCTGGGAGTCCATCTGGGGGCCAGCGGAATGTTGGGTGGGCTGGTTGGGTTTGGGGGCGGTTGTGGGGTGTGCTGGTTGGGCTGAGGGGTGCTGGTTGGGTTTCGAGGTTCTGGTAGGTTTCAGGGGGGCATTGGGTGGGCTGTTAGGGTGAGATGCACAAAGGATGGGTACRTCCCCCAGGGTGTTGTCTCCCCCTTACCCAGCAGCAGCAGCTTGACGGTCCTGGCATCCTTCTCAGCGTCTTCCTTGAGCTTCTTCTCCAGCTCTCGGGAATGCTTCTCCTCGGCACTGGCCCCGGCGCCCATGCTCAGCCCCGCGGCCCTGCGGTTCACCACCCGCTCCTTGGAGGTCAGCACCAGGATGGGYAGCGAGCTCCAGCCCCCCGCCGCCTCCAGCGCTCGCTCCCTGTGCCTGCCGCCGCCACTGCCACCACCGCCCGCCCGATGTGGGACGAGGACAGGGCCAAGGTCCCGCGGGGCCGCCCGCCGAGGGGCTGCGCTCAGCACCAGGGGCTTAAGCCCGGCCCCCCCGATAAACCCCCTTCAATCTGCAGCGGGCTGAGCTCAGCAATCCCGTGGTTCCCGGTGTCAGCGCTTCTGCGGGGAGGGGGGGCCCCAGACGGACCAGCCCCCGGCTTTGCCTGCACCCTGGGGCTGGGGCAGTGACACGGCCACCCCGGGGGATGTGGGACCCCCACCCGGGTTCAGCTCTGCTGTGGACCCCAGGGGCTCGGAGTTGAGGGGTGGGATGGTGTGTCTGCTGGGGTCTGGTCACAGTGGGAGCAAATGTCCCCATTGTCCCCATCTCACCTCATGATACCCCCTGCTCTGGACCAGTGCCCACTGCCCCACCCCAGTAAGCCATCCCAGTGTCCCCAGGGGCACTCCCCACAGTGATTGCATGTCAGCCTCAGTCACCCCACCCTGTGTCCCCAGAGCCCCTTCCAGCACCTTCCACTAATGTCCCCATGACCCAGGTGCACTCCTTAGTGTTCCCAGCCACCCACCAGTGCCACCAGTGCTACCGGGCCAGCTCAGTATCACTTCCAAAGTGTCCCCAAGCCCTCCAGCAAAACCTGCATAATGTCCTCAGGGATCCCCATATACCCTTCCCAGGGTCTCCGAGGCCCTCCCCAGTAACATTCCCTGGTATCCAGAGAAGAAATCCCGGTGTCCCCAAGCAATTTCAGTTCCTGTGTGGGGACCATGACCCACCTTCGGGAAAAAACCCTGCCCAACGTTCAGGGGCACTACAGTGCCGCCCCTGTGTTACCACCCCAACCGCAATGAGACCCCAAAATGTCGCTGGGTCCCTCAATGTGCCTCCCCAGCGCCCTCCTCCTGTGTCCTCAGCGCCCCCCCAGCACCCCCCATTGCCATTGTGGCCACCCCAGCAAAACTGAGTGACCCCAGGAACACCCCAGTAACTCTCCAGTGTTTCCCAACATCCTCTGACTGCAGAACTTGCCAGGACTCCCCCAGCGACCCAGGCACAGCCCAGTGCTCCTGTGTCCCCCACTCTGTCCCCAGCGCCCTCCCCTCCCCTCACCGCGGGTCTCATGCAAGGCCTCGTTCGGCCGCCAGAGGGCGGAAGCGCCCAGCGCAGCTCCCAGTACAGACCAGCGCACCCCAGTACAGAGCAGTGCACCCCAGTACAGACCAGTGCACCCCAGTACAGCCCCGCACACCCCAGTACAGACCAGTGCACCCCAGTACAGACCAGTGCACCCCAGTACAGCCCCGCACACCCCAGTACAGACCAGTGCACCCCAGTACAGCCCTGCACACCCCAGTACAGCCCTCCATCACCCCAACACAGCCTTGCACCACCTGCAGTACAGCCCTGCACAACCCCAGTACAGCCCAGTGCACCCAGTACAGCCCTGCACACCCCAGTACAGCCCAGTGCATCCCCCAGTACAGCCCTGCATCACCCCAGCACAGCCCTGCATACCCCAGTACAGCCCAGTGCACCCACTACAGCCCCACATACTCCCCAGTACAGACCTGCATCACCCCAACACAGCCTTGCACCACCACCAGTACAGCCCTGCACACACCCAGTACAGCCCTGCACACCCCAGGACAGCCCTGCACATCCCAGGACAGCCCAGAGCCCCAGTAAAGCACTGCACTCCCCAGTACAGGCCTGCACCAACACAATACAGCCCACCACCCCCAGTATAGCACTGCACCCCACCAGTATGCCCAGTACTGAGCCTAGCATAGCACCAGCATCCCCAGCACTCACACCAGTACCTCCCAAGACTGCCCAGAGGAGCCCAGCACCGTCTCCATTGCCCCAATACCAAACAAAATGCCCAAGTACAGCCCAGTATTGCCCAGTACAACCTCCAGCCGCCCCTGTAGAGTGATTACCACTACCCTACTAGGRCTCCTGGTACCACCAAAGTAGAAGCTCTCACTACCAAATCCTAATGCCTCGGTAATTCTAGTGCTCCCAGTACTGCCCACCTCCAGTGTCCCCAGTACTACCCCAAGTACAGCCCAGGACCTTTCAGCACTGACCGCAGTGCCTCCTGGCACTACTCAGAGGAGCTTGATACCACCTCCATGTCAATCAAAGTGCTCCCAGGATCACCCACTACCATCTTCAGTGCCCCCTGTAGAGTCTCCCCCTGACCTATGCTCCCAGTACCACCAAGTACCACCTCCCAGTACCATATCCTAGTGCTCCAGTACTTTCCCCAGTGCCCCTAGTACTGACTCCAAGTGCTCCCAGTGCCTTCAGCAACACCCAGCGCTGCCGCCAGCCATCAGCCCAGCCCAGTGTACCCCAACACCCAGCAGTACCACCCAGTGCTGCCACGTCTCCATGCCCCCTGTCCTGCTCCCCGGCACCAGTGACCCAGCGCTTCCCCAGGAGAGCTCAGCCCAGCCTTCTGCACCCTGGCAGGGTTCAGGGCATTACGTGGTGGGGGCCAGGCCCATCCCCGACAGAGCACACGCAGGCGCCCGCATCTGTCCCAAAGCCACCGTTTATTTGGGAGTGCCCCCGGCTGCAGCAGGGGGCACTTGCTCAGCCCTGGTCACCCCTGTGTTTCCCATGTACAACTATTTACAACCCCCCACACCCACCGGGATGCCCCAAGAGGGTGGCTGATGGGCTGTGTGCCCCAAACACCCCCGGGTGCCACTGTCACAGAGCACCAGCAGCTGCTCGAGGTTCTACCCCAGCATGGCCCCTTTTCCTTCTCTTCTCCACCCAAAGACCCTGGCCAAGCCCCCACCATTGCCTGAACACCCCCGTCCTATCTTGACGTCCCATCTCTCCCCTGCCAAGCCCCCAGGGAGGAGACAGGGCTGTGTACCTCTAGCCTCACCCCACAGTTCCCTTCTCCGCGGTTTGCCTGGTGATCTGCAGCTTCCCCACGGAAAGTGCTTGCTCCTCAATAACCACATGGGGAAACTGAGGCAGGAAGCTATGACAGCCATGCCCAGCTTGCAGTGGGCAGACCTTGCCTGGTGCTGCCTCTCCCCCTGCCTCACCTCCCCTGGCTGGGGTTTGCCTCCCTCCCCAGGGCATCATCCCTCCACAGGACCTCCATCCCCCGGAACAGTGCTGTGCCCCAGCTGCAGGGAGACAGTGGCTGTGGTGACTGGTGGTCCCCACACAACAGGATCTGGGGGTCCTTGGCAGAGCGGAASACAGCAATGCTGGCTGCAGCCACCTCTGTGGTCTCTGCTCCTCCCCTGGGCCGGGAGGTGGGGGTCACATCGCCCCAGTGACTATGTACAACCTACAAATAAATACCACCTCCCGTGGGAGCGGGGAGCGCGTGTGTCTGCGTGTGTGTGTGCGTGGATGTATATATATATATATTTATTTATAGATATTTTTAATATTAAAAGGGGGGAAAAATAGACCACTGTGCTAGCAAAGTCCCTGATGACGGTTTCATGTATGCTCATAGGTCTCTGGCTGGTGATTCCGGCGGTTTCGAGGCTTCTTCTGGTCCTGCTGCTCCTTGGCTTTGAGGCCAGCCAGCGGCTGCGGGGGGCTGGCAGCCGTGTGCCGCCAGTAGCCCTGGCAGTACTGGTCCAGGAGTCCCATTTCTGGCTGGGTGAGGAGCTGCAGCAGGTCCTGGTAGCGGGGAGTGGGGGCACCCGGCAGGCCGGGGGGGGTCTCCGCCTGGACCAGCACGGCGTGGACGGCGCGGCTGCTGAGGACGCGGAGCTGCACCTTGGTCACCGTGTGCTTGAAGTTGTTCTCGGTGGCGGTGCAGGAGTAGAGGCCGCTGTCGCTGAGCTGGAGGGCGCGCAGCAGCAAGCCCTGCTCCGTGCGCAGCACCCGGCCCTCCACCCGCAGCTGGGGGAAAGAAGGGGCACGGCTCAGCCGGCTGGTGCCCGGCCCCCTCGGCACCCCCGGCGCAGCGCCCTGCCCTACCTCTTTCCGCCGGTCGCTGTTGTCCTTCTGCAGCAGCCACTTGACGCTGGCCTGGGGCGAGCGGGGCTGGCACTCCAGGAAGGCGGTGCTGCCTTCCACCCCGTACTGCACGGCCTCCACCGTGTTCTTGTTAGCTGCAGGGGGGCCACGGGCAGCCAGGTCAGCCCCAACCCCCTGCACTCCTGCCCTGCCCACCCTGTCTCCAAGGGAGTGCTGTCCAACTCCAGCCACATGCCTGCTGGGTGTGTGTCCATCCATCCATCCATCCATCCATGAGCCGACCCATTCATCTGTGCTCGTCCTTATCCCCAATGTATCCATTCATCCACGCTATCTTCCTCCCTAATACATCTATCCACTCATCCACCCACCCGCCCATTCATCCGTGTATCTTCCCATACATCCACCCACAAAACCATCAACACACCAGGGAATGCCTGCGTCCCCATCCCTCACCCTCTGCCCTCATTCTCCCCTCCCAGCTGCCCCCACACTGCATGGCCTCGCCCCAACCCTCACTCACCATTGGAGTTGTACCCGCGGCACTGCCGGATGGGGTTGCCGTGCCGGACATCCTGCCGCCGGCTCCGCCTGTAGGGAGGCGGGAGATGAGAGGGGGAGCCTGGTGCTGGGGGGTCCCTCCCTGCCGCTCTCCCCGGCCCCCCCGGTACCTCTTGGAGGAGGCGGAGTAGCGGGTGCAGGCGCTGCCGTCCCAGGCGCAGTACGGATCCCGGGCCAGGCAGCAGTCGGCACAGGCTTCCCCGTACACGTCGCAGCGGTGCAGGGCCAGGTGGGTCACGCCTACGGCCGAGGACACATACAGCTGTTGCTGTTGGGGACAGAGAGGACAGGGTGAGATGCTACCTCATCCCCACCGTGCAAGGCCCCCTGCGTGCCTCCTGCTCCGGTGCTGTGGTGACGCCGGGCAGTGCCACAGCTGGGCTCATGATGGGACCTGCCCACCCAGCCCCCTGCCATGTGCTCTGACTCACCCTCTTGGAGGAGATGGTCATCGTCTTGATGGGTGCTGGCACCTGGATGGGAGGAGGAGTGAAGAAGATGGAGGGGTGACTGCTTGGACCGACGCTGCAGCCCTGCGGTGGGCACCCCAGACCCCCCGCACGTAGCTGGAGCAGGCAGGAGCAGGCAGGGGGAGAGGTGAGTGGGCAGCAGGCAGGAGGACCAATGCTTGAAGTCCCTCCAGGGCTGGCCAAGGGGTGACTAGTGTCCCAAGGGACTGGTTGATGTCTCCAGCGGCTGGCTGGTGTCCCAAGGGGCTGGCTCATGTTCCAAGGGGCTGGCTGGTGACCCAAGGGGCTGGCTCATGTCCCAAGGGGCTGGCTGGCTGGGTCAAGAACACTCAGCAGAGAATAGAGGACCAGCCCTTACCTTGAACACCTCAATCTCCTCCAGCATGAGCTCCTCTGTCTCCATGTCATCCCGGGGGAGCACGATGACCTTCTGCACAGTGCCCCGATCTGCAAGACACCACAGTGCCCAGGTGCTCAGTGCTACCCCTGGGCAACCATGCCCTCCCTGCCTGGGAAGCGAGTCCCTGCTGGGGCTGTGGGTAGGAAGAATCCCCCAAGCCCATCCCACTCTCTCTCCTGCCATGGCAGGTAGCTGTGCTCGGGGTGCAGCTCAGGTCACCACCTCTGCCTAGAGACTGCCACCACCTGGGGCAGCATGGGGACAGTAATCAGGGACAGCACCTGGTCAAAAGAAGGACCAGGATGGATCATGGGCACTCCGGGATTCACATTAAGAGCAGGGGAAGCATCAGCCTGAATGATAGTGCCCACAGGATGGGCACTGAGGTCTGGGAAGGACCTGGCTGCATGTCAGTGCCTCTACAATGGGAAACTGGGCAGGAAAGGCACAAGGCTGGATGATGGTGGGCTTAGCATGGGCAATGGGAAGCACATAGGATGGGTGCTGGGTCAGGAAGAGATGAGCTTGGATGATGAGGCCCCTGGGACACGCACCAGGACAGGGGGAGGACCAGGCTGGACAGTAGCAGCCCTAGGATGGGAAGTACCATGCCAGATCACTTGCTTCAGGAATGGAAACTGGGCTAAGGGAAGGACCAGGCTGGACAACAGGGTCTGTGGAATGGGCACTGGGGCAGGGAAACAACCAGGATGGAGCCTTGAGGAGGGGCAGGCATCTCAGGGGGGGCAGTCTCAGCCCCTCGCCCCGCTCTAGCGTGGCGAAGGGCACTGTGCTCTGCAGCCCTGGTGGTGCCCGTGCCCTCCGGGGCCGCGCCGGAGCATGCTGCGTTCCCCGCGGTGCGCGGCGTGGGTACCTGTGCCCAGGAAAAGCACCTCATAGCGCCCGTCTGCCGCGTCCACCTGGTCCACGGCCACRGTGGTGAAGCGGTAGTTGACGTTGGTGCGCACCACCAGCGGCTGGCGGTGCGTGGGGTACACGGCGTGGTACATCAGCGGGTGCGCGCGCATGAAGTTGATCACCTCRTCAGGGTAGTCCTTGGTTGACTTCATGGATGGGGTGAAGGTCCCCCCCGGGCACTGTGGCACAAACATCACCAGTGCTCAGTGAGTTGGTATCTGGGCACAGGTCTGAGGCTGCCAGCAGCCTGGCAGGCACTGGCTCGCCTCCCTKTGGGTGCCTGGGGGTACTTACAGTGCCCGGACGGGGGTAGGGCATTTTGCCCGTGTAGGGCATCCACTGGTAGTTGGGTCCCTCTTTGTGGGCGAAGGGCCCGTTGAAGACCATGCGGATGTCAGCCATGGAGTAGACACACACAGCAGAGCCTTTGAAGACCGACCTGGGAGAAAGGACCTGCTGCCACCCTTTGTCTTGCTATTGCCCACCACCATGGCATTGCCAGGACACCCACCCAGCTGGAACTCCCTCCTCTGCTGCACCATGCCAGGAGGGTCAGCACTCACCCCGAAGCGGAGAATACAGCATAGATAACAGGGTTCTTGGTGTCCTGAGTCTGCTGGATGAAGACATCCTCTTGGGACAGAAAGATGGAGGTGTCACCATGGGGAAGGAGGCCACGGACACCACGGTACAGGGAGAGCAATTATCCATGGGACAGAAAGAGGTGGGGGGTAGCAAGGGGGTCCCCAGCTCTGCCCAGGGTGCCCCCCAAGCCTGCAGGAGTGGAGAAGGCTCCCATCCCCCTCCTCACATACTCACGGAGCTCGTCGAAGTGCGTTTCAATTCCATCGGGTCCCGGCACGGAGCAGACGAGCCGGGCCTTCAGGAAGGTGCTCCACTTGTTCACGAGGCAGCAGTGGCCCCCGTCGTCATTCTGCAACAGAGAGACCCCTGTGCTCAGCCCTGCCCGTCCCCCTGTCCACTTCCCTGCCTGCTCCCCTGCCTGTCCGCTGCTCCACCTACCAGGCAGATGCGCCCGATGCGGGAATAGACCCCAGGACTCAGCGGGGCATCAGCTGACTTTTCTCGGAAGAAGAAATAGAGTTTGTCATCATTCCTCTCGCTGCTGTCAGGGATGAGCTGGGCACGGACAAAGGCTGGGTCTGGAATGGGACGGCACAGCATGGCACCATCAGCTCAGTGGCACCCCTGCCCCATGACACAGCAGAATGCTGAGCCCCCCTCTCCTGCAGCATTGCCCTACTCCTGGAAAAGCACTGCTGTGGTCACAGGGTGAGAGCTGCATGTGAGGAACTAGGTGTCTCTGGTGATCACCAGTGCACCAGGAGGGGCTTGGAGCATCCCTGAGGTGCCTGGGAGCATCCCTGAGGTCCACAGGTTGAAGAAATACATCAGCTCTACGAGCAAGGCAGTGGGAACCAGTCTTCCCCCCAGGAAGGAACCACACAGCATGGAAGCTTCTCAGGAAGCTTCTCCCTGCCATCCATCAGCCGGTGCCCAGCCTGCGCTGACAGCTCCCTCTCTTCAGGTTACCACCCCACTGGCTCCCCGGCCCGGCAGGATCATCCCATCTGCTCTGCTCTGTTTACTCAGCTGCCGCCCCGCGGGCAGGGGTGCTCCGAGGGGGGCAGGATGAACGTTCGGGGTCACCRACTGCAGGCGACACGGTTGACATCTCAGTGCTGCAGAAACCCATGCACGGACACCGGCAGAGCCAGCCCCATCTCTCACTAGCTGTCTGCTCCCACCGCCCAGCAAAGCTCCAGGCATGTCTGTCACTGCCCCACACAGCTATCTCTCTGCTCTTCTGCCTGCACTTCCATCCATCCGTCCATCCATCCACCCATCCATCCATCTGTCCATCCATCCATCCATCAACCATCCATTCATCCATCATTCATCCATCATCGTCCATCCATCCATCATCCGCCCATACATCTCCTGTCCATCCATCCGTCCACCTATCTATCAACTGTCAACTGTCAACCATCCATCCATCCACCCACCCATCCACCTGCCTGTGCTGGCTGCTGTCTCTGTCCTGGCAGAAGGATGCAGTATGACATGACAGGTCTCATCTCTAGAGCTGGAGCCATGGGGTCCCCAGGGCACCTGGGCCAGTGGCACCCGAACTCACCGTTGAGCCAGCGGGAATTGTACTGGTCCGTCCTCATGGCCGTCTGCTTGCCCATGGTGCGGAAGATGGCTGCGTCCGTGCCCATGAAGTCAATGTAGACACCAGCATAGAGCTCTTCATCTGCAGAGGGCAGAGATCAGCCAGGAACCCCCACCTAGTCCCATCCGCCCACCTTCTCCAACTGCACCAGGCTTTATCCAGCCCCACACCTGGCTGGTAGCCACCAGGCAACCAAGTGCCACTGCCTGTGACCATCCCAGAGAGCTCTGGAGGTTGGCACTGGTCTGTACCCAGGATTGCCACTTCTGCTGAGCCAGGTGACCGGCCAGCAGGAGCAGAGGTGGCAGAGCAGGAACCCTTCTGGTGGGAGCAGTTGTCCCATCTCCCCTGCGTGTTCCCTCTGCCCAGTGCAGGCAGCACTGGCCCCAGAGAGTCACAGAACTCACTTATCAACGCAGAGACGGTGTCTACTTTGGGGTCATAGGAACACTTCCCCTTGCCCGACTCCAGCTTGTCTGGCTCCAGGTAGAAGATATAATCCTGGAGAAGGAAGCAAATAGAGGAGCTGATTAGACTTTCACCCCTCCATTCCTGTGACAGCTCCCAAAGCCCACCAGGAGAGGCAGCCTCCTCCGGGATGGCGCCCAGCAGCGAGGACAGATGTGGATGGACCACACAAGGGGTCTGCCGGTCTCCTGGGAAGCTGAAGCCGCTGTGAGCGACTCCTCCAAAAATGCTGGGTGCTTCTCCATGCCCTCCACCRCTTGCAGACTTGGCTGAGCCACCAGGCTGAAGCTGGGCATCCATCCCCCAGGTGTGGGAAAACATCGCTCTCTGACTGCCTCTTCACTCCAGCTGGCTGTGCTGCCATTGCCGCTTGCTCAGCTCCAGGTGACACAGTTCCAGCAGCTTCAGCAGGCAAGGCTTGGCCTGCAGCACAGCTCAGCACAGCTTGGCACAGCTCGGCTGCTGGACTCAATGTACTCCTCTTGCCAGGGGCCGTTTTCCAGTGCTTTTCTTCACAGGGTGAGATGGTGTGTCTGTTCCATGGGATGTCTCCCCACTGTCACCTCTGCCTTCCCTGTGGCCATCCCCAGCACCATCACACATCCCCAGCCAGGAGTGAGACCCACACTGCCTCCGGAGACACACAAAATCCTCTGCCAGTGCCAGCTGGGGTCACACAGGGCCAGGCAGGCCCAGCCAGGTCACCCCTCACCCTGGCATAGGGACCACTTTAAGCTGAGGTGAAGCAGCAGCACAGGAGCATCCATGGGGAGCCTGGGCATGGGCGGGACCTTGAACAACCGAATSAGGCTGGTGGAGCTGCCCACTCGCCCTGTGGCTTTTGCACAGGTGTGACAGACATGGTGACAGCCACCCTCCATTAAGAGGCCAGCAGGTCTCTGCCAGAGCCCTGACTCTGGGACGGACAGGAGTGGGTGAGCAGCCAGGATCTCACCATGCACACCTCCCACTGCAGGGTTTGCTCACGCCAGCTCCTCCTGGGGCACCCAGGCCCAGAGATGGGCACAGCCATGTTTCACCACCCCCACCACTGCACTGCGTAGTCTGTGCCACCATCACCATCACAAATGTCTCTGCCCAGCAATGGCCCTGCTCCCGAACTGGGCAAACCCCTAACAGGGACAACCTGTCTCTCCAGCACAGCCCTGGCTGCACCACCTCACCCTCCCAGTCAGGCAGCACAGGAGCTGTTGTGGTGCCAGCACTGGTGTTCAGCTAATGCACCTTGAAATGCACTGGAGCTGCTGGGAAGCAGGTGCTGGCAGCCCCCACGGAGCTCCTGCCAGGGCACACAGCCTCTTCCCAGCACGGAGGGAGGAACTGGGGTGACACAAGGGGGCTAAATGGCAATGGTGTTTTCCCAGCTGGCACTGGGGAATTGGCAGCAGGAGCTGCCTGCGATCAGGGAGATCCTCAGTGCCAAGCATCACCCTTTGCCCCCAACCTCCTGAGAGGCTGGGGGAGCCCCAGGCTGCACCAGAGTGCCCATGTCCCCCGCACTCCCTGGCCCATGCACTGACCCATGTTAGTCCGGAGGGGAGAGGCTGGGGGGTGACACTGTCAGGGTGGGCTGCACACTGGGGTGTTCCCAGAAGCCGAGGATGTTGTCACCTCCTCGAGTGCACTTGCCTGCCAGGATGAAGTCCCTCTTCGGGCAAGGCGAAGCAGCTGCTCAGTAATGTTTCTGTAGACTCTACCCCAACACCTTCTGCACATCACCTCGGCATCCTCCCCTGAATCATCCCAAGCCCTGTGGCTCTGCCAACACATGGTCCCACTTCCAAGTGACACAGCAAGCCTGGAGTCAGGCAAAGCCAGCAGTTGGTAGAAAGCCACTGTCCCTGACAGTGTCCCCCACGGGGGGGATCCTACAAGGACTGGGAGGAAGGAGTTAGTGAGAGAAGGAGAGCCGACGCCAGGCCGGTGGCCGGGAGATGCTGCGCTAAGAGGGAAGGGGATGGTGGGGATGCCCACGGCACGGAGCACCCGGCCCGGGGGTCGGAAGCATGCCAGTGGGACAAAGGAGCCCGCGGCTCTGGCATGGCCCTGGGGACAGGTGGGCACGGCTGCGGCGGGCTCCCAGACCGGTTCCCACCTTGCTTTGTGCTGGTCTTGGGCTGAGGGGGCTGTCGGTGGATCTGCTTTCCCGGCCTCCCGGCTGGCTCGGCGGAAACCCCTGGGGAAAAGGAGCAGGGCAGAGAGTTAGCGCCAGCAGGGGAAGGACCCCCCCCAAGGCAGGGGTGAGCAGGGGACCCCAAGAGCTGGGGTGATGGATGCCCATTGAGCAGCAGCACTGCTGTCCCCCTGGGTGGTGCTGGTGGGGGTTCCTTGATGCTCYTGGCTGGGCTGGCCTCCAGCAGGAGCTTCTCCAGGGTAGATCTCTCCCACAGAACTGGGGTGCCCTACCATAGAGCAGGAGAGAGTGGAGAGGCAGCTGCCCACAGCCAGCCAGTCTGGGCTCACACCTGGGGACTCAAAAACGGCACCCAGCTGGCAGCACCCTGTGCTGAGGAGCAATGTCTCAGAACCAAACCTACTGGCACCACGGGGTTCCACCACTGGAACACTGCCACACTGCCACTGGTTCTGCTGGAGGGGACATGTGCTGTCCTCAACTGCACTAGCACCCTTGGTCCTCCTCAAATGCTGCTACTTCCCAGTCCAGTCTCAATCCAGTCCCAATCCAATCCCAATTTGGAATGGCCTGAGCAGCATTCACCTCTCTCATTTCCTGTGCCAGGCCTGGCGGCCCCGAGGCAGACACCCATCCTTCACATCCAGCGCCGTGATCCTCTCTCAGCTTGGGCTGGTGACTCCCTTTCCAACCTCAGGAGAGGACACAGCCCAGGACCTGCCACCCCAGCGTGGAGGGGACGGACACAGGTCTTGGGACCCCTGGGACACTCAAGTTGCAACTTGCAGAGATTTGGTCCCTGCCATGGCTGTCCTCAAAGTGTTCCTCTGTCTGCCACGCATCCTGCTGGTGGCATGCAGCTTCAATGCCACCCTCCCACTGTACATTGTGGTCCTCAGGGCTGGGTGACATCCACCCAGGGATGTTCCTGACAAGGCCACATGCGCTGGCATAATCCCTGCACGGTTCTCCCTGTGCAGTGCTGGTGTTGGCACCATGCCAAGCATCCTTGGAATCTACGGTGAGGGGCTCAGCAGCCCGGCAGTGGGCGGGAAGATGGGTTGACACGTCCCTGGTCCTGGTGGAGATCCAGCAGTGGCTGCAGCCCGTGAGGTGGGAGGGCATGTCGTGTGGAAGCTGCCATCAGAGTACAGCCAAGTTCCAGCGTGAAGAGAAGTCCTGGGTCTGCAGAGACGGCTTGGCCCCGCTCAGCAGCACAGCACCGTTAGCCACGGTCACCCTCAGCCTGCCACTGCCCCCCAACCCTCTGCCCCCCAACCCTCCTGACACCAGCCAGCAGAGCCGAGCACCCACCCCACTGCAGTCCCATGGTGGCTGTGCCAGCACCGCCGTGCCAGGCACCAGCTCAGCACCCCCATCCCTCCCACCCCTCACCTGGGCTTTGCGCCCGCGGTTGACGAAGGCGCAGATGGGGTTGTAGGCGCCAGTGCCACACACGTAGAGGTGCGTCCGGTTCCAGGGCTGGATCAGGCGGATGAAGTTGCCGCACTCCCCCTGGGAAGCAGAGGAGAGAGTGTCAACCCCAGGAAGGGCTGGGGTTGGGGTGGGGCCATGGTTGGCATGGGCATGGGATGGAATGGGTCATTGGATGGTATGCGGCATGGGACAGCACAGATAAGGGGTTGGCATGGGCCATGAGCGGGCAAGCTGGAGGGCCCAGCCCTGGTTGGTAGGAGGAAACAGCATGGGGAGCTCAGACTCCTACTTTCCCAGGAAGCCCTCCAGAACCCGTATGGCTGGAATAAAAGCGGTGGCAGGACACTGCGACATCCTGGAGTGCCACCCCATCCTGACATGCCTGTAGATGCTGCCACACTATAGGGGACTCAAGGGATGGCTTTTCCAGGGTAGGACACAAGGACACGAATTCCTCCCCAGTGACTGCCACCAGCCCTACACCATTACCAGAACGGGGTCCAACGTGGTTACTCACATTGCTGTTCTTGCCTGACAGGATGCACTCCTCGATCCTCTGCTGGGATGCAGGCCAATGGATCTGTGGAAACACCAAGCCAGGGGAGACCAGGGCTCCCATCCACACAGGGCTCCCACCACTCCGCCACCAGCACCAATTATGCCCATCAAGCTCTTGCCCTGGCATCCAGAATGCCCCCCAGGTGTCCAGTTACCCCCTCCCGCCTGCTCCCCCTGCCCTGCGATGGCAGCTTACGATGAGGGGCTCGCGGTTGATGTCGTGGAGGTCCAGTGAGAGGACGTAGTCCTTGCTGCCCACATACATGCGGTCGTGGTCCTCGTCCTTCAGCAGGATGCGGTAGTCACTGGAGTTGAGGAGGAAGTTGAAGAAGTGTGCCGTGCCCGTCGCCTTCAGCTCTACAGGGAGAAAGGGGAAGGTGTCAATACCCCAGGGACCCCCATCTTCCCCAGTGTCGTTCCTGAGTCCAAGCCTGGGCCCAGCTGGAGGATGTCCCGTGAGAAGAGGTTCCCACCTTCCAGTCACGTGGTGCCTACTTTCCACTCCATGAGCACCATGATGCTGCCAGCTCTATGCAGGACACGGGACAATGATGGAGATGCTCATGGCCAACCGGACAACCAAGAGTGGCCAGGAGGAAAAGAAGCAGGGCCTGGGCTCAGGAGACCCAGCACCCCACAGGAGGGAGTGGAGCTTGCCATCGAGATGGGGCAGGAGGCAGGGGTTCTCTGCCACCCCAGCCCAGAGACTACAGCTCCCAAAATCTCTAGCATCATCCCTCTCCTGCACTGTGACCCCATGTCCCAACCAAGCCTCTGGCACCTAGGATGGGGGAGCTGGGACCCCAAGAAACCAGCGCCAGGGTAGGAGATGAGTCTCTACCCTACCCTGCACACCCCATCCCCCCCTAGAAAGTTATTTTTAGCCTGAGTGTGGGAGCAAGGAGTGAAAGAGGATAATGAGGGTCATGAATATTCACAAGTGCAATGAGGCAGCCAGATGGAAGGCAGAAGTGCTGCAGATGATGTGGGCCGGTGCCAAGAACCATGCGGCAGGGGCCAGTGCACGAGCAAGATGGAGCACCCTGCCCCAGCAGGATACTGTCTGCCCCAGGTGCCACCCCTTTGGAGGTGCCACTCCCCTTGGAGGTGTCACTCCCTTTGGATACCACCCCTAAATATCAGATGCCACCTCCATGGGATGACATCTGCCCTGGATGTCACTCCCTTTGAAAGTGCCACCCCTTTGGATGCCACTCCAAGCCATCAGATGCCATCCCCATGGGACGTCATCTTCCCCATATGCTTCCTTTTGGAGGTGCCACTCTCTTAGGATGCCACCAACAGCTATTGGATGCCACCTCTACGTGATGCCATCTGCCTCTGAAGCCAACCCCTTTGGAGATGCCACTCTTTTGGGAGTGTGTCACCCTCTTTGGATGTCACCAACAGCCATCAGATGCCACCCCCAGCCATTGGATGTCACCCTCATGGTATGCCATCTGCCCCAGACGCCATACCCTTTGAAATTGTCACCCTCTTTGGATGCCACCAACAGCCATCCAATGCCACTCCCATGAAACATTGGTCCAATGAGCATTCTTGCCCTGTGAAGTTTGTCCCTCCATGCAAGGGGGTGCCCTGTGCAGGGGCTGGGAGCAGCCCTGGGGTCCTCCCTTCCTGGGGAGGAGCAGAGCAAGGTCCCGCAGGTCAGTGTCAGGAAGGATCACGTCGGCTTCCAGGCAGTGCCGGGCAAGGCTCCAGCAGTCAGCTGCCCTTCCCAGGGGGAGGCCAAGTGCCTGCAGATCTCCCTGACCTCCCACCTCCTGGCCGCATGAGGGACTGGAACATCCCACAGGTGTCCCCAGGGCCCCCTCCCATCCAGGGCACCCACTCTGTCCCACGGCTGGCAGCAGTGCTGCAGTGGGGCACCTGCGGGTGCTGAGCCTGCTCGGCTCCGCTCAGCCGTGGCAGTGAGGCCAGGGCACGCCAGGCACCACAGCGTGGGAACCCGCCGGAGCAGGCTGCGGGAAACAGCGTCATGGGATGTGACATCAACCTCCTCCGGCGTGGGGGTCTGCCTGTCTGGCAGGGCTGGACAGACAGGACGAGCACGGTGGGCACGCAGAGGAGCTGGAGTTTGGGCTGCAGGCAGGGAGGGCCACTGCAGAGGTGCGGTGGAACAGTGCCAAGGATGGGGGGCCAGGGGGCCGCTCACCCACCCACTGCATGCTCCTCCTCCTGCCTGGCCCATCTGGGCTCCAGATGCTCCCTGTTGCTGGTGCTGGCTCACATGCCACCCATGGCGTCCCCAGCCTGTCCCACAGCAGTCCCTGCCTGTGCCACAGCACACTGTGTCTGGTCCCTGCCTGTCCCATGTCCTGAAGCTGCCCCACTGGTCCATGCAGTGCGTGTGTACGTGTATGTGCCCCACACTCTGTGCATGTGTGTACACGTGTGTGCTGCTGCTTCCCTCAGCGGGATGGTGGTGTCGGTGGGGACCAGGAAAGGGCAGGGGTGTTCTGGCAGTGGGTGACGCAGGCAGAGCAGAGCTCRTCCCCGTGATGGAACCTCACGTCCAGGCTTCCCACTCTGTCAGGACAGAGACACCCGGAGAAGGCAGAGATAGCGATGGTGGTTAAACTGGACAGGAGCCCTCTTGCCAGGACAGCCACTCGTCTGCCATCGCTGCCCAGCCTGGGGATGCCAGGACCAACGTCCCCGGGGCACACGCTCCTGTCCTCATCCTCCTGGCTGGGACCCTGGGGCTGAGCCGGGCAGCGCCAGGACACTGGTGGTGGAGGGTCTCGTGTCAGTGACAACCCCAAATATCCATTACAACGGGCGTCTCCAGGACTTGGCAGGTGACAGGGCCAGCAGCACAAAGGGCCTTGGCCCCCCACCGGGGGCTCCATTCAGCCCCCCACGGCCCAGCGATCAGAGGGGGCACTCCCAAAGCAGGGTGGTGACGGATCCACTGCCCCGTAACGCCCTCTCCAAAGGGGATGGAGGGGCGGTCAAGACCCTGCCACGACCTCTGACCTCCCAAACTTCCATCCCACTGCCTAATCCCCCACTATCACTGCGCCCCCAAACCCGCCCACAGCAGCCACGGGGTGTCCCTGGGGATAGAGTGGGGCAGGGCTCCCACCCGGGCTGGAGAAGCCGGCTCATTAGCCGATGCGCCCCAATGAGCATATTCCCTCCTGCATCCCCATTGCCAATCCCGGCACCGGCAGAGCCGGCTGGCCGGGAGCCTAATCCCATTTTAATTGCCCAGCACCGGGAGCCAGGAGCTGCTCGGCATCACAGCCAGGGTGGCCTCCCTGGGGACCGTCCCCTCACAACATTCCGCGGAGCCYCCAGCGAGCCCTCCGGGACTCTCCTGCCCGGAATCGTTTTGTGTCCTTGGGCGCTAAGCAGTAATTACCCTGCGCCCTCGAGCGATGCCAGGAGCCCAAGGGCTGGCAACAAGGGGCGATGCTCTGCTCTGCCCGCGGCACCACCGCCCGATTGCATGCTCTGCAAACCCAAATTCCCCCTTGCAATGCCAAATTCGGGCTGCATTCCCAGCTCCGGCAGCTGTCCACAGTGCCACCCTTGCGGGCTGTCACCACTGGCCCCCATCGGGCAGGGGTGAGCGATCCCTATCCATCACCCGTTGGCACGGAGACCGGGGCTGATCTCCACAGCGAAGGGGAGATTTTGGGGGCTCCCGATAAACCGAGCACCCCAAGGGATTCCTCACCCCACCCCAGCCCCCCAAATGTCACCAGGGCATCAGCACGAAGAGTTAATGCCATTACGACCCGAGCGGGTCACCTCCCCAGGTGCACCATCACTGCATTCCCCAAAACCAATTACAGGCGCTCTCACCTAATTAGATTCTAATTATGGGCTTGTAGCGCATTCAACATAATTAGCATGTAAATTACACGGCGTGTTTATATTCAATAACCGCTCTCCCCCCCCCCCCCCCCCCCCCCCCCCCCCCCCCCCCCCCCCCCGCTGGTGGAGCCAGCGCCTTTCGGGAGCCCTTTCTTTGCATGGGGGAGAATGAATTCACTCTAAATGCCGATGGAGAAGCCCAGTACTGATCCCAAGGGAGCCTGGCACAGCAGGGATAAATCTCATCTCCATCCTGCAGCGTTTTATCCCACAAATTTAGAAGCGTGCCCCAAATTTTGATTACGTTCCCTCCTAATTTTTTCCCTACTTGAAATCTGAGACGCAGCTTTTTGGGTACGCGTCAGAGGGGGCAGGATGGAGAGCAATGCCGGGAGAGGGATAGGGGGCTGGATGTGTCCCCTCTCGTGGTTRAAGCATTTGTTGTTATTGGGGCTGATCAAAGAGCTGGGTGGGTCGTCCGATGAAAGCAGAAYTGCTTATTTGTTTGAGCGTCACTCCGCTACCCCTTGATGGGTTATTTATGATGTAATTAAGCTAATTACATGTAATAAGAGAGTTTCCGTGGCCCCTAGCCAAGCTCTTTTCCCATTTAACCGATTCACAGGTGGGAGGAAACCAAAGCTTCCTTGCAGGGGCTTGGGAGATGAAATGACTCCTGTTCCCCCTTGCTGCCTTCCACCCCCGATCATCTCCAGCCCCCCTGGAGCATCGCCCCGTGCCGGCACCCGCGGCAGGGACAGGTGCTGCAGCCGCCCGGGTCAAACCTCTCGGGATGGAAAGAGGTGCCGGCCGGGTGTTCCCCGCAGCCATCGCCGCCCGCCTGGCTGGGCGCAAGCCAAAAAACAATAAAAAAAAAAAAAAAAAGAAGAAAACCCACATTTTTTTTCAGCGGAAACCGCTGATTCATCCCTCGGCCAGCCTGCCCCAAGCGCTGGTGGGTGGATGTGCCCCAGCGAGCAGTGCTGGCATGGGGGACCCCATTCCCACCGAGCATCACTCCGCAGTGGTGACCAGGCTCTTGGCTGGGTCAGGGGATGCTCCAGCAGCATGAAATCCCCTTCAGAGGAGCCTGGCTTCAGAAAAAAAAGACTTTAATCACCCCACAAGCAAAGAGCTGAGTTGAGGTGTCCCAACCCACTGCTCTTTGGGCTTTTTTGTTTAATTTTTGGACATTATTTCCTTCCGCAGCCCCTGAGGGGAGGGCATGCTGCTGGGCGGAAACTGCTGCGTCTCCAGGCCCTTTGCTCCGTGCCCAAGCGGCACTGCAGTAGGGGGAACACCCACGCCAGGAGCCCAGGAAGGGCCATTCTGCTCCATAAGGCGCGTTGTTAATTTGAGGGATAACTAGCTTATTAGATATAGGCTTGGGGGGGCTGAAATTGCACATGGGTTTTTTTSGGGGGAGGGTTTAAGGAGCTTATAGAGCTTCGCAGCCGGAGCCAGGGAGCTCAGCCCCGGCAGCAGCCGGTCCCAGCGGGTGGGGGGGGGCCCTGCTGCAGCCCCCCACTGTCCCAGCCAAGGAAATCCTCTTAGGGGTCACAGGGTTCAGCCCCATGTCCCCGCCCCCAGGGCACGGGAAAGGGAACTGTGGCATCCCCCTGACCTTTACGGGGTCTGAGGAGCAGCATGGGGCACTCACACCAGGGTAGGGACCGAGAGCGCCAGCACTCCCAGCACGTTCCTAGGACTGGTTGTCCCCAAGCCCTTGGCCCTGCCTGCACCCCCCTGTACCTCCCCATGTTTATCCCATCCTGCTGTCGCCAAGCGGTGCCCACAGCTGCGGCAGCTTAGGAGGGCGCCTGGGCGGCCCCCGGGACACGGTCCCCTGTCCGGGCTCCTCTCCAGCCATCTGCCGCCCCCTGGCCTGGATCAAGCGTGCTGATATCCCCTGGCCACCGGCAGAGATGCCAGCGGGGTGGGAGGGGAAACTGAGGCACGAGGCAGGCAGGAGTGAGGTCACGCAGGGGGCTGGCAGCGGAGCCAAGAAGAGACGCCATGCTTGATTTATTCTTTTTAAAATAATTTTTTCCCCCTGCAGGAACTGCCCTGCCTCTCACCCCTCAGCCCCTCCCCGCCGGGGCTGCCCCCGGCTGGACCTCAGCCACAGCTTTTCCGAGAGSTGCCAGCACGGCCGTTCCCCTCACTGTGGAGAGCGGCTCCGGTTTTGAAGCCCCACGGAGAGCCCTGACCTCGAGGGCTTCCCGCAGTGATGCGGGGTGAGAGCCCACCCTTCCTTCCCTCACGCTTTTCCCATGCTCGACAGGGAGGATATGGAGGGATGAAGCACCATCATCATCATCATCACCACCTCCTGCATCCTCATGGGGAATGGGCCAGCCTCTCTGGTGCCCGAGCCCGCAGTCCGGAGGAAGGCCCAGAGCAGAGGGGGCTGCAGGATGTGTACGGCAGTGGGGGGAGCGAGTGAATTGTTAGCACGGAGATGATTAAAAATATCCACCCTATTTCTGGCCAGCACTGGGCTGGGATCTGGGAAGAGCTGTTGGCAAAAGCGAGCTGTGCCGGAGCCGCTCCCAGCGCTGTTCTTTCCATGCTGGTCACCTTCCTCCTGCCGACACACGGACAGGAAAGCCTTGAGAGGAGGACAGACGTAAAGAGACCAAAGGGGTGACGGGATGGGGGGAGAACTGAGCGATGACCCTGCCCAGCCCGTCACCCTGCACCAGGGCACAGGAGCTCGGCTCCCACCCCTTTCCTATCGCATCGGTATTTTATAGATGTATTTTTTTAACGCACTCAGAGGCGCCGGGGCTCCGTAGAGGATGACGCAGGCCCCGGGGAGCTGCGACAAACCTCTGGCGCGCGATAACAAGCAAAGGCAAACAAACCCAGAGACGCTCCCGCGGCTGGCAGGGCTCCAGGCAGCGCGGCCGCCCAGGCGAGGCGCCGGGGGACACACACGGGGACATGGCGGCTCCTTCCCCAGCASCCTGTCATGCTCGTGGCCACCTCGATCCCATCTTGGCACTGGGACGCTTTAGCCAGAGGGATGCTGGTGATGGAGACCCACACCCCAACCCCAGCAGCTGTGTCTGCACGAACGGCCACCAGGTCCCTGTGGCACCACAGCAGTCCCTGACGGCAAAGCCCAGCCCAACTCACCACACCAGTGTCCCTCAGCCCAGGCCCATCACAGCCAGCCCCACTGCCTGCAGCTGCACTGCGGGATTTGGGGCTGGGCATCCGGGTACCAGCCCTGCCTCCCCAAGCAAGAGAAGGGGCTGGGCCACCAGCAAAATGATGCTGCCACCCCACATCTCATGGCTCCACGGCTTCAGGGAGGCTGCAGGCAGATTATCAATTTGGGAAGCTGCTCACCAGCAGTTTGGTGTGTGCCCCGCAGCTGGCCCTCGAGGAAGGCCCTGGGATAATTTTCCACCACTGCCTTGTCAGAGCGAAGGCAGGGAAGAGGTGAGCTGCATCCCTTCCCAATCTCGATGTGCTTGGATCCAGCACACCGCTGGCATTTCTCCTCCGTGTGCCAGTGCAAACCAGCCCCTCTCCCGCTGCAAATCCTGACTCTAGGCAGCAAGGGCAGGGTGAGCCCTGCCAGACCACCTCAGGCAGGAGGGAGAAGGACTGGAGATCCTGACACAAGCACAGCCAGGAACCATTGCTCCGACCAGCTGAGGCCAAAAAAAACCAGCTCCAAACCAGCCCCCAGCCTGTGGCACAGCAAGCTTAACCATGCCTTTCAGGAATTAATCTCAGTCCTGGAGCACACCGTGGTGGTGGGCACTGTGTCCAGCTGGGACTTTGCTGGAGCCTTCCCTCCCCGCCCCACAGCCATGAGGAAGAGATGTTCAGAGCCAGGGTGGGGGAAGCATCTCTACAGCAACTGAAGTGCCCCAGCAGCCCCCAAAACCCTCYGAAAACATCGTTTGGAGAGGAAAGTGGCGCCTGCCTCTGGGGAGGAACTTGCTCACTGCTTTCCAGCCCGGACTTGTCCCCAGACTCTTCATACCAGCCATTTTTTCTGTCGAGACCAGCCTGTAACACCCGCGGCTGCTGCTGCCTCGCTGTGTTTGCCGTCAGCCCCCTGGCCCCTCCTGCCCACCTCTGCTGTGCTCACCATCAGTTCTGCCACCACATCCTGGGCTCRCAGGTTCAGGAGGTGACGAGAGGGCGAAGGCACTGGGACAGCACAGGAGGGACACAGGCAGCACAGCTCCAGCTCTCCCACGGACCCCAAGGGGAGGCAGACACGAGACTCCTCCTGTCTGTCACCTCCTGACACACATCCAAGCAGGCAAGCCCCCAGCGGGGACAATTTCCGTTCTGCTCCTCGAGGTTTGCAGACCTGGGACCTGCCTCATCAGCCCCAGCCTGCCCTGCTCAGCAACCTCAAAACAGGAGCTCAGGACAAACCCCTCCACCAATGTGCTCCCCAAAACTGGCCCAGGGGTCCCCCCACAGCTCCCAGGGTGGCTGGGTGGACTAAGCAGCCCTGGAACGAAAGGGTTAAGCCCCTTCCCCCCACCCAGCACCCTCCCCTCCTGCCTCTCCCGGCTCCCTGCCAGCTCCCAGGCGTTAATACCAGCTGGGGGGGTCGGGGCGGCGTCAAGCTGCTGTCTGGAATCGGGGTGCTGCCGGGGGGGCTTCCCACACCKCAGCACCCAGCTTTGCCAGATGGAGGGAGCCACCCACCCACAAGAGGAAGCGTATTGGGAGGACTAGGCAGGCTACCAGTCCCCCAAGACTGTGTGTGCTGGTGCAGACTGGGAGCTCAGCCACACCTGAATATGGATCCCTATGGAGATTTCTGAGGGTGCAGCTTGCTGATGCCCCCCAGCGAGGAGAAGAAGCCTGTACTGGGGTGCCTGTGGTTTCCCCCACCTTGGGGTCCCACCCTGCCCCCCTCCCCGACTCTGACAACCAGGCTCTTACCTTTGAAGGAGAGCTGGACCCTGGGAGTAGCGAAGCCGTGGTCCTTAGGGTGGGCAGCCCGCCAGCCCAGAGTCAGCAGGGTGGCCCAGAGGAGGACACCGACCACGGGCATGGTGGGCATGCGCCTGGGCGCCGAGATCGAGGGGAGTCTGGGGGAGCCGAGCCTGCCAAGGAGGGCACATGTGGGAATGATGTCAGTTTGCTGCACCCGCCACTCCCCTGAGGGGTACAAGCCCCACATCTCCCCATCCCGCTCACCATCACCCGCTGGCACGCAGCATCCTCCAGGGATTACTGGAAGCCAGCCCTGGGAGGCTGAACTCCGCTCTGCAGACTGGGGGGCGGGGGGCACAAATCAGGGGGCCACAGCCTCACCTCCTTGGGTGCCCAGCCAAGCAAGAAGGGCGAGAAGCGCTGCAGCACCCTCCTCCACCCCAGCCGGCGAGCCTTGCCCAGGTGAGGAGCATCCCTCCATCCCTCCTCACAGCCCCCCTCGGCTGCAGCATCCCCAGCCCCCAGCTGGGCTGGCTCCCCCTGCCCTGGCACCCAGAGGGGTCCCGCTCCCAGCCCTTTCCTCCCCACCTCTCCTCCCAGCCCCCAGCAAAGCCACAGCAAGCAGAGCTGGGATCAAATCTTTCCAACATGAAGGAAATCTGGACTTCATTATTCCAAGAACGTACAAAAAAAAAAAAAAAAGAAGGAGATTTTTTTCATAAATAAAAGAGGAAGAAAAAGAAGAGGGGAAAAAAAAAAGCCCTGCCTGTGTGCCAGGCAGCTGGACTCCCTGGGGCTCCGGCACTGAGCGGAGTCCGCCAAGCTGCCTCCAGCAAGCCACACACGCACCCCGGCACGGCACGGTGCGCAGTGCCCCCTGCGCACCCCGCTGTCCCTCCCGCAGGGATCGTCCCCTGGGCCAGGTCCCTCTCCCCAGGCAGCACCCTCCTGGGGGTCTCCAGGGCACTTCAGGCAGGATTTAGGAGGAGGCCCGCGGTGGGAAGCCCCTTGTGTCCCCAGGGAGCTGCATGCTTGGGTGGGATGCACTGTGCCACGGTCTCTGGGTGGGCTCAGGCACGCGGGGAGCATCCAGCCAGCCCACCCAAAGGGGGTCTGTGCTGTGGGAACAGGGGTCCCCACCGTGACACCCCCATGGGGCCATGCCCTCCAGAGCTCTGCCGGCTGCCCCCACATAGCCCCACAGGAGGGGACAGGCACACCCAAAGAAGCCAGACGGGTGGCAGGGAACCCCTTCGGGGCACCCCAGAGAAGGATGCTGAGTGCAAGGGGGGCAATCCCGCACCCCCACTCGGGTGGTCTGGCTGGCCTCTCCTGCAGTGCGCAGCACCCACACCACCAGCCCCAGCCCCAGCCCCGAGCAGGGCAAAGGCAACAGCACTGTCACCAGCAGCAGGGCAAGACCCCGAGCGTGGTGACACGGCTATTCCCTGGGGCTGTGTTATTTTTTTTCTCCTTCTCGCCTTTGGGGTCAGTAAATATTTCGATTTGCTCCTCTGCCCCTGAGCACACCCAGCTCTGCTCCATTGTACTGGTATTCGGTCCCTTTTCAGGCTGCCTCCCCCCTTCTCCCACCCATTCCCAGGCTCTGCCCTTCCCATCAGCGCCAGACCGGGACAGCCTGCACCCCCAATTCCTCCACCAGCCAAAACTCCAGTTGGTTGCAGTTAAATAACCCCCTCCATCCAAACCTCCCCCCTCTCCCCGGCAGCTTTAGGAAATAATTCTGGCAAATCCCACTATTGCATTTGGATGGAGCGGCGTACGCGTCAGAGACAGGGAGCGAGATGGCAAACAAAGGAAAAGAGGGAGAGGAGGGGAGCGCAGCAAGCGCAGGGCGAGGAAAGGGGAAAGGGCCGGCGGTGAGTGGGGGGCACCCAGACCCGGCTGGGAAAGGCAAATTCCAAGGAAGCAAAAAGGGAAACGGGCCACTGGAGTGCACCTTGGCCAGGAAATCTCCATTTCCAGGGTCATCTGCACTCCGGGGAAACTGAGAACTCCAGGGGAGAGCGGCCACATTCCTGCCCTCCAGCCCCCGGGCTGTCTGGGCTTGGAGGGGTTTTTTAGCAATTAAAGTTTGGCCATTGCTTCTGCTGCCGCAGGAAGATCAAAATCCCGCTCGGCTTTATCCCCCCTTCCCCAGGCTGGTCAACCCAGCGGCGCCGAGCCCAAGCAATTAGGGAAAGGTTTTCTCGTCTGTAACAGGGACTCCTTTTGGGGATCGAACTCCCACAGAGGGCTGAGGGATGCCTCGGGAGTGCCCCGGGGGGGCTCAGGGATAGGACTGCCTGCACGCCTGGTCCCCGTGGCCTCGGGAGAGAGCAGGAAACATTTTGGGAGGGAAAAGCAATAGAGGCAGGATAGGCAGTGGGAGGGGAGCCTGGCCCACCTCCGGCCACGGCGCGCGATGCCATCAGTGGGAAGGGGGAAAAATAGGGAAAAAAATAACATAACATAATATAATATAATAACGCTAAACGTCCACCGCGGCCCCGCG
Organism: Amblyornis subalaris; assembly: GCA_018881555.1. NCBI lineage: Eukaryota > Metazoa > Chordata > Aves > Passeriformes > Ptilonorhynchidae > Amblyornis > Amblyornis subalaris. The sequence continues at coordinate 14,532,050 of JACAXG010000008.1, forward strand.
CACCCGGGAAATAACTTTGCACAACTTTGCGCTCTGGCACGCCTGGCCTGTCCCCAGGGAGCGACGGCTGTCCCCTGCGCCCCCCGCCCGGGCGCCCTCCGCGCAGCCCCAGCCCGCCGAGGCGCGGGGTCCTGCCAGGGCTCGGCGTCCCACCGGGGCGGGCTCCGGCAGCCTGCTCCACGGTGCCGGGCGTTCTCCTGCGTGTGCGTGTGTGTGTCCCCCGGCACCCCCTCCCTGGGCACCCGCTCGCCGCCGAGCCCTGCCGCAAGCCCCATGCCCCGGGGGCTCCCTGCCAACCCCCGTCCCCTGCGACAGTCCCCTCGCCCCGAGCGCGGGACCGGGGCGCGCCTGCCCAGCCRCGGCTCCCGGGAGCAGGGGGACCGGCAGGGTCCCCCCACCTCCGTACCACCCCGCTGCGAGGCGGGGAGCGGGGCTCTCCGAAGCACCCGGTGCCGCCAACCAGCTCGCGGCTGGGGTCCCAGCACCGGAGCGCCGGCGGCAGCCCCCGCCCCACCTGCCCACTTCACCGGCAAGTTGCGGCGGGGGGGACCAACACGCGCGAGTTCCGAGCGGCGGAAAGTTTTCCCGGGGCGCCCCCGGCGCCGGGCACCCGCTCCGCCGCCCGCCGCCGCTCTTACCTCCGCGGGGGTCCCGGCGGCGGCCGGGGCGGTGCAGGGCGGCGGGGCTCAGCGCCGCGCCGGGGTCCCGCGGCCCCCCGCCATCTCTCGGCCGCGACTGCCGCCGCGGCCCCGGCCCGTGAGCGGCGGGCGGGGCGGGGCGGGGCGGGCACCGGGCGGGGCCCGGCCCCCACTGGGCCCCGTTGCGGGGCGCCGCGGGGGGCGTCGTTTGCATAGACACGCCCACCGCCACGCCCACCGCCCCGGGCCGCAGGTTCGAGCCCCGGCGCCGCCCCCGCCGCTCACCTCCGGCTCCGGCCCTTTGTTGCGGGGTGCAGGCGGTGCCCCGCCGTGCCGTGCCAGCCCGACGGCGGCTCGCCGTGCCTCCGCAGCCCGCCACCCTCCCGCCGGTCCCGGGAAGGAGGAGGATAAATAAGTGCCGTCCCTCCTTTGTCTGCCGCGGCGGGGGGCGGCCCGGGGCGGCGGGGTCTGCGGGGAGCCGAGCCCCGACGAGTCGGCGGCTTTGTGAGAGCTCCGGCTCCGGTGAGAAACCGTCTCCYACACACGGCATCTCCAAAGGCTGGGAGTGGGGCGCCGTCTCTGGCCCCACCTTGCTCATTCTGCCGCCCCCGACGCCGGATACTCCCACTGGTGACCCTCGGCCTCAACCAGGGCAGGCAGGTGACCCCTGCCCCACTCTGGTTTCATAGCATCTCTCTGCCCTGGGACCTGTTGGCACCTGGGTGATCCCAAATCAGTACCTGTGCCCTGGCATCCCTCTGCTCCAGGATCTGCTGGCTCCTGGGTATCCCTCTCTGGGACCATTCTCCCCCTGCCCTGGGTGATTCCTGCCCAGCACTGTCCTCCCTGCACAGCCAAGGCTGCGACTGACAGGTGGTGTGCAGCTGAGCCCCGTAGATCTGCTCTGGTCCTTCCTGCCTGAGGTGGACACCTTGGAGCCCCTCAAATGCCAGGCACGTGTCTCAGTTCCCCTGCTCWGTTTCTGCCAAGCTGGGGGCCTCTGTCAGGTCCTCCCTGCCCAGACACGGGTACAACCCCCTGCATGCACCACAGAGCTTGGCCCCATGCCCCCCAGTCCCAGCAGGACCTTCCCCCTTGGCCTCAGAGGTCCCATCCACTGCTACCCTGCTCCCACACGGGGTAACGAGGCGTTAAGGATGCTGAAAAAGCACAAAAACGGGTGCTGGAGGGCAAGGTGCCCTGATCTGAGAGTCATCCTGTGCCTCTGAGCCAGGCTCCCTGGATATGAGCAGGGCAGGGGGAGACAAGGCATCCCAGCACAAGCACCAGGGAAGGGAGAGCAGTATCCACCCACAAGCAGGCATTGCTGCTGGAGAAATTCCTCCCCTGAGCACACACCCCTGCCCTGTCCGAGCGCTCCTCCATTTACCCCACAGGAAGAGGGGAAAGTTTGCAGGGCAGGGTTTCTAGCCAGGCAAGGTCACCTTGTCACCCAGACACTGCCAGGGCTCGAGGAGAGTCTGGCAGAGAGGGTGTCTGCTCCCAGCCCCACTGTGATCTGCCCCTTGCTGCCACTGCTTTTCCCAGGGATGGCTCCACGGAAATAAGCTGGCGCCGTCCTTCACCCTCACACATCTCCTCTGTCTTCCTCTGAAAAATGAGGAGTTTGTCGCCGGATTCTCATCACCAGCCACTCTGTGTGCGGGAGGGCAGCCGCAATGGCCCCAGTCAGCAGCACAAATAAATGGCCCGAAACACGATACGCGGGAGCTCCCTGGGATAAAAGAATTTCTAAGCAGAGGTTTTATTTTCCCCTCGGAGCCCCAGTCTCTCGTGATCTGGTCCAAACACAAAGGCTGTCCTGAATTTCCAGTCTCACTTTCTCTCCTGGCAGCTGGTGAGCTAGGTGATGCTTTGGGGCACCTTGTCCCCTGTGCCGGTGCCTCGGCACACCGGGCTGTGGTGGTGACAGGTCACCCGGCCCCCCYGGGCACTCCAGGGCCACCAGGCTCCGGTGCAGCCTCCTGGTTGCCGTTCTGGGGGTGGTGACATACATTTGGCAGTGAATTAAACTGGGGCAGCCACAGCCGGAGGCTGCTCTCAGCCCCCCTCCATTACCTGCCTGGTGCTGGGGGGGCTGCAGGTGCTCCCTCAGGCTGTGTTGGGGTGATGCCAGGCAGGAGAGGGAGTGCCCAGCCCTGCCCCAGGCCACTCTCCTGAAACCTGGCCCCCAGAACAGGTATGGGTGTCCTGGAGACCCACAAAGGAACAGCTGGGTCCCCACCATCCCCTCTCATCTCCATGATCCATGGCTTGCTGGCACAGAAAGGGTCTTGGACCTCCCAGTGTATCATTAACCCAGAACTGAGCCATTAACTCTCCCAAGTCCCCACAGTTATAAATCAGCCTTCCCGTAACTTCCTTCTCCCCTGCTGCAGTTTAAGCCTGTGGCTTCCTGTCCTAATTAGCCAGTGAGGTTAATTGGCCCCCAGCTTCTTTACACTTCCAAGCCTCTCTGAGGGGGGGGTCACTGCATCCTCTGTTTGTGCATTGACCCTCAGACCCTTCCCCTCACCATGAGCTCTTCCCCCAGCACCAGGGATGGGAAGTGCTGACGTGGCCACATCCATGCCATGGTTGAGGGTGACTGCCTGCCTGTTCCAGCTCCTGCAAGCTTCTTTGTGCCTCCTCAGCCCCTGCCCCGGGCCTAGGGTGGATACTCGCCACCTACCCGGCATCTTATCCCTGTCTTCATCCCTGTTCCTGTCCCAATTCCCATCCCTATCTCTATCTCCATCCCCACTCCCACTCTTATCCCTATCCCTGTCCCCATTCTCATTCCTGTCCCTTTTCCTGTACTCATCACCATTCCTGTCCCCATTCCCATCTGTATTCCTGTCCTCATTCCCAGTTCTGTCCCTTTTCTTGTCCTCACCACCATTCCTGTACCCATTCCCATCCCCATTCCTGTCCCCATCCCCAATCCTGTCCCCATTCCTGTACCTTTTCCTGTCCCGATTTCCATTCTCATCCCAATCCTTGTCCTCATCCCTGTTTCTGTGCCCGTTCCCCCCATTCCCAGCCTGTCCCCTCTCCTTCCTGGCCCTGCTGTGTGGCAGTGCCAGAGGCCCCCGCCAGCTCCCGGATGCCTTGGCTCAGCCTGTGCCAGCTTCATGCTCCGGCCATCTGTCCCCCACCTGCCTGTCGTCTCACGCCTCCTCCTCGGGGCCAGGGGTCCCCGTCTCGCCTGCCCCAGCCTGGGGATGCCAGCGGGCACCAGAGTGGGTGTCCCCAGGGAATCCGATGATGCCAGGAGGGAGCTGGGCAATGCTGGCAGCAGAGCAGTGCAGAGATGCCTGGACCAGGTTTGGTGGCCCCTCTGAGCCAGCCTTGGGACCAGCCCACTGCCACCCACTCCAGGGAGCCTGCAAGGACCCCAGGACCTGCTCAACCCTTTGGGTCGTGCCCCAGTGCCAAAGTATCCCCCAGCGACCCGGGTACCCTCGGTGCCAACTCCTGGGCGGTGCTGCCATCCCCTGCCGSGCTGGCAGGCATCGCCCGCCGTGTCCTGCTTTGGGGGAAGCATTCCTGCTTTTTATAACCCTGCTGAGGCTCCCCAGCTGCCAGCCCCGTGCCAGCCTGCCTGCCGTCCTGCCTGCTGCCTGCACTGCCTTCCTGCCTGCTGCCTGCCTGCCCGAGCATGGCCGGGGAGGGGGTGGTGCGGGCCGGGGGCTGCAGGGCCCGTCCGACCTGCACAGCTGCATAGCTTGTCTCCAGCTATTAAACAAACTCCTCCATCTCCCCCCTCCTCCCGGTCCCCTTCCCGCCGCCAGACGCTGCTTAACCCTCTGCTGCCCCGCTCCTCATCCCGCAGCAGCGGGAAGCGGCATCTGCCCCTCGCTGCCCGCCGCAGGTTTGGCTCCCAGGAGCGAACCCCCTACTGCCAGTGCCCCCTGAGCCGGCTGGGCAGCGAGGGTGGCCACCCAGGTCCCCAGGGTGCCTGCAGCCTGGCACCATCCTGGGCACCCGTCTTGCGGGCAGGGCAGGAGAGCTGGCAGCTGGGGCTGGGAAGGGCAGAGGGATGCAGGGTCTGGGGGATACAGGCAGGGCGATGCAGGCAGGGGCTTGCAGGGAATGATGGATGCAGGATGGGGGAAGAGAGGAGCTGTACTGCAGGGCATGGATGGTGCAAGGGCTGGAGGGAAGGCAGAGGGGTGTGGGGTGAGGGGCTGGACCTCCCTGGACCCATTGCAGCCCTCTGCCCTTCCCACCCCACTGTAGGAAGCGATGCTGGGGGGTGCCCCAGCCGCCGGGAGAGCTCCAGCTGCAGACCTCCCCTGCAGATATGGGCCAGTAAAGCAGGCAGGAGGACACAGCAGCCCTGGGATTCCCCCCAGGGTGACTGCTGAGATCTGCACACCTCAGTGCACACAGACAGCAGTGCCACAGACTCTGCTTCCAGCCCAGCTCAGCCTGGCAGTGCCAGGAGAACAGCTTCCATCCCCCCAGTCCCCACCAGCTGCCTATACCCCCTGCTACAGTTCTCAGAGATATCAGCTTCGCACGGAAACCTGAGCAGCTCCCAGCTCAGGAACCGCTGCAGGAGATGGGATGCAAGGGAGAAGAAGGATTTGCCCCTCCAGGCTGAATTGAGCCCTCTGGAAGTGTTGATGTGGTGATGCCACGCTCTGCTGCCACCATCCTAGGACACTGTGGAGAGGACAGACCCTGTCTGGCCCCTCCAGGACCTCCCTGGTTGCCCTCTGCCTCCCACGCTCCCTCCCCCAGATGTTTGGGATATCTGGTCCTTTCCCGCTCCAACCCAGTGACAAATGCTTGCCTGAGCGGGGTTTATTATTGTAAGAGCCTGGAGCTGGCTCTGGCCAACTTTCTGCCTGGGGCTAAGCCAGCAGCTGCAGGGCACCCTTCGGCACAGCCACCCCAGGGACGAGCTGTCCYTGCCCCAGGCACTCTCTGCATGCCAAGGGGTGGGGACAGAACCCTTGACGTTGCCCAGCACTCTGTGGGCGTGAGGAGCCCAGGGCAAGCCCCCCGCCCCAAGCAGGGTACAAAGGTGGATGCTCCAACCTTCAGCTGGCGGTACTGGGAGAGGGGTGGGGGCTTTGCCGAGAGTCCCCCCAAGCCCCTCGCTGTCTCTCCCCTGCTCCGCTCCACGGATGGGCTGTCGTGGGCTGGAGCGCGGCGGGCTCGGTGATCGATGGCCAAGGCGTGGGCTTGCCAAGCCCTGCGTGTTTGGAAGCCRCTGTGTTTGTCTTGGCAGGAGCAGGGATGTCATCTCCTCCGCCTTGCACTGTGACGAGCTGGGAAAGCCAACGGGGGGTTGTGCTGGAGCGGGTGCCCCAGCGGGTCCCCTGSCAGCAGCAGAGGGGTCTGCCCCAGATGGGCAGAGTGAGGTCCTGGCAAGGCAAGAGGACAAGCAGATGCACCCAGTGGGTGTGGTGAGGGTGACGTGGGGACAAACTGAGCTCGTTATCCCCTGGCAGAGTGCGTTTGGCCATCCAGGTGTGCCCTGCACCTGRCAGAGCTGCCTCCAGCCCAGGCCCTGCGCTGGTGTTGCCCGCGGGGTCACCGAGCCCTGCGCACTGCTGGTGGGGAAACTGAGGCAGAAGGGCAGCACCAGCTGGCAGCAGGGCCATGGGATAGGGGGCTGAGGGGCCAGGAGCAAGACAGGCWCTGGGAAAAGCAGTCTCTTGGGCAGGGAGCAGTCTGGCCAGAGCTCTGCCGGGAAAGGGGTGCAGTGAGGACATGGAAGGTGGTGACGGATCAATGTCCGGCCCAGCGCCGACGGCAAAGGCGTTTGAAGAGCAGCTCCTGATGATTATGGTGAGGCGCTTGGTGGTCGATAGCTGCCTGCAAAGGCAGGGTCAGATCCTGCTGGGGGTCCCCAGGCAGAGCAGGAGATCGTGAGGGAGGGGAGATGAGCGCCCTGGTAGTGTCTGCAGTGTGATGTAGTGGTGGGCGTGGGGCTGGGGAGAGGTTGAGAATCCTGAAATAGTAATTGCTGGAGTCAGTGCTGCCCTGGGGACTGAGGCTTTTCGCTTCCCAGCCGAAGTCCAGGAGGCCTGGGATGAGAGTGCTGACACACAAGCCCTGCCCAGCACCATGGGCGGGAGATGGCTGGTTCTGCCTGCATCAAGCCTGACCATGGGGACCCAGCCTGCTCTGTCCCCACACTGGTTTCTGAGCCAGAGGGACTAGTGGAATGCCCACTCCTGACCACAGTTTGGTTGGCAGTGCTGAGGTCATCCATTCCTGCAGCTCTCCATGCTCCAGAGAAAGAAGCCATCACCTGCCCTTGTGTGAGGCCAGCCCCATCTCATCCATCCTTCAGCCTGGCCCCGCAAGCACATCCCCAGGCTCTCCAGCAGCAAGAGCATCACAGTGTGCCTGACTAGGACTGAGCATTCCTGGTGCCCTCTGACACACACGCACATGGGACCATGGCATGGTGTGGGACCACGGCATTGTGTGAGATCGCATCCATGTCACCCCACATGTTGCCATGGAAATGGGCAGGAGCTGCTCCAGGACTGGAAAACAGACCTGGACTGCTGGCTCCATGTCTCAGTGAGCCAGTCCTGGCACCCCCAACTTTGCCATGGGGTGCTCTGGGCACCCTGTGCAGCTCCCTGTGCCTGGGGGCCTGTTGTAGAGGGACATTGGTGCATAGGGATGAGCACAGGGTGGCGGGGATGCGTCACTACGTGCATGGGGCTTGGCTGTGTCCCCTCCAACACATCCCCATGCACAGCAAATTTATGAATACCAGTATTTTGTAGGGCTACAAGATCCTTTTCCTGTTCTAGGGAGAGGCTGTGGTCATGGCTGGGACCACTGTTCCATGGCTGCAGTGGCCATGCAGGAAGTGGCACAAGGAGCCAAGTCACCAGGCCAGGAGGAGCACTGTCTTCAGGGCAAGGGCAGCACCAGTCAGCATCCAGATCTCTGGACTGCCCGTCACTGCTACCTGGAGCCATTTCCGGCCCCCTCAAATACAGGGAGATGCTTGATGTTGTCTGTGTGAGAAAGATAGTTGAATAACTCAACAGTTTTAAGATAACTTCCCAATCTTCCAGCGTGTCCAAGAGCTTTCAAGACACAGGAAGGCAATGTGGGCAGAGGGTGGGGGCCAGCAGCTCTGTGGCACAGCCCTGATGCGCCGGTGTGCCACGTAAGTGGGTCAGTGGTACAGCCATGGGCATTGGCGGGCGCAGAGGAGCTGGAAAGGACAGGACGGAGGCAGCTGGAATGGCTCAAGGGCTGGAAGAAACTGGGACACATCCATGCACGTGGGTCCTCCCAAAGAAGTTGGCTGGGGAGCTGGATCAGCACACAGGGATAAAAGGGCACCAGGCAACTGGAGAGGATTTTTGGCTGTGAAACTCAGCAATTGCTCAGCTCCAGGATCCTTCACTGGGATGTGTCCAGTGGTGGCTGCCTCATCCCGGCAAGGACAGAGGGATGCTGGTCACAGCCTGGCATGGCCCAGCAAACCCCAGCATCCCTCTGGGGTGGAGGAAGGATGGTCAACCCAGCCCAGAATGGATTTGCGGTGGGAATACTGGTGGAAGGGTTCTCTGTGGAGACTGGGGGAAGTGGGAGAGCCCCATCCTGACTCCCCACTCCTCTCCCAGAAGCACAACCTGCTTCTCCCTTTCCCAGCAAAATCCTGTTAAAATGATGCTCCTGCTCCTGGGTCGCCGTGGCAACCGGCAGGCGCAACAAGAAGGGGGTGCAGGCTCTGAACCCCATCACTCCCTGCACTCGGGACGGCTTCCCAGCACTTCCACAGCTCCATCGCCCCAGGGCTGGCTGCTTGCTGGGGGGCTGCCTCCTCCCCAAGGTCAGGCTCCAGCCCAGGGTCAAGGGAGGCCCAGGCAGCTGATGCCGACGCCGATGCCGGCACGTGCCTCCTGGGAAGCTGTCTCCCTGCCTTGCCCTTCACCACATCCCTCCCCAGCTGCCGCCTGAACTTCAAAGCCACTAAAGGCCACATGGCCCGAAGCATCTTCTCCGTATCACTTCCAGTGAGGAGAAGATGCTTTGAAACCCCCTGGCCCTTCTCCCCTCCTCCGCAGGGTAATTTCCATTTTTTTCAAAACCCCACAAAAAAGGAGCCTTTTTCCTCTTTGTTTCTCTTCTCTCTCTCTTTTTTTTTCCCCTTGTCTTTGTCAGCTAAAAATATGCAACCCACCAGGGAGGGCGGGTGGGGGGAGCTGCTGCTGCGCCAAAGGTTAGCACCAGGCTGGGCTGGAAAAGCCACTGGAGGGGAATGCAGGTGCTCCCCACCACCTTTGGGGAGGGGTCCTGCCGCAGAAGTCCCGGCTTTGCTCAGGCCGGGGCTCAGGGCTTTGTCCCCAACATGCTGAGGGCGTGCGTGGGAGGCAGCAAAGTTGGAAGGCAGAGCCTGCTCAGGACTTGGTGTGACGTGACACTCAGCCAAGGGGCCAGGTACAGATCCATCTGTCCCGGCTGTTTCCCAGGGAGCTAGGAGATACCCAGGGATGCCCATCAGCCGGGGGCGGGATGTCCAGGCACCCCGTGGGGGGATGACCCCGCAGGGCAGGCATCAAAGCGGCCAGGGGCAGACAGGCAGCTCCAGGCTGGGGCGTGGGAGGGAGGTGGGCGGCCGTGGCAGAGGAAGGATGTGATTTACCTAATATCCCACTCCAACCACAGAACGGATGGAGGAGAAAAACAACCCGGGGGCTCGATGTCTCGGGGAGATGCTGTCAGGGGCTGAGAGGCACCGAGYGGTGCCAAAGCCAGCGGGGAAATTAAATTGGGATGAATCACCCAGAGCCGGGAGCGTTCACCTGAGCTACAAACCTGCCACAAATTCAGAGAAAACACATTTCCCAGCTCCCAGGGTTGCAATCTTAAGACTCGTCCAGCTTTGCAGGAAGGTGACAGACTTCAAAACTGGCTTACTGTTTCTTCCCGCCCCCCTTCCTCTCCCCCTCAAGGACGGGAATGTTGCAGCAGGATGTCTCGGCGTGGGGGTAACGACCAGCCACGGGCTCCCCTCCAGAGATGGTGACCCGGCAGCGGGATGCCGGAGCCAGGAYTCCCAGGCAGGACCGATCCTTGGGCATCCTGCAGGGCTGAGGGTGGGGGCTGAGAGGGAGGAGGCAGGCAGGAGATGGGCTGGGATGCTGCAAAACAGCAGGATGGGACAGAGCCGAGGGAATCTACTGTGGAGTCAAACTTGTAGAGAAGGCAGGAGACAGACAGTAGGGAAAAATTTCCAGGGCAGCTGTGGGTCARGGGATCTACTGGCGCCCAGGGATGGAGGTGTGAGAAGCAGGGAGGTGACAGAATTGCTGCTACTACTAAAGTGGGGAGACACCAACACAGGGTACACCAGATAGTGCTGCTTGAGCTGGGGGGGATTGGTCACCTCCCTGTGGTGGCCTCCACGGCTTGGAGGGCTGGGGGCAACCCATTCAGAGAATGCCTTGGCTACTTCAAACAAGCCGGCAGACCCCAGACCCGCAGGGCAGCTCGGAGCAAGAGCRGGGGCTGTGATTTATGGAGCAGGGGATTAGGCAGGAGGAGGCGACTGCAGCGGGACACACATGGCAGGCGCTGACGGAGGGGAAAGGGCTGCCAGAGCAGGACGGGGGTGAGTCCCAGGTGGCCAGACTAGAATTCCTCAGCCTTCCCTAGAGCTCGGATTTACCCCCGCGGCGATGAAGATGGCCCTACTGGGCAGCAGGGGGCTTGGGCCATGTCTGCTCTCAGGAAAGCATCCTGGTGCTCAGCTGCAGGGAGGGAGCAGGGTACATCCTGCTGGGAGCCTGATTGGACAGACCTTCTCTCTCCTCTCACGGTCCAGGCGTCCACCTCTCCTCTCCAGAGGAGGCATCAGGGACGGGAGGGAGGTGTTTGGCAGAGGGTAAACTGAGGCACGGTGGGTGTTGCCTCCCCCCGTTTCATGGGTTAGGACGTGGCAGCTTTGGGATTCCCAGCCACAGCTCGTGTGGGGCCACAGGAGCTGGTGGGACCTGATGGGCACTCAGTGTTTGGAGAGCCCTCACCGCCTCCGCCGGATGGCGATCTGCCCGTGGGAGCAAGGACATCCCGGATCCTTCCCGCGCACCCGGGCAGGTGGCGTCGGGTGTCCACAGCTGCCAGCCGCCTTTCATCCCCTTCCAGGCCGGGGCTCGCTTTCCGTCACCTGCTGCCCTCCCGGACGAAGGCCAAGAGCCCGCGGGCAGGGCCGATGTGCGAGACGTGGCCGCTCTGCCCGCATGTCCTCTGGCTGGAGGGAGGGCAGCGAGTACCCGAGGCAGCATCCTGCCCTATGCACCCCACTGCCAGCTCCTCAGCCCGGGGTGGGCATAGCTGGGATGGACCACGGCAAAGCCGCAGTCCAGAGACAGCAGCTCCACACACTTTCACTGCAAAACTTTCCATTGCCTTCAGCTCCTGCAATCAGTGGGAAGAACGGGAGCGGAGGAGCAGGTGGTGGGCTGTGTGGGTGTTGCTGGAACACACACGGTCAGCAGCGTGTGTGTGTCCAGGCACACATGTGTACGTGTGTCAGCACATGTGTGCGCTCAGGAGTGAGTGCATCCATGGGGAGATACACAGACATAGAGATCACCCTGTGCATCTCTGAGCGGGCGTTGCATGCCTGTGAGACTGCAGCATCCCTTTGCTGCAGAGTTTCTCAGCGTGTGCAGCCTAATGAGSCAGCACAGCAGAGTTAATTGAGGGGACAGACAAGCAGAGCTCGTCATTAAGGAAGGCACTGCAGCAGGTACCGGTGACGAGATGCTGCCTTGTCCCCCCGGGCTGATGGCAGCCCCCGCAGGGGACAGTGACAGCCTGAGTTTCCAGGAAAGATGGCTGGAGATGAGTGTCCCACGTGCTGCAGCCCTTGCCCAGGGCCGGCTCCATTAGCAAAAGCAGCCAGGCAGTGGGAATTGCTGTTGCCTGCATGGAGGAATGAATCTGCCAGACCTGGCAGGATAGGGCTGGCAGTGGATACTAAGCCCTGGACCCGGTGGCTTGTCTACAGCCCTGGCTGCATCCTGCCCACAGCACCTTCCACGTGGAACGTGTCCCTGCTGATGCACACTTGMTCAGCGTGACGATGCGCTGGCTGTCAAAACTGCCCCCTCAGCTCCCACCATTAGGTTCTAGAGTGAACATGCAGCAGAGGGGACGGAACAGCCGGCTCCCAGCAGCACCATGAGCCTGTGCCAACAGCCCACAAGGACGGGGAGCCTTGCTCAGGGCTGTCAGATTCTCGCTAGAGAAACTCGGAGAGCTGGAAAGGAGCCTCCACTGCCTTCGTAGCCAGGAGCTCCCACACTCCGCCTCCCTCTTCGGCTCTSTTGCTGGCCATGCCTCTCCCTGGGGGACCATGTCCTCACAAGACATGTCCGCAGATCCCCCCTTGGAATCTGGCCCTTCCTGTGGGCATCTCCATCTTGAGGGCTCGGAATGTGTTGTTCTGTCCCTTCCAGTAAGTGTTCACTCTGAAACCTAATGGTGGGGCAAGAGCCTGTCCTGAAGGCAGGAAGGGATCCTGCTGGAGCAGAAYCCAACCCTCTGTCTTCTGCCTCCTCCCTCCCATCAACACAGCCCTGCACACCCTGCCCCAGCCACCAGTGCCACAGGCAGAATAAAACCTTCCGGAGCGAGCATTCCCCTGACCTCATTTGCGCCGCTCCCGGATGAGGGGCTAAGTCAGTAGCTGCTGGGCTCCTGTCAGGAGGACCTGAGTGTTTTTGAGTTGATAACCTTATCACAGACACATCCCTAATTAAGCTTGTTAGCTCTTTATGATAAACAACATATGGGCTGGGGCCAGGGGGCTCCGTAGGGCCATGTGCTCTCCGGCAGCCACGCAGCCCATGGGGCAGTGCAGGCAGAGAACAAGCAGCCCTGTGTTTGTGCCTGCCTCTCCCTCCCSTTCACAAAACGGACCTTCAACCCTATGGCTTCGCTGACCCTCCAAACCATAACATTAGTCCTGGGTTTCTCCTCCGACTGGAATGAGCAGGAGGGGGGCTGGATTGGACAAGGCTGTCAAGGCTTTGCCAGTGCTACAGGATCCCCTTCCTACTCCTGCAGGGTCTGGGGCAGCACGAGAGAGATCTACAGTCTCTTGAGGGCTGGGAGACGAAGCGATGGTGGAGAACAGCAGCTCTGTACTCCCCACGGGAAGAAATGATGGGACAGCAGCTCAACCTGCTGCTGAGCCTGTGACCCTCAGGGGTTACACAGGGCCTGTGACCCATCCCAGGATGGTTTCTTTGTCCGTCATCTGGTTGGTAGCCGGAGATATCCATCATCCATCCACGAAGGCATAGTGGCATGAGACACCCAGGCATTCACCCCACTATCTATCCTTGTCTTCATCCCTCCTGCTCCCCCTTGCCTTCATTCCTTCTACTGCCCCATCAACCCACCTCACCATCCACCCTTGCCTTCATTCCTCCTCCTGCTCATCTCTGCTCTCCCTAAGATCAGGGTGCTCATCTGCTGCTCCCCCCTCAATGCTCATTAATTACCAGCCCACGTCTCTGGGACCAGACCTGTTAACGGGGTGCAGGGAGAGCACCCGCTCACTCCCCCACCCCACAGCTCTGCGTTTCTTATCTCTGAGATCCCACCTTGCTGGCAGAGGAGTGAGGCAGGATGCCACTTCCCTGGGGAATGGCAAGCCAAGCGATAACGAAATCGCAGCGCAAGGAGAAATTACCTTGCCTGAATTTTAAAAACTTCTCGCTGAGGTTGCCGTGGTAACTGAAAGGTGCATCACGTTGCTCTGACAACCCCGAAACAGCCAGGTTTTTGCCTGGCGGGCTCCGAAGCGGCAGGTTTTGGGGAGGGAGGAGCCCAGGGTGGTGAGGAGCTGGGATGTTCAGCCCTGAGCATCCCTAAGATAGAGATGTCTCCCTCCCCATAACCACCAGCTGCATCACTACCCCACCACCATTTCCAGCCTCTCCCTATCCATCTCTCCTGGGAAGCACTGGAGGAAAAGGACTGAGGGGTCCCAAGCCCAACCATGCGGTCCCCTGAGAAGGTGGCAGGGACGTGGGATGGGCTCCAGGTTGGCTCACCCTGCTGCGGGCATCCCTGGCACTGCAGGATTTGCTGGGAGCCCCAGCAGGCAGCCTGGGGACCTCTCTGCACTTTGTTTGGGGAGTGGGTTGTGCACCCAGCAGGGCTTCGGGCTCCAAGACCCCAAGTGAGTGCCAGCAGCATTGTCCCAGTCTGTGTAAATCACTCTGCCACGGAAATAGCCCCAGTGGGGTTGAAAAATAGCAGGTGACTCACGCAGAGCAAAGGGTCCAAAATAGCCCCTCCGGAGCACTCCTAAAATTAGTCTCCCTCCCGGGAGGTCCCAAGCACTGTGTCCTTGCCAGGGCACAGCCGCGGCATTGAGCCTGCCTGGCTGCTGCCACCACGGCCACTTCCCTCTGGGGTGGGGGCTGCAGGGCTCCCTTTGCTGCTCCTATCCCTCCAGTACCTCCCAAAAACCCACCCTCGGGTGTGACTGAACTGTGCACCTCTGAGTCTCTGTCAGATCCATGTGGCTCCTGTGGCTGCAGGCTGTTTCTTGGGGGATGCCCCACGCAACACTCACAGCCTCCAGCAAGACCCAGGCACCACAAAACACAGCCTTGGAAGCTGTGAGCTAGCAGGGTGCCAAGGACTTGCCCCCATCCTSCTGCCTTTTCTTTGATTTTGGTGGGAGGGATGGCAAGGCAGTGCATCGGGTGTTTCCCAGGGATAGCTAGTCCCTCAGAGATTCGGATTTTCCCACACCCGCTCGCCCAGCTCGTTGTTCCACCGTGGCAGGACAGCACCAGCCCGCTGCTCCCACCCGCTGCCGGTGCTGGGAGGGGGGCCTGGGGGGGGACACACGGAGGGACCCCGGGAGCAGCATCCGCTCTGCTGGCATGGCCGGGAGTGCTCCCCATGCCTGGCCATCGCTCCTGCGCGGGTGAGCAGTACCCCGTTAATTAGAGGAAGGGATGAATAATTCCTTTTTATAATGCACCGTCGCACGGCAGATGCCGTCTGCCTCGGCGCGCTGCGCGCGGGAGCCCGCGTTATTCTGCTCTCAGCAGAGTTATTTATACACTGGGACATTTTTCAAAGCGCTGCTTTGATGGTCTTCCACCAGCTAGGAAAAAAAAGTAGTCCATCCCAAAATAACCCGAGTGAAAGTCACAGCTCTTCATTACGCAGAGCTTCAACCGGGGGGCTCGGAGAACAAAAACCCGTCACATTCCTCCCATCAAATCCACCCTTTTCAAGTGCATTTCAAAWGGGTTCAAACCGCCGCGGCGGCGACGAGACGAGTGCTAATGATGCTGCGGGCACATCCCGCCGGGGAGGCGGATGGGGATGGGGGGGAGTGGGTTTTGAGCAGCTTCCAGAGCTGACGGATGTTTTGGGGTGCCCAGGACAGGGTCTTGCAGGGACCACAGTGAGATATGCTGGGAGAAATGCAGTCTCTGTGTTGCCTGGTTTTTCCTGCTGCAGGAAGCAGCTTTTCTCCCCAAATCAGGCTTTGGAGGAGGGGAACAAGCACCAAATAAATTTTTCTTAGGAACTAGAGCAAAAAAGCCCCAGTCTCCGTTTCCCGATTGCACCTGCATGCACACATCCCTCAGGTCTGGTTGCTGTTGAAGTGGAAAAAAAAGGGGTTGGGGTAAAGAGATTTTTGTAGGTGGTGACAAATTCCTGTGAAAACGTTTTTGATACGAAATCATCTCCCATCCAAGTTCCCTCCCGGCAGAGACAGTGAGCGGCTCCCCCACCACTCCCATACCTGGCAAAGGRCTTGAGCGGCTCACCCCAGCGGGTTCTGTGGGGCCCCAGTGGGGGGCTCCGGTTATCCCCATCACCAGGCTCTGGCTCACCCCCTGGATCCCCAGGGCCCTGCCTGCAGCAAGGCTGACACTGGCCTGCCCGCAGCCCCTCGGTCCCGCCGCCCAGCCCCCTTGCCCACTCCCCCCGAGGCTCGGCTCCACTGCCTGGGGCTGTGCGCAGCCTCCAGCCCAGCGCTCCGCGGCTCCGGGGCTGCCTGGCTGGTGATCGACGGCTCACTGCCGGAGGCAGGGAAGAGCCTCTTCTGGGARGACCATCTTTTTACCCTCCAAGTCCGCCTGTTCCAGCATTTCTGCAAGGCTGGAACATTTCCCCTGGGAAAGCCTGGCCATAGAAAATGCCCAAGTGCCCAGGATGGTGTGAGCTGCCTGGACAGGGGATAATTGTGCTGGAAGCAGCCACAGGTCCCAGGCCCCAGGATCCCAGCCCCCATCYGTTTTTGGTTTCTTCCAACAGCAACAGAGCCCCCCACTCCACCCCCCAGGGCTGAAAATCGCATCCATGTTGCTGCAGATGACGAGTCAATTAAAACCATCTTTTTTTTTCCTCCCCAGCAGAGAAACCTGGACCATGCAGTTCCCAAGCCAGAACCAGGCGCTCAGTCAAAACAGCATCCAAGTAGAGCAGCCAAGGGATAAGGGACACACCTCCCCTTCTTCACCCACCCTGGTACTGCGGGGCTGGGCAGGAAGAGTGTCCAGGGTGACATGGCCACTGGTCCAGGGCCACAGGAGTTCCACGCCAAGGGGCAGGAGGGGGTGCTGGTACTGCCCGGAGCAGGGTGCCAACACCCCCCTACACCAGCTCCAGGGAAGGGGCTGCCCTCTATCTGTGCACTCTCCCCCTTGGCTGTCCTCTTCCTGCCCTTTGAACATCCCCCCAGCAAAAAGGCTGGCTTCTGGGGTGCCACAGCGGTACCCTTGGTGTGCTGGCAGGATGCTGCACCGTGGCCCTGCCCATTCTCTCACCACAGCCCCACAGCTGAAGCCAGAGCCAGGCGGTTGTGGGACATTTGGGTAAAATAGGGGAAACTATTCCAGGGCAATTCCGAAGCAGTTCAGACACATTTAGGAGGGCAGGAGAGGATGGACGAACCTGGTGGGGAAGAGAAGGGGAAGCAGCTGTGTTAAATCACCCATGGCAGAGTGGGGAAAGGCACTGGAGAGGGGCACGAGCACACGGGTGCACACATGGGTGCATAACCACACACACGTGTGCCTGTGCTCTCTGCCCCAGGCTCTCCCACGGCAGCAAACGCCGCCTCCCATTTCAGATCCCCTTTTGGCATCAGGATACAAACCCCATGGAGCTGTGGGTGCCTCGCTTTGGCCAACACTCGGCATGCACAGAGCAAAGGTGTTCCTGGGTCATGGCCCTCTCCATGTCCTGCTGGGTACAGGAGGCCTTTTGGCGGGGGGGAACGCAGGAAATCCAACCCAATCCACCCAGAGCCTTGTGGCCTCTGGCAGCCCCAACCAGTGGCATAAGGATGTGTCCCTGCCTGCCAGCCACATTTCAGTGACCATGCAAACGAGCAAGGCAGGCCTGGGGCTGGCCATGTACAGTGCCGAGCTCCGCCACGGGTTGGTAACTCCAGCGATTAAGGAATACTCAGGAGAAAAGCTGTTCACACTAACGATTTGGCTGGTTTCCTCGCCTCAATTAGCGTGCAGGAGCTTGCAATGCTCTGAAGGCCTCCTGGAAAGCCAGGGCATAGCAGGCTKGGGAGTTTTATTATTAATAATGCTGCAAGCCAGCCAGAAAAATCCCAAACCTTAAAACCACATCAAGAGGGGCCTTGGATTCTGCATGTTATAGGTGCTGGAAGGAGCTGCAGCCCTGTTGGAGCCAAGGCCCTGGAAGTGACCCTGCAGCTGCCCTGTGCCTGGACGGAGCCCCTGGCTGCATGTCCTGTTCTCATGTACCTACTGCCCACCACAGAGGGCACAGGGTCCCTTTGGGTGTCCCCCCTCACCCTCCAGCCGGGGGTCTTCACCTGCTCTGGGGTTTGGTGCCTTTACTGTTCCGTTGTCTGTCAGAGAGATCGTGTAGCTGCTCAGCAAGAGAGAAACCAAGGCACAGGAGTGCAGTGAAGCTCTCTGCCCATCCAGAGACTGCTCTGCATCTCCTCCTATCACTGCCCAGCTACAAAAGCCTCTCTCCAGTATGCTGTCCCCCTCTGCATTCCTGGTGGGACCAGCCTCAGCCCCACAGTATTCTGGC
Source organism: Amblyornis subalaris (assembly GCA_018881555.1). Lineage (NCBI taxonomy): Eukaryota > Metazoa > Chordata > Aves > Passeriformes > Ptilonorhynchidae > Amblyornis > Amblyornis subalaris. Next base: position 14,549,755 of record JACAXG010000008.1, read on the forward strand.
TGTGGCTCAGCACCTTCTTGGGGCACTCTGCATCAGGCTCAGGCTCAGCCGCTCAGCCACAGTGGAATTGCCGTGCTGGTAGGCCTGCAAACTGTGCCTGAGAAATCTCCCTCCTGCTCCAGAGGGAATCCTGCCTCATCACTGCACACTTCTGGCGCTGGCCCCACCCCACAGCTTCTCCTCCCACCCCCCCAGAGGTCGGTCCCCAGGGAGGCAGGGACACCATGTCCCTCTGAAGGCAGTGGGCCACGGCACATTCAGTCACGAACAGCCGTGCCGCGCTGCCTAAATTGGAGGCGCGGGTGCTGGCAGGCGGCAGTGCCTCCACGCCCTGCTCCAGTGCCCGGCACGGGGCTGGGGGGCACGCCTGGGACTGGAGCGGCTGCATAGCCCCCCAGCTTCTCCTGTTCTCTGAGAACTCAGCAGCAGTGCCTTCACCCAGGAAAGGGGGCTCTAACCCATCCAACCAGGGCGCGGCTGCTAACCCAGGACCCCATTAAAGCCTTGCCCCAGGAAGGGACCCTGCTTTGGGCATCCCATTCTAGCAGTTATCCCCACGAACAAGTCCCCCTGCCCCCATGGCATGCTCCCAGCTCCCCACTGCAACTGTTCTGCTGGAGGTACCAGCTGGGGCTGGCCCAGCTCATGGCATTGGGGCAGCACTTTGCTGCAGCAAGGAGGGAGTGAACCTGTCAGGAGCCAGCCAGAGCCACGAGAACGCTGTGCTGTGCCCACTGCAGGCCCTTCCCCCTGTGCCCGCGGCATCACCCCTCATCAGGAGGATGCACTGGAATAGGGATCGATGGGCTGGGAAGAAGCTGAGCTACATAAATGCATTTTATCGACCCATCGAACCCAYCTGCTGGGAAACAGACGCCCCAGTGACAGCCCGGAGCAGCAAAGCACTTTGCTGCTTCACCAGGCGGGACACGCGGGGAGGCGGGAGGCTGCCACAGGCACACGGGTCCCTGTCGCAGTGCATCAGGCCTGCCTTCCCTACCATCAACCTGGGGGGAAGCTGGGGGAGGGAGCTCACACTTTTAGGTTGTTTCAAGCCACCCGGCTTCCTCTGTGGAGCTGAAGAGGGAATGTCACACGCTGGGAAGAAGCCCCGGAGCCCCGACGATGCTCGGCAGCCCTGAACAGAGGGAACGCGCCACGACGGGCTGCCACAGCCGGGCCACGCCTGCCACCTGGTGGCACGGCCCGGGGACTCGGGCAGGGACCTCAAGCCCTGCGGTCCCGGTGCTGAGGCAGGGTTGGACGGACTCCCCACCTCGGCTCACCCCAAGCCAGGCAGCCCTCAAAAGTCAGGCAGGGGCCTGACAATGCAACAGGGGCGCAGAGGCAGCTGTGCCAGCTGGCAAAGCAGGACTGACCCCACCCCAAAAAGCAGCCACAGGATGCTGGCCTCGACCCACAGAAAGGCTTTGCACCAAGTGTGAGTGGTGCAGCTGCTCTGCTTCCTCCTAACCCATTCCTATGCCCACCTGGACAGTAGGACAGCCCACTGCTGGCTCAGCTTCTGTGTGGAGGCTGTGAGACCCACAACCAACGGCATCACCAAAGGCAGAGCTCAGGGCTGCCCCACTCTGCTCATCTTGGGTCTTGGGAAGAGGAGTGTGGACACACAAGGCACAGCATAGGCAGAGGAACAGAAAGGCAGTAGACGGGACAGCTGCAGGACACCTCTGTGAGGACAAGGTTGACCATCACCCAGCCTGCAGCAGCTCCCACAGCATCCAGGCTGGCCRGAGAAAGCCGAGGTGGAGCACAGGAACCTCCACAGAGGTGCCATCCTGGTCCCTGCCAGCACCCCACCCGCCACAGGGCCAGCAGGTAACACCCACGGGCTTCTGAGCAGCTGCAGACACTGCTGCTGCTCCTCTCYTGCTCCCACAGCTACGGCAGGAAGATCTACTTGGAAATCTGATGCTCCACCAGCCACCATCCATGCTGGAGCTGTGAGGACGACGCCAAGAACAAGGCACAGCACAGAAATGAAAGGAGGGAGGCCAGTGGAGAGCCGCAGGGAGCGGAGACTCCAGGATGAAATCTCATCAAGGAAGAAGCAGAATGACAGAAAGGACAAGTAGCATTGGCAACTTAAGTCTTCATTCACCCACCGAGAAACAGAAATAGGATAATTTTTGGATGTATTTCATTTGGAAATGAGCCAAACTGGCAACTAGAATCAAAGTCTTCAAAAAGTCTATACAAAGATGTATCATACAAAATGTACAGGAAAATTCTCCAAAAAAACCCAGACAGACAATACAACAAAAGGAGAGCAGAGACAGTTTGAAACCACAGCTAACAGGTCCTGCTGCTGCTCCAGAGGGCAGCAGCAGCACCTGGACAACACGCTAAAACACAGAATACATTACACTATATACATGACCGTACAAAGATCAGCCATCCCCTTTGGTCTAACCAGGAGCTCTCCAGCATGAAGTTGAGTCAGTTCAAACAATCTGCTCATCGAAGTGTTTGTTACATGCTGAGCAGGGAACAACGTCCAAGGGAATGAAATGGTCAACTCTAAACCAAAACCAGAATACAGCCAGGTCACCAAGGCTATGGAGTTTAACAGTCAGTTCTTGCTAACAAGGAAGTGCTTGGCAGGCCAGAAGGGTTACTCCATCTCTGTGAAGCGAGCGAACATGGCTTTCCGTACCGCGTCTTTGTACGAATCCGCAGTGGAGACGCCGTAGGAGCTGCCCTTGGCTCCCAAGCCAGCTCCTCTCATTCGTACTTGGGCCTGCAAGGGAAGAGAGACACACCTCAGCTCTGCARTGAGTGGCCACACCACCACGAGGACACCACCAAAAAACTCATCAGTCCAGCCAGCTTCCCAAGCTCCCCTGGGGATCCCCACAGCCATAAATACCACCACTGACACCAAGGAATCGAAGTACACACAACAGCCCATTCTCACTGGCTTCACACTACTCTGACCCCACCCCAACCGCACAGAGTAATTCCTMACAGCACATCTTGCAGCACAGGCAAAGCCAGGAAAGGCAACAACCAGAGGGAGGGCAGCCCATCCCGGGGTATTGGGGCCACAGTGCCTCAGGAGTCAAGTGCCAAAGGGAGGAAGCACAGCCCTGCCTCTGCTTTAGCATCTGATGGGACAAACAGGAGCGGGAGCCAACATGAATAGAGGCAGCTTTGCTGTGGATGGCAGCTTATTCCTTCAGGTATCTTCAGCAGCAAGTTTTTCTAGATAAAAAAGAAAAAAAAAAAAAAAAAAAAGAGGCACCAAACCTCAAACCTCAAGAAGACATCCCTCTTTACTCACCTCAATGGGTGCTGTGATGCCCTGACATTTTCTTCCCAAGCCTGAGCCCTCCCTCCAGCCCATGGCCTGCAGCATCTTGTTCCCTATATTACTGTTGTCAAGGCCATCTTTGGTGGGCTGCTCGTAATTCCTGAGGGAAGAAGAGATGAGTTAACAAAGTAACCCCACTGCTCATGGTGCGCTGAAGCCGTCACTGAGGCGCTTTGAGATACATACACTGTGCCTGCATCATAGACCTTCTTGCGCTTGGGCTCCGGAGGCTCAGGAATGCCATACTTTTCCCGCCTCTCAGCTGCTCTGTCTCTGTATTTCATCTGCATAAAGCAACTATAGTTAGTACAGATCTCAAGACACTTTTGTTCGTCTTTGAGCTATGGGAGTCAGATAAATGCTGCTACAGCGAGCTGTACACTGCAGCCCACTAACACAGTAAGACAGCAGAGCCCCAGACCCAACACCCTGGAAAACATCTGAACCTGCTCTGGAGCAGGAAGAGACTTCCAGGTTTCTGGTCCCAGTCTGGCAGCCCTGAGCTAGAGGTGGTATGAGCCTTCCCTGCTAAGCCATAGCTGTGGGATACGGGACACCTCTCTCCATGTGACCAGGCAGCTCTGAACCTTGACCRGAAAAGGGGTTGGCTTACAAGGATTATCTCCAGTGACGGGTGTCAGGATAAGGAGAGCTCAACAGATCACCTGTGCAGGTTTTCCATGAGCTACTCATCTGCTCATCTCAACACTGACCTCTCTCTCACGCAGCTCCAAGGCTTCAAGTTCCTGCTCAGAAAGCTTTGATCTCCTATAGATATCCATATTTTGCTGAAACAAGAAGAGAGATTCCTTTTAATAACATGAAATGCACAACAGCTCTTCTCAAGTAAAGCAGCTGACTTTTGGGAGAGCAATCCACTTGCAGCTCTTTGTTTTACTTTAAGAGCAGCAGTTTTCCAAACAGCAACATGCCTCACAGCATTGGTTTACACACTGAATTATGGCACCAAAGTACTTTACTAACCACACAGTGCAACTACCTTGTGCAAGTCAGAGAGCTGCTGGTGCCGAATCAGAGCATCTTTGTTTGGGAAYTGCCTTCTACACAGCAGACAAGCCATCTTCTTCCAGTCAGTCAGCTTCTCCTCCTCATTCTCCATTCTTTCCAGTAAGTCCTCATCATTATCGCTGTCACCACTGTAGGCGGCCACAAGGCCACGCTGAAAAGGAAGGACAGCATTAAGGGGAATGCAACAGTGCCACCACAGTTCAGACAGCACAGATGGGGAACACAGAGGCTGCAGATGTGTGTGCATCACAGAAGGAACATCATGTTCCAATTACTAAGGATGAAATCACAGAATTGAGGTTGGAAGGGACCACTGGAGGTCATCTTGTCCAACCTCCCTGCTTAAGCAGGGTTTCCCCCAGCACACRCTACTCAGGACCGTGTCCTGATGACTTCTGAGTATCTCCAGGGAGGAGACTCAGCCTCTCCAGGAAACCTGTTCCAGTGCTCAGTCACTCTCAGCAACAGCTCTTTTTTTCACATTCTCCTGGGTCAGGGATTCCTAAGGGCTGGCCTTGGCAGTGAAGACTGAARGAAATGTACTCAGTATTTCAACGTTCTCTGCCACCTGCTCCCAGAGTCCCTGTTCTATTCAGTACTGGGCCCACACTTTTACAGTACTGCAATTCAAAACAAACACATACCATAGCRGCTGTAAGACAGTTCCCACTAGCCAAACAATACTTTTAAGTACAGCATATGTAGAAACCTCAAAACCTCTTGAGGTCAGAAAGAATCACACCTGTCTTCAATGTAGCTCAGTCACCTACATTTGCACCACATTACTGCAACCACCAGCACTTTTTACAGGTGATGCCACAGAAATTCAGGCTGGAAGGCAAGCACTGGCTAGAGCTCCTCTATCGTACTCACCTTTAGTGGATTTTCATCATCCCCGTTTTTCAACACCTCCGGTAAGATCTGCTGTCGCTCAGACAGAGCTCCCTGAATGAGACAAGAATGCCATGAGCACTGAGCTCTCTCTTTGCCACACCACCCCCCACCACACCCCACTGCCAGCACCTTCACCTTTTTCTCAAAGAGGGCAAAGCCTGCATCTGCAGCTGCTGACTCCTTCCGCTCCTCCTCCCTGGTACTCAGTGGCTGGAAGCTATTCTTGAAGTTCTCTTTCTGCTTGTTCAAACTTTTTGCCCAGCGCTCCATGTCTTTAGCAATCTGAAATGCAGAGTAGTTTGCTCACACAGCTCCCCCCTCAGAGCTATCAATCTCTTATGACACACATTCAATCTCACATGCAGTTTCAGAACAAGTCAACCCACTACCTTTTATTTTTAAACCACGGGACACTGGATGTAGTGCAGCTGTTTCCCTGTATACAGTGTTCAAAGATACCGCAGCTTGCTGCTTTTACTGTACAAAACCTTCTTATCAAGCTAATCCTCTAAGTGATGGCTCAGTTATACTCCCACTGATCCTGGCAGCATTCCATAAGCACTCCTCCTATGCAGAGTTTATTTCTGCACTGAAGCCTTGCCAACTCCACCTCTCCTCAGTTCCCTACAATGCCTGCAAATTGCAGGCAGGCATCCCACTGAATAACTTAGGATTTCCTTTGTCATGAAAAAGAAGAAATATTATCCCATTCCACAGAGAAGATTTTATCCCAGTTATGATCCCATTTTGTCTTTTACCTGTTGGGCTGTTTTACTTTTAGGCTTCTCTTTCTTCTCTTTCACTTCTTTGGTGGTGGTTGTGGCAGCTGCCTGTTGGTATGTGACACCTTCTGCTGCAGGCATGTAGGTCTCCTTCTCGCCATCCCAGTACAGGTACTGCTGGGTTAAGGCATTGTAGTAATACTGCCAGAGGGAAGGAGAGGCAGACAGTTAAACACCTCACACGAGCTCAGCGTCCACGGGAGAACCCAAGCAAGCTGATTCACACTACTGCATCACACAGGAAGGCGTTTTGTAGAGTCCAAACAAGTTCTGCAGACTCCACAAAGGAGTCGAAAGGCAGGAAGTGGCTGAAGCCTCTGTCCCCAAACACAGGTGGTTCTGCCCAACAGCACTATGGAGAACCTTTTGCTTCTCCCAAGAGACGACCCACCAGAGCCCAGAGCTGGGTGCACTTTGCTGGGCACTCCGCAACGAAATAGCTCAGTTACAGTGGCTGTGACAAGTGCTAGTCCTATACGGGCCAAACATGGAGGAAAATTAAGGAAAAGGAAAGAAAAATGCACGGCTATACCAGAGGGAAATCAAGTCCCAGCCCTACACACAGTGCTGAGAGTTATCTGCAACATGTKGTGCACTTCAAATGTCACTCGTATGATGAGAGATAGGGAACTAATGGACCTTAACAGTTAAGACATGTCGGAAGAACTTGCGTTTACCTGGGAATTAGGATCATAGTAGAGCCCTGTTATAGGATCATAATAATATCCTGAAGATTCATCATATTGGTAGGTGGAAGTATCAGGGACAGCTGTAAAAAAATTAAAGTGTGGGACATGGTCGTTCCAGACGAATTCAGACAGGTATCTTTCTACATTTCAGGTAAAATTCGGAGACTACAGCAGCCACGACGGCAGACATGTCTGTAAAGGGCTCTTAAATCACCCGTGCAGCCAACGCTCTCCAGGGGCAGCTTCACCACGACACGGTGATGGAGCACTTGGCCAAGGCCGAGTCTCTCTCTTGCTACAGTGACAGAAACCTGTCCCCCACACCAGCTCCCGAGCACTTACCGTACTTGGTTCCAGGCACTACGCCAGTCGGAGGAGCCGCCTGTGCCTGAGTGCTAGTAGTAGGTGGTGCTGATTGTGTCTGAAAAAAACCCAAACCAGAAATTGCCATTAGAAAATCTGTCACCAAGAAAACAAGGACAGCGAGCAGCGCACCCCACGCGTACGACAGCTTACTCCTCCTCACCAGCACAGTTGGCACTCACCTTTAGCAAAGAAAAAACCATCACAGAAAAGAAATGGTAGGTGACTTATGACCACAAGCACTGTGACTAACCCACGGACACTAAGCAGCTTTGCTGTACCACCCACTTCATAAAGCAAAGGCTACRGCTATGCCACATATCACAGGCTTTGAAAGCAAGGAGTCATCAGTGCCGTAATTACCGGAGAGTCAGGTGAGTTTGTCTGCTGATTATACAGCTGAGGACTCTGGGACACAACTGCAGCTGTGGTGGTAGTGACCGGAGCTCCTGCCAACAGAGAGCAGCAATGCGTAAGCCAAATCATTTGTAAAGCAGCACTGCATCCTAGGGCTAAAATTACTTTGTTTATAGTTCCAGCTACTAATTCCAGCTCCAGCAGCCAAACAAGGCAATAAATGTTCAAAAGGAGATGGATACACAGTGGGCATTTTCTACTCAGACAAGAATAGTTTCCTTTTCAGGAGGAAATATTCTGCTCCCAAAGTCAGCAATTCCTGGCCTCTGTAGCTGCTAGTCCTTAACATCTGCTATAGCTGCTTACATTGCTATCAGAAGTTCAAGGCCTTTGTCAATAGCCTGAAACAGAGGCTTCTCTCTCATCTTGCACACAAGGTTCCACTTCAACAAATCTGTTATGGTTCTCTAGTAACACATCCTCATTCAGACACACCGAGAGCAAAATGAGCCAAGTTTTCTTTTACASAGCAAAATAACAAAGGTTGAGGCAAAATACTAACACTATTGCAAAATTATCATTACAAACAACTACTACTCATAGACGTTAGAAGTACTACCTGATATGGTAGCTGTGTCTGTGTCCAACACTCCTCCTTGATTTTGGTAGTACTGCTGATAATCCTGGGAATACTGCAAAGGGAAATGAGTGACAACACAAGGTGAGTAATCCGAATACCATAATTATGGCAATCTAATGGTCAGAGCACAACCTCTACTACCAACCTGAGCATACTGCGAGTATCCGTCCTGTCCTGACTGGAGGTAGCTGTAGTCAAGGGTGCTGCCCTCTCCAGTCTGTGGCTGAAATTCAAGCAGGTGATTTTTGTCATRGACAGCTAAGTTACTGTATTAAACAATTTCAACACTGCTTAGGTTCCAAGCTGACTGTTAGACCAGATGTGTCATAGCTGGGTCTGCCATTGGTCAGTTCAACCAAGCAAGTGGCCAGCAGGGCAATTATATGGTCTGCATTTTAATTTTCAGGAAAGCAGGATTATGAACAAGTCTCCAAATCATACCTGCGTGGATGACCACTGAGCTGCAGCAATGGCTGTACTTGCCACTGAGAAGGCGCTGACTCTGTTACCATCTGGGAGAAGCAGGTCTCTGCAATCACAAAAGTCAGGCATCTGAGTAAAGACTGCTTTTTTCTCAAGGGTCTCCCTATGCAAGGGGGTGGAGTCTACCCTTGCACGTGGATTTCTTGGCAGTTATAAAACATTCTGAATGTAATGAATGAGCCAAAACACTGCTTGGCAAGTAAAGGAACTTCAGGTTCATTGTTGTAGAGTCAGTAACAAGTCAGGAGGTCTCCAGGAAACAAATATGCTGTGCACACAAGCAGTTACGGTGTCATCTTGAGAGGACTGGAAATRGGGGTGGTGGGGAACACTGCTTTCACTCTCCTCATACACAGTGAAGGATGCATGCAAYACAAGAAACTTAAGGGAAGTAAAACGTTGCTGTTAGAGTCATCTTAATAAAAGCCTGGGTGACAACAAGAAACCTCCAATACAAATGGGGAGTGTGTGAATAAAAAAAAAACCCAAACCAAAAATGTAATTGACTGCTATAGCAACTCACTTTCTGGCACTCTTTGCAAAATCAACACCAATTGTTTTGCCATCAATTTTTAACGGTGGCTGAAGACTTTGTAAAATCTGCAGCAGTTGAGAAGCATCCTACAACAAAAAATACTCATTATTATGCAATGCAGCTGAGGGGGATTCAAAAGTTCCCAAAACTCCACCTTTTCATGTACAGCCGCTGAAAAAAGCTAAAGATGTGAAAACACCTCCATGTCCTCACATTACACACATGCAGAAGAGCACAGTGAGACCCATCACAGCCCACGAGAAAATACTGAGTGTTCCCCTGGGTCACTAGATACTAAGTATGTCCTAAAATCTCAGCTTTATGAAGACCCAAATTACTCCAAACGGGAGGTCAGCAAAAGCTGAGATCAGGCACCTGTTTTAATTCAACAATCTTTCGTTTGACTAAAGCAGGTCCTAACAGACCACACTGCTGCTCCAGTTTGGTGTATGGACTCATAGAATCATTAGGTTGGAAAGGACCTTTAAAATTGAGTCCAACCATTAACCCAGCACCGCCAAGTCCACCACTACACCACRTCCCTCAGTGCCATAACTACCTCCAGAGAGTCCACCACCGTTCAAGGACCCCTRACCTCCCTGAAACACGACATCTTCCTTGTACCTTACTGCAATTTCCCATGTTTATGGTTGTTGCCTACTGTCCTATTCCTGTGTATCCTTGAAAATATGTTTTTACTGCCCCTAGACCCTCCCACTGAATGCTGCTGAGAAGAGCAACATCTGCCTCCTCCTCTCATGGTGGAAGAAGTCTAATTCCACGCACCTGCTCCCACACTGTAYGCCCCAAATCTCAGTTTCTGTCAACAACGTATCATCCCACACCAGTATTTTTCCAATCCAAGCACAAAGCTAGCCTGCAATCCAGAACAGCACTCTGCTCCAAAAATAGCTTTTCAATGTGCTCCCAACATCCCACCACCTTCTTTCAAACT